>OW388289.1:96773811-97407465 GCA_936450465.1 Gibbula magus | reverse complement strand
TGTGTATATTATTTGCAGTGACATCAACGTTTCCCATATATTTGATAATGGTATAATAAACTATACCGAAACGATTCCCTTGCAAAACTAAGAAGTTATCCTTGTCTTCTCTAAATATATTTATGTCTTATAAACAATCAGTAACAATCATTAATGTCATTAATTTGGACCTTAAATTAGGAAAAAGCATATCATAATATCTATCTGATAAGCCCTTCCTCAATTCAAATCCCACTATTCATAAATTCATTATGCAGAGTCTTTCAGATTTTGCAATGTCACTATTTTATAAGGCAAATCTGATAATAAATATTATATTATATCAGGGATGCCAAAAAAGAAGATATATTCACACATCTGTCACACAAACGTCTTCGACATCTTCAGATGAATTTTTGCATTTTGCTGGATGAGATCTCCATTCACCGCCATTGTTAATTTGATTTTTCGCTTTAACGTGGGACAAATGTTAAATATATTGAATATGTCTGTGACAACAAGTTTGAAATGTTTTTAAAAATATACATAATTCCTGACTTTATGATGCTACCTAGAGCGCAAATGTTATGTATGGTCCTTCATATTTCGTTTTGTTCTTGTATCTTAAGAGTCATATATACCAGAGTTAATGTTAAGAAATGAACAATTGGTATCTTGTCAATGGATCGTTCATCTCTCGCCATCTGCTGAAAGTGAATAATGGATTGGGCTCTTTCTCTTTAAGATTCCAACATGTGTGCTGAGATGTGGGACTATATGAATACAGCACCATCGAGTAGTGCTACTTGGCAGAGCCTAGATTATCGATATATTAGATATTAAAGTAAGTTGTGACGTTCTCTGTCTAAAAATCTAAGCAAAGATTATATGAACTTAACTATGTGAAAACGCTATAATTATTATCATTTACAACATGTTTGTTTCACGGTTTACATTTAAACATATGTTCAGATTACAAACATGTCTACACATATGAATACAAGAAATATATGTTTACAAGACTTGCTTTGAGGATATGCTTTAGGGAGTAAGGCAATCTTGAGATTGTATGATAGGACTAATAATACTGTTCTTTATTTAGTATTTACATGTAGATAAACCAATTTGCTAAACGTACATGTATTGCTTTGAAGTTTTTATAAAAGTGGAACTTTAATAGTATTCATACGTGTAAAATTCCTCTCAAGACATGAATTTCATCGATTTTGGGTGAGCTATATCACAATTCATAAATCTTATATGTCAATGATGGGGAATATAAAACATGTTTCCAATAAAACCTCTTCACATGAGTTTGATAGTAAAAATCATATCCAGCTGAAAAATTATAGCAGTACATTTTTGATTTTCTTTCTCTTGATCAGTGTTTGCTATTTTGCCTCCTTGTTCTTTACACATCTCGGACAGTTTTTAAACAGCAAGTGTTTTATAAGGATCAAAGCACAGAACTCGGTTAATCTTGTATGAAGGGATGTTTATGGTGAGATTGTAAGTTTGATAAGGTTACAACAGCAAAGCCGAATGTAGCCTCAAGCTAACTTAATTAAATGATTTTTACTAATCATCCGTGGCTCTATTGCAATAAGGAATGAAGTGAACCAAATCAGGAATGCGTTTTAATGTAAGTGGATTACTCATATATCACAACTAAATGTGAGCAAACTGGTTTGATGATCACACCGAATCCAATGATGTCCTAATGTGTATATTTAATCTAAAAATAGTTTACTTCCTTCAACAGATATTGATTTGATATCAGATGACAAAAAAGTGAAATTCCATCTATAACCTAAAGTCATGCTAAATAAATTTTTCATAAAACATTTACAACTCTGAGCAACACAACATTCCAGTGCAAAGAGGCCGACAACATGATTGCTAGCATATAATGTAACTATCGTGCGAAGCAAAAATGTTATTTAACACATGACATGTAACCCTTTCTATATTCATCATTACTGATTCTGAAATGGATCTTTTACCATAAATCATGTGCTGCCCTTGTATAAATATCTGATCCTTCACTTTAATTCAGCTCTTGCTTGTTTCATCATGAATTTTCTAAGTCACTGAGGGCAACACCTAGTGTCGGACTTGTAGATTGTCTATGTTGTAATGGTAATTGGTAATCTGTCATATTGATTTGCGTGGATCAAAGACCTCGCTGCTCTTGCAGTATCCTTTTAAGTGGGGGACCTTAACGACCGTTTCTGATTAGGTTATATTTCCAATGAAGTTACACTTTTACAGACAATCAACTATTATATTATTAGTAATAGTTGAAGTGTATTTCTGCTCATGCATATGAGAAAATATTTTCATTCCCAAAGTATAAACATGCAAAGCAGAAAGACTACAATGAGGAAAGTTTATAGTATACCATACGGATTACATCTTGACAGGATTTGAGAAATTCAGCATTTTAATAAAAGTGGATGGGTTGCTGCAGAGAGAGAGAGAGGTGTGTATTTGAATGATCGTTCCTACATGTCCAAGCTTGAAATGTCGGTATCACAAGTACTTGTTAGTTCTGGGATGTCATGTACTAGCAGAACACCGAAGAGCAACTCCGTGTGTGGTTGTGTTGAGTTTTGTAAGTGTTTTGCTATATCAAATATCAAGAATCCAAAAAGAAAGTTTCAATACGTAATGTCCAAAAAATAATACATTATAATGTACGTCAGATAATGACTTGGCTTTCACACTTGTTTGATATAAGGTTCAATCACTAAAAATCGATTCACTAGACCATCCAAAACACGATGGCAAGAGAGAATGTGTTGTTATGTTTTTATATACACAGTGCATGGTAAAATAAGATGTTGAATATTCACATACAGGCTGTTTAACCATCATGCATACGTTCTGAATTTGCTACAATCCCTTTAACTCATTTACTGAGATTTATGTGTTAACGAACATATTATATCTGAATAAAAGGACAATGATTTAAGTGCCATTTTTTGGCATGAAACTAATTTTGTTGTGAAAGAATATGGTCAGTACTTCATAGATCATTTAAGTTGAGTTACTCATGATACCACCGTCTCTTGATATGAAGAAAACATATGTGATATCAATGCGGTACAGTATACCATCCTAATGGAATTTCTTCTTTCTTATGTAATTGTGTTGGTCTAATACAACTATCTTCTTTATTTGGTGACGTCTAGTTAATGCCTTAACATCGTAATCATGACATCATCATAGTCGACGTCTCTGGGATGTCGATATCGATAACGATTGTCGAAATTAATGTGTAGTCTTGAACTTGAATATAGACAATCATATTCCAAACGTATCTGTGGTCTGATAGCTGAATATTTACACTCTTAGTCTAAATGTATACATTGTACCTGAATATATACTGTCACAGTCTAAATGAATGTGTAATCAGGAACACTAGTACATAGAATCATAGTTTAAATGCATTTGTCGTATTGACCATGAATATATACAATTATATTCTTAATGTATTTGTCGTCTGGAACTTGAATATCTGCAATATACTCTAAATTAATTTGTTGTGTGCAACGTGACCATAACCAACATAATTCTAGTTTGTATTCAGGAACACGAATAGATACAATTATAGTCTAAACTAATATGCGGTCTGAAATATAAAGTAAAAAAGTAATAAAATAAAGTATTTTCAACTGATAACTTCACACTTAGTCTCTTTTATGTTGATGTTTTGACTTAGTGATGTAATGATGCAATTATCTTAGATGACATTTCACTGGCATGTTGAACGCGTGTAAATATGTAGAAGCTTCCTGATTACATCCAAGAAACTTTAAATTAACTTTGAATTTAAGTTGCATCACATGTGTAAAGACGGACATGTATGTAGGGTTCTATGGAAGTGGCAGACACAATATCAATGAGGTTTTCAGTGCTGTATGCAATCCGAATTATTGTTTGTTTATACATTGAGCACATAATTGCTGAAATGCTTCTATTATTTAAACATGCAACTCCAAAAGTGAATAATAATACGGTTTTCTTTTCTTTTTTCGTGTTACACAAAAACTCCAAATATTTAATATTCTTCTACAAAATATCTTAAATGAAAAATCATCTTTATTCAATGAGTGAGGTGAGGTGGGGTTAAACGCTTCTTTCAAGAGTATTTCACTTACATCACGGCTGCTAGTATTATGGCAGGGAGAAAGTCCGCAACGCCATGTGGCTATGTATTGCGGTGAAACTTGCGAGCATCGGCTGGAACTAGCGAACCATGGGTGGTGCTATGCTGAAATTCAGTGTAGCATTGCACCCAAACCTTACTGCGTGTTGAACAGTTCTCTACTGCAGACAAAGCTGCCGTGCCCCTGGCGGGATTCGAACCCCGGACCTCTTGATCCGAAACCAAACGCGCTTACCACTGCGCTATCCCGCGCCTTATATCATTCAATCAATTAAGAAGAAAAAAGAAAATAGAATAGATGATTAAGATATCCCATACTGTATCAGTATACTTACATGATTTACTATTGTTAAATGTGCCTAATCTTATCACTGTTTATATCATTTATTGTTTTAAGACTATCGTACCCCCGATGGTAATTAATGGAGAATAAAAAAAGTTGAAGTGGGAACTTAATTTGAAACCTTTTTACTTCAACCTATACAATCAAATCACCTCTTGTTGATTTGTTATAGTTATCATACCTGGAGCGAATATATCTGACTCTATCTCTTGTACACAATAACATTGGAATCAGCTAAACGAAAAGCTCTGTAAATGTATATAATAATCATCAATCAATAATGATCGATATGACTTATATTTTATTTAATTATTTCTTGGCCAAATATGTATCCATTTTGTTCAACGAAATGCTGGGATCTATCAATTTTAATTGACATGATTAACATTTGGCTTAAGTCAATGTTTCATCTGTTATTTAGTTACTAACAACTGTTGCATTACAGTAGCAGTAGTAGTAGTGGTAGTGGTAGTGGTGGTGGTAGTGGTAGTGGTAGTGGTAGTGGTAGTGGTAGTGGTAGTGATTTCAGACGAAAAGTAACCACATACATACCCGGTAAAGTGAATGTGAATGTATATATACACGTACAAGGTGGTTAGCGAAGTTGAGGTTTCAATATTCACTATTTAACATGAACTTAAATTATAAACAAATAGTGAGAGCTGAAATGTTCTTATTCGTACATACAATACTTTCAAAGAGTTAAGATACACTCTCTCATAAAAGAAACGCAACCCCTTAATTTAGAAAGTGTTTATATCAATTGTTAACACATGTATAATTAAAGATATCGCAATGAAATGTGGCATGGTGAAACTTATATCTCTCTGGTATAACGTCACAATCTTACAGGTCTCTAGCAAACACTCGATTCAAACTAGGGGGCGTTTTATTCAGTATCGCGAATTAGGTAATTACAGCAATGCACCTCCTCAGAACACAACGGATAAGACAGCGAATCATTTCCTAGGGTATTGCTCTCCACTCTTCCTGTAGTGGTGTTGCCGGTGCTTCAAACGTCTGCGGTGGAGGTGTACGTGCACGAATACGACGACCAAGATGGTCCCTTGGATGTTCGATTGGGCTGATTGTCGGGCGATCTGGATTGCTATGGCAAAATGTTGACATTGGAATTCCGTAGAGAATTCACTGTTGCACGATATGTGCTAGGGCGGGCATTGTCCCGTTGAAGCAGCTCCCTTTGTTGGTCGATTATCGGCAGAAGATGAGGCTGTAAACTTCGTTGATGTATCGTTTGGTCGTCAAATTGCCGGAAATGATGACCAGGTGTGATTGTTGGTTGTGAGACATGGTTCCCTATACCATGAGGCTTCCTCCTCCAAATCTGTCGACCTTTCGAACGCAGTTCGGAGTAAAACGTTCATTTCCTCATCTATAGACCAATGCCTTCCTTCACGCCGGTGAAGTAGGATATGGAACTTGTCGCTGAACTAAATTCGTCTCCAGTTTCTTAGGGTCCATATTCTCACGTTAGTGCACCACCTGCGATATTGCCGTCGATGTTGGCGTCTCAGGACGGGTCCGACAAAGGTCTTCATGCACGTAGATTGGCCTCACGTAAAAGATTCCTGATGGTTTTGGCCGACACTCTCCTCAAACCCGGCACCTGTGTTGCAGTGACGGTTGGTGTGGTCTGCCGATTACATAGGTGGGTGATGTAGCGATCCTGAGCCGGTGTGGTGATCCTTGGTCTACCACTCCTGGGGCGGTCTTCAGTTGCATGGAGCTGAGTATATCGATTCCAAAGTTGGGAGATTGTTGTTTGATGGACATTAAGATGACGGGCAACAGTACCAAAACTTTGTCCGCGCTCAATGCGACCTATGGCAATATTTCGATCTGCTGTACTCAAAATGGGTATCGACCTTGATATTAAGAGTAAATGAAATGATAGAATTGCGAAAATACGCGTTCTTTTATAGACTTCTACATCAACTGTGTTTTCCTTGATTTGCACGTGCAACCGACATTTAGCATGATGCACATGATTTGTTCGCACATTTTCAAACAAAATCGGATAAAATGTCATTGTGCGTGACAACGGCTGCGTTTGGGAGCTAGTGATAATCATATAAGAACATTTTAAGAGTACATACCAAAAGATTATAATTTACTTTCACTATGTTTGTTCAGGGGATTTTGTCAAATATTTAGATAGGGGTTGCGTTTCTTTTTGAGAGAGTTTATTAACGTCTGAATTAATTTATTCTTGATTATCTCTACATACAATTATGGTTTCATCCGTTTGTTGATTATGCAAACGACTAGATTACGGACTGGTTAATCTAAAGATTTATCTAAAAAGCCTTTATGGGTATACAACTTCTTTGTTACTTAATATCTGTACCTTCAACTTGAATGTCACATATAAATATAAAATATAGCTTACGTGTAATTAATATCCTACTAGGGGTATAAAAGGTATACGAGTAGCAAATGGAAAGAACAGTTTATCATTGGCCAAAATATGACCATAGTTTGCTACGTCCTAGCTCATTCATGTGAATATATGTAGGAGTACGACAGGGATAAAGCATGTTTCCACCGTAAACCCTGGAGACTGAAATGTAGATTCCACAGAACAAGATTGTCATAGATGGATTCATATTCAAAGTTGCTTGATTAATGTGTTCCAAGGGAATTCTTACTGTACCTCGTTAATTTATCCATTCATTCACTGCAAATGTCTTGGCGTCAAGGTGTACTCACGAGAATATATATGATACAAAGAAGAGGATTACAGTGCTAAATGATGATGCATACCAACATGCCAATCTCATTTTCGTTATGTTATGACTTAACTGTTAACTTAATTGTTATGACAGAATGTTGCAAATAATACATATCGCTTTATTTTGCAATATTTTCATAGATTAATAAGTGTTTACCATGTTTCGTTTGAATAAGGGGTTCTACAATTAAAAGAAAGTAACTTCATCAAAGAAAGTTATTTCTTTTATGACTTAATTTTGTAAATTGTCAATAATACTTGCGATAATGATCTTACTTTCAAACGTAGAAATAGAATAAAAAGAACATATTGTACAAAAGATAAGAAATTAGAAAAGATAACACTTTGTTTCTCTGATTTATTAAGTACATTCTATGTAGACACGTATGTACCATACAACACTTTTTCAGATTTCATTAATATTTTCAGAAGGGTATATTTACAGATTGAAATTACTAGAAAGTATAAACGAATTCCTATGTTTAACTTAAGGCAAGGTATGTTAAACGTTTTCCAGACTGCAGACGTAAATATTACGAGTGATTAATTCGAAATGTATTATTTGACAGAACAATAAGTGCAACGTAATCCGTAAACATCACATTTGAACAGAGATGAAGTTTTGTAACAAAGCCCTTTGTGTATGTAATACGAGGGGCGTTCATTAAGTGTTGCAAGCGGGGCATTGGTGTTTACATAAACAGTGTCAGCTTATAGCAGGTGTTACTATAGTCAAAACATAACATTGACACATGTCAAAACAATTTCTAGACATAACAATTATTTAGATATAATAGCTGCGCTGACCTAGGGGTCTCCATAATCATGGATTCTCTCAAACATGAACAACGCGCTGTGATCAAGTTCCTTACTAAAGAGGGATGCAAAGCTACAGAAATACATAATCGTATGTGTAATGTGATGGGTAAGGATGCTCCTAACTTTTCAATAATTTGTCGCTGGTCTCTTCAGTTCAAGCGGGGCAGGGAGTCCTTAGACGATGACCCACGGTCAGGCAGGTCATCTGAAGTCACCCGACCGGAAGTTATTGCCGCTATCGAAAGACGAATTTTAGCTGACCGCCGTGTTAAAGTTTCTGAACTGTCTTTGGAATTCCAGATATCAGTTGGAAGTATTGAAAAAATAATTCATGACCATCTTGGTATGTCCAAGGTATCTGCAAGATGGGTACCCAGAAACCTCACAGCACAAGATCGCCAGAAAAGAACCGAAAGTTGCATGGAGCTCCTGGATTGGTTTAATGCGGTAAAGCCAGGTTTTTGTCTCGTCTGGTGACAGGTGACGAAACCTGGATCCACCACTGGCACCCGGAAACTAAACTGGAATCCAAGCAATGGAAGCACCCGAGTTCACCGCCTCCCCTGAAGTTTCGCACTCAACCATCAGCTGGCAAGGTTATGGCGACAATCTTTTGGGATGCAAAAGGCATATTATTAATTGATTACTTGCCAACCAAAACTACAATGAATGGTCAATATTATGCCAACCTAATGCAAGAATTGCGAAAGACAATTTGACAGAAACGCCGTGGAATGTTGAAACGCGGTGTTCTGATTTTGCATGACAACGCTCCAGTCCACAAGTCAAGAGTTGCACAGGCCGCTATACGTGATTGTGGATTCGAACAGCTTAACCACCCACCCTACAGCCCAGACCTAGCCCCCAGTGACTACTTCCTGTTCAGAAACCTTAAATCCGCCCTACGTGGAAGGCACTTCCGGGATGACGAAGACGTCAAAGCTGCCACAGAGGCGTGGTTAGGGGGGCAAACGGAAGACTTCTACAAAAGCGGCATCAAAAGTCTTAAAGAGAAATGAAATAAGTGTATTGAGGTGGAGGGTAATTATATTGACAAATAAAAGTAAAAAATTGACTACGCGAGTTGGTTTTATATTGAAGTTGCAACACTTATTGAACGCCCCTCGTACATAGAAAGGTGACAGAACGCATACCCAGGGAGCACAAGTGTGCATAGTAACATTTGAAGACTGGCAATTATTGACATGAACAGATTGTGTCCTGTTGGTGAGAAAATCACTTATCTAATTTATGATGGAGGGATTGACACCTATGTTGAGATTACGTTCAAAGAGACGAGGCTAATTTCGAATAAACACTGATGACAACGATTTTGGAGGTTTAGGATAATATTCAATCTATTTAACACTGTTAAAATGAAACAATAACTTGTTAACGTTGTTATGTTCTGTGGATAAAAATAACGGTCACATGTAGACATGTAGACATTTAATTAAAACAGAATATATATTTCTAATTGAAGTAAACTAAAATAAGGTATGGTTATGGTTATGATGAGTTATTGTTTAGTGAGGTGTGGACAATGTTGTGGCCATTAACGGCGTGAAATACAATGAAAGTATTGAAACAATTGCAAGCAAAACGGAAATGACACGAAGGTCATACAACTACAGAAGAGTAGCATACGGTTAAACGTCTGTATAGATTTGCTATGTTTTAAAAAATATTTATATAACATATATTTTGAAGATTATCTAAATGGCTAAATTGCAAAATAATCACGTTACTTTCAAAACTAACCTCTATGTTTTATTTTGTTACAACTAAATGAATGAATGAAAAGCATAGTTAACATAGAAGGACGTTCCTCTCATGTGCCACCTGGAGTCTTATATATGTACGTTTGAATCTTGCTGTAGATGATATCTGCCCCGTGTCTCCTTATAGTGTATCCATATGTCCTGCTGTGGAGTCATATACATTCAAGTTTGAATCTGCCTGTAGATAATATCTCCCCCATGTCTGTTATAGTGTATCCATATGTCCTGCTGTGGAGTCTTTTACATTCAAGTTTGAATCTGGCTGTAGATGATATCTCCCCCGTGTCTCCTTATAGTGTATCCATATGTCCTGCTGTGGAGTCTTTTACATTCAAGTTTGAATCTGCCTGTAGATGATATCTCCCCCGTGTCTCCTTATAGTGTATCCATATGTCCTGCTGTGGAGTCTTTTACATTCACGTTTGAATCTGCCTGTAGATGATATCTCCCCCGTGTCTCCTTATAGTGTATCCATATGTCCTGCTGTGGAGTCTTTTACATTCAAGTTTGGATCTGGTTGTTGATGATATCTCCCCCGTGTCTCATTATAGTGTATCCATATGACCTGCTGTGGAGTCTTTTACATTCAAGTTTGAATCTGGCTGTAGATGATATCTCCCCCGTGTCTCCTTATAGTGTATCCATATGTCCTGCTGTGGAGTCTTTTACAATCAAGTTTTAATCTGGCTGTTGATGATATCTCCCACGTGTCTCCTTATAGTGTATCGATATGTCCTGCTGTGGAGTCTATTACATTCAAGTTTGAATTTGCCTGTAGATGATATCTCCCCCGTGTCTCCTTGTAGTGTATCCATATGTCCTGCTGTGGAGTCTTTTACATTCAAGTTTGAATCTGCCTGTAGATGATATCTCCTCCGTGTCTCATTATAGTGTATCGATATGTCCTGCTGTGGAGTCTTTTACATTCAAGTTTGAATCTGCCTGTAGATGATATCTCCCCCGTGTCTCCTTATAGTGTATCCATATGTCCTGCTGAAGAACATTTGTCGATACTTAAATCAGCGGATATTGATGTCTAGAGTATGAGAAACGTTTGCTTCCATAGCATATAATAAACCAGGACCACGCCACAATGAAGTCAAACTTGTAAATCCGTAAGAGGAAGCGACCAGAATCGAGGCAGTTACAGACCCTTTCAAGTGAACATTTATAATGCGTGTTATATGAATACGGCTGTCAACCCAATAACCTTTAGAGAATTAACGTGTTATTGTCATCAGATTTAAATTCAAATAATTCCGCAGAACAAGAAGATTGTCTGCATAACGTACATCTATGTTGTGCATTTTCATATTAAAGAACATTGTATAAGGAAAATGTTCCTGTTCATATGTATACCACTTCTAGATGTCTTTCACAGGATTGAAATAATCCTATGCTTGATTTTGTCCACCCTGTGCTTATGCTTTGTCAGATTATTATGAAACATGTCCTACGGTGCGATGGTTTAAATTGAACTATCAAATTTGTTTTCTAATTAATTTGAAACATGTACATTTGTACTTACTAAAGGTTGACTAAAACTTATTTGTAATGGTTGGTTATTGTTTAAAGTTACCTCCTCATATCTGCTTACTACCTCTCATTCAGTAATGACTATTTATATCATTGAAATACCTGTGAGGTTGTTGTTACCAATACAATCGAGTTGAAATACAAGGACAGTTCATGTACATGTTTGGTGATGAAGTTCATAATGATTCTCTCACATAACTTTAAAATAAAGTGTCGTAAAGTACTGCCATTAAATACATTTTAAATTGTGCAATCCCCACTCAACTGAATGCTCTTAAGCTTTTAATTTGTATTTATATGAGTTGTGCTAAAGAAAATATGTTTCTATTGTCATTATTGATGTTACTTAACCGATAACATATCAGTTCACACCAACAGTCAATAACATCTTCAGGCATTGTTGATTCCCATTGATTCCATTCCGTTATTTTTCCTTCTCTATCTAATGTTTGTATTTATTACTTTTGAAAAAATATAAAATTCCATGTTGATTGATGAGATCATGTGAATTCTGACCTTGACAGTTTGAATATAAACCAATTAGTTGTAAATAGGTTGTAAATGTTACCATAGATTTGACTTTAAGGCAATATGTTACCTAGTGGACGTATGTTATTTGTATCAATCTCTCATGATTATCGTGGGCATGGAGTACATGTGAAGTTCGTACTTATGAGGACATTTGCATCAATCTGTGATTAATCTGTGAACATTAATCTTTATCTCGATATAATAATTTTTAAGATGTATTTATCAAATGAAATAAGTATTCTTCTCTCTTCAGTACATATCTGAGTGTATTTTTATGAGAATTAGAAATAGTTCTTCAATTCTCACAAATATATTTCTTTTCATATTTTTGCATCAGTTTATATAATTTCAATTACATCTCCAAACATTGAAAGCATGAACAACACGTTTATAACATGTGGCAATTATAACACAATGGAGATTCTAGTGCTACCTTAATTTTCAAATAATTCTCCAAAAACAATTACTCCAAATAATACATAGAGAATCTCTTGTGAAAGCATTCAGGTTTTTATACAGATAACAATTGTCTTAAAGAATAATGAATTTATATTAAAGACATGGATGTAGACACAACTACATGTTAATAATCAAACACGCTTATTTCAATGATAACTTAGCCATATTAGCATATATTATCTAGGGATGTAGGTCAGTTGGTAGAGAAGACCGGGGTTCAATTCCTGGTCGCGTAATACCAAAAGACGTTAAAAGATGGGAGTTGCTGCTTCCTTGTTTGACACTCAGCATTATATAAGGACAGAACTGGCGCTGCACTGTGGCTGTCGGGTGCAAAATGCACAAATCAAATTTTCAATGTACATTGTATTGCAGACAATAAAGTGTTATTTTTATTATTAAACACATTAATAAAATGATATAGTATTTACATTTGAAATTACATTAACTAAAAGTGTGCATTGCCGTCACATAAAGGTATTTCATATGGTCTACTGGAAGAAGTATAATAAATATGTATCATCATTAATATGCATTCAAATACTTCATAATAACAGTTTTCAACTAAACTTAAGAAGTAAAAAAAGCAACATTCCCTTTCAGAACGAAATGGATGAAAATGACACTGTTGCAACTTGAACCATAACCGTCCCAGTGAGAGAAACGCAATCCCATATTTATAACCTTGGAAATCACTACATCTAAAGTGGATCACTGTTGCAGTAATAATGGATCAACTATTCTTCATAAAAGCCCTCAATATAAGTGATTTAGTCAATAAGTAATAGCTTGCGGAGAAAATCTTATTTCTTGGAAGACATAAAATAACACCTAGCATTAGCAATCTTCTTTATGTGGGGCGATAATTTAGTTTATAATGATTCCATAATATAATAATTTTAGAATTCAGCTTATGGTTAAAACAAGGAAGTAAGTGTCTATGATGTTTTAGTATGTTTTTTAATGATCAATATTTTTAAATAATCAACATATTTCTGAATACGAACCCACATGATGATCATAATAACATAATGAGACATTTCGTATCTCAATATTGCAATAAACATTACACATTTCTTTGTAGTTAAAATGAATTCATCTATGTTGATTTTATTGACTGTTGGCCCATGCGACATTCAGTATTTAACAATCAGCATATCCAATTCTTAAATTATAAAAAAGAGACATGAAATATCACCAACAACCAGAGTGTACGACACTAATCACACTTTCACTTTCATAATTCATTTTGTTCAGTCATATAATGACACAGGTTTAACCGTATCCTAAAATATTGTTTAAGTTTAACATATAAGTAGTTAAAGTCATGTGATATCAAAATAATTCAAAAGATAACACCAGTTAGCTGCTGGATATCATACAAAATACTCCCTGTGGCGTCATCTGATATTGAAAATCTTTTTCGATTACAATTCATCCTTGTGCTCCCTTCCTAGATACAATTTTCCTTGTCTTTCTCCTGATCAACATGTTCAAGCACGTATTTGATTAGTTATTACCCCGGGGCTTACATACGACTTGATTATTAAAGCTACAGCCAGTGGCAATATCATGAGTGCCGCGCAAATGATTATTGTGGAGATAATTGAATATATCGGAGATTAACTTTCTCCAGCCAGAGTTAAGTAGTGTGCGTGGTATAAGTGGGCAAACCTTGTCACGACGTCGACTTGATATTTTGTCTTAACTTTCCTGACATAAAAGACTTTCTAGAGACTACCAAAATACTTGACACAATATTTTTTCATGTAACCAAATCTATCCATGGACTGGTTGTGTAGCATTGTAGATATTCTAGGTTATCAGTTATACGAATATAAATAGATGATCACCTTCGGGAAGTGGGAAATGTAAGGGCCATGGGCTTTTTGCATTTTTGCCGAGCAAATGGCCAATTAAAATTTTAAACTTTGCTATTGCTACAAAGTGAAATGACCAATTTAAAACTCCCAAAAATGACAAACAGTACTTAAAATGGCTCATTGTATAATTACAACTTCAAATGTCTTTGTTCAGTAATGCTTAAAATTAATCTTTTTTTTTAAAGTAACCATTATAATCAATTCAGTCGGCCCCATCTGACATTAATATAAATATTGTATTATGTTAGCAATACACACAAAAAAAGTTACTTTAATGAAGTTTTTGGATAAAGATATTTAAACGTCTGTCAAACTTGTACAGCTTTTGACATCTTGATGAATGTTTGCATTTTACTGGAAAAAAAATTCATCTCCACCATTGTTTATTAGATTTGCCACATGAACGTGAGACATATATTAGATATAATGAATATGTCTTTGACAACTGGATTAGAATTTGTGTAATGTTTACATAATCTTGTCATAAAAAGACATTTCTTGAGGTCAGTTTTAATCAGTTCAAATGTAACTTTGACGGCCCATTGTGTAAGAAAAAATATGAGATTATATAAAACAGGACATGTATGTAATAACAAAATAACGAATATAGTAACATATTTGTGGTAGGGTTTTGGTTTACGTCAGCAATAGTTTAGTAATACGATCAGAAAATGCGCATAGGCTATGGTAACTTGTTCTTGATAGACCAATTGCAAGGCATTTCAAAAGTATTGCTTTTCTTGTCAAACTTGGTGCCGTCCACATTAGGCATTCACATATGGTACTGTGGCATATGATATTTTAAACCATGTTTTATGTCTTGCAAGATGCGTATGTCCTATAGAAACATTTTATTTGAAAAGTTATGTGACCTTATTGATGTTGAAGTATTTGTAAAATTTTGCACTAACGATGATGATAATCTATTTCTGAACTTTTTATTCGTTGGAATACCCGATAATGTACAAGATGAATTAAATTAAGATAGATCAAAATAGACGAACATTTATTGTTGTACCATTCCTTATCATGTATTACCATCTAATGTACATGTACATTTTGTGTCAATAATGAACCAGTTTAAACGTCTGTAATCTTCAATCTATGGAGGGGAATAAAGAATATCTATCTATCTTTATAGGTGTAATTGTAAGATCGTGCGACATGTCATAAAAGAAATGGTAAATTGTGTTATCTTAATCGATTTATCTTAGTGTAATGATAAACCTTTACTGCAAAACAAAACGTAATGCATATATTTTTAGACTAATTTAATTCAAAAACAAGTATTTGTTGTCACAAAATCTTACATTATTCAGTTTCTAGGTAATATTTCTTCTTAAACTCTATAATGTGACAATATCATTAGAATCTGAACATAGGAGATTTATTTAAGTTTTCCTTTTGTATTCAAATAATTATGAAAGTATATTGCAGTAAACACCAGAAACAGGACGTTAACATATTTCAATTAAATAGTAATATTGTATCTGCATCCTGTAAATGATACACGTGAATGGTAAATGATCATTTCAATATCATTCAAATGATCCCTTTTTGATGACAGTATAATTCCGCTTAAACATGTTAAAATTTCAAGTTAATGATTTATAGGTTTTTCTGACACTGAAATCGGTAAAAGGAAGCTATTGTACTGTGTGTTTTCAATTACCTATTTAGACAGGTAAAAAGGTGTAAACAAAAGCATAGCACAGTTTACGCAGCCTCAAACCTTGGTCAAAGGTTCAAAATAGCAAATGGGTTTGATCGGTATTTAAATGAAATTGGAACGTACATTTTGAGAGACACACACGGGACAAGATACGAACCAAAAACCATTCAACTTCAAATCGAATGCGTTTACCACTGCGTTTATCCCAACCCCTTATCCCTTAAAAGAAGGCTATTAATAGTTTAATATTAATATGTTCACTTGCAAAATATGAAGACGTGTAGTGATATGAGATATAGCAGTATGTCGTGGATACATTGAGGTGGAATTCACCATAGTTGTCTCGTTTCTGCGTTATCCACCAATAATGGATATGAACACATATTTAAGACATTTGGTCAATGGTTAAGTAATGGATCAAAACCGTGTCAGAGGCTTTGTTTGTGGAGTATGCCCGCGGGGGAGGGAAAGGGGAAGGGCCGATAGGCCCGCCCCCCTCTCCCGACCCCAAGGGCATACTCCACAAACAAAGCCGAGGACGAGGTTTTGATCTTACTTATGAACCGACAGAAATTATGATTTAGATATAATTTCAATATTTTGTCTTCACGTGGCTTCATTGGCATATACTGACGCGAATCGCTAAATACGCGGGAAGCACATCCGCACGAAACGCATGTGCTGCATGCGCTATCTGCCTCGTGGAGTTCACATGATTGTCACTGTGGAAAATACATCATTGTTCTGTCGGCCTGTATAGCCGGGTTGTCAAAGGCGCCAGTTTAGTAACCGGGTGGTGCAGGGTTCGAAACCAGGTATTCAAAGTTTATGTTTGTGATTTGTGATTTGTCAAAAATGTGATATTTTGTGATGGTATTTATTCGAAGAAGGACTTTGAATCAAAGTATTTCAAAACGTGTATAATTCCCAATCAAAATAAATTTCCGATAGATTCTAGAGTAAGCCCCGGGCATTCCTATAGAATGCCCCGGGCATTCCTAGAGACTGCCATTCCTAGAGAATGCCCCGGGCATTCTTGGAGAACGCCCGGAAAACTGACAATAGAGGTTTATCCGGTAAAAGAAGAACCTAATAGAACAATAGAGTGACGTCACTAGAGGTTTATAAATATGTATACAGCATGTTTCAATGAAAACCAAGGAACGGTTTCATACATGTGAAGTAGACAACAGTAGCCGACAATTATGGCTCTATCTCATGTATGTACTCGTTTATAAGACCAATTAAGCGCTATAGAAGCAAACCTTCATATATCATATCTACTTTCTCTTTAAAATAAATATAAACTGACGGGCAATAGAAAGTATAACACTCACTTGTTTTCGATTAATTCAATATTTTAAAGAAATGAGATGCATTTGATTATGGCACGATACAATAACAACTTTCGGCAGCAGTTTGAATGACTTATTTGGCGACTGTTTCATTTTTAACCATGATATGATTATTTAAAGCAGACAGGGGTAAGAGATGAAATTTACATCAACATGACCCCCGACCATGTTTAAAATGTTGTAAATGTGTGCAGGACGAGGCACATTAATTGATTTGCACATAGAGATATATGTCGACGAACAGTTGTGTTTTATCAAATTTAATTTTGGGAATTCTAAAATTTAGATTTAAATTTTATATATATTTTTAAACTGCGAAGAGTTAATTCTTTGACTGATTTAATGTTTTGGACTAATTTCCCTAACTAGTCAGTTTTTTAATACGACGTAGAAAACTCGAGATATTTGACTTTGAAAATTATACATATGATATATACAACTGAGTGATATACTTTCTTTCGCCCGTCAGTTTATATGAAGAGCGCAAGATGTGCCATCAAGATAATATCTGGTTGCAGTTATGTTGTAAATGATACCAAAGATTTGACTTGAGGCAATAGTTTATATAATGGACTTGTGTTATTAGTAATAATCTCATGATTCTCATGTTCACGGAGTACTTGTGACCTGCATGTGGATGAGGACATTTGCACCTAAATAAACTTCTAGCACACATTGATGGCACTGGTATACTGTGAAAATGGTTTTTATGGTGTTTATTAAATGAAATAAATATTCTTACTTCAGTATAAATGTTAATATAGTTTTCTGAAAAACATCTATATTTCTTCAATGTATACTTGTGTATATTTCTTTACTTTGATAGTAAAAATATTCTAAAATATATAATGTTTTATTAAAACAATATCAGTAGTGCAAGTATTGGTAATTATGTTAATGGTATAACTGTAATTTAATACAATGTTATTAATGAAGACATGATTAGCGTAGTTATTTGAGAAACAGGCGATATTTCTGGATATCTTTAATAACATTAGTTTATATGACTTCATTTATGTCTCTACAAAGCGAAAGCTTGAAACTACACTTCTGTGACATGAGACAGTTCATATTAAAAACTATTTTAAGACAACAAATTAAGACAATATTTTGCAGTGATGTCTATACAATGCACATTAAACGTAGAATCCTCTTGTGAATTCAATCAAGATCTGATACCTGTATAAATTGTCTTTAACTAAAGTTTTACAATATGACAGTGACAATCTCGCAGGCTGAACATTCACAATGAACACTCCAATAAAGAGACATTATCCCGATATACTTTTTTTTAAATCTCCCCGCCCCTCCCAAATGATTCAAAGTTCACATAATTATTTGGTTAAACAATTTTGGTAAACCTCTAATTTGATATAACATTTATATACACATTTACTCTAAAGAGGGAAGAATCAAAACCAAATACAACTATCTAAAGTTCTAATTGTCTCAGGCTGTCTCATTCATGATACCAATTTCAGCCTCTTCCCCTAACATATGTATCTCCTCACTCGAATACACCTGTGACCCCTGCCTGGCCAGGCTACTAGTACGAATAGTTCAGGTTCAGTGGTGGAAGCTTCTTTACAGTGATAATATATCAAAACAAGATACTGATATGTTGATAATTCTTCCTCTCAGTGGTAAAAAAACATATAGTTTGTATTCCGTTAATTTTACTTGGCAACATGTCAACAAGCTGCTGCTCTGTACACTGTCTTGACATTTATCTCGTGGCAAATTCCTCTCTCAACCTTTGACCTTATCACTCATCTGCGTAGATGAGTGACCGGTCGGCAGACAAATAAAATACAGAGAACGAATCAACGATTTGATTTTAATGAGATTGTAACCTTTGACGTCTCCTTGGTTGAAGTCTACTTGCTGGAACGTAGATAATAAGCTTGCACGCATTGGCCGATATAATCTGCCAACTCTGATGGGAAGCAGTCCCTGCATTTGGAGTCCTAGGTTGCAACAAATGGGGCAATTAGCCCTTGTTTACTTTCCCCTTCTTGAACATTTTAAATAATTCACTAACAAATAATATATAATATGGAAATTAATTATTGTTAAAAGTTATCATCAATACATTCAGTTATTTAAAAATTATAAATACTGGCTTGACTTTAGAATCCCTCACCATATACGGGCTCGCTTTTTTGTTCTTTATTATTTATGTTCTAGAATATTATTTTACCTATCGGACATGCGCAGACGTTGTTTCCCCGTCGAGGCTATGACGCCATGTTTGTTGACAAAAACGGAAGATCGGTTGCTGCTGTACTGACCCCATTAGCCCTGAGGATACCAATCAACCCTACGTCCAGCACATGATATATCAATTCATAAGTTTAGGGCTAGTGCTGGTTTTCTAAAATGGAATGTAAAGAAAACGTTGGATTTTTGTTTGTGTGTACTGTACTGCAGTAGGCCAAAACATCGGGCTTTCCCCTTAGTTAACCCTTGGACACATTCCGATAATTTCATTTAACCCTTGGATACAGCTGATTTAATTTAATTTAATTTAACCCTTAGATAATATTTGATGATGTTATTTAACCCTTAGATCCCTCGAGATCATTATATAATAATATTAGTGATTAGCCTAGTTTTTTTTATGCAAGTTCGGGCACTTTAAATTTAATATATATGTAAAAAAAACATTGTCCGAATTTTCTTTGATACCGAACCGTGATAATCCGATTTCCATTTGGGATCGAAATGAATTTCCAGGAACATTTTATGGACGCTTTAATCCACAGCAGTTAGTTCCCTTGAATCAACTGCTTGAACTGAAATCTCGTTCGGTGTCTCATTTTTTTGGCCGCCATTGGACATTGTCATGCAACTTGGCGTTGCAAAAGTAATGCAAATTCATAATAACCTTCACATTGAATCCAAGCATTCTGTGACAGTCGTCAGTTAAGTATTATTTCGACTACATTTTAACCCTTAGGTACACCTTAAGTTTATAATTTTTATCCTTTTGACGAACTGACGAAATTTAGGACATTTTAAAATTTGTTAAAACACTTCTGGGGTGTCTTTCTTACAGATAATACCATAGCAAGATATATAATAAAAAAAAATTCAAGGTAAGTGCTTATTGTGATTTATAATTTTACGATTTTAACGTTTGCTGAAATACTGAAGCGTTGAGTAGAGAATCTAATAAATGAAAACATGAACACGTAGCTTGTTGACTTACCTTTTCGGGTAGTGAATCGTTTCAAATTGATGTCCAAAACTTATATTATTCACAATCAAAAATGGAATTGGCATTTGGTGATATCATGTGCATTGACATCACATGTAGAATTTACACAATTCATAAAACTTCAACAGTGGACGCTGTAACACAATCACATCCTTTGAACATTTATTGATATCCCGATGTAATAATTATTGTAATTTCTCCTTCGCTGAAAAGCAAACAAGATCGCCGTTGGTTATAAATATAGGGCCTAACATAAAGTTTGTCAAACATCCATACAGTAATCTATGATCTACAACAAAAAATACAGGTTTTAGATCAGCCTACGCAAACGTGGATCTTACCGTAAGGCCAGCGACATTCCCAAGTCTATTCCTTATTTGGAAAGGTCCACACGTGAGATTGAATTGACCAATCAGTGAGAAGCTACTTCATTGGGATTTCCTTTCAATTACAGACGATTTGAAAGATGTTTTTGAGTAAAACAAAAATTTGTGTTTAAAACTCTCGTCTTTTAGACGAAGTTTTAAATTAAACTTTTGTCGATAAACACGAAAATTACCTCTTTTTTGGTCTAAAATGTCTCCTAACGGAGATCAGCCCGCTGTCGCGCGCTTCTCTATATATATACATGCTCGCTTCGCGAGCAGTTTACTGCGTAGTAGCAGTAAACTGTTCTTACACGTGCTTACACGTTCTCTCGCGTAGGCGCGTGCTTATCCCGGTGAGGGATACTAAAGGTGATCCTAAATACTTTTCAACTTAACTTAACTTAACAATTATCTTGAGGGGCACCATATTCCCGTAGCTTGACAAATGTCATATTCTCTTTCAGGATGAAATGGATGGGATACGCTGTAGAAACTTGAATCGTAAGTACAGGAACTCAAACTAATATTAATAACTTATACATGTATGTAGTGTAACACTGGAGATACTTCAACCATAACCGTCCCATAGCGTGGAACTTAAAATCATATTCATAACCCCGGATAAAGCTGTAGAATCTTGAACTATAGCCATGCCAGTGCGAAGAAATTAAAGTCCTATTCATATCCCAGGATAACGCTGTAGAATCTTGAACCATTACCGTCCCGGTGCGAGGAACTTAAACTCATATTAATATCCCAGTAAAGCACTTATTCTATGGTGGATCATTTCTACAGTAATCATGTACTAATAACTTCATAAAAGCCTCATTGTTAGTCAAGCTAGGGGAACAAATTGTATTTCTTGGAAGATGTAAAATAAAACCTAGCACTAGAGATCTTCCTTATGATGGGCAATAATACAGTTTATAATGCGTTCAATATAATTGAAAGATTTCAGCTTACGGCTACTGCTACGACGAAGTATTTCAGGGAGTAAGTGTCAATGACGTGAATTCGTTTGTTTCGATTTTGTCCGATGTTGGCCCTTGTACAATCAAACCACAGTGAATTACATATAGGAATTAGAAGAGGTATTGTGAGTGCAAAGAAAACCGTAGTTACATTAATATAGAAGATAAGCAATTGTTTCTAATTTCGTCAATTGCGGGAAACGTAAACATAAGTGAATTTCATTTTTAAAAGTACATCCATTGTGTTGTTGTGGGTCACATATGCCAAACGTTATAAATGATGTGCATCTTACGAGAAGTACTGACTGTTACCGAAAATTGCCATGTTGATGATAGTCAAGTTAGTATATTGATGATATAAAGGTACATTGTAAAAGTGTGGATTTTTTTTATCGAAACGGACAATGCACCGCTTGTGGCGCGCATCAATCGGGCAAACGTAATTTTGGAAACTTATTTTCAACATACATACAGATAACTTTGGGTTGATAGTGTTAAATAGGAGTTATAACTACTGTGCGTGTAATTGGGACGTGTAGTTTCGGTTTCTGTACATGTATAATGATGTTGCTCAATTTTAATTAAAAACTAGTTATTATGATATAATTGGCTATTGGGGATGAATATGCAAGTTGAGTGAAATTATTTGAACTAACAGCAGCACATAGTGTATGTTGGCACGGATTTCAGCCAAATAAAATTGTATGAAACACAATGGATGTATCTTTAATCGGGCTACAGCCATACATGTTACATTTCTTGATAACACCTCGGATATCACACGCCAAGATAACTGCATTTAATGTTAGTAATCAAATAGTTCTTCTGCTTGCTATGTTTTTAATTGAAATGACATAACATTCAATATTTAACAATCAGCATATCTTCTTGAAATATGAAATAAACATGAAATATCGTCAAGAGTCTTATTGTATGACACAAATCAGACTTCTTTTTCTTAATTCACAAAATTGATAAAAATCATATAATTACACAGTTTAATCCTGCCCTGAATATGGTTTAAATTTGACATTTAAGTAGCTACATTCCTGTAATAACATAAAAAAAATGTTGTTCCTGGATATTTAATAAAATACCGCCGGTGGCATCATCTCATATTGAAAGTCTTGTTCTATGACGATTCATCCTTGTGCTCACTTCCGAGGTAAGATCTCCCTTGTCTTCTCCTAATCAGCATGTTCCAGCACGTATTTGATTAGTTATTACCCTAGGGCTTACATACGACTTGATTATTAAAGCTACAGCCAGTGGCAATATCATGAGTGTCGCGCAAATGATAATGGTGGAGATAATTGAATATATCAGAGATTTACCAGCTCCAGCCAGTGTTAAGTAGTGTGCGTGGGATAAAGAGGGAAACCTTGAAACGACATTGACTTCATCTTTTCGTCTAGCTATCCTGACATTAAAGGGGCATTAGCAAGTCTTTTAGCTCAAATACGTCGATGAAATGTATTTGAAAAATAATTTCACCA
Organism: Gibbula magus; assembly: GCA_936450465.1. Lineage (NCBI taxonomy): Eukaryota > Metazoa > Mollusca > Gastropoda > Trochida > Trochidae > Gibbula > Gibbula magus. The sequence continues at coordinate 97,384,129 of OW388289.1, read as the reverse complement.
ACAGTAAAACACTCTTCTCTCTTCTGATAATCAAGTAATAAAATGAGTGTACATCGTTCAGTAAAACCATGGGAATCGTGTTCACATGAAAATGGCCGCCATGCAATTTTTGCTTTGTACGCAACACCGTTATTACCACTTCGGAAAATTGGTTTTCGTAATAAGATGTTTTACCCTCTAAAATTAATATAATTGACAAAAACTATCATTATAAATGTATAATTTGTAGAAATAAAATTTGCAAAAAAAATGTGCTACAACCCCTAGTGTCATTCAGTAGACTACCAACACAGTTGATCAAAACATTGTTCATGTAACCTTACCTATTCATGAACTAGTCTAGTTGAATTGTTGATAATCTAGGTATATTAAGTTTAAGGTGTTTTTTTATGTTTATAGATATATACACCCTGCATCTTCTTTATTTAACAATGTCATTAATATCTTAAATTTGACCTTCACTCAAACTAATGCATTTTGTTTTACTTCATATATGTATTCCCGTACACAAACCATTAAAACCTGGTACCCACAAGCACTGAATGCTTACATGATCAAATGTCTTTGTTCATTAATGCTTAAAATCAGTATTTAATCTTTTGAAAAAAACGTTTAAAATCACTTCGGTGGGGCAAATCTGACATTAATATAAACATTTATTATATTAGCAATGCACAAAAAATAGTAAAAAGATACATTAATGAAGTTTTTATCTGAAGATACTTTCGAACGTCTGTCAAACTTGTAGATCTCTGACATCTTCAAGTAAGTTTTGCATTTTACTGGATCAAATCTCCATTTTCTGTCATTATTCATTAGTTTTTCAGCGTTAACGTGGGACATATGTTAAAATAATGAATATGTCTGGGACAATTGGTGTAGATTTTGGGAATATTCACATAATCCCGCCATAAATGAAATTTCCTAACTTTATTATGCAGTATTGAATGAACATGTTATTTAAGGTTCTTCATAACTGTTCTTGGACTTTTATAGATATATTGATGTGCATACAGAGTTAAAGTAACGAAATCAACAATGGATATATAATGGTAGCTATTGCATTTCATTTTGAATAAGAAACATTTCCTTTCTGAGACGAACTTGTCAATGGATAGTTCATCTTTCATCTTCCGCTAGATAATTGAAGCCCTATTACTAAGATTGTCCTTGGCATGAGTTAATTTAAATAAGTAACTACTTTTTGGCCAAAGGACAGTGTTTAAAATCTAGCCGCAGGATTATACAAACTTAACTATAAGAAATGTTATATAAATATTGTCATTTGAATTGGGTATTCTGATTCAACTCTGTTTAAAACCTAATCCATATGAATACAAGTTGGTTATATTGATATTAGGCTTCAGTATCTAAATCAATGAAGCCGTACATATCAGAATTGACCTGGGGCCATATGGGAATCATAAGATAATATGATAGAACTATGATACTGGTTTTCATTTAGGAGATATGTTATCAAAACTATATAAATATATTAGTCATGAGTTATTTGATGTTTAGTTTGGTTGTTTTATACAGCAGGTCAAACACACATTATTCTGTTATCATTTTGAGTTGTGTTTAGACTCAAACGTACTAATATTTGAATAAAGTAAAAGCAGATACTGTGAACACCTTAAAATCAATAATGTGGCAATATGACTTTTAAAGATATTTTCATTAACTCTTCACCACCAGAGCTGAAAAGAGGAGAGCAAAAACCGGCTTCCTTCTGGTGTATTCTTCGACTACATTGCCACTCCTACATTACCTACATTGGTTTTCACAATAGTTGTATCTGGGGCGGGATAGCGCATTGGTTAGCGCGTTTAGCTTCGGATCATGAGGTCTAGGGTTCTAAACACATCAGGGGCTCGGTAACTTTGTCTGCTGCATAGAACTGTTCTACATGCAGTAAGGTTTGGGTGCAATGCTGCACTGGATTTCAGCACATTACCACCCATGCTTCGCCAGTTCCAGTCGATGCATGTAGTCTCATCGCAATGTATAGTCAGAATGGTTTATCTCCCTGAATTAATACTAGTAACTGTGATATAAGTGTAATAATCTTGAAAGCGGTGTTAAACGATCTCCTCTTTGCAACTACCTTCACATTGGTACCTTGTAATACACTGACAAAATCAGTAGCATAGTTGAGAATACACACCACAACAGTTGTGTGCAGACTTTTAACGACGAATTTTCGAAATGCGAGAAATCGGAGTCTACGTATATCGCCTCAAGCAATGGTTTACAATATTCCTGTCAGATTTACACCGTTTGTAGTTCAACAATTTTGCTGGTACATGTACATGTACGTGTCCCTCGTATAGTCTCCTGTGAATAATTTTCTACATGACTCATAGATTTGGTGACCCTGTGACCCCAAATAGGGTCACATCGGTCATGACTTTACAAATCTAATTCCATCTTCTTCTCCAGTACCAATAGTTCTAGAGAGCTGAAATGTTGTGTGCATACTCCTTGGCCAATGGGGGTTCAACTTCCCATTGCAAGGCATAACTCTGGCTGATTAAGGCCTTGCAGTAATTCCTTAAGGTCTCTGTGCTTAGAAATTCGGACCCACTATGCATTTCAGGTTCAGCGATCCACTATCATGACACAACAAAGCGAGGGGAATACGTCAAGGCGTACATCAACTAGTAACGGAGACCGGCAAGAATTATGCCTTGCGTTTTGGAAGTTTGTCACAGTCAGGAACGTGAAATAGATATCAACATAAGACTAATATCTACATTAAGGACATCATGTGAAATGAGGACTGATGTATACCCTGTGGACCGAATATTGATAGGCCTCAAAGGAATCATTCTCGATAATGTTGTGTTTTCCGCTCCGATATACTCAGTATACTCTGGACCCATGCATGACTCGACCCGATAACTTTATTACCTCCCTTGGATTTTGTTTCATAAAATATCACCATTTATCAAATATTGAAAAAGTGCCTATGAGAAATGGGATTTTCAGAAACTGAGGCTCCTTTTCAAATTGTAATAAATGTTGATATTTCCAGAAGACAAAAAAAGACTTAAAACAATATAATGCAAAGGTGTTTAATATTTATAATGATTGTGGATTAATGTGTAACCAATTTTGATGATACAATTTAAATTATTATATTATAATTATTACACCTTATAATTTGATATATTATCATTTCCTTAGAGATAATGAATAACTAATCCTGATGAGCTTCAGAGTCTATTCTTAAATGTTCTGCGAGTTCATATGCTTTCCATTTCCATAAAGATGACAGTCAAACTGTTTTGTCCTCAGAATGAACATTTTAAACCTTTTTCCTTTTTAGAATAATGCAATATTCACAACGGTGTTTACGTACTTGAGAAATATAACGCTTTTAGTAGTCCGAATTTGGACACAAGTGTAGGATTTATTATGTAATAAAGCCAGAAATGTCGTAAACTATAACAAACTTCTACATTACTCAAGGATCACTGTTTTACTCGGTCTCATGACTGTCATCTAAAACTTTCACACTGTGTAATTCTGTTAATCACGCCGGACTGAACAAATTGAATGTCTGCAACGATAACAGGTTCAAAGCACCATTGGTCTGGTGATAATGACTGAAGATTACACTATAAAGCTTCGTAATGCTCGGTTGCTACTTATCCCGTTCTTTAGAATAGAAAAACGTGAATGCCTATACGTCATCAAGCGAAAGCTTATCTGCACTGAACAAAAGGATTTCCAGAATAGAACTTTTTTATCGAGTTTCCGAGTTTTTTCTTCATCCTTGAAAACAGGGTACTTTGTTTCGCTGGCCTCTTTTATAAACTGTACTCCTTTGTCCCGTTGTTGTCATGGATTCAATGGATTTTAAAAAAGACAGAAAATCCCTTTTCTAATTATAGGTAAGGTGATGTGAGGTTTTACGCCCTTTCAAGAGTTTTTCACTCATATCATGACTGCTAGTATTATTGCAGGGAGAAAGCCCGCAACACCATTTGATTAATGCATTGCGTTGACACCTGTGTTCAAGGGATGGTACTAGCGAACCATGGGTGGTACTTCGCTGACATTAAATGTAGAATTGCACCCAAACCTTACTGCGAGTAGAACAGTTCTTTCACTTTTGACTCTGTTCACAAAAGGGGACAGCTTTTCTCTGTTTAAGACAGGATAACGAAATTTGATGTGAGGCTTTTTTCAATAAATAACCTTGTGATTATTTGCTGTTGATGTTTTACCGCCTTCGTTAACGTTGTCTTTGTTTACAAGTAAGCGTTATACTACAATTACATTTCAAACTAGTTATGAGTGCAATATTGCCCAAGTGACAGAACACAAACAAACTCACTCAATTACTTTCCGTTTTCTGGCTTCTTTTGATAATTGCCATCACCCAACTTTGTCTTGCCTAAATATAATCTCCTTTAACATGTTTTAATCATTTGGTTAAACTCTTACAACCTGTATGATCAATGCCTAAGGCCAGCTGGGATTTGTCAGAATATCATCAATAATTGTATTATGATGAAATCTCATACCATGGTTAAAGATATGAGCTTTAATTTCTGTTTGCAGAAGTTAGGTTTCAGATGTTGCTGAAACCGTGATGAAGGCGTGGAATGTGATGTCTAGAGACACTGTTGATTAAAAAGGACGAATCATGTTATCATTTGTGACATGTATTTTTCAGGTTTTTAAAAATAAAATAATGAGGAATAATAATCATACAGTAAATTGACAGTTAAATGTGATATTATTTAATTTCTCACGATATTTCTGTTTATGTGTATTATATTTGTATTTGCATATATCCTTAATACTCTATACAAGGCTCTCATATAATTAAACACCTGTGTGGCATTCACTTGACGTTACAACTATGTCAAAGTATCTCTATACCGTTGGTTCTGTGTTTTCTTTCTTGGCAAATAATACAACATCAATAGACTTAGTGGATAGCAATGTCATCTAAAAAAACAAATGAAATGCTAATAATCAAAATGCATACTTCATAAAGACTCAGACAACTGTGGGGGCTGACAAGACTACAATAACAAAATATTTCCCGCATTTTTCTTGTTTAAATGTATTTACCCAATAAAAACAGCATCGAAAAAGATCAACCCGCCCGACCTGCCAACATCCATTTACAATACAGGTCTAGTGTAGAATTATTTGCGGCACAAATGGGGGTATACATCCTTCTGCATCAGGGTCTATATCCGCAAGGTTTCTCAATCCCTGATCCAGTGATACACTTTCGCATCGTATCTCATTTTTAATAGCGCGATACGAGGTGAAAGTAGAGCGGAGATGATGAAAATACCCTGATGGAGCAGAATTTAGGATAGATACATGTACACTCAGAGAGTGTACAGCTGACAGACCACAGATTCCCAATTATGTAAGATATAACGTGCAAAACAACCCCCACAACATACACAATAGAATATATTTCAATCAACGAGCGAAACATACTACTTACACAACGTTACATCATATCTTCAGAACCCAACATTAATGAATATGAATGTTCAGCTACACTAACATCTAGTTTATCCGACATCAATACTTCATGTTATACTCTTTTAAAAATGTTTGGGACGTGTCTTGTGCACATGAATACATTTCAAAATAGTGGTGATTTATACCAATGTAAATGTAAATGATTAGTGTATAGATCTGACATACACTTAGACAGGACAACATGGTAACATTACAGGCAAGCAATACATTAACCAAATTTGATAAGATGACATGAATTATAAAATACGTTTGAATATGTTTGGATCACCTTTTAGACCTTGCAAGGATATTTTTGATCCAGTAATTGTATGTTTCAGTCCAAGGAAAGCATAGTAACTTTGATTCTAGTTTTAAAAAAACACATTTTTGGGTACTTATGTATTGTGCATTCAAACTAGAATTGAGTGTTAAGTACTTTGCTTTTCCTCTGTATGGCTATAAGTACAACTTCGTCCTACACTTACAATGTGACTCTTGTAACAAGCAGTTTTAATGTTTGACACTCACCACACATCACTTGACGAACTCGCTGATAACCCGAGAGCGGGTTAATTGGCTCTCATGTTAATACCATGAACATATAACTCTATAACATAGCAGGTCTACGCGATAAAGATTGATAAAATGAAGGCAATTTCCCCTGACGATGTAAACATCATAATGAATAGTAATATTATTTAAATCCCACAGCACTACATGAACTCAGCAATAAATTAAGGACAGGAATTAATTGGTACTCGTATCACAACTACAGTCATGTCTGTTATCTTTTGCTTCCGTGTCTTCGAACTAAAAGCAATACTCCTACATTTGAATTTTGAATACTTGGATTTTTACAGGAATTAATTGGCATTCATATTCAATTTGTTATCATATGAAGGCAGCATTAATTGTACTGTACTGTACTTTTGATGTCAATTTTCTGTATGTAAAACATTAATATGCTTGACATTTTCATAACATAACCTCACAGCAAAGAGATTCCATGTATATCTGTACAGTGATAAAAATCATAGATATCTTCTCGACTCTTACTCTCTGTAAGTCATGCTCATAACGTTAAAAACTGTAAAATGAATGCAATTCTCATAAATCAACGACTCGCGGTTGTTTTCAAATCTTAACTTCAATAGGAATAACATCCCATTATCATCATCAAAATTCACGTAGTTAACCATATGTTGAAATTTACATAGAATAGCATCCCATTATTTTAACCAACGGTTTCGTAGCTTTTCATAATGTTTACCTTCAACAGGAATATCATCTCAATATTATAACCAAGGGCCACAGAATATCAACACAACATGTCGTAGTTTAGCATAATTTTAAACCTCACAAGGGATAGCATCCCATGTTCATAACTTGAAGTCACACTGAAAAACATTTAGTAAATATTCAAAGGGAATAGCATATAATTGTCAATGTAACGTCTGGTAACGCATGTAAAACTTCATACAAGTCTCAACATCTCAGAACTTATTGAAAGCGTAAACGTCTATATACCTATAGGATTAACATCAATTTTCATAATGTACCGTTTCGTGACTTATTAATTGAAAGTCTAACAAAACTTGTTTATGTAGAAGAACCACTTACAGACAGAAGATCAAATAAGATAAAAGCAATGTCCTTCCTTTTTTAAGCATTCCATTCATTTGTCGCTTATTTTTATTTTGTCTTGCTCACAAGAGAAAGTTTCCAGACACATTCGTTGCTTCAAAGGTTCAAGGTAATATGAGGTATTTCGGTACGCCGCTTTCAAGAGTATTTCACTTATATCACAGCTTCCTGTATTCTTGCAGGTGAAAATCCGGCAACTTCATGATGGTGATACTTTGCATTGCTTGTTTATCTTGTCGTACTCACAAGAGACAGTTCCCAGACACATGCGTTGTCGCAAAGGTATGAAGTAAGATGAGGTGATTTGGGGTCGAACGTCGGACGTATTTCACGTATATCACGGCAGCTAGTATTATTGCAGGGAGAAGCCCACAACGCCTATGGGCTATGGGCTATGTGTCTATGCATTGCGGTGAAACCTGCTAGCATCGGCTGAATCCAGCGAACCACGAGTAGCACTGCGCTGAAATTCAGCGAAGCTTTGCACCCAAAGCTTACTGCAAGTAAAATAGTTGTCCACAGTAGCCAAGTTGACGAGCCCCTGGCGGGATTCGAACCCCTGACCTCTTGATACGAAGCCGACCGCACTAACCACTGAGCTATTCCAAAATGTTTTTTTTTAAATGTAGGCGAACGGAGATTTGCTATATCTTTAAAACTATTTTGGAAGTACATTGATACTAGAATATCCTTGTCTGTGAGTCATATTTCAATTTTGGGTCATTTCAAGGTGAGATCACGGAAGACCAGGGAACTTTTTTGCAGTTCATAGTGAATTACGTATTTGTTTTCCTTAAAAATACACCTCATCATAAATATAGCACCAGCCTCTTTCTATCACTTAGTAACACTGTATCTTCAAAATCATACACTCGGCTCGTAAAAACCATGTTAAACTGTTTTACTGGCTTTATAATAATACTAGTTTATTTATATAGCGCACGACTCACTAAACATTTCATGCTCTTAGCGCACATATACTAGACTTCACTCGTCACAGAATGTTTCTCGAAAGTGATCCGTTTGAGTCTGGACTTAAACAGGTTTGAATGGTCACAAGATTTAATATCTGTTGGTAACTGATTCCACTCTTTGGCAGTTAAATTATCTATGTCCATTGGTAACTAATCTTGTAAGTGGGACAGTCACCGAATTCTGGGACTCCGTTCACAATGATCGATTCTGGATGTATGGGTCAATACAGTCACAGAGATAACTAGGATTGACGCGTCAATACTTAGGTCTTCACGACTTCTGCTTTACCTAGAACTCCATGATGGACACTCGGTTATGCATCAGCTTCTCTGCTTTAAAATGAGCTATCAAACATGTCTCTATCTTCAGTAGTTTTTTTTACAAAAACTCTCCAAAGAAGGTACCCCTCTGAAAATTGAAAAATCACATATTAATGGACCCCTACATTACATTTCTCACGATTAAGACAAAATGGTTACTATTTCCATACCTAGGTGTAACATAGAAAATGTTGTGCTTTTATTTCCACTTAAAAAGATGTAATCATCATTTAGATTGTATACATAATTAATACGTTATGCCGTTCTGAATATTCAAGAAAATACTCAAAAATGCTTAAATATGGACCCCTAGACATCGCTTGCGATGTTCGAGCCTTAACTATCAACTTTTTTATGAAAGCGGTCAACATAAAAGTTGTTCTTCTTGAAATTGTGCATACGGAGGTGTAAGTAAAATTTCAATAGCATAAGAAGTGAAGCAGTTATGAACCTTTCAACTTTGTTGAAAAAGGCGATTTTTTAGAAATGACAAACTTATATGACTTGTCACCAAAAAACTAAGACAGATGCGACCTTGAAACATATTGTCCTTAATAAATGACGTTTCTACATCACCATGATCTATTTAAAGTCTTCCTATCTTCAGTGGTTCATGATCAATAATTCCCCAAAGGATAAACACCTCAAAAAGTCTCAAAATCTAAATATTTCACTGTTTTGGGAATATGCTCAAATTATGCCCAAACTAATAACTTTTATATGATAAAGATATGTTACGGAATTTCAAAACTATTTATAAGAAAGAGATTGCACTAAGTAACTTTGACATAAGTTTATTCCCAACAGAGTTATGTCCCTTTGAATGCGAGCCCTAAAAAATGTATTTTCAAAAAGTTCATTTTTCAAATGGCTGTAGTTCGTTAACCTTTAAAAATAGTCAATTTGTTTGGGGGGTTCCTTTAAACTACATTCATTCAGCTTTCAAATGAGCTATTGCATGATGCTGTATGTATTGCCGTTATTTAGGAGAAGATTTTTTAAAACGCGTACCCTCGAACTCGCGAAAGTTCACCAAATTTTCAGTTTTTGTGAAATAGCAAAAAATCTATTATTACGGCCGAAAACCGCTATAGGCCTAATCGATGGGGAATGTTGTTGCCCACATTTTGGTGAAAGTTTTATGAAAATATCTTGATTAGTTTTCGAGCTATTAAGGTTTGAAGTTTCAACTTCAAGGGGAGATAACTCAAGAACCAGGACGAAATTCAAAAAAATGGCTCGACAAAATCTAAGTTAGGACACGGGCTATAATCCCTGAAAATTTCATGCAGATCGGACCAGCCGTTTTACGGGAAAACATGGAACAAAATCGTCGGAATAATAAGGAAAAACATGATAACAACAATAGGTCTTCAGACATTCGTCTTAAAGACCTAATTAGGAACATCCCCTTAGAGACACTGCTTCACGAAGCACAGGGTCTTTATCTTTATGCAAGCGTTCAGTAAAGAACAATATACAGATGACCGTATTCGGAACACTTATTGAACTTCAATTACAGAAAACTAAAATAAGCACAATAAAATGACGTAAATATGGCTGACATGGTCGTTACAGATGAAACACAAGACAATCACTTACCATTTACTGTTGAAGACACTATTTTGGTCCACATTGAGTGGCTAGCTCGGTATCTAGTGAACTTTGTTGGGGATTTGCTGTCACGCATCATGCAACTTAACTGGGGGATATATTCCGTCGCAACACAGCACGTGTAAGTGGCTGATTTTTATTTTTGGCCCATCCCCGCCCGGTTCGTCCATCCATCCGTCTGTCCATAAACTTTTCGCGTTTTCTTCTCAAGACTCTAGAGAGCTGAAATTGTATGTACTCCTTGGCAAGTGGGGATTCCTAATTGTCGATTTGGTGACCCTTTATGTCCCAAATGTAGGTCACAGGGGTCATGACCTTAAACCCAATCTTCTCCAGTACGAAAGGCTTTTGAAAGCTGAAATGATGTTAACAGACTCTTTGGCCAACGGGAATTATAAATTGAAAATTTGCTGTCCCTGTGACCCTAAATGTGGATCCCAGGGGTCTTGACCTGAAAACCTATTTTCATCTTCTTCTCCAGTACAAAACAGCTCTAGAAAGCTGCAATGTTGTGTACAGACTCACTGGCCAATGGAGATTCTAAATTGCTCACAAATATGAACAGATAATGTTTTGAAAATTAATTGAGTTTATTTGGCGTCTGAAATTTGTAGTGGGAAGTTTATTAAGCACGTGAATGTAAGTTTGGATCTTAATGCCTTTGGGTATTTATCAACATTACCATCGACTTGAAGCACAAATAGATAATGGACAATAGCTGGCAAAAGAGGGAATGCATATCAAATGAACATATTGAAGCATGATTTATGTATGACATAAACTCCTATAAACGGTTTAACATTTATGCATTTAACCACTTTGATATGAATGTTTAAGGTGTCCGGAAAAAAGGCAATAAAGGCAATACCTTTGAATTCTACATGTTTTATGTTGCGTTTTGTTCTTCAGGTTGGAAAATAAACTGTCAAACTAATTGTGTTTTGATCCACTCTTCCATTTTCTATTTCTAAGAACCATTTTCAACATTCTAATAAAAGTAAGATTTTAAAACGTCTTTTCAAGCAAATTTACTTCTTGAAATTTACATTAATCACTTTTTAATGGCTATATCTGTTTTGTATACTTATCGAAAAACATGCTTTTTGCCTTTTTGCTGACCTACGTTTACGTTACTTGCCATTTCTTTCATAAATATGAAATGGCTCTGAAAGCTCTATATATAAAGAATTAATTCGATACTAATGACAATATTTCCGTAGATCTTGAAATACATGTATTAACGGATTGTTATCCTTTTACAGTATGTAAAATGTGTTAACTGAACTCACTCATAAACTAATAAAATAATATATGGGAGGTTTTGTATCCATTTAGAAATGAATAACTGCACTGTATTGAATATATAAAGGAAACAATATCACGATGTCAGTATAAAAAAAATACTGCAAATAATGAAATACAGCATGATTAAGTCTATTTTGAAAGTATTTTATAAGCATGCTTTTGTAAATAAATATACACATAATTTTTTTCATCAGGGAATAATTTTAACGTCGATGTCTGTTTAAACGCACATGGGGTAAAACATGAGGAAAGGTCAGCTACATGTAATTTTGTTTGCCACAGGCCTGAAACAAAAACTTAATTACAACTATCAATTCAAATAATGACACAATCTAGTATGACAAGTATGACAGTTTTGTCATATAGGTCGTCTTGCAATTGCGTCTTGATCTCAACAATAACTCACTCTTTCAACTAAATGGTTTATGTTCAAGATAACAGTGTAATTATAATTATAAGATCCTCAGTATGTGTATATAACTATATAACAAGGAAACGTACGCTTGATTCACTCAGTTCCACTAAGTTAATCAGTAAATCAAGTTGTTATTGTAAATCAAAAATCAGGTTTACCAATAACGAATTGTCTCTTTATTTGAGAGGGCTTTTCTACGTTGGATAAATTGTGTTCAATCCTTTTTTGAATTAATAAACATGTTATTATCAATCAAAGTCTATTTACCTTCTTGTTGCAGTTAGGATTTAACATTCACAGTAGCAAAGGTTTAATCTGCTGTCAGAACAAAAACAGAATGAAATTCAATGAGTTTAATGTTATCAGTTTTAAATGTACTTTTTGAACATTTTTAACTTCATGCATTTTAATTCGGCTTGGTTTCATTTAATTGAAATCAATACTTCAAAGTTTCACTTCAATGGATATAAAATCCAATCATACAGTTAAAAGTTCATCCTTGAATCAAATTGGAATCAAGACCATCAAAGGTTTTCTCTCTGACATTTCTAATATCTTAGTGAGCTGTCAGTGAAAGAACTTCATTGATAGAAGAACTTAACGTTAACGTGACTGATATTGGCAAGAAAATTTCAGATTCATGTTCACTGTAAATTGAAATCTATGGAAACATTGAACGGCCATTATGTGAGGTATGAGCGGACACAATCGGTCGTTAAAGGTTGTTGAGTCTATTCTCATATGGTTTTGAAACGCCCTGGGTTATGTATATTCGGTTATTTAATCAGATAAATATATCTAATTTCTCTAATTCCCCTCTGGTCGATGCCAATGAGAGAATCATTGCGATACGTATATTCTTAATAGTGCTGAAAACATTTCAACTCAACTTAAAGTAGTCAGTTTCAATGATTATGTTTGTGTAAAATGAAAGTTCATGGACTATACTCATAAAATGATTTAAACAAATTAAAGTACTAATTTGAAAAAGTTTTAAGTGAAAAATCATGTTTTTCACTAAGTTTTATGTATTAGGAAACTTGCTATGGAAACTCATCGTAAAACAAAATCAATAATGTCTCAACTGGTAATTGAACCTGCCCTCAAATATAAATCAAGATGAAGACCATTTTTTATGGAATGTTATGTTAGAGTGATCAACTCCAGCCTTATTATTACCTTAGGTACCATTTACACTTATTTGAGTACACATTTTTACATTTATGATTTTTTAATGTTCATGGATGAGAACCTTGCTGGGGAACCAACGTAATGTAGATTTACGTGTCAAACTTGCAAAAGGTAATAAATTTGATTACATATTCAGTGCAAATTGGTTTTACATAAACAACGCTACTATTGTTAAAACATTTGGCTTTTTATTTGCTTTAACGAACACACAGTACTACATGAACTCAGTAATAACTGAAGAGCAGGAATTATTTGGTACTCATTGCATGACTATGACAGTGCTCTGTGGGATTTCAGGTCTACGTGATGAACATAGATTGATATAAAAGCAAACTGGTGTGTTACCCTTACTGTGTTAATATCATAATGAATCATTTTATCGTTTGACATAACGATCTCAACTCAACAATAAATCAAGGACAGGAATTAAATGGTGTTCACATTTTTTTTTAAGTTTTTATTCAAGGTAACACAAAATGCTAAAAAATAGTTTGACGACCACGTTACGTAGCCTCTTTTCAGGATGGCTAGATTTAATCTTTCTCAGTTCAAGGACTTCAAGGCAAAAGACAATTCAACGAAATTGTAACGTTCAATAATTTTATTCACAAGAAGATAACAAAGGATTAACTCACTGAATGGTCAATATAAATATAGCACTGATGAGAATTTGATCTATATAAATATCTCTCAATAAATTATTATGAAACGCCTGCATAACAGGTATAGCTTTAGCTAAATGAATGAACTCAAAGTGTTAAAATATGCCTGTGATAGGTAATATATATCAAAATTATAGTTATATGAGGAGGATCTGTCTCTATAAATACTGCACTGGTAAACAAACAACAGAACCAACACTATATCTATTAACGAAGGTATTAACTCTGATCTAAACTTATTAGATTATGTTATCACACTGCTAATGCCTCAGTACTTCTACCAACGAACTGCTTAAATACTAAGAACTCACGTCAACAACTGGAACAAGGAATATCAGACTATGGCTGCAGTATTTACATACTACCGGGCACACTTATTATAAGTAACTAATCAACGATAACAGATCATACACTGATACTAAATATCCGGAATGTCAATGCACGCTACTGATATATGATAAAATGTAGTAATATTATGACACGAACATTATCCACAAATGACCGTCTTACAGTATCACATAAACTGCAATAAACTATGTCAACAACTCTAAAGTACAACTACAGCCGACAGCCGAAAAGCCTACGAGAAAGCCGACGAGCCGACGATAAAGCCGACAGCCGACGAAAAAGCCGACAGGCCGACGAGAAAGCCGACAAGCCGACAAGGTCACAGAGTGGAAAGCTGCTGCTTACTGATAAAAAGATGAATGAAATCGAACAAACTATGGATGAAATTACCGATACTTATGTTAGATGTAAACTGATAAAGATTAGGGCCATGATGAACATCGTAAACAATACATATCTATAGAAAACAAGCATTTGACAGTTCGTAATATACTGCTTACTGCGGAATCTGACAGCTGTGACCCGGAAATGAATAGAGATTGGCTGAGCTCACAGGTCAAGGCTGTCTATCGTAAATAACAAGGTCAATGATTTAACAACACGCGGGAGAGGATTGTGAGATAATCGAGTGATATTTACGTTTGTTTGTAATGGAAGGAAGTGATATTTATAAAGAATGAGAGCTTTACGATTGTGGAACAAACGGGTTATGTGAGAATGAAAAGTTACTACGGTGAGTTTATGCTAGACAGGCTTTTTGATAATTTGAATCGAGAAAGGGAAGTTACGTGATAAATCTATATGAAGGAGAAAAGATTTATTGATGGGGAAAATAATATGAAAGTTCGATTCCTCACAATACCCTCCGCTTAGCGTTTGACGCCCTCGTAAAACATATGGTAAAATTATAAACTTATCTATGAAAAGTAGGTCTAGCATACGATATAATTTATGGATGAAAATATATTTTTTTACCAATCATACGCATCTTCGTAAACATTATAATTATATAGGCACTTTTAACGAATTGGAATTCTGACGGGCATCAACGCTACAACAAATAATATAAATGTAATAATATAACAAATGAGAACTTATTTACAATGTTATACAGGATTTTAATATCGCCGCCGGCCTTGGAAGTTTCTCTTCCTGTTCTCCCCGAAGGGAGGGCGACGTTCGGGGGACTCTGATCTTCTCATGTCCTTCATCGCCTTGGTGACGGCTTGGATGGCTTCGGTCCACCTGTCCATCCCTTCGTTTAGCTTTCCTACAGCTGCCGTGATGGTCGTGAGGGCTTCCCTTATCTCACACGACAATGATGACGATGAAGCTGTCGATGATGAAGAAGAGATCGAAGATGCCGCCGATGGTGATGGCACAGGCTGTGGTGCGGTGGCTGGCTTGGTCCGCTGTTCTGGCTGCTCCTCCAGCCGATGTGCAGGGGTATCAAGCTTCGGCTCCACTGGCTCCACTGGTACCGTGGAGAGGAAGGTGTCCAGCTCATCGAACAGACTAATGATGTCATCCCTCGCCACCGTAGATACCGATGCCGGCTCTGTGGTGATCACTATAAGGGCTGGTGGTGACTTCGGCTGCGGGGCTGGTGGGATCTCTGCCTTCGCTGCTGGTTCAGCTGCCGGTCGGTTCTTCTGGTCTGCCTGTAGAAGCCTCTTTGCCCACACTCTGTCAGACTCTTCGGCCGAGAGTCTCTTTACATCATCGTCTGTGATTGGGTAGGGTTGGGATGACGCCCGCAGGTATTGGGCCACAACAACCTCATCGCCGGCCTCCTCCTGTCTTCTAGACATCTCCCGGTGCGGGGCGTATGCGAAGACATGCCTCTCAATGTCCCCCTTCTTCTCCGACCAAAAGTGGACTTTGATCCAGCAGCACATGATTCTTGTAGAAGTGGCCTCTCACACGCGTCCGTTCCGCTGTCTCCCCACACTTCATGCAGCGGTAGGCCCTTCCTCTCGTGTAAGGCATTTCTGAAACAAATTTGTTTGGTTAGCACATATACACATATTCTAAGATGACATTTGTTTCTTTTTCCGTTTCAGGGCCCTGCTGATCCATTTCGGCCTGAATTCTGCTGCATATGGCTTCAGCCTGTTATGGTGGATGACCCTCTGAACCCCAGTCCCAACTATCTCAATCACGTAATCAAGCATGCTTAACTTTTTTACAACGAGAGCCGGTCCTTCGTATGGAAGTTGCAGCTTTGGACATACACCCACCCTCCTGCTGACATTGAGGTACCATACCAAATCTCCCGGGCTATATGTATTCAGGGACTGTTTCATGTCATATGTGTCTTTCTGCCTTTTGGTTGCAGATTTTAAGTTTTGTCTTGCGATGTCATGTGCTCGTTGCAAATTGTCTTTCAACTTCTCGACGTATTCACCATATGACATTGCACTGTCATTGGCTAGAGCGGCGCTGCAACCGAAAGATATTTCCGCAGGAATTCGGACCTCACGCCCTAACATCAGGAGGTTAGGCATCATCCCGGTGCTCTCTTGCGGGGTTGATCGGTAAGCGGATGCCAAACAGGCCAGGTTCAAATCCCAGTCGGTCTGTTCCCCCCTCAGATATGCCCGGATCATTCTGATCAGTACCTTATTGAAGTTCTCTGTCTGCCCGTTGCATTGTAGGTTGTACGGCGAAGTGCGTGTCTTTCTCACCTCGAGCAGCTCACATAGCTCACGGAACACTGCACTCTCATAATTTCTGCCTGGTCACTATGCAGATCCAGAGGGCAGCCGTACCGGGCAATGACTTCGTTCAGTATCGTCCTTGCTGTAGTCTCTGCGGTCTGATCTGCGACAGCGAACACTTCGACCCATTTCGTGAAGCTGTCGGTGACCACCAGGATATATCTATTACCCCTTGGGGTCCGCGGCAATGGGCCCACGAAATCCGTTGCTAGGCGATCTAGTGGAGCACCTTCCCTCATATTACCGAGAGGCGCTCTAGGGTTCATCGGCGGAGATTTGTTAGCGCCGCACACTTGGCACTGCGCCAACCAATTGTTCACGTCTTCTCTCGCCTTGAACCAATAAAACCTCGACAGCAATTTGCCCTTCGTCTTCTTGCGGCCCAAATGACCAGACAACAGGCTGTTGTGCATTTGGTACAAGATCTCCCTTCGCATACTCCTCGGCACCAACAATTGCAAACATTCTTCACCCACTCTGCAAGTGTGCTTCCTGAAGAGCAAACCATCCTGCATTTTGATATTGTCCCAGTATAGCAGGTTATGCCTGCTGGCTGGACTCATGATGCAAGAGTCCTCACTGGATGGAAGTCTCCATCCATGTGAGTACCGGTTGCAGATCTGCATCAGCTCTCTGCTTCCCACGAATTTATTCAACGTTAATGGCAAATCTCCAAGGAAACCATCTGTCCTTGAGACCAGTCTCAGCTCGTGTTGACATTTTTCTGCATAGGTCACCAATTCGCTGTGACCATGCGTTCGTTATGCCTCTACATCTGACAAACGAGTCCATGGACCCTCCGCTCGGCAGATAACTTCTACCTCTGTCTCGCAGCACGCGCCTCGCCATTGTCCAATGGTGGGTTAACCCACAAAACATCCTGCGCAGGTTCTTTCTGACCACAGAAAAAACATATAAACCCTTCTGGATCAAGCCCAGAAGCATCATTATCATCAGTAACACGGCAGCAAGCTTATCTCCTGCCACACTCAACACGGTCCTCGCCCTCTCGAAGTCTCGAAGGGGCATCACGTTTCCCATGAAAGTCCTTCGCGCCGCTGGCAGACTGTTCTGCATATCATCGGCCCTCTTTCTGCACTTCTTACATTATTATTATTATTATCCCGGTGCTCTCTTGCGGGGTTGATCGGTAAGCGGATGCCAAACAGGCCAGGTTCAAATCCCAGTCGGTCTGTTCCCCCCTCAGATATGCCCGGATCATTCTGATCAGTACCTTATTGAAGTTCTCTGTCTGCCCGTTGCATTGTAGGTTGTACGGCGAAGTGCGTGTCTTTCTCACCTCGAGCAGCTCACATAGCTCACGGAACACTGCACTCTCATAATTTCTGCCCTGGTCACTATGCAGATCCAGAGGGCAGCCGTACCGGGCAATGACTTCGTTCAATATCGTCCTTGCTGTAGTCTCTGCGGTCTGATCTGCGACAGCGAACACTTCGACCCATTTCGTGAAGCTGTCGGTGACCACCAGGATATATCTATTACCCCTGGGGGTCCGCGGCAATGGGCCCCACGAAATCCGTTGCTAGGCGATCTAGTGGAGCACCTTCCCTCATATTACCAAGAGGCGCTCTAGGGTTCATCAGCGGAGATTTGTTAGCGCCGCACACTTGGCACTGCGCCAACCAATTGTTCACGTCTTCTCTCGCCTTGAACCAATAAAACCTCGACAGCAATTTGCTCTTCGTCTTCTTGCGGCCCAAATGACCAGACAACAGGCTGTTGTGCATTTGGAACAAGATCTCCCTTCGCATACTCCTCGGCACCAACAATTGCAAACATTCTTCACCCATTCTGCAAGTGTGCTTCCTGAAGAGCAAACCATCCTGCATTTTGAGATTGTCCCAGTATAGCAGGTTATGCCTGCTGGCTGGACTCATGATGCAAGAGTCCTCTCTGGATGGCCGTCTCCCTCGATCCATCCATGTGAGTACTGGTAGCAGATCTGCATCAGCTCTCTGCTTCCCACGAATTTATTCAACGTTAATGGCAAATCTCCAAGGAAACCATCTGTCCTTGAGACCAGTCTCAGCTCGTGTTGACATTTTTCTGCATAGGTCACCAATTCGCTGTGACCATGCGTTCGTTATGCCTCTACATCTGACGAACGAGTCCATGGACCCTCCGCTCGGCAGATAACTTCTACCTCTGTCTCGCAGGACGCGCCTCGCCATTGTCCAATGGTGGGTTAACCCACAAAACATCCTGCGCAGGTTCTTTCTGACCACAGAAAAAACATATAAACCCTTCTGGATCAAGCCCAGAAGCATCATTATCATCAGTAACACGGCAGCAAGCTTATCTCCTGCCACACTCAACACGGTCCTCGCCCTCTCGAAGTATCGAAGGGGCATCACGTTTCCCATGAATGTCCTTCGCGCCGCTGGCAGACTGTTCTGCATATCATCGGCCCTCTTTCTGCACTTCTTAACGGACCGCACCTCAGTTCCAAAGTCAGATCATCTTCTGCGCATGTGCGGTCATCCGGATTCGGGGACCGGGACATGCTGCCTTTACGAAATTGTATTTCATAACTGTAAGCAGACAAGATCTCAATCCAGCGTGCTACTCTACCCTTTTGCTCCTTAAAGTTCATGAGCCACTTCAGAGCCTGGTGGTCGGATCGGATCACAAACTTATTAGATTATGTTATCACACTGCTAATGCCTCAGTACTTCTACCAACGAACTGCTTAAATACTAAGAACTCACGTCAACACATGGAACAAGGAATATCAGACTATGGCTGCAGTATTAACATACTACCGGGCACACTTATTATAAGTAACTAATCAACGATAACAGATCATACACTGATACTAAATATCCGGAATGTCAATGCACACTACTGATATATGATAAAATGTAGTAATATTATGACACGAACATTATCCACAAATGACCGTCTTACAGTATCACATAAACTGCAATAAACTATGTCAACAACTCTAAAGTACAACTTGAACTACAACTGGGATCGACTACAACGAATCAGATCTTCACAATAATCATGGGTCTTGCACCCTGAGATTTACTCAGTCTGCATTCATATGGTAAACTTATTTCAAGATAAAACCTAAACACTGCCGTAAAACTTTACCAAAAGGGCCAGTGTTTACTAATACTAACGATCGAAATATGTACTATTCAGTCCTAACACTAATAATATGAGTCTAGTCAACTATATAAATAACCTTCTAAGAATTTCTGAAATAACCCACTAACCTACTGTACGTGATCTAGTGACCTACTAAGACAGCGACCGAAACTAGACTGCCGAGTGACAGTGAACCACCCCTATTTATAACCTTTGGCAAAAACCGACAGCCGACAGTCGACAAGCCAACGAAAAGCCGACGAGAAAGCCGACGAGCCGACGATAAAGCCGACAGCCGACGAAAAACCCGACGAGCCGAGCTTACTGATAAAAAGATGAATGAAATCGAACAAACTATGGATGAAATTACCGATACTTATGTTAAATGTAAACTGACATATCTAAAGAAAACAAGCATTTGACAGTTCGTAATATACTGCTTACTGCGGAATCTGACAGCTGTGACCCGGAAATGAATAGAGATTGGCTGAGCTCTCAGGTCAAGGCTGTCTATCGTAAATAACAAGGTCAATGATTTAACAACACGTGGGAGAGGATTGTGAGATAATCGAGTGATATTTACGTTTGTTTGTTATGGAAGGAAGTGATATTTATAAAGAATGGGAGCTTACGATTGTGGAACAAACGGGTGATGTGAGAATGAAAAGTTACTACGGTGAGTTTATGCTAGACAGGCTTTTTGATAATTTGAATCGAGAAAGGGAAGTTACGTGATAAATTTATATGAAGGAGAAAAGATTTATTGATGGGGAAAATAATATGAAAGTTCGATTCCTCACAATATACTCCTATCGTTCGAACATCATAAGAGTTTTGTTAGTATAAAATGTTAATGCTTGAAATGTTCTGAAAGCAGTACATTCCCTCACAGTAAAGAAATGTTAGGTTTGAACTTCATGAAGCCTGGCTCAATGTTTCGCTGACGATGGATGTCTACAAACCAAAAGTGCCAGCTCTGAGTTAGAAAGACATATATTCTGTGTCCTAATTTTCCAAAATGGTACCATAATAATATCTCATTGAGTGTGGTCATTGTGTGCTTCAATTTCTTTCCTTCTAGGCATTTCATTTAAATATTGGAAGGAACAGATTGTTCCTGTCTGTCTTACTAGAAGTCTACCCTCGGCAGTAAAGGAAGCTGTTGCTGTCCTCAAGAGCTAGAGAAATGACTTAATAATAATAATAATAATGAATATTTTTATAGCGCCTGACCTCGTAAATTGAGCACTAGGCGCTTAACAAAAATGGTGAGTATGAGTGGTAAGTATTATGAGTGAATAAACAAACATGGAAATACAAAAACAAACAAAAAAACCAAAAAAACATAAAGAAGGGAGATACAAAGACGAGGTTAAGTTTCATTATAAGTTCGTTGAAAAAGAAATGTTTTTAGAGATGTCTTGAAGGTAGCTTTATTTAATGGTTGTCTGAGATTTGAAGGCAGCTTGTTCCATATGAGAGGTCCTTGATATTTAAAAGAGCGTTCGCAGTAGGATTTTGTTTTCACTTTAGGTGTTGAGAGGAGAGCTTAGTATAACCATGAACTCCTTATGAACTATATATGTTAACTATGGTATATGGTAATAGAATTAGGAATCTTAAGTTTGAACGGCATGCATAATTTAGTTTGTTTCTTCCATTCCCCTCCTGAGCTATAGAAACAAAAATTGTATTTTGTAACTAACGAATTTGATTAAACTTTCCTGACATGAGAATTTGGGCACAATAAGACTTGATATAATTATTTTAAAAATACCTATAATTACCTGATAATGACATTTTTATATAATAAGAAATGTACATATCACTTCATGGCACTGACGTTTTTTGCCAAGCGTGATGATTCATATATGTGTTAATTTCAGAAGAGTACCGTTTTACGAAGTTGATAATGTAAACACAACTCATCTTGGTATTTATAGGTTCAAATCTAATGAAATAATAACTTGAAACTCCTATTTTTATAGCAGTACCTAAGCCTTACCAAATATGTTTACATATCTCGGACACGTGAAGCAGATATTTAATATAAATAGTTGGTTATACAATAGGGATAGTAGATTCAGTACTTTTAGGTAATGCTTTCAATATTTCATTTGAAAAAATGCTGATAAATGTTTCAGTTCTGTTGGTTAACAAAACGGTTCAGCCCAAGAGTTACACTCTAGTTGGTTCATGCATATGGATCTGACCTATATGTATTTATAATATGGTCGTTGTTCTCTGATAAACCATATAAACTCATACAGCAGCAACGAGGCCAAGATTTAACGTGATATGAATATTATGCGAAAGTCAATAATCGACCTATAGTCCTTCTATAACTGCAATCACAAGCAATGATTAATGAATAAAATCCATATCAGCTACTAGTGTCAGGAAAGTAGGTGAAAGTCATTGGGCAAGTCATGTACAATTATTCATTAACCTTTGATTTATCCCGATGACACCACAGTGAGCTTGCCATAAGGGTACAAAACGTAGCCGCTCACGCATAAGGTTATATAATCTATAATAATATAGATATAATATAAACTAAGAACTTGTAAAGTGCTAAAATCCAGTCATTATAACTGCTCTAAAGCGCTGTGAGAGAATGCAGATACACTTGATTTAGCCGCATGTCTTTGAGAACAGGTGGGTTTTCAAACTGTTTTTTTTTAAATGGCCAAGTCCTCCATAAGTCTCAGTTCTAATGGTAGATCGTTCCAGAGCTGTAGAGCTGCTCTGGCAAATGCTCGATATCCATAGGTGGTGGTCCTGGCTTGTGGAACACACAGCATCGCTTGCCCCGCTGACCTCAGAGACCTCGCTGGGTTGTCAGTGGTGTTATTGATGCAAACTTGAAAGTTCTAGGTACAAGCGCTTGCTTGAATGAAGCATTGATCAGATTGGCTAGAGTTGGTACTGTTTCATCCAAACATTCCTTATGTTATGTTTGTATATAACCAATGGAAACAATTTGTGACCTGGGTGTCGCACTATGTTGTGTCCCTTAGCAAGGAACTTCAATCACCAAGGTCACCAATCTAATGTAGCAATAAGTTTCAAGCTTGTCTAAGGAAAATATAATAAATTTGATTATACTTTCAGTGCAAATTGGTCTTACAACGCTACTGTTATAATAAATAGGGTTTTATTTTTGTCTTGACGAACACACAATACTACATGACCTCAGTTATAACTGAAGTGCTCTATGGAATTTCTGGTCTACGTGACAAACATAGATGAATATAAAAGCAAACTGGTGTGTTACCCTTACTGTGTTATTATCATAATGAATCATTTTATCAGTTGACATCTCAACGATCTCAACTCTACAATAAATTAAGTACAGGAATAATTATTGGTGTTCATATCACAACTATGATCATGTCAGTCATATATTAGTTTTTATATCTATGTAACGCAAAATGCTTTGAAAAATACCCCTATCGTTCGAATATCATAAGAGTGTTGTGAGTATAAGATGTTAATGCTTGAAATGTTCAGAAAGCAGTACATAACCTCAAAGTAAAGAAATGTTAGGTTTGAACTCCATGACGCTTGGTTCAATGTTTCGCTGAGGATTGATGTCTACAAACCAAAAATGCCAGCCCTGACTTACAACGAAATATATTCCACTGTATGGGACCTGCGTCGGCAGGAATAATTTTTTAACGGGTAATGGTTACGCTGCTTCACCCGGGTAGGCTGAGGTCGTGCTTTCGGAAAAGCTTCAGTTGTAAAAAACATTTGAATTCAAGGTTAAGTCTACTTTCTATGTACTTTTAAATGGGTGTATGATCAAGACGATATGTTGAAGCATAATTTCCTAACTTCTGAGCGAAATCTATGCATTAGTTATATAGATGTGACCAAATATATCCCATATTCCTCGAAAACATTGACTATTTAGCTATTATTCTTTAAAATGGACGATTTAAACTTTGAGAATTATATATATAGGAAAATACACTCTATTGAAAGTGTACATCACTGTTTGAAATGATATTTTGCATTATCATAGTCAAGAGAACGTGTTGAACATTTCGCCTGTTGATGTACCGATTTTTGAACATGCGACGTAATTTGAACAACGTGTTACGATTTTAGTTACACGTTTAGAGCTACTTCATAACTTATAATTTGTAAAGAAACATGGAATAATCTTCAAATATAGTGCATTAAACTTACACCATTTGGCATGTACAGCCGTATCTTGTTGTATAGATGGATAGAACCATTGAAGAAGGCGAGGAAAGTATGATTCAGACAGGCGAAAGCACGGATTTAGACTTCATCATCGTGAGCAACGTTGAGGAAGTCAAAACAGCTTATTTACAGTAATTCTAAAAAAAAACTGTACAATTCAGAGACAAATAAATTCACGACACTCCAAGAAAAGTGATTATTTTCCAAAACTACAACTTTTGATGAAACCGTTTTTGATTGTTCAGCACTCGGTTTTTAACAATATTACATTTGTAGGACTAGTTTGAATGAAGTAAAGTACCCTAAAAGGCCCAGATAATTTACGTTCAAGAGTTATAGGTAGTTAAACATAAACCTACAGGAAATTACTGTTTTGTTCTTGTTTCGCTGCAAACGTCTACAAAAAAGTTATTCCTCCAAAAACGTAAAAACACTGCATGCTCACAGTAAAGCATATTTCACTTTGTTGACTTCACATGACACCTCTTCAAAATTCAAAACTGATGGAACCATCCATACCACATTTACATCGTATCCCAAAAAAATAATTCACAAACTTGAAAACTAATCGTTTCGTTCCAAAAAAATGCGATGCAATAACTCGACACTTACCGTTCTTAAGCGTGATGTAAATAACCGAATTTTCAACAACCTATCCCCTTTAATCCAACAAATTATATATAGTGTTTAATAAACTCGTCGCCATACAAAATACAAGATATTTCAACCAACGAGCGATACATATAACTGAAACAGTGTAACATCTTGTTTTCAGAAGCCAACTTAACTAATATATGTTCATATTTATGTGAAATACACGTTTTAAGAAATTGTCATTTTGGAAAATTCCTTAAATAGTAAGATAGATCCAAAAATGGCTTTTAATAATGACGACCTATAAAAATAATAATGACTCGTCGAAGAAGGTACATTATACCAGGGACTTTCTATACTCCCTCATCCTCGATAATCCAGCGCTTTCGTTCCGATAAATCTACGCGATTTATCGGAACGTAAGCGCTGGATTATCGAGGATTATACTCCCTTAGAGTGTCGCTGATTATACCGACTATCGTATACTAACATACTATCCTGTCAATGAAGCAGCTTTTGTATAAAATCAGTATCGTAGGAACATTTGTCGCAATCATTTCATCATCTTAAATGTAATTTAGTTGTTTTATTTCGTATCCTCTAACATTTTTATGTTGCGAATTCTGTTCTAAAATCGTAACACTGTCATTTACTCACGTTCAAAAATGGTAATAGCAAGTTCAAAATACGTAACAGTAAAAAATAGGGTGCTTGTGTTTGAATGGAAATGTTGAAATAACGCGTGAATTAAATAGATTGCAGTCAGTTTTTACATGAAGATAAGAGGTTTTGAAGACTATCTCAATAAGAATTATTTAACAATAGTACTTAATTAGTGAATATTATGTCTCGAAAGTCAGAAAATATAAAAATTACAATAAACTGACTTCTACTGTAAAAAAAAATATGACCAATGTTAATGAAATCATACCAACTTCTTAACAAATGTATAAGTGATCAGCGACCAGTAACAAATATTACCGTAGAAGATCCGTCTCTTTCACTCACGTGTTTTTCTAGTGTAGGGGTACCTCCCCGTTGCAAAATCGGAACACCCGTGTGAAGCAGCGTAACAAATACCCGTTAAAAAATTATTCCTGCCGACGCAGGTCCCATACAGTGTATTCTGTATCCTAATTTTCCAAAATGGTACCACAAACACATTTCATTGTGTGTGGTCATTATGTGCTTCAATTTCCTTCCTTTTAGGCATTTCATTTAATTATGAGAAGGAACAGATTGGTCTTGCCTGTCTTACTAGAATAAATCCCAGAATGACAGGAATATGTTGCTGTACTCAAGAGTTTAGACAAAATGATTGTGTATAACCATGAACTTCTTATGAACTATATCTGGTCCAAAGAATAGAATTGTGAATCTTAAGTTCAAACAACATGCATAATCTTCGTATTTTCTTCCAATCCCATTCTGGAAAACCAGAATATTTTATCAAATTTAGTTCCTGCTTTGTAATAAATATATTGATCCTGTCTTCTTTCAAATGTCGAACGCAGATTTCTTACTGCATATGTGAGAATATGGAAAAAAATAATACGTTTTATCATTATAAAGTTGTAAAGTTATAACTTGTAACTCCCATTTCATAGCAGTACATACCCCTAAATCTTACCAAATATGTTTTCATCTCTCAGGCACGTGGATCAGATAATTTAAAAAAAAATAATATCCAATGGGGATAGTAGCTTAAAGTAATTTGAAATAAAATGTTGAACATCCCGTTTGAAATAATGCTGATAAATGTATCAGTTCTGTTGGTTCACATAACGTTCGGCAAACATTTTACATTCCCTGTTGTATCATGAATCTGACCTATATATGTATTGATCATTTATAGACCTTAATTATCTGATAAACCATATAAACACATAAAGCAACATCGAGGCCAAGATTAATTATGAACGACGTGGTGATAAGAATAAAATGTGATAGACAATTATTGACATAGCCTCCTTCTATCACTGTAATTACAGGCAATTATTAAAGAATAACTATAGTCCAGCGGATAATGGCATGATTTGTATGTAATTGTGCATTTACATGTTACAAGTGAAATCTTAATTTTAAGGGAAAGAAATGAATTGTTTATTGCATTTCAGATAGGGAGGCACTCAAAAATATGTGTTGTAATATTTTTATTAAGCTCCCCAAAAAAACTGTTCAATATGCAGTCAGTGTTGTTTGTTGTTTGGAGAGTAGTAGAAATGAGGGTGAAATTAGAGTGATCTCCCCTTTATTATGACTTTATGCTATGTCACCAACCAAGGTCACAATGCTGGAATCAGTAACATAGGCTCATTTTAAGGAATTAGTTCATGTTTATTTTGTGCACATGCCAGGAGAGATGTCCACAGATATTTAGGAGATATGAATGGTGAGTAAAACTGTTTTTTTATTTTATTAATTTGATACTGGGGGCCTGACAGTTGCATGGCTGTCAATATGCATTATGCAGTGCCCAACACTAAACATTGAATACATTTTTGTACATGCTAGGAGGAATAAATATGTGCCCATTATTGGTGTTTTGAATCAGATTTGTCTAAAACAGAAATATACTGAAGTTCTAATGTTTAGATTAATTGATTTTTCTGAAAATAGTGGTATCATAGCTAAGCTGAAATTTACATGGAATAGTACTCCCCTTCCACTAATATTATGTTTTGAAGCGGAGGGGGGGCTTCTGTTAGATACTCTTTCTTGAATTGCATTTTTGATAGGAATTCAGTGCAAAGAAATTTGAAGGCATGTGTGGTGTTTGTTTTTAAGGCAAGCAACATTTTAAGGCGATTTTTTGGCAACTCAGATTAGTCAGATATACATATGAAGATGGTATTTCAAATTGCCTGTTGATTCACGCACAACGGTCAACCAATCTGTTACAAGATGTCATATACCACTTTTTACTTTTAAACATCAATCAGTTTACTAAAATTATGTATCCATATAATGTTATTGTCCAGCTTATTATTATATTTCAGAATTAAAATGAAATTATAGAACTTTATGTATTAGTATAAAAATAAATATAACAAATGTCTCTTTCGGAATAAGTTTATTTGATAACAAATATTTGAATTCAACTTTTCAGGCCAATTTTAGGATGTTGTTTATACCTGCTTATATTTTTTAGTTTATTAACCAATTAAATGAAATGTTTATATTATGACAGGATGAGATGCTGTGCAGCTGCGATGATGGCATGGACTAGTTCAAGTACTACTGCTGAGGCTACCCTCTTGTCAGGTATTACATAGATAAATGAGAAATTATTTGTATAGTTTTATAAATATATATATGAATCAGTTACACTAACAATGTACAGTACAAACAGCAGGTGTAACTGTCAATGTTGTTGTCTCCTCATAGTTCCCACATATTTGTTCATTTGTTTGATAAATTCACAAGTGTTATCCGTAAAATTTGTTTGTGCATTATTGTGCTAATCGCATTTACATAAACATTCTCAATTTCTCAACATATTTTTTTAGGACCATATTATCATTGAAGCACCCATAAAATACTTATTGTCCATGTTGCCTATATTTAGCAGGGGTGATCAGGTGTTATATTGTTAAACCTTCGTGAGCAGGTGTAAATAATATGTTCTCTTTAAACCTCTTCAAAATATGAATGTTAAAAGGCAGGAGTAATACATGGAATGTATAAGTTTATGTATTATTTTATTTTGACACCCTTTTTACTGAGCAAGATGCTGAAGGCGGTTGTAAAATCTCCAAAATCAATGGATTAATTAAAACATGTAATTTTTGCCCAAATATTTATAAGGTAGGGTCAATTGTTTTTAATATTTTTTTAAATATCAATCAATCATGAGCATTATATGATAAGGACAGCAAGAGACAGACAGATCAAAGTATGCTCTGTATTAATGTACACTGACGGGCAAAAGAAAGTATATGGCTCAGTTGTATTTATCATATGTATAATTTTTAGAGTCAAATATCTCGAGTTTTCGACGTCGTATTCAAAAACTGACTAGTTCGTGAAATAAGTCCAAAACATTAAATCATTAAAACATTAGCTTTTGCCCAGCTTAAAGAATATGTTGAGGAATGTAGACAAGAACATATTCCTGATTGAAACTGTCGACATTGTCTAAAGTTTATTCTACTTACTCGAAGTATCATGGTCTGACATACGACATACATAGCACAAGAATGAAGAACAGGTTGTTAGACGAGTTTCCTGATCTCCAGGCTCATCCAAGTGGAAGAGAAACACTGTTGGTTTTCACGGTGGTGTTGGTGAAGTTCTGAGAACTGCTCATGACCAAGATTTTGATGATAAAGGTCAGGCACTCTGCAAAGCAGCTCGTCTCGTCAGAAAGGACATTTTGGCCTTGACACAGAAACCTTTTGCAGGAGCATTTGATGATAACTGCCAGGCACAATCTATTCCCCACTCTCTACTGTCTCTTGTTGAAATGATACTGGAAGGAACAATTCCTAATTCACAGACAACTGCTAGGAAGCAAACTGCCATATCACTTTCTCAGCTCCTTGTTTACAACTGCATAAAACGCCCAAAGGAAGGATCCACATCTGTTCGACACAATAAAGAGCGAGAGACACCACTTCCTCTGTATATCGGTTTGACCATTCATGCCAAGACCAGGAAAAGAGATTTGATTGAATTTATGTATGACTTTGGAATGTCTGTGTCATATGACAGAGTGTTGAAGGTTTCGACAGAAGTAACCAATGCAGCATGCCAGAGATACACCGAAGAAGAAGTTGTCTGTCCCTCAAAACTCAAGTTCAACCTCTTCACAACATCTGCCATAGACAACATTGACCACAACCCAAGTTCAACAACAGCACAAGGCTCATTTCATGGCACAGGAATTTCACTATTTCAACATCCCAGTAAAGTCAATCGAGGCGTGGACAGAACTAAACCTTTAGAAGATGTTACCTCCAAACCACAGTCAAAATCTGTGAGAGAGCTTCCTGGTTTTTATGAAGAAGTTCCACCATTTATTCTGAGGAAAGATGCTTCATTCTGCCCAAAGACACCAGGCTACCATGCATCTACAAATTTGAATCTTGATGACTTCATGCAGCAGGGAAATGGGTAAGTCAATTCAAAGTCTTTCAATTTAAATAATCAGAAGCAACATCTACTGACTTATCATATTATGACTTTTAATACCACCTGATCAGTAAATTGCATGTAGGTTATAACTTACTTAATATTTCACCATGAAGACTGACAAAGAAATTTATGAAGTTTTCTCCATTGATTATATACATTTGTATAAAGAACAAAAGTAGTACTGTAGGAAAAAGTATATATCCCTAACATATTTTGCCTAGTGTAGAAATAGTTACAGTGCCTAAAAAGTTATTGGTTTTGTCCAGTATGTTAATCTCCACACAGAATGTGTTTGACAAAATAATTTAATATTCACAAATAATTTACGTTAATTAATTACGTTAATTTAAGTTTTTTTTCATTGTTTTCGGGTGGTTAACACACGTGGACACATTACTTAAACAGACTCAAGATGAATACCATGATGTTTCATGGGCTGCTTACCATTCAAGGAATCAAGATCCAGGTGACATCATGAAGTCTATTTCTTGTCTTCTTCCACTTTTCACAGAAAACGCTGACTCAGCTGCAATGTTGAAGCATGGTATGGACGTGATATCACAAGCAACCTCCCATCTAAATCCCGGACAGACTCCAGTCCTAGCTGCAGACCAACCACTCTATGCAACATTGAAACAGATACAATGGCAGTATCCAGCAACCCATGGGGAGGACAAAATCATTATAATGATGGGCGGTCTTCATATAGAGATGGCATTCCTCACACCATTGGGCAACTTGCTCATGGACAGTGGATGGACAGATCTGATAGTTGCTGCGCAGATTGCATCAGCTGGTAAGGCTGATTTGTTCCTTCGAGGAGTACATGTCAGACGAACAAGACGTGCACATGAAATCACTGCTTGTACACATTATCATCTACTTCGGGAAGCTCATGAAAACTCGTCAGCAACTTTTGAAGACTGGATCAACACAACATCGAAGATATCGACAACATTCCACTTCTGGTTGATGGTCCTCAACTTGGAACTGTTAATCTTATCATTTGTCGGATGTTTAAGAAGTGGAAACTTTTTTGAGTATATCCAACTTCTAGAAGCCATAACACCATGGATGTTTGCCCTTGACCTATCTATATATTTTGTCTATAGTATGGACAACCTCTGTGCCCAATTTGGATCATATTGAGTGAAAATTGTCAAATGTACTGTGTAAATAAGTCCCTGAAAGTGAAATTTTGAATATGAAATGACGGCCATCTTGAAAAATGGTGGCCATCTTCAATTGTGAGTGCCTCCCTATCTGTATATTTTGTCTATAGAATGGACAACATCTGTGCCTAATTTTATGCATATTGAGTAAAAAAATGTCAAATTTGCTGCATAAATAAGTCCTTGAAAGTGAAATTTTGAATATGAAATGGCGGTCATCTTGAAAAATGGCGGCCATCTTGAATTTTGAGTGCCTCCCTATCTGTATCTTATTTCTATAGTATGGACAACATATCTACCAAATTTCATGCTTGTAACATGAAAATGCATAATTATACCATTATGCGCTGGACTATAGTGTCATGAACGGAGGTGAAAGTCGCTGGGCAAGTTATGTTCATTATATTTTTATTCTAGGAATGACATTACAGTGGAGTTTCCAGAAAGATACACAGATGTATTTATTGTTCAACCCTGGTTAAAGGTGCATCCTAGTGTTTCATAAAATTTTAGTTGGCGTTAATACGTTCCACCACACCATGTCGCCAAATATGTTATAATTACTAGTTTCTAATTGAAATCTAGTAAACATCATTATGCATGTGTAGAAACCGAAACTTCACGACCCATTTACATGCACAGTAGTTATATGACCTATTAAACATTATAAACCTTAATTTGTCATTGTGTCTGTTATAAATAAAGCCCTGTTTATACGG
Organism: Gibbula magus; assembly: GCA_936450465.1. Classification (NCBI taxonomy): domain Eukaryota; kingdom Metazoa; phylum Mollusca; class Gastropoda; order Trochida; family Trochidae; genus Gibbula; species Gibbula magus. The sequence continues at coordinate 97,352,483 of OW388289.1, read as the reverse complement.
CGAACTTTGCACATATGTAATATTGCTAATGGTAGCAGTATACACACATGAGTAAAAGTAAACTTACTATGCGTTCATACGTGATTAATTTCTGCCTAACCAAATGGGCTTCTAAATCTTCTAATATATGAATAGACAATTCCCTAATTATGCCAATTAATATGTATTAGATGTAAACTAAATAAATGACATAAATGTATATCTGTCAACATTGGTTTGACTATATCGCCCTAATTATATCGAAAATCCGATATAGTCAGGTGTATGTTGAAGGTCACCGCGTGCAAGAAGGAGATTATCCTGTATAGAGAATTTGAAAAAAACAATATTAAGCTTTTCTAAAGGTCTCTTAATATATTGTCCCAACCTGTCTAAAGTCACCATGCCTGTATACGTAGAACTTTTACTAGAATAGTGAAAATACCATATTTACTCACGGTAGTAAACATTTTCACCTGCCCCTGACTAGGTGCAAATTTGCTTACGGTAGTGAAAAATTTGCTTACGGTTGTAAAAAAAAAATATGTGCAAATGAGTCCATACGGCGAATTTTGCTCATATGAGCAAATTTGCATATGTGTAAAGTTTACTCATATGCAAACGCTCGCCTTATAAACAGGGCTTAAGATTTCAAACTTACCTCTAACTCATTCGCGCTCGTCAATCGCGATGCATTGACGGTTTTCGATCAAAAATCATTACATTTACCTTCATATTTTCAACATACTGAGTCGACTATCATCAAAATGGTAGTTTTTGTTCACAGTCGGTACTTCTCGGTAAAGTAACACCATTTATAACGTTTGATCTATGTGACCCCCAACAACACGATGGATGTAACTTTAATGTGCTCGATGGATGTACCTTTAATGTGCTCGCACCTCACGCCAAAACCCGAGAGACACCAACATTTGTGACCTGGGTCTCATACTTTATAGTGTCCTTGGGCAAAGTACTTCATCCATATAACCCTCAGTCCACCCTGATTTGCTTGAACACGGGAAATACGTCATGTCATTCGTCATGTCATACGTCAACACATCATATTATAATTCTTGCACGATTGAATGGCCTTACTACGAAGTATTGAATACACACATCTCAATCATTCATATCTTTCAAAGGGGAAGACCCCCTGACAGTGTCACTCACTTTTATACCAAAGTTGTGCTTATCTAGTTTCAAACCCGACATTTCAATTAATCAAGTTTCTTTACCCTTTAATTAACCTTGTGATAATTTGTTGAGATTTGTGCTTTCGTGCCTTTTCTTGATTGGTTTTGCATTTTTAAAGGTGAACAATTGACGCACATTTATCCCAACTGATGGCTGTACAATTACCCAAACGATACTCATTTAGTACATGACCTAGCTATAAGTTCAAGGTGTACCGATATGCCTGATGTCTTAGAGGTTGAAGTTACCACATTCAATTTGTCTTGAGTTTAACATTCCCATTACAGATCTTCTTATCTTTCCTGAAATAACAACAGAAAGGTTTGACGTTTTCTCATTGGTTTTTCTCTTTTGTTACATATTGGCATTCATAAGCTTATTACAGCATGTAAATCTGCGTACTGACTGAACTCACAACTAATATAAACTGATGGTAGACAGAATCCATTATTTAAGGTATGTGTACATTAGCTCCTTAAATCTTATGTAAACGGTATTGTCTAGGGAAGATGGAAACCAACAAGGGTTACAGGGTATAGGATTTCACACGAAAAATCGTCAAAAACATCACAGACAGTCTAAATCACATCTAAAAATCTATACACAATATATTATATGATTTATCATCCAAAACTGAATTCCACAGGAGATATCGCTTGTATGAGATCAGCTACATGACATCACAATGATTATGCATCATCAAGTAATGACATTACAATGTAATGACGTCATAATCATGATGACTTCACAAGGCTATGACATCGCAGCACTGGAAGCCAAATTGCAGTTTTATGTTCAGATATGAAGAACTAATGATGAATGATTTTGGATGATAAAATAGAATCTCAACCTCGTGTCTTCTGATATTAAATATATCAACACTCGTTGGTAAAAGTCCAAATATATCGGCTAGCCGCGGATAGTTGTAACTTGTATCAACTCGTGTTGATATATTTGATATCAGAAGACACGAGGGTGAGATTCTCTATATAACTAAACATCACATCGAAATATTATATTTTGTGAAGAGTAGGGGTGAAACAGTTCACGACTACAGTACTTTGGTTCGGTACACGGTACATCAACATGATTTTTCGGTATATACCGAACTTATAACTTAATTAAAGAATTTTGTATTATTAACTAAGGGGTAGTTATATTTTCAATTGTACAATTTTAAAACCAAATGATTACCCCACCCTAAAAAATAATTTTGTATGAAAACGTGATTTGTTATGGTTTTGTTTATATATTGAAAGACATTCTTGGTTTTGTACCGAACTGAAAATGTACCGAACCGAGGTTCCTGTACCGCAATATGTACCGAACCGAAGCTCAATCGCACCGTTTCATCCCTAGAAGTCACATTATATATACTTCTGGAATACTATGAGAGTATGTCAAACTGTCATGTGCAGTGTACAGCAGGATATATAGTTTAACAAGGGAATGTACGAAAGCGTACCGCACATTGTACATAATAAGGTTAGGCTTATGCTCACAGATTGTGTTCGATTTAGTTGAAGTTAATTTCCGTTTTCATTTTGGATAACATATTATGTTTATTCATTCATTCATTTTGTTCATTTTCGTTGATTGAAATTCAAAAAGTGCATTCCAAAAAAAATACTTTACTTTGATACCTCAATAGATAACTAACAGTACATCTAATGAACTAAATAATAAAAGATTTACATAAAGTTTTACTTGACATATTTATTCTAAAGATGGGAGATCTATCGATGTATATTCCCTGCCAGTGTCCCCTCACAATTAAACACATTCTTAGTGAGTAGTCAAAAGTCAAAGTCAAAAGATGTTTATTGCAATTAGGCCTCCAGCCCATATACAAATATTACATACATGTGTTGTTTAAGTACAAATGTTATACAGAACAGAACAATATTCACAATTGAGATAATAAGTTGTTTCTATGGATAACAGCATGTTTTACAAAATTGCCAAATTGCGTATTTCATTTTCTTTTCTGGAAGACAGAATGGAAACAAAGGCAGTTGCAGTGTACTTTGAAAGATAATAATTTGAAATGTATTCATTTCTTAAATCAGAGTAATGGAACACTACACACATGAGGGAACAATTTTATTCTAAAAAATGTTTTGTCCAAATTTTTAGCCATTTCGGTGAACATCGAGTGATATTTTTTTAAGGAATTCATCTCTTTGATAAATCAGTTATAAATTAGTTTTAAATTAAATTTGTGATATTTGGTTGATCTTTATCCTAATACTTCTTTTGTTTATTTTTCAGCCATTTCGATGAACACTGCGTTTTTTATTTTTAAAATGAATTCATCTGTTTGATAAATTAGTTATAAATCAGTTTTTAATTAACCTTGTGATAATTTGCCGATTTTTGTGGTCTTCATGCCATTTCGTTTTTAATATATTTTTAAATTTTGCAATTAGATTTAATTTCTTGTAGCTTCTGGCTGCAATACTACCAAAACAGCGTCAAACAATAACTCACTCTGCGCTTGTTTAATGGATGAAAATAATCGAAACGATTGACCCTTTGTCACTCAAGAGAGCTGCCAAAATTGTAAGTGTTTACTATGAGGCATGTATATGTTATATTAAGCATTTGGTGGTGAATATGAAAGTAGAGTAAGAAGCACCAGCACCTATTGTAATGTGGTACATTTTAGAATCAAACATGTCGTGCCAAACTGATCATGCATCTTCATAGATAAACTACGACCCATGTGATATATTACGAAAGCCTCTTATTAAATGACTCTTTTGTCATTGTAAAACGAAGCATAAATGCTATTGCCAAACATGCAAGACGTTTTCAATACTTTTTGCTGAGGACTTTGATTCTATTGATTATAAGCATTTCTGCAATTTGTATTGAAGCAGAAACAACAGATAATGAAATACCTATTATTGATGACTATAGTTGGAAGTTGTTTGACTAATATAAGCTTCAAACAGAATGAGGCCATCTCTTTGATTGGTTTATTTCAACCAATCATTGAGGAAGTCTTATTTTGTTGACCGATATCTGCGCACTATAATCTTATAACAATGTCACGCTTGTCAGGTGTGATTTATCTAACTCAAGTTATAAAGAAATGGGTATATGAACATAAAGCAAACTTACTGGAAACTAGGGAGACTAGTCTGTTAACTGTTTAGTAACCCGTATGTTTAAACCTGGGTAAAGGGTGTGTTTACCTGTGTTGGGTGTGTGAATGATCCGATTATTAAGTACCTAGCTTACAGATTCATTGGTAAAAAATAGCCACAGAATAAAATCATATGTATTACATATTTGTTGACATACATGTTTTATGTACAGTTCAGATGATAAATGACAAAGTTTTCGTAACAAAACCATGTTTCACACATTTAAATCTTAAGTTCATCAGTATGATTTCTGTAGATTGCGCTTCAGGGTTATGTCTCCTCTGTGCCAATATTTATCCTGTGAATGCCTGTGAATGTACTCTGTTCCACTCTCGAGACATTTAAAATTATTTTAGGAATTGTTGTCCAACAAATATGAAAAGTAAAACCTCCATAGATGGGTTTTCTCACATACAATTGTCTTCAACCAGTTGCATTTGTTATCAACTTGAGAGCAATCTGTACAAGGATAATATCACATTGTGGTATTCTGGTGAGTACCTTGTTCAGTCTATTATCATATGGCAGTGAAATGTACTTAATGGTCCGTTAAATCAGGAATACCACTAACGAAGATATTTCATGATTGTTTCAGAACAGAATTCCTGGATTAAAAATAAAATACTACATGTTGATTCATTTAGTTTGAACTTTTACAGGTTTACATTTATATATTTCCAAGAAGATGGAAACATTTACAGTTAGTGTTTTCAACTGAATAGTCACACTACCATGAAGCCAGTTTAGATAAACAACTGAGATACTGTGTAACTAGTCAGTTTTATGTGCAAAGGCTGAATTTTGCAACAATTAGGTTCAAGTTTAAAAGAGGTAAATGCTCTTCCGGTTGGAAGACTGGAACAAGTCTCTTTAATTTCAGATACGGAATAGTCGCAAATTAAGAAATCAACACTAGATCAGATGAAGATAAGAAAATAATGATACTTTGGATATATATTCGGGTATTTAATTGAAGAAATATATCTATTTTCTCTAATTCTCATCTGGTTACTGTCACTGAGAGAATCGTTCCGATATATATTCTTAATAATGCTGAGAAAACTTCAAAATCAACTCAGTAGTCAATGGAACATATGTTTTTGGACTCATTGAGAACATCCGTGTAATGATAATTTACAAAACAACAATAACTATATTTTCCAAAGTCCTACGTGAAAAATCATGTTCTTTTACAAAACGTTTCTGTATGAGAAAACTTACAATGCAAATTCAATGTAAAGCAAAATTTTTAAAATGTCCTGAAAGGTTAATTGAACTTACCATCAAATATAAACAACGTTGAAGAATATTATTCTATCGAGTGAAAACTCTAGGTTACAGTTTATAAACTGTTAGGTTAGAGTGATGTACTCCCACCCTATCATTACCTCAAATGACATAAATGAAACTACATTAAAACAATTACACTTATTTTAGTGTCTTAGTGTATTTAGTCTTGAGTGTTCATGAATGAGAAAATATCAGGGTCACCACTCTAATGTAGCAACATGATTCAAGTTTGTCCAAGGAAAATGTAATAACTTTGATTATACTTTCAGTGCAAAGTCTTCTAACATAAGCAACACAACTGTAGTAATAAAAAAAATTTTTTTGCTATAACACACAGCACTACATGAACTCATTATTAACTGAAGAGCAGGGCTTACTTTGTGCCCATGTCATGTTTGTATCAGTGTTCTATGGTATAAACATAGTTTATTTCAGAAAGAAAAGGAATTGACAAACAAGCTCAATAGGATTATATCAATGCCGCTCACGAACACATACATAGTTACACAATATATTTCGCAGATCAATTGAAAATACTTATATTAATGTTGGTACCACATGTTTGGTCATTGACTATTATATAGTAATTGATTGTTGAACTTTTTAAAGGACCCTTACGTCGCGTCGAATCGTTTTGAAAATTTAATGAAATACTAATGTGTTTGTTAGTTTCAGAGTCAATATTGGGATTACTATATATTATTGAATGTAAGTCATATCCATGGTGATAAAAGAACAGTGAAAAACGTAAGTCATCATATAAAGGGCAAGTGAAAAAGTAGAGAACAATGTCTTCTTTACCTTAGGCGAGAATGCATAGTCTATTACCAAAGTTTATGTCAAAGCAAAATGATGCGCCTTTTCGGGAAGAAAATAAATTCAGAATGGTTAGTAACAAAGCTTGTAGATTGAGGTAAATCGTTCCATTTTCTAATTACTTCAGGTATAAACGATCTAGCAGACAGTGTCGATTTGCAATAAATGTTTCGAATGTGTCCCGAGTTTCTCAGAGTATAATTGCCATTTGGTGAATTGAATGGGATTAAGAATTGCAATTAAGTCGGGGTATCGTTATTTACAATTGTATGCATCAATGGGATGTAAGTGACAAACATAGATGAGTCAAAGCAAACTGGTGTTACATGTCCTGTGTTAATATCATAATGAATCACTTTATCAGTTGACATAAGGGTCTGAATTTAGCAATAAGGACAGGAATTAATGGGTGCTCAAATCACAACTATGCATATGATCATGTCAGGTAACTATTAGTTTCCATATCTAGGTAACACAACATACTCAAAGAAATACGAGTACTCCTACCATTCGAACATCATGAGAGTTTTGTTATATATAAAATGTTAATGCTTGAAATGTTCTGAAAGTGTCTAAGTAACACAAAAAGAAACCATTTGACCACCATCAGCAGTACATAGCTCACAGTAAATAAATGTTAGGTTTGAACTCCATGAAGCCTTGTACAACGTATTATGCAGATGAATGTCTATAAACCATAAGTGTCAGCCCTGATTGAAATAGGAGTATGTTCTTTATCATAATTTCCAAAATGGTACCATACTCAATCTCTCTTTCGTAAAGTAACATCTCACAACTGTCAGTATTTGCTTCAGAGTCCTTCCTTCTAAGAATTCCATTTAATTATCGGAAGGACCAGATTAGTCTTGTCTGTCTTACTAGAATCTATCCCAGGAAGCTGTTTCTGTATTTCAGATTTTAGAGAAATGATAAAGTTGAAAACATGTTATAAAATTATCTCATCGACTAGAATTGGTAAACTGACAGCGATTTTGACTTTTTATCAATATGCATATCAATAATTCCTTAATTTTCCTCCTTGGCAACAGCAACAATTATGTTGTTGTTATTATCTATAAAAATATGAAATATGAAAGTTTATTAGTTTTTCTTTGGCATTCCAATCAGTCGTCGGAAGGAATGAATTGATCCTGTCTTGTTTCAGATGTGGATGTCAGATTCCTTGCTTCATGTGTGATGATTTGGACAAAATAAGACATGATATTATAATGAAGTTACATTTAATTAAATGACAATGACTTCTTGTATATAATTTTAAATCTCCATATAACTTCATGATACTGACTGTTTCTGCAAAGCCCAATGGTTCATATGTGTTTAATTTCACAGCAACTTTTACGAATTTGATAATGTTAACACAATTGTCGGTTTATAAATTATGCTAAGTTTAAATATTGATTAACATTTGCGTTAATGCGTACCTGTAGATCAATCCATCAAGAAACGTATACATCAGAAGAATCACTTGCAACTCCAATATCCAAGCAGAGCCTTCCCTCGAATCTTACCAATGATATTTACATCCCTCAGGCACGTGAAGCAAATATTTGAATGTTTGGCTATTCCATCGGGATAGTAGATTAAGTAAGTTTGGAATATCACATTTGAAGAAATGCTGATAAACTTATCAGTTCTGTTTGTTAACAAACCGGTTCAACGTACTATGTAATTATTTCATTCCAGTCGGTTCACGGATCTTACCTACATGTATATATGCAAGGATCATTTATCGTCATTAATTCTCTGATAAATCAAATAAACTCATAAAGCAGCTACGAAGCCCATATAAAATTCGAACTTTATGGTTATATGGATATTATACGGAAGACAATAATCGACCTATAGTTCATCTATCACTCTAATTATAAGCAATTACTTAATAAGAATGAAATCCATATAAGCTACTAGTGTCATGGAAGTAGGTGAAAGCCGCTTGGTAAGTTATCTACAATTATCATTTGATTGCTCACAATGTCATCCCAGTGGGGTTTCCATCAAGGCCATTTCATATATTCCGGAATATTACAAAAGATGCAAACACGAATTCGAACATTCGAATTTCCCACGAAGGTGGTCCCAATTTTGGTTAAATCCGATCAGAATCCGAAGCAGGTTCAATGCAATCAGAAAGCAATACGATGGCAATTACATTACGTACGAATACATTTACTTTGTCGGGACAATTTTCACATTGGTTTAACATTATTAAGTCAGCATGAACGCAAAAAGACGTCGTATATATAATGTGTGTATGTGTGTGTGTGTGTGTGTGTGTGTGTGTGTGTGTGTGTGTATATATATACATGTATATATACAGGGAATCACAGGAACCATTCAAACTCACTGTTCCGGTTTTGGCTGCACCCTCGGCAAAAATCATTTCGTGTTAAAACAAATTTCCGAACCTACGAGCGAAACTTCTTTTTCATGGTTAACACGTGTCTCAATATTTCCCTTCGCACGTCCATCAAAATCCCATCTTGTCATTATCTTATTATCTTCATCCATTGTTATCCATCTATACCGCCGCCCAATTAGGAAACCATTCCCGTTTATCATAAGAACACATGCGTCTACAAACACTCTTCGCTATCACGATGGAAGTACAGTAAGTATATATTCCATGTAGCTGTATAATATGGAGTCTATGTTTATTACATATGCAATATCCAGATGTATGTATACCTTCGTGTTAAACAAAGGTACTATATTTATCATACACACTGTGGTATATAGGCGTTTTGTAGCATACATTACAGAGGTTGTAATATGTAATCTATATTTCATAACATGTCTCATTTTTAATACATAATATATTTAATATATTTGATGTAGTAAATGCCCTAATCTTTAGGTAACACAACATCGTAGTGGTGTGCATTCTCGTAAATATCACGATGCCTAAACACAGTCGTGTTGCGTTCTTTAGACTTCTGTAAGTTTCTTCTTATGGCCTTTGCATGTGAAAACTGTCCTATGGTTCCAATGGACAGACGAAGGCAAATACGATGATGATACGAATCACAAGATGGCATCGCGATTGCCGTACCAAGGGCACGATGACGACACGAACACACCACAAACTAATATGGCAAATAGTTTGCTTGTTCTCTCGATGTTCCTGCCGAAGAGATAGGATAGAAGAACTCCCCTGGTGACCAAAGGAATGCCTAAGATGCGTTTACAAATGGCCCGATTGCATATGATCGGATCCTTTGCTAGTTTGGACATTTTTCAAATTCGTTTTTCCATCTTTTGTCAAATTCAGCAGAGTGTGAACCGGCCTAAAGGCCTAATGTTAGCACCTCACGCCAAACACCTGGGTTCGACTTCCGGAAGAGACATCCACATTTGTGATCTGGGTGATACTGTATAGTGTCTCCGGGCTAAGCTCTTCTTCCACACAACTCTTAGTCCACCCATATGTTTAAAGGAGCTGTAGCACGTTTTTGCATATCATGTTTTCTCAAATGTGCCATTTATTATTTAAGTTTATACAATATGTTGGTACATTTATAGGTACAAATCTCATTACACGACACAAGCCGACACAAGAAAATGATTATCCATATTCGATTAAAGCGACAATGGCGTGGAACTCTTCATTGTGAAAGCAAGATTCCATCATTTTCAACATTTAAAACTCTGAGTGTTAAGGTATCACTACATCATTCAGATCTTTTTAAATAACTTAGAGCGGCCATTTCAACGTGAACACATTAAAATGGCCGCTCGATGGGAAATGGACTCGCATGGCTGGACAGAACCATTAACGTTAGTTTGAGAACTCGTTTTATTATGATGCAGGAGTACTATTTAACAATTGGTAATACTTATTTATATTTTGTGAGAGCACTTAAGTAAAAAAACACGTGCTACTGCGCCTTTAAATGTGAACCTCAACAGGGTAAATACATACTTATAAAATCGATAAAATGTCCATAAAATGTTCATCACGTTAAAATTCTTGTATGATCTGATACCCCGAGTAACAGGCTTTATAAGCGGGTCACTTATAGCTGAAGGAGATTTTAAATGATTTGATATAACTTTTTTCACGATTTTTTTTATCAAAAGCCCGGGCTAGGCAAGTGGGACGACTGAGAGTAATGCTGGTATTTTAAGCTGTGAAAAATCATATCTTTGTAAATAGACAATCGATTATTGTCTTTTATGACTCATTTTAAAGGAAAATGCATTGTCTTTGAAGTGATGTATGCTATTGTAGGACAATATGATGACAACAATTTGAAATCTAATTTCAAACGCACATTGGGTTCTGACCTCGTTTTACTTACTATATAGACTATTAGGAAGATCGGGAGATTGTTGGATTGCATTTTTCTTGCCCTCGTCGTTTTCAACCATAGGAAGATATCGTATTGACTACACACATCTCACTCATTGATATCTTTTATAGAAGAAGATCCCCTGTCAGTGTCCCCCACTTTTAAACACACAGTTCAATTAATCAGGTTTTACTCACTACAGTGAACATTGCATTTTAGGTTTAAACATATTTTTTTTAAAGTACTAATTTTGGTGGTTCTTAATCTTTTAATTAACCTTGTGATAGTTTGTTGATATTTTTTTACGGCCTTCGTGTTTTTTTTAAATTTACTTTTGCAATTACCTTTTTTAAGTTGGACATAACATACATGTCTCGCTACAAATGGCTGCAATATTGCCCAAGAGACGTTAAACCATAACTCTTAGACGCACTCCATATTGTTTCAGTAACTACATTCTATTTTGTGCTTGATCTAGCTGTAGTGTCAAGCTGTAGTGTCAAGCTGTACCGATATCCCTCATGTCTTAGAAGTTTAAACTATCAAATTCTATTTGCTTTCAGCCATTTCTGTAAGACTTATAATAATCCGATAATCCATTTTGGTATTCCCATGACGAGTCTTCTTAGCTTTTCTGTCTGTCATTTGTTGTTTTTCTGAATAATAACAGCAGAAAGTTTCAATTGTTCATATCCTTTGGTCTTTGGTTACATACTTGTATTTATAAGCTTATTAGAGTATGTAAAACTGCGTACTGACTGAACTCACAATGAATACTAATATGATCTTCTGGGAGGAAAAGTCCATTATTTATGGTATGTGTTAATTAGCTCCTGAAAGCTTATGTACAGGGTACTGACTGGGTAATATGGAAATAAACAAGGGTCACAGGGTTTATTTGCCTTATTTGATGTTCAGTTCGGAATAAGTTGACACCCTGCAAAATACAACTTCATACATTAGAAATCCTTCAAATGTCACAGACAATGTAAACATAACATGTCACCTTATCTCATCAAAATATTATTTCTCAATATACAAGTATGTAACTAAACACATCGAAACATTATATTTTGTGACATAACTGACACAGCATCCTTCTGATATTATTAGAGTTATCTATCGCAACATCACGGGCGTAACGAAAATATTTCCAAATCTTCCCTCTCCGCCCCTGACTTCACAACTCGCCTTTCTTGTGCCAAAATGTTAGCGTACTGCAGGCTAATCAGATAGGCCAATCAGAAGACAGCTTGCAAAATTAACTTCCGATGTCAACAACAAAGGCGTTTGCAGCGATATACATTGGTCTACTAAACGAAGACAGATTAGATAAAAAAAAATAGTTTCAAACATTTAGTCTCAATCTCAAATCTTGTGCTACAATCTCCATCATAATGAAATTGTCCGGGTAGACCACAAATTCACGCTTGAACAGACTTGATCTATATTTAGACTGGAAAACACCTTTACTAATTCGTGCAATTCCTCCACTTATTTCGGGACGCAAACATTTGCACTATAGCACACTTTTTGACAGTATTTTGGACATCCCAGGCCTTTAAGCTTTCAATTGATGCAATAAAATAATTAAAATTCGCTTTCATAAACCTGTAATGTAAAATGATGACGTGGACACCTTCAAAATCTCAATTATTTAATACTGAGATCCTCTTCCATGCTGCTTCGCCTTGCAAGTTTAGTACAGTAATTACGGCCTCGGAAACATAGATTGAACATGATTTTCTATGCTCTATGTTTGAGTGACGTGTGACTTGAAATGTGCTTAGCATTTCATGAATGGGCGTAAAGTAGATGCGTCAACCAATCAAAGTGCAAGTTATATTTAGAAAAAAACTGTTATTCCCATGACCATTAAGAGAGCTCTAATACCCGGCATATCTTTGCCCGCTTGGGTAAGAAATTTAAATATTCTTATTCAATGCGACGGTTTGTATTCAAATATTTTAACTTTGTTTGAACGTAGGTATTTCTCATTTGCATATGAACTACAAAAGTCTCTGTTATAATTTCAACAATCAACCAATAGCGCTTCCAGACTCGCATGTTTATGATATTATATTTTCATGGATTCAAATACAATACTATGAGTATTGCAATGTACAAGAATAAACGTTTACCCAACGTATGTTTCTTGAAAATATTAATTTTTAAATCATAGCTTCTACTGCAGTATCGAATGTAAATGGTGATTTCATTCGCTGTATGTAAGCAGCTGGTAAGGGCGTAACTCGTTAACACAATAGATGTCGCTGCTTCGTTGCAGTTTTCTAACCATTGAGGGCAAGGTAAAAAAAACGGGTCGAATTTCTTTCGATACGTTTTCACCTTGCCGTGGGAAGATGTATTAGTGTATGCCAAACTGCGAACAGCCACTTAAAACTGCGTTCATCAACAACTTACTCACACACTCACATATGGAAATAATTTCTCAACTGCATCTTAAACTTGTAGTTTGTATACATGTCGCGTCACTCATGTTGATAGTAACAATCTGATAAGGTTTACACAGGTACACAGGTACACGATGAAATAACAATACTTTGACCTGCAATGACTCAAGACGAATTGGTCACATATCTCCCTGTAAATTGAGAAATTACAATCCTAATTTCATATGCTATCATACAAATTCTAATACTTTTTAAAATCATGTTTAACTCCTCTGTGTTAAAAGTATCTTTTATTATTTCTTAAATCTTGAATTTCACTTCAAATAACACTTCAAAGGGCCCAAATATAATCAATTAGACGAAAAACCTTTGATTTTCTAAATTGATAATGCCATTAAATGCATTCTTTAGAGCATTTCTGGCTGTATTCAAATATTGAAAAAATACTTTGGTAATTATATGCACACGACAAATAGTTTACAGATAAATTATGATCCATGTTCTTTTGAGATATTTCTAAACCCTTCTTATTTAATGACTCATTTGTCATTGTAAAATAGAGCATAAATGCTATTGCCTATCATGCAAGACGTTTTCAATACCTTTTGCTAATGACTTTGATTTTATTGATTTCAATTATTAACATTTTCGCAATTTGTAATGAAGCATAAACTACAGATAATAAAAGACCTATTTCCATGTACTTGTTATGGTTCTTGATGAGTTCTTGATGAGTTCTTCATGGTTATAGGAAGATGGAATTGTGGGACTAATAGAAGCTTCAAAGAGAATGAGGCCATATCTGTTTGTTTTATTTCGACCAATCATCGAGGAGGTCTCATTTTTGTAGAACTGTCAACCTCCTCATGGGTGATTTGCGTGGACTTAAGTTAAGAAGAAATGGGTTTATGAACATGAAGCAAATATAGAATGTTTTAGGAACACACTAGTCTGATCAGTATTAAACATGTGTAAAGTATGGATGAATAACCTGTCTTGCATTAGTGATCTGCTCATTAAATATCTAACTTACATATTGATAGCAGCAAAATGATATCATATGTATTACATATGGACCTTGAATGTTAAGTTCTGATGGTATATGACATATTTATGGTAGCATAACTTTTAAATCCTCATTTCATCAGAGCGATTTCTGCAGATTGCATTGCAGGGTTGAATGTCTCTTACGTATCGACATTTCTCCTTCACTTGGAGAGGAGGAATACCTATGATTGTATTTTATCAAATGGGTAGTTTATTTTCCTTTGATCTTGTCGCTACCATCTATTCTGTATTTCGAACCAGTGGCTGTATCAGTTACGTCAAGAAAATGTCTTTCAAAAGGCTCTAATAGATCGCATCAACCAAGACGATAAGGCGGATGTAGATGTTATAGCTTATAATGTTGCTACGTTAAAGAGAAAGCGGGTTTGTTTCATTGCCCGTTGGATAAACAGATACATGTTTGACATGAGTGTAAAAACAAATACCATCTTGCTATCACTCGGTGACTCCGTCATTTCATGGGTGATGGCTCGCTAATAGTCTGTATAAACCACTTGTGTCATTATGTATCTATCAACCACTCCCGATTCAAATTTTGAATGACTTGGGGACTTTTAAACCCTTGTCAAACAAATATAATAAGGAAAACCTCTGTACATGGATAATCGCACATAGATGTATTTAACCAGTCGCAGTTAATATAAGCATAACAACATTTACCTCTGCAATTTTAAGGTTAAATGTCATTGTCAAATTATCATTCCAAAACAATATTCCGGTGAACATTTTTAAATTATTACTATCAATTGAAACGTGTTTATGGAACACAATCTACTTATTAAAGTACTCATTAAAGTTTTACCAGGGAACTTCTTTTTGATGCGATATTTTGTTTTATTAAATTTATAAATTTCGGCAATCTCTGACTAAGTTTCGTTTGCAAATATCAAAATATCGAATTTGAATTGATATTGACGAAGCATTATTCCCTGATAAGCCTAAGTTGACCACACAGAAGTTACAAAACGGAATAGAAACTGGAATATTAGGGATCATGAGTGCCATTAGTACAATCTAATCAGCCCGGAATTGAGAACAAACAAAACCCTCGTAAAAACCCTGAGAGCAAATCAACAGAAAATAATGAGTTATGTGACTTTTAAAAAGCATCCTAAGTGTGAGAAATACCTCAATGTTAATATATTTAAAAACAACTTTACGAAGCACTCACGCTAAATTAAGGTGGGTATTCAAGAATAGGAACTGGAAAATATGAGCTCATCTCAGAAGATATCGACTGTGTTGAAGATGACGCACACACTTTTCTGAATATTGATTCCTGAATATGTTACAATAGTGTCTTTTCAAATGGCTTTACTTAACCTTTTTACCAGTTGTCAAATCTGACCTGCCCATATTTTACAGGTGATGATTTTACTTTATGTTCTGGTCAAAACCCGTTGTAATATTGTTTGGTTAATAATATAATTCATTTAAACATTTAATTTGTTTCCTACAGTTTTATCTTACAGTAGTTTTACTGTTAGGTCATCTCTCGTAAATCGCTTTATAATAGGTCATGTATGTATCATGTTTAGTACTATGTTTACCGTGTTAACAACATATAACTCAATCAATCATTTCAGACTACTCACACACAAACTGACATTCAATACAAACAACTTCAACCTTGACATTGGAAATCTTCCCAACTAATCCATCCTTCAAGCCATGTCTTATTTCCTTAGTGTACATCTGAAATCATACAGAATAAAGAATTTTGTCTTGGCAAATTTGACATT
Organism: Gibbula magus; assembly: GCA_936450465.1. Classification (NCBI taxonomy): domain Eukaryota; kingdom Metazoa; phylum Mollusca; class Gastropoda; order Trochida; family Trochidae; genus Gibbula; species Gibbula magus. The sequence continues at coordinate 97,336,515 of OW388289.1, read as the reverse complement.
GCAGTGTCAGTTTCGGTCATTGTTTTGGTAAAACATGTTACTCATGGATGCATTTTTGTGAATAGTGTCCTTGAGCATTTGCTATTTTTCCGACTGTACTTTAAAATACCAAAGAAAGGGGAATATAAGAAAAATGAAATTTATTCAAAAAAGTTCGTTCCTTGTTTCTTGAAATCTTGGCATTGGTATGTTGTTCTCATTTTGGCTTAATAAATAATGAAAAGTTGCATTTGAAAAACAATTCTACTGAACCCAAACATACCCAAAAAATTCCATTGAGTCTCATTCGCACACAATACATACATAATAAGTATTATATCATGGGTTTGTGCCATTTGATTTCGAAAATACAATAATATCGAACAATATTAATTTTGCATGCATTTAATTTGCTAAAACCCATTTTTGTTTAGGGGTGTCAATCAGTTTTACCATGAGTATAAGTATACATAATTTCGTTATAGATATAGATTAGTTATGCAGAGCTCCATGTTGAAAGACACATAATCTGTTTGCTCTGAAAGGAACATATAGACTGGGAATATTTTCTCTATCTCTATTTATATACCTATATTTATATCTATATAGTCCGGAGGCCAATCCTGAAAAGTAGGCTAGAAATCCATTCCGCTTAACATTTTAGTAGAAGTGTTTTGTTACCATAAAATTATAGTACAAACATTGTTGATTTAGATGATATATGTTGGCATCTGATATTTGACATTGAAGGTAATTTAAAGGTCAAATGTCTAAAAAAATCTAATTTTTGATCGTTTTTATACCGTTATTATAGCACGGCACAGTGAAGGAATTGGTGCAGTGATTTAACTTGGCCACTGACACGCGCTATGTCTAACGTAGGGAAATTGCTATGTAACATAATAATGTAATATCACCTCTTTGCTACCAAGAATAATTAATAATAATTTAGTGATTCGAACTTATGACATCTACACCAATTACAAGGAATCACCCGGAGAAAACAATTACATGCGGTTAAATCTACCTTTACTAGACACAAATTTCACAAAATATAATATAAACATTTTTAACAATTCTCAAAGAAAGCCTTCCCATGACATCGAATGAAAATTTAACCCTATGGTCACAAGAGTCACGACCGCAAAACCTATTTTCATCTTCTTCTGCAGTACCAAAAGGTCTAGTGAGCTGAAATATTGTGTGTATACTGCTTGGCCAATGGGGATTCTAAATTGTAGATTTCGTGACCCAATGACCTCAGATAGGATCACAGGGGTCATGACCTTAAAAACATATTTCCCTCTTCATCTGCAGTACCATCTAGAGAGCTGAAATGTTGTTTGCAGACTCCTTGCTCAATGAGGATTCTAAATTGTCCTGTGATCCCAAATAGGGTCAAAAGGGTCACAACCTAAAAGACTATTTCCATCATTTTCTCATTTTCTTCAAATTTGTTAAACCTCTGAATAATTCTCATTTTTAGTTTATTGTGTAAAACCTTATGAGCTACAGAGCCAATGGCTTTATTTGAAATAATTATCTAACAGAATGGATGTGTAACATGTATATACAGTCAGTTATCAATCATTTGGTGATACTACACTGTTGTTGATTGTTAAGAATGCTGTATTCCAGTATGAACTTTCACCTTGGAGGAATAATTAACTTTCTGCGGATCAAGGGTTGTGACGCTATCTATCTGTACACACTGAGCTCTCCCTACACTATTTCTGGCGTCTTACATTACTGTTCCCAAACGCGAGAACAAAATTTCAGCTCTGTGTAAAGGTGGGGTCAAGGTAAAAAATGTCTACCGAATGCCTTACATGTAGAAAACATCCTTTTGACATCGACAAGCACATAATCCTTCACTGTGAAGAACTAATTCAACAAAGAAATTTATTTTATTCTGTTCTACTAGATCTTCTTGAAACTGAAACATATATAAGATTTGAAACACAAGACGAGGATGAACAACTAGCGTTCCTGTTTGGAGGAGATTGCAATTTCACAAGGTCCTTTGACATAAGCGATAGAAACACTATTTATCTACAATTTACCTACTACCTCTCCATCCTCAGAACACATCATAGCTACATCTATACATAGCATCTATATTTAGGTAATTGTATAATAAGCATATACATACATCGTATAATCTCTCTCTCTCTCTCTCTCTCTCTCTCTCTCTCTCTCTCTCTCTCTCTCTCTCTCTCTCTCTCTCTCTCTCTCTCTCTCTCTCTCTCTCTCTCTCTCTCTCTCTCTCTCTCACAACATGTTACCTTTCTATACTAAAACATAAGAGTTAAAATGTAGATTGTTGAAAGAATTATTGTACTATTTTATACTAAACTGAACTAACTAATATATTATGCTATACTAATGTATCATCCAAGCTAAACTTGACTAAATAAAATAACTAACTATATACATTAAAAATATAGACTGCCACATAGACTCAGATCCATCATCGCCCTTAACCCTCAGATAAACCAGATAGTCTCAGATTCATCATCGCCTTCGACCCTCAGATAAACCATATAATCTCCGATCCACCATCGCCCTTTACCCTCTGATAAACCATATATTCTCCGATCCACCATCGCCCTTAACCCTCAGATAAACCATATAATCTCCGATCCATCATCGCCCTTAACCCTCAGATAAACCATGTAGTATCCAATCCACCATCGCCCTAAACCCTCAGATAAACCATATAATCTCCTATCCATCGTCGCCCTTAACTCTCAGATAAACCATGTAGTATCCAATCCACCATCGCCCTAAACCCTCAGATAAACCATAAAGTCTCAGATCCATCATCGCCCTTAACCCTAATATAAACCAGATAGTCTCCGATTCATCATCGCCCTTAACCCTCAGATAAACCATATAGTCTCAGATCCACCATCGCCCTTAACCCTCATATAAACCATATAGTCTCAGATCCATCATCGCCCTTAACCCTAAAATAAACTATATAGTCTCAGATCCATCATCGCCCTTTACCCTCTGATAAACCATATAGTCTCAGATCCATCATCGCCCTTAACCCTCATATAAACCATATAGACTCAGATCCACCATCGCCCTCGACCCTCATATAAACCATATAATCTCCGATCCACCATCGCCCTTAACCCTCTGATAAACCATATCATCTCTGATCCACCATCGCCCTTAACCCTCAGATAAACCACATAATCTCAGATCCATCATCGCCCTTAACCCTCAGATAAACCATGTAGTATCCGATCCACCATCGCCCTTAACCCTCAGATAAACCATATAGTCTCAGATCCATCATCGCCCTTAACCCTAAAATAAACCATATCATCTCAGATCCATCGTCGCCCTTAACCCTCTGATAAACCATCTAATCTCAGATCCACCATCGCCCTTAACCCTCATATAAACCATATAGACTCAGATCCATCATCGCCCTTAACCCTCTGATAAACCATATAGTCTCAGATGCATCATCGCCCTTAACCCTCTGATAAACCATATAGACTCAGATCCATCATCGCCCTCGACCCTCAGATAAACCATATTATCTTCGATCCACCATCGCCCTTAACCCTCTGATAAACCTTGTAGTACCCTCAGATAAACCATTTAGTCTCAGATCCATCATCGCCCTCGACCCTCAGATAAACCATATAATCTCCGATCCACCATCGCCCTTAACCATCTGATAAACCATATAATCTCCGATCCACCATCGCCCTTAACCCTCAGATAAACCATATAATCTCCGATCCACCATCGCCCTTAACCCTCTGATAAACCATATAATCTCCGATCCACCATCGCCCTTAACCCTCAGATAAACCATATAATCTCCGATCCATCATCGCCCTTAACTCTCAGATAAACCATGTAGTATCCGATCCACCATCGCCCTTAACCCTCAGATAAACCATATAGTCTCAGATCCATCATCGCCCTTAACCCTAAAATAAACCATATAGTCTCAGATCCATCATCGCCCTTAACCCTCATATAAACCATATAGTCTCAGATCCACCATCGCCCTTAACCCTCATATAAACCATATAGTCTCAGATCCATCATCGCCATTAACCCTATAATAAACCGTATAGTCTCAGATCCATCATCGCCCTTAACCCTCAGATAAACCATATAATCTCAGATCCACCATCGCCCTTAACCCTCATATAAACCATATAGACTCAGATCCATCATCGCCCTTAACCCTCATATAAACCATATAATATCCGATCCACCATCACCCTTAACCCTCTGATAAACCATATAATCTCCGATCCACCATCGCCCTTGACCCTCAGATAAACCATATAATCTCCGATCCATCATCGCCCTTAACTCTCAGATAAACCATGTAGTATCCGATCCACCATCGCCCTTAACCCTTAGATAAATAATATAGCCTCAGATCCATTATCGCCCTTAACCCTAAAATAAACCATATAGTCTCAGATCCATCATCGCCCTTAACCCTCAGATAAACCATATAATCTCCGATCCATCATCGCCCTTAACTCTCAGATAAACCATGTAGTATCCGATCCACCATCGCCCTTAACCCTCAGATAAACAATATAGTCTCAGATCCATCATCGCCCTTAACCCTCAGATAAACCATATAATCTCAGATCCAGCATCGCCCTTAACCCTCATATAAACCATATAATCACAGATCCACCATCGCCCTTAACCCTCATGTAAACCATATAGACTCAGATCCATCATTGCCCTCGACCCTCAGATAAACCATATAATCTCCGATCCACCATCGCCCTTAACCATCTGATAAACCATATAATCTCCGATCCACCATCGCCCTTAACCCTCAGATAAACCATATAATCTCCGATCCATCATCGCCCTTAACCCTCTGATAAACCATATAATCTCCGATCCACCATCGCCCTTAACCCTCAGATAAACCATATAATCTCCGATCCATCATCGCCCTTAACTCTCAGATAAACCATGTAGTATCCGATCCACCATCGCCCTTAACCCTCAGATAAACCATATAGTCTCAGATCCACCATCGCCCTTAACCCTAATATAGACCAGATAGTTTCCGATTCATCATCGCCCTTAACCCTCTGATAAACCATATAGTCTCAGATCCATCATCGCCCTTAACCTTAAAATAACCATATAGTCTCAGATCCATCATCGCCCTTAACCCTCATATAAACCATATAGTCTCAGATCCACCATCGCCCTTAACCCTCATATAAACCATATAGACTCAGATCCATCATCGCCCTCGACCCTCAGATAAACCATATAATCTCCGATCCACCATCGCCCTTAACCCTCAGATAAACCATGTAGTATCCGATCCACCATCGCCCTTAACCCTCAGATAAACGATATAGTCTCAGATCCATCATCGCCCTTAACCCTCTGATAAACCATATAGTCTCAGATCCATCACCGCCCTTAACCCTCTGATGAACCATATAATCTCAGATCCACCATCGCCCTTAACCCTCATTTAAACCATATAGACTCACATCCATCATCGCCCTTAACCCTAATATAAACCAGATAGTCTCCGATTCATCTTCGCCCTTAACCCTCAGATAAACCATATAGTCTCAGATCCATCATCGCCCTTAACCCTAAAATAAACCATATAGTCTCAGATCCATCATCGCCCTTAACCCTCATATAAACCATATAGTCTCAGGTCCACCATCGCCCTTAACCCTCAGATAGACCATATAGTCTCAGATCAATCATCGCCCTTAACCCTAAAATAAACCATATAGACTCAAATCCATCATCGCCCTTAACCCTCAGATAAACCATATAGACTCAGATCCATCATCGCCCTTAACCCTAAAATAAACCATATAGTCTCAGATCCATCATCGCCCTTAACCCTCTGATAAACCATATAGTCTCAGATCCATCATCGCCCTTAACCCTCTGATAAACCATATAATCTCAGATCCACCATCGCCCTTAACCCTCATATAAACCATATAGACTCACATCCATCATCGCCCTTAACCATCAGATAAACCATATAGACTCAGATCCATCATCGCCCTTAACCCTCATATAAACCATATAGACTCAGATCCATCATCGCCCTCGACCCTCAGATAAACCATATAATCTCCGATCCACCATCGCCCTTAACCCTCTGATAAACCATATAATCTCCGATCCACCATCGCCCTTAACCCTCAGATAAACCATATAATCTCCTATCCATCATCGCCCTTAACCCTCAGATAAACCATGTAGTATCCGATCCACCATCGCCCTTAACCCTCAGATAAACCATATAGTCTCAGATCCAACATCGCCCTTAACCCTAATATAGACCAGATAGTCTCCGATTCATCTTCGCCCTTAACCCTCAGATAAACCATATAGTCTCAGATCCATCATCGCCCTTAACCCTAAAATAAACCATATAGTCTCAGATCCATCATCGCCCTTAACCCTCATATAAACCATATAGTCTCAGATCCACCATCGACCTTAACCCTCATATAAACCATATAGACTCACATTCATCATCGCCCTTAACCATCAGATAAACCATATAGACTCAGATCCATCATCGCCCTTAACCCTCATATAAACCATATAGACTCAGATCCATCATCGCCCTCGACCCTCAGATAAAACATATAGTCTCAGATCAATCATCGCCCTTAACCCTAAAATAAACCATATAGACTCAAATCCATCATCGCCCTTAACCCTCAGATAAACCATATAGACTCAGATCCATCATCGCCCTTAACCCTAAAATAAACCATATAGTCTCAGATCCATCATCGCCCTTAACCCTCTGATAAACCATATAGTCTCAGATCCATCATCGCCCTTAACCCTCTGATAAACCATATAATCTCAGATCCACCATCGCCCTTAACCCTCATATAAACCATATAGACTCACATCCATCATCGCCCTTAACCATCAGATAAACCATATAGACTCAGATCCATCATCGCTCTTAACCCTCATATAAACCATATAGGCTCAGATCCATCATCGCCCTCGACCCTCAGATAAACCATATAATCTCCGATCCACCATCGCCCTTAACCCTCTGATAAACCATATAATCTCAGATCCATCATCGCCCTTAACCCTAAAATAAACCATATAGTCTCAGATCCATCATCGCCCTTAACCCTCAGATAAACCATATAATCTCCGATCCATCATCGCCCTTAACCCTCATATAAACCATATAGTCTCAGATCCACCATCGCCCTTAACCCTCAGATAAACCATATAGTCTCAGATCAATCATCGCCCTTAACCCTCAGATAAACCATATAGACTCACATCCATCATCGCCCTCGACCCTCAGATAAACCATATAATCTCCGATCCACCATCGCCCTTAACCCTCAGATAAACCATGTAGTATCCGATCCACCATCGCCCTTAACCCTCAGATAAACGATATAGTCTCAGATCCATCATCGCCCTTAACCCTCTGATAAACCATATAGTCTCAGATCCATCACCGCCCTTAACCCTCTGATGAACCATATAATCTCAGATCCACCATCGCCCTTAACCCTCATTTAAACCATATAGACTCACATCCATCATCGCCCTTAACCCTAATATAAACCAGATAGTCTCCGATTCATCTTCGCCCTTAACCCTCAGATAAACCATATAGTCTCAGATCCATCATCGCCCTTAACCCTAAAATAAACCATATAGTCTCAGATCCATCATCGCCCTTAACCCTCATATAAACCATATAGTCTCAGATCCACCATCGCCCTTAACCCTCAGATAGACCATATAGTCTCAGATCAATCATCGCCCTTAACCCTAAAATAAACCATATAGACTCAAATCCATCATCGCCCTTAACCCTCAGATAAACCATATAGACTCAGATCCATCATCGCCCTTAACCCTAAAATAAACCATATAGTCTCAGATCCATCATCGCCCTTAACCCTCTGATAAACCATATAGTCTCAGATCCATCATCGCCCTTAACCCTCTGATAAACCATATAATCTCAGATCCACCATCGCCCTTAACCCTCATATAAACCATATAGACTCACATCCATCATCGCCCTTAACCATCAGATAAACCATATAGACTCAGATCCATCATCGCCCTTAACCCTCATATAAACCATATAGACTCAGATCCATCATCGCCCTCGACCCTCAGATAAACCATATAATCTCCGATCCACCATCGCCCTTAACCCTCTGATAAACCATATAATCTCCGATCCACCATCGCCCTTAACCCTCAGATAAACCATATAATCTCCGATCCATCATCGCCCTTAACCCTCAGATAAACCATGTAGTATCCGATCCACCATCGCCCTTAACCCTCAGATAAACCATATAGTCTCAGATCCAACATCGCCCTTAACCCTAATATAGACCAGATAGTCTCCGATTCATCTTCGCCCTTAACCCTCAGATAAACCATATAGTCTCAGATCCATCATCGCCCTTAACCCTAAAATAAACCATATAGTCTCAGATCCATCATCGCCCTTAACCCTCATATAAACCATATAGTCTCAGATCCACCATCGCCCTTAACCCTCATATAAACCATATAGACTCACATTCATCATCGCCCTTAACCATCAGATAAACCATATAGACTCAGATCCATCATCGCCCTTAACCCTCATATAAACCATATAGACTCAGATCCATCATCGCCCTCGACCCTCAGATAAAACATATAGTCTCAGATCAATCATCGCCCTTAACCCTAAAATAAACCATATAGACTCAAATCCATCATCGCCCTTAACCCTCAGATAAACCATATAGACTCAGATCCATCATCGCCCTTAACCCTAAAATAAACCATATAGTCTCAGATCCATCATCGCCCTTAACCCTCTGATAAACCATATAGTCTCAGATCCATCATCGCCCTTAACCCTCTGATAAACCATATAATCTCAGATCCACCATCGCCCTTAACCCTCATATAAACCATATAGACTCACATCCATCATCGCCCTTAACCATCAGATAAACCATATAGACTCAGATCCATCATCGCTCTTAACCCTCATATAAACCATATAGGCTCAGATCCATCATCGCCCTCGACCCTCAGATAAACCATATAATCTCCGATCCACCATCGCCCTTAACCCTCTGATAAACCATATAATCTCAGATCCATCATCGCCCTTAACCCTAAAATAAACCATATAGTCTCAGATCCATCATCGCCCTTAACCCTCAGATAAACCATATAATCTCCGATCCATCATCGCCCTTAACCCTCATATAAACCATATAGTCTCAGATCCACCATCGCCCTTAACCCTCAGATAAACCATATAGTCTCAGATCAATCATCGCCCTTAACCCTCAGATAAACCATATAGACTCACATCCATCATCGCCCTTCAATTGTATGTTTTTTCTCTGATTAATTACAGCAGAAAAGTTTTGATGTTTCTGCTCTCTTTTGCTCTTACATATTGGCATTCATAAGATTATTTGAGTATGTAAAACTGCGCACTGACTTAACTCTCAATGAATACTAATATAATCTTTTGGGAGAGCCTTCATGTATATAAGTTGACATGTGTAAAGGAATATGTAAACGCCATTGTCTGGGCAAGAAGGACAAATAACAAGGGTCACGGTGTATCATCGATTTATGTCTCCTGGATGAGAGCTCAGAAAGAGTTTGACACCCTGCGAAATACAATTCCATAACATATAAAATCCTCAAAAACATCACAAACAGTGTAAACATATATAAACTTATCTCATTAAGAATTTATTTAACAACCGCTGTAACTAAAAATAAAATGGAAACATTATATGTTTTTAATTAATTGACACACCATACTTCTGTAATACTAGTATGTCTTACTGCAAATTGAATGGACTAGCAATGAATACTAATCACACTTCATGTGGCACTGGCTCGTATCAGTATACATATACATGAAGGCTTATCATAGCAATGAATGGAAAAATACACTGCATTGTACATAATGAGCTTTGGCTAATGTTGACAGATTTTGTTCAATTCCAAAACTACAGTTGAAGTAAAAGTTAAAAGTTTCATTTATGGTAACAAATTTTTTTAATTCATTTTCGTGCAGTGAAATGTCTTTTAAAATGGTTTTATATTTGACGAAATATTCTTTTTCAGTTAAATATCTCAATTTCTAAACTAAGAGCAATTAGTAGTATACCATATTGTCAACTATATGGTATTAGATTTACTCAAAGCCTTGAGTCAAACAAAATCTTCCTCAACGATTTTATTGGCGTATTGAAATAATTTTCAATTGTATATTAAACATTGCAATGCATGTATCAAAACTTAGTAGTTTGCATAAGTCGCTTAACTCTCAATTTATCAACTACTCAAAGTAAACGATGTGATGAGATGTACACTGATTTACTATGTTTACCAAGGAAGGGTGATGTAATCAATGTTTGACCTGCAAGGACTTTAATGACTGCTTTTAATCAGGAATTGCTGCTATATCTCACTAACCTTTAGCTTTCAGTTTCAAAACATAATTTCAGCTGTTTTCATGTACATTCTGATCAAACAACTGTTTTAGTCGTTTTCATTTCCTTTGTAATAAAAGTATTTAAACTTTTTCTTAAATCTTAATTTAATCTTGAATCTCACTTAAAATGGCAATTCAAAGAGCCAAGCAAGCCTTTATCAGAAGAAGAGGCTAAATTTTCCAACAGATCTTGGAAGAGGCCATTAAAGTCTCTCTATGTTGGATTTCCGATTTTATTCAAATAATGAAAGAACTTAAGTAATAATGTGCACATGACAAAGAGATCACAGACACATTACGAGTCATGTTCTATTCAGAAATTATAGAAGCATAATTATTGTAAATTGGAGCATACCTCGTATTGTGAAAATGCAAGAAGTTTTCTATACTTATTCCTAAGTACCTTGATTTTGATTGACGTCAACTATAACGATATCCTCGGTTTGTAATGAAGCAGATAATGGAGATAATGACAGATCTATTTCCATGTTCTTGTTAAGGATCTTGATTAGTTGTCAGTAACTATAGAACGATGGACCGCGTGAGCCAGATAGAACGAATGCACAGCTTCAAAAAAGGCCTTCTCTCTCATTGGTTTGTTTCGACCAATGATTGAGGAGGTCGCTTTTTCTAGAACGCTGATTTAAATTAACTCAGGTTATGGATTTATCACACGAAGCAGGCTTCTTGAAATTTTAGAAAAGAAAATATGACAGATACAAAATGACGACAGAATGAAATCATGTAAAGTATATACTAATTAATTCACAAAAAATAATGCTTGTGTCAAATAATTGAAGTATAATTGTTAAAATGGCAAAATAATCACTAATGCATGTTTCGTGTATCCTTACTCGTCCGTGGTAACGTATAGTTACCGCTCCTTTTGCATTGTTGATTACTGAAAGTGTTCGACATCTAATATTTCTGAGAGCACACATTCAACTGACATTCAATAAAAACAACTTCAACCTTGAAATTGGAAATCTTCCCAACTTCCCATCAGTTCAAATTGAGAATTGCTGTCGAGGTAATTAAATGCTTAATATCACATGATATCATTCAATTGTAAATGTGTTGTGACACTATCATATCATTTCAACTAAAACTTAAAATTCAAAATGGTTTGCATTTAATCAAGTATTGATACTATTATTGATTATAGATAAAAATGCATATTATCGATACTTTAATTATTGGTTAAAGATTCTATAATGTAATAAGTGCTATTATTCTATCAACTACTACATTAAATGCGTAATGTTGAACTACTTGTTCTTTTAACTTGTGATGTGATATTGAAGAGCTATAGTCCCACAGCAAGGAAAGTCTACAGAGCTCTACATCTCAGAGGCTGCCTTTTCTTTTATTTTCACTTCATTTAGATTCAAAAACTTGAAAAAATACATTTTAGAATCTAAATGTTAGACTTCGTCCGATACAGCAATACGTTTTTATATTACTCACATTGTATTAAACAAAAACATTACGGATATTTCATGAACGCTTTCGTTACACTATGGGATGAAAGCCGAACGGATATGGGATGAAAGCCGAGACGTGTGTCCTTTGAAAACTATGGAATTAATTGTTTTACAGACGAAACATGTCATGACATAGATTGTGTGGTTAAGGAATAGTCGCCTATCATTATTTATTAGATACATGCGATTTATTGTCTTTCTGTACCAACTATTTTTTTTGAAAAACCGGCAATGCCTGGCTATTCTCAAAGTTCTATTATGTGTTTTCTCCTTTAAAATTAACTCAATTTGTCATGAACAAGTCCTCAAATATTTTAATCAAGCTTTTGAACATTATATCGAAAGTAAGATTTCTCTTCCTTTTCTTCATTCTCTTATACTTATCGACATTGATATATTTTGCCTGATTGCTAACCTAAGATTTGGAAACTTCACTTTCATGGATATATAATCGCTCTTAAATCTCAAAAGCAAATGCAAGAACTCGAGGCTGTAGACATTATATTCAAGGACATCAACGACTACATGTATTTTACGGACAGCAAGCCTATTACAGTATGTAAAACCGTATGCCAGGCAGCTGAATTCACTAAGAGGATCTCCGGGGAAGTAAAGTACATGAATGTCAAGTGACATTATCTCGTAGCAGCATATATATTTGATTATCATGTAAATTTTTGAATAAGATACCGAAAATGTACATTTGTACATGATTATATTTGACTAGTGTTTATACATGTCGTTGATACGGTGCGATTATCTATACACAAAGAAAACAGTTAAGCACCCCCTGGTGTTTTCATATAGCTGAATGTCAGAAACAAGTAAGCTCTGCTATGACCCTAAATTAGTCTGAAATTTATTTTTTCTCAGATAGAATAGCTATCTGGCAAGACAGAAACGCAACTATACGAGATACAAGATACAATATAGTTGTTGTACAGAAAACACCCATTATGGGCAGTGTACAAAGAAGTTAACAAATGTTAATACATATTATAAGTAAAATATATACATGAGCATTACTATATTTAAGTGTGAGACAATTATATCAAACAATGCATATTATCGATTGTACAATGTGGGTCAATCTCATTGAATACATGCCATAAAGGACTTTACAAGTAAGAGAAGCATGATGACTCTTGGGGTTTATAATTGATGAGAGGAGCTATTTCCTTGAGACCCCAACGAGACCAGTTGATGAACTTAGTTTCGAGTGGTAATGAATATATTTTGGGCATTCAAATATAAAATGTTCTTCCATTTCTGTAACACCCTGACTGCACTGTTGACAGAGTCGTTTGTCTACAGGAGAGTTGTTATATCAAGCGAGTCTACAATATGTCCAAGCAGGCGTAATTTCTTTCCTTTATCAAATGGTAGTTGATCAGTTTCCTGGAGGTATCTAAAAATACCTGGCCAATGAGGCATTCAAGTCCGTATAGTGACGTCACTGCCGTCTAGGCGAGTTGTATTTCGATGTTGTTTGCAGGTAGACTCGGTTTAGCAGCGTAATTTTGGGCGAAAAGTAAGTAAGTTAACAAAAAGTTGCCCATGTCCAATTAGTATGAAACCTAATAAAGGATCGGTGGTAAGTTGTGTTATATGTCGTTGTGTATGTTTTGAAATAAGAGCGGAGTCGAGTGGAGTCGAGTCGAGAGTTATGAAAACGAAACCAAGATGGCGGGTGTCGCTCCTTAGCCTATTGTATAGAGGGGGCGTGGATACTTTTATTTACATTGTTTACATTGAAATCTTGGGTATCCTCAATTTCCTGTGGTACTTAGGTCGTGTAGCAAGTGCATGGTGCGCAAACCTGTATCTCTCCCAGCCTAAGGTTATCGCAGTTCTGGGCTAAATTTGTGAAACAAGAACATGATGACATTGACACCCTCACAATTCAGAATTTAACTTGTTGTGACTCCAGATCTTGAATTAATCAGCATAAAAGGTGACATGATACATTTGCTTTCTATCATCCTGTTAGCGTTTCTGTATATTTCACATTCAAAGAGATTAATTACAGAACATAATGCTATCTTATAACAGGTAATACATATCAAGGAAATGTTACATATCGTTAATTCCTCTTCGAGAAATTCAGTTTTAATTTATGTTTTTGTATCTTAAATCTTAATTCAAAATGATTGAATTTTAATTTGAAAAATACACTTCAAAGAACTAAAGATAATTTAATTAAAATGAAAAAAGATAAGCTTTGCAAATGCTTTATTGAAGAAGTCAGCAATGGCTCTTTAGCAACATCTCCGGATTTATTTAATTTTTGAAAGAACTTGAATAATAAACTCCATTTAACCAATAATACATAGATTAATTTGGATGCATTGTTTTATCTTAATTAATAAAGCATGTCACCTGAGTGTTTGTTATGTTCAAGCTGTAGGTGTTCATAATCGCATTTTTCTTTTATGTGTGCATACATAAATTTATAATAACTTTTATCTGATTAAAAAGGCAATCATAGTGCTATCCGTGGTTTGTGGTACAGCTGATGGATCAGCCATTTATAAGTTGAGGGATGAGGATGAAAGAACGAAATAATGGCATAAGAAAGGAGGCGGCGGTAAATGTTTTAATCTCTCATCGAAACTGATTGAAACTATAAGTCGTTGACAGAAAGGATGCCTGGACATGGTTAGGCTCAAAACTAGGGTGTCTATTTTGTTCAAAGTTTGAAGACATGACATTGTCATTAGAAATTTCATAATCAATAAACCAATTAACGTATCCTAACAGCTACCATATGTGAAGATATGTACATCGTACTGTATTTTATATTATATTATATTTATATATATATTTACTGCACGTATCTGTTGCATCGATTTGTACATTGTGTTGATTCTGTTGCATCAATCTGTGCATCATATTCCGGAAAATAATTATCTAATATCAGGACATTTTGACCCACAAGGACTATTGCGATAGTCTATTGTGACTAACTATTGTGATAGTCTATTGTGACTAAGTATTGCGATAGTCTATTGTCACCTACTATTGCAATAACTACAACTTCCAAACGCAAGGCATAACTCTTGCCAGTCTGCATTACTGGCTGTTTTAACCCTTGCGGTATTTCCACCGCTTTCTTGTGTCGAGGCAGTGAATCGCTGCACTGGAAATGCATAGTGGGCCTGGATTTCTAAACACATATTTCTTAAGGAAATACTGCAAGGCCCAAATCAGCCAGTAATGGAGACTGGCAAGAGTTATGCCTTGCATTGGGAAGTTGCAATAACTATTGCTATAGTTTTTTCTCACTTTATTTCTTTTTGAAGGTAGCATACATATACATATTGCGATAAAAAAAACACACATTCTAGAATAAACTGTTTTATTGTCTTTACTTTGAACTTTCTCCTTCCAAAGTTCAAAAGAAACAAGAATGATCACTCTTAGAGGAGACCGGGGCAAAGCGCGCCCCTTGACTTTGCAAGGCATTTTTTTGAAACTATGCAATTTTCAGCTGCGTATCTTTAGACCTTCGGGAGAACTTAGTTATATAGGATGAAATTAACACACTCTTTTACTTCTGGTCACAATCGTTTTCGGCTTAGAAGGAAAACATTATTTTTTTTAACATGGGCCACTTTGCCCCATGGTCCGGGGCAAAGTGGCCCATGGTGGGCGCTTTGCCCCGTCTTCCTAATGTGGGTTGAAACGACGTTGACGTTTTTTGAAACGGTAAACACGAATAAGGTCTTCACAGTTCATAATAAACTGTACAGAATACCATGTATACTTTAAGTCAATTGCTTTTTAGTTCTACCCCAGAAACAGAACTAACTTTTGGATGAACGGATTATAGGCCTATATGCCGAGAACAGAAAAAAGATGAAAGTTTATATAAAAAAAACTACAGACGTGCAAAAGAAACGTCCAGACATTTTAAAATGAGCAGAAAATGAAATATTGATGTCGTAGAAAGTATATTGTGAATGCATTTGATAGACACGTGTTTTGTTAAGTAGTACTCACAATTTCAACCTTCAGAGTATGATACTTTTATTTATTCAGACTGTTCAAATACACATGGGGTGTTAAAATCGCTTTTTCAAGATGTTTTTGGCCAAAATATTTCCTTTTAAGTTTTAAAAATTAAAAAGTAGATATTTAAGTACTAAAAGGTGTCTTCAACATAAATAACTTCTTTGATTTCAATTTGTTGACGCATCATTACTGTAGGATGTCACAAAACAAGCCAAAAATTGCTTTTGACTCTTCTATCTCGTCAAATTAAGGACATTTAAAAAAAACTCTTTAAACGTGTCTCATAGATATGAAGTGATAATTTTTGAAAATTCATGTAAAGTATTGCTGGGTTCTAAAGACGCTGTTTCAGTCGTATTTATCGCCAATGGATTGAAATATATTGCATTTTGTAGGGGGACGTTTCTTTTGCACGTGAATATATTTGGGGACGTCTTATGTTCTAGTGAACGGCAACCACTTGTCAAAACGTAACAAAACATGAAAGTAACAAATTTAGCACTTGCAGAAAACACATTTCAAAGTGCAAACGTTTAAATACCCTTCGAAGGTCTGATAAAACAAAGAATGGCCTATCGGTAGCATAACTATTAAAGACGTTCCTACCAATTGTCCATGTCCAGAAACATTTAAATCAAATAATCTTTCTATCTTAATAAAGAAAGGTAATGGTTTTATGGCTGTGTGAATAGAGTCTGTTTTATGGTGATAATCATATTTGCTATATAACCTTATATAGATGAATGATGTAATACAAATAAAAAAATATTTTTTACACTGAAGAGTTATCTTCCTTTGCCATTTTTTTTCATAAATATTGAACTTTAGCACCAAATATCTCAGAAAATAGGTTTATTTATGTTTATGAGTCTTCAGCAGTACATTTTCATATTTGAATTGTTAATTGTTTTCATATTTGAATCGTTTTAAATTTGTTTCTATTCTTGAACAGGACTTTTGAAGTTATTTCTGCAGAATCCATTGTCGATATTTTATTTTTATCATATAAGGCTGACACAATTAAACTTACAAATTACATAAATCCCTTTTCTATTCTAGTAACATTCCATTTTTAAAGAAAACAACACTTACTGAACACAACAACTCTGAATGATGACCATAATGTTTATTAAAGTAATAAACAAAATCAAACAAGCGTGCACTGACGGTTTTTGAGATATTACTACAATAGATATCATTTTGCAGAAGAAAGGTTCGTACTATGCCCTTTTCCCCTTTGAATTTAAAAAAAATACATATTCAGCTTGCACCATGCCAAGATAAAGAATTTTTTCAAATAGGTTTTTTGATTTTTGGTGGAAAGAGTGGCCTTTAAAAGGTATTAACCTGACGCTGATTAGCTTATTCTGAAAATACATTTGAAGGCCCAACATAACATAAAATGCATTGGGGTAAAGAGCGCCGGGGGCGGCGCGCTTAGCCCAAAAGCATATACCTTTTTAAAATGGAAATAGAAGAAATTAGACCGGACACCAAGTGCATACAAACATGAAAATTGTAAGCTTAGATAATATGTTTTCACCTAGAAAGTGATTTTTTAGCTCCGGTGATAGAGAATGTGTCTGTTAGTTATGATATTTTCTCCCGATTTTTACATGAAAACGTTCAATATCAAAGTTTTCGCCCTCCTGTCGATTTGCCGCTGACTGCTCATGACGTCATCAACTTGTACGTTGCTTTACGTCATCTGTGATGGGTGGATAGAAACTGATAGTGTCATCGGCTGTTCATTCTAAAAATAAACCGTTGGGTCACTTTGCCCCGTGGGCGCACTTTGCCCCGGTCTCCCCTACATCTTCCTGTTGTTAGTATAAGCGATCCGTGATATGTTTGGAGTGTTGCAATCTAAAAGCCGCATGTGTGTGCAAATATACTTTTAGGTTTAAGTTAACAACTGGATTGAATAAAATATTGAAACTATCGATAGTTAGCCATACTATCGATGCTCTTGATCCTTCTTTAAATTACTATCGATAAAGAACTATGACACAGTAAATATTGCGATATATCTATAGATCAATCTATTGTCAAACCCCTACCATTTTAATTTTGTTTCATGTAAAGATCGATAATGTTTTAACTTATTATCGTCTAAATGAGTATCTATAAATGCATTAATTAAGACTTATAAAGTCATTCATCTTTCATTTGAATTGGAATATAAGTGCTATATAGCTACATAAACATTCAGATAGGAATTGTTTAGAATTGCATAATTCTTAAACCTTATGGTGTATTTAAAATGCTTCATAATGTCTTTAGCTGTGTAGTAATTCCATTTTTATTGGATATATAGTTATTTCTGTAAAATATTAATCCTAAGTAATTGAATGAAAGATATACTTAATATGTTATTCTTTGCACAGGATCCTTACTTGGCCGGCATGACGAAGTCAGTTACAAAAGAAAATACTCAATACGATAAGATGGAAATGGTCAAGGAAGATAACCTGTTGCGGATGGCTAACAAACTGACCTCGCGTCCTTTGCAACGAAGTGATATGAATTATCATTGGCTCGCAGGTCCTAGCTGCGTAGCGGTTTGATTGGCTCACGCCGGCCAAGGGCGGGTAATTTGAGTACAGATTTCTCTGATGAAATTTCCCATTGGTGATATAGTGGAGAGAAACGGAGCATATATAAAACCCTGGGTAACCGCGGATTGATGAGAGTGAGCTTATGAACATATTTGACACCAAATTGACATGTAGGTTTATAATTGATGTGGATTTAAAAGGGAATGTTGGTTAAGAAGTAATATTTGTAGTAGATGGAATGTCGGAAAAGAGGGAATTCTGTTAAGAGGGAATGTCGGTATTAGAGGGAATCTCGGTTTAGAAGGAATATCGTTTCGAGAGAATGTAGGTTAAGAGGGAATGTCAGTATTAGAGGGAATCTCGGTTTAGAAGGAATATCGGTTTAGAATGAATATCGTTTCGGGGGAATGTACATGTAGGTTTAGAGGGAATACGGTATTACAGGGAATCTAGGTTTGGAAGGAATATCGTTTCGGGGGAATGTCGGTTTAGAGGAAATGTTGGCTTAGAAGAATTATAGGTTTAGAAGAAATGTTGGTCTAGATGGAATGTCGGTTTAGAAGAACTGCACTGCACTATGGTAAAAGAGGTTTGTTAGGTTTGGAGGGTTTGTTTGTTTGTGGGTTTAGATTCGGTCCAAGAGGCTCGAATCCATTAGGTCAGTGCCGACCGCTTGGAAGGTACTTTGGTTAATATTTGGATTTAAGATAAGGTAGATATTTTGTGTTGTAATGTTATTGGCCCGTAGGGTTAGGTTGAGTATTTGGCGGAAGGCCGCATACTGTAGGCATTCTGTGAGAATGTGGTGTATTGTTTCTGCTTGTGGACAGTGTGGGCATGCAAGAGATGTTGTTGATATTTTGTTTTGTGGATAGGGGAATTTAGTTTGGTATGCCCCGATTGGAGCTTAATTATTGCCCTATAGATGTTTTTGTTTTATTTTTGGAATAGGGGTTAAGAGAGAAATTGTTTGGTGTGGAGTGCCTTAGTGGAGTTTGCGTATTGCAGATGCCATGTGCGCTTTACATTTAGATAGGCTTTTGGCCTCTTGTTTCGAATGGTAAAAAGGTAGAAATGTTGAAAGTTTATGGCCCTCCTTTGCCGGCTTTTTTGTTGCCAAATATGCCGATATGAGCTGGAACCCATATCAGTTTTACTGCCTTGCCTTGATTGTTAAGTGATTGGATGGAATTAAGAATTTTAAAGATTAAACCAGGACGGTTTTTGGTGGATTTGTTTTGAAGTGCCAGAAGGGCAAAATATTGTCCTGTTTTTTTTTTTCATTTTTGATGGGATAAAGCGATTGCGATGGGCATAAGGGGGAGCTCTGCCATGTAGACCAATTGGTAATAGGATGATTGTTGCTGGTGTTGGAAGTGGATGCCTAGACCTGTTGTGCGTGCTTCGGGGTCCCGGGACACGTCTTAGTAGATGTGACACCGGTCACACCAGTGTTCTTGTATGTAGTTGAGTGTGGTTGCTTGCGCGAGTCTAGGATTTTGTTTAGAAGTTATTTTGCTAAGATGCAAATTTATTTCGATTAATAATAATAATAATCCATGAATTTCTATAGCGCAACATTCACAGTCCTGTGCTCTGTGCGCTTAGCAGGAGAAGGCTTGGGAAAAGAGAAATGTTTTTAGTTGTGTCTTGAAGGATTCAAGGGAAGATGCAGATTTCAGGTTTTCAGGGAGACAGTTCCATTTTTTCTACAGCTGCGTATTTAAATGTTCCTTTGCCAATTGATGATGTCTGGATTTACATGAATATATGACAGCTGTCTTGTAAATACATGTACCAGACAACCCATCACGGAAACGGATATTCGAACAGGTGGTTTGCGCCAGAAAGCATTTACGTGGATTTAAATATCAATCTACAAAAACATTACAACCAATAAGAATTCGGAATACATAAAAGTATTGTAACAATTGAAAATTGAAGTTGTATCAATTTCCTTTACTTCAAGATAACTTGGAAAAATGCATATGGTAATAGTCAGTGGGGATGTAACTTCGCCAGTGCAAAATACATTGTTTCATCGTTGAATTTACAGTATATTTCGAACGAGTGTGTGTTGTTTGCCTACAGTGAAAATTCCATTGTGTTTTTTCACTTAAGATATTTGATATTTTATGTGTCATAGTATTCAGTCCCTTTTTGCAATAAAGAAATAGAGGATGAATACCGTGTTCTCCTGATCTCTCCAAAGTATCTAAATATACATACACAATATTTGAGTTAATGTAGTATTTTTACGCAGTAAAAATAGATTTTAAGACGACATATGATATGAGTAACCTCCCTCTGCTCAGACGCTAGTAGCGATAGAGTTACCTCCCCTATTCTAGCTTTCCCGCCTTGTACGGCGTACGACATGCAACAAATCTGCAAGAAAATATGTCTAAAATTATGTCTTTAAAGGAAGTCTTGGAGCAACCCAACGGTTAACCTAAACGACAAAATGCGGGGATAAAAATGATGGAGGCGCTTCAGTCATTAAAACCCACACCGCTGACATCTATCGAAGTTCTCCCTCCACAGACCCGTCACGTCAATGCGTCGGCCAGCCCGCCATCGCGTCATGCATCGGCAAACGACATGGATGGGGACACCCACGCCCTTGAGGTCGAATATGCCGAGTTAGAGACAGAAATGAAACGTCTGAGTTTAGAAGCGAAGCGTGTTACACTTAAAAATTTAAGTTGAACGTCTTTGGAACGAAGTAGAAGTCTGCAAATCAAGCCGTTTTGAAAACAAACAACATGGCCGCCAAAATGAAGTCGGCGGTTTATCATTTCAAGGTGCAAGCGATCAACACGCTTCGTCAGTTGTGTCGGGTAAGAATCCTAAACTGAGAAAGCTTTCAAACTACACATGGGTAGATTCGCTCGATACTTTTAAACAGAAAAGCTTTTCTTATCGGGAATGGTGTAACGTTATGTCTTGACATTGATGATCATAACGTCAAAGATGCAGGTTCGTTATGGCAGCTGGCTCAATTGTCCCCCGAGAGATGGACCTACGCCAGTATTTGTGTTCTCAAATATATGATAAACCTCAACGAACTTAATATGACCGGCGTTTTGGGGTATTATAAAATCCATGCAGGACATTTCGCTCTTTGCTTCAATGTACGAGTGGGCCAGCGTTTTGCTGTACGATAAGTACGAGACAGTATGATGAGGGATTTAAGTGGGGTGAACCTTATCAAGAAATAAGGAATTTTCAATTACAAGCTAAGCGAAATTCAAGCACAAAGAGGGCTATGAAGCACATGGACTGCCCACGTGAGAACTACATGAACAGAGGTCAGCGATAGAGAAATCTGCCGACGTTTCAATCACAGTCGCTGTTTACACGGAGAGTGGTGCAGGCTCTTGCACATGTGCAGCATCTGTTAAATGACAGGTCATTCAGCTCATCAAGACAACCCAGGTGCCCATATGTTCAGAAATGGTATGTCTTCTTACAACAGCGGCAACTCAGAGGTAAGGATGACTGACCATGAATTAAAAAACTGTGTCGAATGATGAAACAGCATTATAATGTAGACGTTATTGCTTACATCGACGACTTTCTTATTATAATCGACAATTAAGTTGAGCAAGTATGGTTATACAGGGTGGGCGAACGTTCTTGCGCCGTGTAATAGATGTGAAGAATGGTATCAAATCTCAACACGGGAGGTTCAAACTTGATGATAATTTTCATGCTGACATTGATTGGTGGCTGTGCTATTTAGAAAATACAATGGCACTTCTCAGTTTTTAGACAAACGCCCTGTACACAACGTTTTCACGGATGCATGCAATGCAGGTGCTGGAGGCTGCTATAACGGGGACTTCTTCTACGTTAATTGGATTGCGGACATACCCGAGAGCCGTGACTTTCACATAAATGTTAAAGAGACCCTTGCCATCATTCTGGCAGCGTGTAGGTGATGTTATGCATGGCAAAACAAGAGAATAGTAGTAAAGACTGACAACCAATTGCAAGTGGCAAACGCCTTTATAAATTATAAACAAGGCGTCATGTAAAATACCATTGGTTATGCTATCTTTGGTGGCTAAAAGCGAGCTTTAACTTTTCGCTATGTGCAGATTACATTCCAGGTCATAAAAACACTTTAGCGGACTCAATCTCTAGAATTCATTAGCCAGGCAGATTGTCTGAAGTCTACAACATCTTACCACAGTATTGTTTGTTCAAATTTGATGTACCTTTATTACCTAAACACATGTCTAATAACTTTCTTGTTTCCAGGTGGGGACGCTGTGAAAGTTCGACTACAGAAAACAGTATCTCGCATAATGTCACAGGGGTGGTCGGAGTCAACGAAGCGCACGTATGATACTCAGCTAAAGTGTTTGCTCAACTTTTGTGATCTTACTGGTGTGCAACCAGTGCCTATGACTTTTGAATATTTTTCTCTTTATGTGGCGTATTTAGTGGATGTCAAGAAGTTAAAATACTCCACTATTAGACAGTATCTGTGTGCAGTGACAAATTTGCATAAAGCAAATGATCTCGAAGGTCCAATGAAAGCTGATTGGCGCATAGCACATCGATCTTTTAAAAGGTGTCAAGCGTGAACTAGGAGACTCTCAGTCTGCTGCTACTCCGATCACCCCAGAACATTTGTTAATCATCAAAGAGAGTCTGAACTTAACGACCTTATTTGCATTATCTGTATGGGTTGCGTGTGCTCTGTGCTTCTATGGAATATTACGCCCAGGAAACTTCTTGTGTGGGTCAAAGTTTGATCCTGTTAAACATATAACTGTACATGATGTGTTTCAAATGCAGAGTGGATACCGTGTGTCACTGAAATGGACAAAAACACTGCAGTTCCAGGAGAGATTGTTGGATGTTTTTCTACCGGACACTGGTGAACATCCATTGAATCAAGCTGCAGCTATGGAGCGCCTGTTGCGGCATCATAACGTTTGCTCTCAGACACAGCCACTGCTGTGCGACGAGGATGGATCCACAGGAGCTTGTATTGTCGAAACTAGCGATTACAACGAATATGAAGTCGACGATCCAGCCCCATATACTATAAAAAAAGTAAAGGGATGTAACGGGGTCAACACCCCAAGTCCGTTTAAAATTATACTTCAGAATGTTGTCATCATATTATCATTCAATGTTATATACCACGGCAAAGCCAATACATTTGTCTAATTTATTATATCTTCAAAGGAAGGAATTATTTTGTGAATTTGATTTCTCATATCCTCACTTTTGGATGATAACTATATTATTATATGTTGATTTTTCTTCCTAGATATATACCTCGCAATTTGTACATTTAGATCCATGAGGTGATTTGTTTTGGTTTTTGACCTAATAAACTCTTTACCCTAGTTAGCGTCGTTTTCTAACTTGAACAATCGGAAATTGTCAGCTATGTTATCCCCTGGCTGCTTACTTTGAAAGCATATTCTATAAAATTGTAGTCTAGCGGTTAGTGATTTTAAACTGATAATTGAATACTTGAAGTAAAGAAGTATATAATTGCATTGTGGAGGTAAAGAATCCAATATCACTATCCTATGATATTATGCAATTTAGAATTTAATTTTTGAATATCTGTTGGGTTCACCCTGATATATGTCAAATGAAGTCTGTTTTAAACTGAATAATTATTTATTAGAATGCGCCTTTTTCATTTTCCAATTTTATTTAATCAGAGTTACTCTTGCTGTCAGTAATGAACATCGATTCATTTTCTAATAATGAGGAAATAAAATAACAAAACAAACATTTGTTTCTTTATTACTTGAACATTCTCCAATGTGATTAATAATAATGACGCTTTTACCTTTTATGTAGCATAGAAATAACAGGCAGTCGATGAAACACTTTCCTCTCATTAAGCAATCGAAGTTCATGATAAAATGTTTTATGACTTGATTCTGGGGATATGAAAGGCTTTTCAACGTTAATCAAGTCATTAACTAGCTGATCTGCAATCATACTAGTTAGATTATCATGATTTAAATATGATGAGACATCCCAAACGATTAATGAGCAACCATGGAAGAATTGGGAAGGCATTGTCCTGGTTCAACTTTCGAGCCAGATACCAATTACCAGCTGCTTGAATGTATGAACAAATTTTAGATCCATGAACAAAATTAAAATTTCTTTAAAAATTCCTTCGATCCAGTACGGGAACAACCTACATAAAAGCTAAAAGCTGTATTTTCGTCATTTATTACTTTATTTTTTTTAATTTTGAATCTAATTGACTCCTTTTTTTTATTTTAGTCAGCCTCAGGACAACTTATATGATACAGTATAATAACATTTTACACACGTTAATATTGTCGTCTATATTAAAGGTTAGGGATTCTGTTTGTAATTTCATTTTCTTAAAATATCATTACTTTAATCATGAATAGTCGTCGTAAGTTATTAAAATAATATTGACAGAAAAATTAATGTAGACATGTGGATTTACATTGAATATTCATACTTATTGCCAACCTATATTTTCTTAATGTTTGAATATTAAATTTAAATTAATTACTTTTCAATTCCGAGTTTGGGTAACCTACAATGTATATGGTTATACCGTATTCGCCGTAATAAGCGCCCTGCTCAAATAAGCGCCCCCCTAAGGGTTTTGCAATTTACTCTAATAACCGCCCATGTACCAGCGGTACTAAATAATAAATTCAACTTACCTAAATTCAATCCAACAACCCCTTCAGACGAGAAACTAGTCCCTGAGAGCCCTTGAACTTTAGTTTACAGGGAATTTCCAACCCGCAGTGTTCCTGTTTACTGGTAAATACCAGTATTTTACCGGAAGTTTCGAAGCTGGACCGGTATTTCTCACTACTGTCGGTCCCATTTGAAAAATGTGTATTTGTGCAGAAATGATCCTAAATAAGCATATATAAATAATAAGTCCTTAATTTGGTATTTATGCTAAATAAGCATTTGTCAATCTTATAAAAACACCCAAAACAAATCATAAACATCAATACAAATGCTTATCAGTGCTGCATGGCAACTTCAGAAAGGAAACGTCAATCAAGGTGTTGACCTAATTCCATGTATACCCCAAGAAGAGGGACTGGTTTATTTGTGTATGGGGGTGACAGGAGTTGCATAGTTCAAATAGGATATAGCACAATAACTTATTAAACGATTATCACTGATAGAAAATAAAGATTGATTTTAGTCTAAACTTAAATGAAATAATAAGATAATAGATTTGTCAAACCAAGAAACAATAACCAAATTTGTTTGAAGTTTTTTTCAATTGCCACCCCTGTGTTGAAAATGGATTATCCGGGAGGTCTGCACTGTTGTCAACATGCAAATTTTCTGTTTTAAATGTCGTAGTTTTAGACAGCCATGCAGCTCAATGTTACCAAAATCTATATGTTGAGGTATGTTTCAAAATATCACTGATGAAATGTTTGCAGGTGTAAAATATTTGAAAATCATTACAAGTTTTTAGTTTAGTGGTTATTGTATGTTATGTACAATTCCTGCCAACGTGTGACGGCTAAAAATAGCACTGTGTTGATAGGATACTACGATTGCAATTGAAAAATTATCAGCATAAAATTAAAATCAAAATGTGGTTTCCGTTTCACTTTGAGGAATTAAAGGATACATTTAGCAGCAATATGTGTTATTTTCAACTCGATAATGTGTAAGTATGTTTTGAACGCCTGTATCAATTATCAAAGACAACCTAAACACAGTTTCACGTGAATAGTTTTTATTTTTCGTTCGTCACTCATATCATTTTAATAAGCGCCCACCCAAGTCAATTTCTTAAGCGCCCTGGGCGCTTATAACGACGAATACGGTAATTGTTACTTTGCCTCTGAGATATCCATTCCCGGTTATAACAAGTTCGAAACAGACTGTACTTAATTTTTCTCATATTTCAACATAATAATTCTAGAATTGTCATTCTTATCACAAAACTCATACCTAACTGATTTACAAGAATAACAAACTAATTACCTACCTCTTCGATTTATCAAAGCATGTCATTTTCTAAAAGTTTCAACATTTAATCAACATAAAATTCATAAAGTCCTTGATGATTCAAACGATAATTGTGTTAGTGTAAAGAAACATGAATGACACAGTAAATATCTTTTTTTTTTCCTTTTATTGCCAATGCATTATCTAGAAATTCTTGAAATGAATGCAATAATGTTTGTGTCCAAAAATAGTACATTTGATCTAGTCTAGTGTGCATGAAAGGTGATACTTTAAGTTCTGCCACAAATCTTAAGAAAGGTCCAATGATAAAAAGACGTTGTCAAGTGAGTTCGGAAAAAGATGACACTGATGATCCATCCATTGGACTTTTTATTGATTAGTCCCAGATCTGACCAATCTCGACCCAATAAAATGAGAGAAAAATATCGACAAACGACTCCGGTGAGCGGGATATAGCAACAAAAGTTTGCCAAGCGTGGAGTTATTGCACAAATTACAGACAATAGGAGACTTTAGTTTTTGCCTTGCGTGTTATTGTCATTTCGGAATGTTATTTGTAGCATACTTTCAAAGAAAGCCATCTTAACGGAAATGGCTAAAGGCTAAATGGTAATGAACAATAATTTGAGTGGTTTAGTTTAATATTTCTTTCTGCTGCCAGAAGCAAATTGAAAACTGGTGTCATTTGGACCATCGAGATTATTCAAACTGTTATGATAATGACTCTTTCCTTCCTACAATCAAAGTTAGATTTTAATGAATTTATGGATGTATTTTTTACGCCTTTTATAGGATACGCTTTAAACAAACCATAATGCACGTCATCGTTATGAACATTTTCCGCTAGATATTTCATGATAACTTCGTAAACAATGAATCTCAATAATACATGGACATGAACATGTAGCCAGTAGAGTGATATGTAAGCAATTGGGAAACCTCTTGGCTAGATATTCTGAGCTTTAAGGAGTGATTCCTGTTTCAAGTTAATATATGATCATTAAATAAGAGTATTTTATCCTATGATATTTCCTTTCTGACGCCATGAACTGCGATTTCATACCTAAGAGCTTACACCCACGTGTCAAAGCACAAATCCCCACCCTTGATACCGACGTCCATTGCAAATGGGAAGCCGACAATTTAGACTTTAGCAATCTCTAATGAAATTACTAAATGAATTTTTGAGTAACCACCTTAAGAAAATTCAATATGATGTAGCCACTCTAAATTTGAAATTAGACAAATCAGACACCAAAGAGAAAGAACACATCCAGTCTCTCATTACCTGCATTGAAGCACAAACAGAAGGTTCACCCAGAGAAATGCAATGGGATCTAACTGTTCGCAAATACCCGCCACCAACTATACTACCTGTGAAACCCTACTCACTGCCTTTTGAAGCAAGCCCACGCAAGGTTAATCAAAAGACTAATTCTGTGAAAAGTAAGTGTGCCACCACCGTCACGTCACACTACTACCCACTTCTGGCAAACGCCAACACAAATCAGTGACCTCACAGGCAGTACCGGACAATTTTATTATCTAGGAGAACTGTACAATGTAATTGACCGATGGTCGTAATACCGTATGGAAATGAACTCTAGCCACATACGCCAATACCGCAAACGTCGCCATTTTGTTGTTTTACTCAACTAGCATTTTCTTTTCTATTTCATGTATACCATATTATATTATATATGTTTTTTATGTTACCATTTATTTCAGTCAGTCGTCTCTCAATTTAATTGTTATAGCATTTTTATGTTCAATTTTATTATTTTTATTTATACAATGTTTTTTTTTATTTTAAACCGCCAACCTGTACATATACCATTGGACAATATGTACCGCAAGCATATTTAGTATGTTCATATTCTAAACCAATTTTATGTTTCCATGTTTATAATTTTGTCATTACTACATTTTCAATCTTAACTGTCAAACCGCATTTTTGTACATTAACTGTCACCTAATTCTGTATATTTGTCTGATGAAGGGGGAGCAACCGCTCCCCGAAACGTAACTAAAGTTTCTCCTTGAAGATGTCTGCCCTTCTGTTTTAAATATGTTTGGCGGGTACTTGTACCCTTTCTCTATACTAACTAATGTTCACGCATTAGCTGTAGCCGCCCGTATCCTTTAGTGGATCAATATATTTAATAGATATCAACTACTTCAATACCACCGTGGACAAGCGCCGCCCCCTCTAGTATCCTATGATATTGTAACTATTCGCTGACCTACACTTTGATACTTGTTGAGAGACTCGAGATGTATCCTTGGGAAACAGACTTCCTTCAAATGTGTCTGTTTACTCGGCATTTAAATGTTTCTAAGAAGAAAACCCTCACGTTCTGCCTGTCCATGTCACCTATTACATATTGCCGCTGAGAAGGCTGCTGAAAATTTACCTTTCAGCAATAAGCAAACCTTGGTTGATACGTTCCATTACCTTTGACAAATCAAGCAAAGGGAAGCAACTCTTGTATTCTCAATGGGAGTTAACCATTTTAGTCTTGTATCGATCGTTCATAAGTAATTAAATATGATTGATTAGATCTAATGCACTTAAAAATTTTACGTCTTTTCTACTTTTTACATTGTACACTATGATAACCAAAATGACGATCCACCTTCTTGATGCCTTTTAGTCTTCATACAGCGTCACTCTTTTTTTCATTATCTGAAGCTAATGGGTCAAGGCAATGGTTGGACAAATTATAATCTATATTAAATATATTTATATCTATATTTGCATTATCTGTATGGGTTGCGTGTGCTCTGTGCTTCTATGGAATATTACGCCCAGGAAACTTCTTGTGTGGGTCAAAGTTTGATCCTGTTAAACATATAACTGTACATGATGTGTTTCAAATGCAGAGTGGATACCGTGTGTCACTGAAATGGACAAAAACACTGCAGTTCCGGGAGAGATTGTTGGATGTTTTACTACCGGACACTGGTCAACATCCATTGAATCAAGCTACAGCTATGGAGCGCCTGTTGCGGCATCATAACGTTTGCTCTCAGACACAGCCACTGCTGTGCGACGAGGATGGATCCACAGGAGCTTGTATTGTCGAAACTAGCGATTACAATGAATATGAAGTCGACGATCCAGCCCCATATACTATAAAATAGTAAAGGGATGTAACAGGGTCAACACCCCATGTCCGTTTAAAATTATACTTCAGAATGTTGTCATCATATTATCATTCAATGTTATATACCACGGCAAAGCCAATACATTTGTCTAATTTATTATATCTTCAAAGGAAGGAATTATTTTGTGAATTTGATTTCTCATATCCTCACTTTTGGATGATAACTATATTATTATATGGTGATTTTTCTTCCTAGATATATACCTCGCAATTTGTACATTTAGATCCATGAGGTGATTTGTTTTGGTTTTTGACCTAATAAACTCTTTACCCTAGTTAGCGTCGTTTTCTAACTTGAACAATCGGAAATTGTCAGCTATGTTATCCCCTGGCTGCTTACTTTGAAAGCATATTCTATAAAATTGTAGTCTAGCGGTTAGTGATTTTAAACTGATAATTGAATACTTGAAGTAAAGAAGTATATAATTGCATTGTGGAGGTAAAGAATCCAATATCACTATCCTATGATATTATGCAATTTAGAATTTAATTTTTGAATATCTGTTGCGTTCACCCTGATATATGTCAAATGAAGTCTGTTTTAAACTGAATAATTATTTGTTAGAATGCGCCTTTTTCATTTTCCAATTTTATTTAATCAGAGTTACTCTTGCTGTCAGTAATGAACATCGATTCATTTTCTAATAATGAGGAAATAAAATAACAAAACAAACATTTGTTTCTTTATTACTTGAACATTCTCCAATGTGATGACGCTTTTACCTTTTATGTAGCATAGAAATAACAGGCAGTCGATGAAACACTTTCCTCTCATTAAGCAATCGAAGTTCATGATAAAATGTTTTATGACTTGATTCTGGGGATATGAAAGGCTTTTCAACGTTAATCAAGTCATTAACTAGCTGATCTGCAATCATACTAGATTATCATGATTTAAATATGATGAGACATCCCAAACGATTAATGAGCAACCATGGAAGAATTGGGAAGGCATTGTCCTGGTTCAACTTTCGAGCCAGATACCAATTACCAGCTGCTTGAATGTATGAACAAATTTTAGATCCATGAACAAAATTAAAATTTCTTTAAAAATTCCTTCGATCCAGTACGGGAACAACCTACATAAAAGCTAAAAGCTGTATTTTCGTCATTTATTACTTTATTTTTTTTAATTATTACATTTGAATCTAATTGACTCCTTTTTTTATTTCAGTCAGCCTCAGGACAACTTATATGATACAGTATAATAACATTTTACACACGTTAATATTGTCGTCTATATTAAAGGTTAGGGACTCTGTTTGTAATTTCATTTTCTTAAAATATCATTACTTTTATCATGAATAGTCGTCGTAAGTTATTAAAATAATATTGACAGAAAATTAATGTAGACATGTGGATTTACATTGAATATTCATACTTATTGCCAACCTATATTTTCTTAATGTTTGAATATTAAATTTAAATTAATTACTTTCAATTCCGAGTTTGGGTAACCTATATGGTTATACCGTAATTGTTACTTTGCCTCTGAGATATCCATTCCCGGTTATAACAAGTTCGAAACAGACTGTACTTAATTCTCTTCATATTTCAACATAATAATTCTAGAATTGTCATTCTTATCACAAAACTCATACCTAACTGATTTACAAGAATAACAAACTAATTACCTACCTCTTCGATTTATCGAAGCATGTCATATTCTAAAAGTTTCAACATTTAATCAACATAAAATTCATAAAGTCCTTGATGATTCAAACGATAATTGTGTTAGTGTAAAGAAACATGAATGACACAGTAAATATCTTTTTTTTTCTTTTATTGCCAATGCATTATGTAGAATTTCTTGAAATGAATGCAATAATGTTTGTGTCCAAAAATAGTACATTTGATCTCGTCTAGTGTGCATGAAAGGTGATACTTTAAGTTCTGCCACAAATCTTAAGAAAGGTCCAATGATAAAAAGACGTTGTCAAGTGAGTTCGGAAAAAGATGACACTGATGATCCATCCATTGGACTTTATTGATTAGTCGCATATCTTACCCATCTCAAGCCAATAAAATGAGAGAAAATATCATCATACGACTCCGGTGAGCGGGATATAGCAACAAAAATTTGCCAAGCGTGGAGTTATTGCACCAATTACAGACAATAGGAGACTTGGGTTTTTGCCTTGACTAGTTATTGTCATTTAGGAATGTTATTTGTAGCATACTTTCAAAGAAAGCCATCTTAATGGAAATGGCTAAAGGCTAAATGGTAATTAACAATAATTTGAGTGGTTTAGTTTAATATTTCTTTCTGCTGCCAGAAGCAAATTGAAAACTGGTGTCATTAGGACCATCGAGATTATTTTAACTGTTATGATAATGACTCTTTCCTTCCTACAATCAAAGTTAGATTTTAATGAATTTATGGATGTATTTTTTACGCCTTTTATAGGATACGCTTTAAACAAACCATAATGCATGTCATCGATATGAACATGTTCCGCTAGATATTTCATGATAACTTCGTAAACAAAGAATCTCAATAATACATGGACATGAACATGTAGCCAGTAGAGTGATATGTAAGCAATTGGGAAACCTCTTGGCTAGATATTCTGAGCTTTAAGGAGTGATTCCTGTTTCAAGTTAATTCATGATCATTAAATAAGAGTATTTTATCCTATAATATTTCCTTTCTGACGCCATGAACTGCGATTTCATACCTAAGGGCTTACACCCACGTGTCAAAGCACAAATCCCCACCCTTGATACCGACGTCCATTGCAAATTGGAAGCCGACAATTTAGACTTTAGCAATCTCTAATGAAATTACTACATGAATTTTTGAGTAACCACCTTAAGAAAATTCAATATGATGTAGCCACTCTAAATTTGAAATAAGACAAATCAGACACCAAAGAGAAAGAACACATCCAGTCTCTCATTACCTGCATTGAAGCACAAACAGAAGATTCACTCAGAGAAAGAAGAGAACAGAATTCCCACAATGCCCCGCGTATACCGCAGGGACAAACCGGACATGAAGAAAAACTCATTGTCAATCTATCTGGAACCGCCCATCATTAAGATTCTTATAAAAGGACTCAATTTTGTACCCACACCACGCATCACGCCAATTCAACTAATAGATGAATTCATCCAATTTGAAAGAAGTCTACGTCTACAACACCATTTCAGGGATGAAGACGCACCAGCCTCCACATACAGAATCCCTTCAGCCTTTACACTACCCAAAACCAACAACACCGCTTTTGAGACCTTCCTATCCATCACATACAACGAAATCACCAACTCCAAGATCGAACCTAACCGCCATCGAAACACAACCAAAGAGGAACTACAGACACTGAATCGGTTTAAGAAGAGAGAAGACATCATCATCAAACCCGCCGACAAGGGCGGCACCATTGTAATCATGAAACTAGAGGACTATATCAGAGAGGGACACCGCCAACTAGACAACCGGCAATACAAAACCAAAAAAGACCTAACCCTACGTTTCGCCAAAACCATCAGAGAGTTCATCAACATCAACAAGAAGAGAGGTTTCCTAGAAGACCGCATTGCCAAATACATCAGCATTACCACCTTTCGTAACGCAGCCCTATACCTTCTCCCCAAGATTCAAAAAGTAAATAACTCAGGCAGACCAATCATATCGGCAGTAGGCAGCCACACGGAACGCATTTCAGCGTTCATTGATCACCATCTTCAACCACTGGCTATAACTGCCAAGAGCTACTTCAAGGACTCTACAGATTTTCTTAAAACACTCAGCTCACCGCAATGAGCATCATTGGAACTATAGACGTGTGCAGTCTATTTACCAACATCCCGCATGCTGACGACTTAAGAGCCGCCAAAGAAGCTTTGGACACTCATGATAACCAAACTCCGCCCACCTGGGCCCTGACTTGCCTCCTTAATTTTGTACTATCCATGAACACTTTTTGAGTTTCATGGTGACTTTTACCACCAAAATTTTAGGTACCGCAATGGGATCTAAATGCTCAGATGCATACTCATGAACCATCTAGAACAAGCCTTTCTAAATACCGCCACACACAAACCACGTGTGTGGTGGCACTACATAGATGATATCTTTTTCATATGGGAGATTACGTCAGGAACAATCGTTCATACAATACCTCAGCAACAAGCAACCCAACGGACTCAATTTGATGTAATTCACCAGGTCAATCGCATGCATACTTTGCAGACAAACCTGCTCTAACCTGCAAACTTTGAAGAGACACACCGCCTATAAACACGCCGCGAATTCCAAGGCATATATCTGCCAAGAGTGCAACAACAGTTACTCTCGGAAAGACGTTTACACCAGACACTACAGATCTAAACATTGAGAAGAGGTACCACCAGCCACTGTTGCGACAGGCCCCAACCAACCTGTTGACCCCCCGAAGACCAAGTTGAAAACATCATCCGCACGTGATGGTCAACCTGTTTTTCGGGTAAGTAGTGCTAACAGTACCACCTCAACCTCTACCAATCAACGGCCGCAAATCTTCGATCACAACCTCACGTTCTTGAATAACAACACTTTGGGCCGCAAGGAGCAGGACATCACCCTCATGCTCCTCAAAGACCTGCAGGTATCAAGCTCCGATGAAGAGGTCGATGTTCCCACCCCTGTGAAGACCCTCAGGATAAATAAGAACACCGCTGAACAGTACGACCCTATCAGCAATTGGAAGATACCCGCCAAACTTCCAGCCAATTACAAGAGAACTGTTCGCAAATACCCGCCACCAACTATACTACCTGTGAAACCCTACTCACTGCCTTTTGAAGCAAGCCCACGCAAGGTTAATCAAAAGACTAATTCTGTGAAAAGTAAGTGCGCCACCACCGTCACGTCACACTACTTCCCACTTCTGGCAAACGCCAACACAAATCAGTGACCTCACCGGCAGTACCGGACAATTTTATTATCTAGGAGAACTGTACAATGTAATTGACCGATGGTCGTAATACCGTATGGAAATGAACTCTAGCCACATACGCCAATACCGCAAACGTCGCCATTTTGTTTTTTTACTCGACTAGCATTTTCTTTTCTATTTCATGTATACCATATAATATTATATATGTTTTTTATGTTACCATTTATTTCAGTCAGTCGTCTCTCAATTTAATTGTTATAGCATTTTTATGTTCAATTTTATTATTTTTATTTATACAATGTTTTTTTTATTTTTAACCGCCAACCTGTACATATACCATTGGACAATATGTACCGCAAGCATATTTAGTATGTTCATATTCTAAACCAATTTTATGTTTCCATGTTTATAATTTTGTCATTACTACATTTTCAATCTTAACTGTCAAACCGCATTTTTGTACATTAACTGTCACCTAATTCTGTATATTTGTCTGATGAAGGGGAGCAACCGCTCCCCGAAACTTAACGAAAGTTTCTCCTTGAAGATGTCTGCCCTTCTGTTTTAAATATGTTTGGCGGGTACTTGTACCCTTTCTCTATACTAACTAATGTTCACGCATTAGCTGTAGCCGCCCGTATCCTTTAGTGGATCAATATATTTAATAGATATCAACTACTTCAATACCACCGTGGACAAGCGCCGCCCCCTCTAGTATCCTATGATATTGTAACTATTCGCTGACCTACACTTTGATACTTGTTGAGAGACTCGAGATGTATCCTTGGGAAATAGACTTCCTTCAAATGTGTCTGTTTACTCGGCATTTACATGTTTCTAAGAAAAAAAACCTCACGTTCTGCCTGTCCATGTCACCTATTACATATTGCCGCTGAGAAGGCTGCTGAAAATTTACCTTTCAGCAATAAGCAAACCTTGGTTGATACGTTCCATTACCTTTGACAAATCAAGAAAAGGGAAGCAACGCTTGTATTCTCAATGGGAGTTAACCATTTTAGTCTTGTATCGATCGTTCATAAGTAATTAAATATGATTGATTAGATCTAATGCACTTAAAATTTTAACGTCCTTTCTACTTTTTACATTGTACACTATGATAACCAAAATGACGATCCGCCTTCTTGATGCCTTTTAGTCTTCATACAGCGTCACTCTTTTTTTCATTATCTGAAGCTAATTGGTCAAGGCAATGGTTGGACAAATTATAATCTATATTAAATATATTTATATCTATATTATAATCTTACTATCAGATGAACATTTTTACTACAAGTGTTTATCTTCGATGTTTTTGGATGTTTTCGGATGATTTCTTGATGGAAAAATGATTACGATGGTCCCGAAATGGATGAAATGCGGAAGTGTTGCTACACGAAATATTGTAGAAGAAGTTTGGTTAAAAAGAAGTGCCCAAGATGTAGAATACAAATCTTTAAAAATATTGTGGTTTGCCCAGTTTGAATCCTAACAACATTGAATATCGTGAAGATTTTCAAGAGGAAGAAGCAAATTATAGGTATTATGATACTGGATCCAGGCCAATATTTCCAGAACATTCCATCATGGTGCTGTGTTATTTTAAATACCAAATAAAGAAGAAAAAGACATTGGATGGGAAAAGATTCAAGAGAAATGTATTAAATGCTGTATTTTTCCTCAATGGACTGAAGTTTTTCATGCTTCAAACTTTTCGTTCCCCTCCCGTCAATGTGTAGAAGGCACAGTGAGAGCATTACTTTCGCAATATATACAATGTTTAATGGGTCATTTTGAGGACATCGTTTCATCCGTTTGTGCTTGTGACAATTGAATTGCTTTAACCATCTTCTTCATCATATTCTCAAACAATTACACAGGATCCAACCTTCCTGCCACAGAAGGACGGATTACACAGTTGATACATTTGTGGTCCATGAAGAAACAAAGTTTCATTACACTTACAGAAGATTAGTCGGACCTTGGAAGTTGCATATAATCTTGCATCAAAGTGGGCCAATTTATTTGAATTGATTTATCTAGAATTTTTGTTCACATTTCATGACAAGCAGATGCTATATTTGGAAATGTGTACGCTACGTATCGTTTTGTGATTGTTTCCCAGGACCGGTTCACCTTTCTGATAATTCACCCCTTTGACGGACTCACCTTCCTTGGAAACTTGCACTGGTGGCTGAAATCTATTTTATTCCTAGGCATTACATCAAAATCATACGAAAGCCTATTAACCAGTTAGCAAATGAAAATTACCACTTGATAACTGGTAATTTCCAAAAGATAACTGGTAATTTCCAAATGATAACTGGTAATTTCCAAAAGATAACTGGTCATTTCCAGATGATTACTGGAAATTTCAAGAAGCTAACTGGTAATTTCCTGAAGATAACTGGTAATTTCCAGAAGATAACTGGTAATTTCCAGAAGCTAACTGGTAATTTCCAAAAGATAACTGGTAATTTCCAGATGATAACTGGTAATTTCCAGAAGATAACTGGTAATTTCCAGAAGATAACTGGTAATTTCCAGAAGATAACTGGTAATTTCCAGAAGATAACTGGTAATTTCCAGATGATAACTGGTAATTTCCAGAAGATAACTGGTAATTTCCAGAAGATAATGGTAATTTCCAGAAGATAACTGGTAATTTCCAGTTACAGGAGATGAAAAAGGTATTTTATCTGGCCCTTAAAGGCTTCCGTAATTACGAGATATAAACTCGTAATTACGAGATTATAAAGTCGTAATTACGAGATTATAAAGTCGTAATTACGAGATTATTAAGTCGTAATTACGAGAAAGAAAGTCGTAATTACGAGATTAAAACTCGTAATTACGAGATTATAAAGTCGTAATTACGAGATTATAAAGTCGTAATTACGAGTTTATTTCTCGTAATTACGAGATATAAAGTCGTAATTACGAGATTATAAAGTCGCAATTACGAGTTTATTTCTCGTAATTACGAGATATAAAGTCGTAATTACGAGTAAAAGTCGTAAGTTACTGATTTATGTAGAAAGAATTATGTAGATGATTTATTCAATAAACGTTCCCATTAATAAATCATTGTTGAATTTGCCATCACAGAAATGATCTTGGCGCTGTCTGTGCTGATGTTAATAAGACAATTGTATTTATGCAAACTAATAAATTGTTATCTTCCAAACAAGAATGAGCACCATATGATAAAGCTATGAAGTTTGCCAAAGACAGTAAGACTTTAGATTATGCATGTATGGAGATGTAGTAAATGCCGCAAAAGCATAAAAGGACTGGCGGTTTCTTGAAAGGACAAGAGTGGAGACTATTGATGTTGTTAAATCTTGTTTGCATTGATGTGCCCGGCCACTGATTATGTCCCTTTAAATCCACTGAAAATGAATTATGTAAAGCTTATTATGTTATGAATTTTTTTGTGTCATGTTTTATTGAGATTTGTAAATAATTCCCATCAATATTGGTTATTTGTTTCTGTTTAAAAAACATGTGAAAAACATTGTTATTTATGGTGTTTGCTTTTCATCTGTTATTGTCTGGTTATTGTTGCAACTGTAACAGTAAATAAACAAAATTTAAATGGTTCTTTGCATTTGTTACTATTTACATTTCCTATCTTAAATATATTGGCCATTATATACATTTTTTAAATGTAGGCCATTATAGTAAGACCTATATACAAACGAAGACAGGTTGGCCCGAATTTAAGGCAAAGGTACATTTATATATGTAGCTGTAAACTCGTAATATCATTTTGTTAAACGTGAACCCACTCACTAACACATATATACAAACGAAGACAGGTGGCCCTAATTTAATAACATGTACATTTCCACCGTAAAGTTGTAATATCAGTTCACCAAATGTGGGTCCACTCAGCATGACCTAGGCAGCTAGGTGGGCCTTCACTTTAAAAACGTGATGGAATTACGAAGTCCCTAACCGCAAGTAATCAAGTGATACAAAGTAAGGATCAAGACAAGAGAATAATTCCAGCTGCCATATCCAATTAAAGGCTGATTAAATAAAATTAAATAACACCCCAAAAGTATCCGTGCGCGTGTGAATATGGAACTCAATAGCATAGCTTCGCTGAAAGGAACTCGTTCCCTTATTGCCACCGATAATACGGTATCGCTACTTTGGAGCAGTTCTATAGATTTCCTACACACTAACTGTACTGCTCTATTTTGTTTCTCAAGGGTGCTGTAGCACCTTCCAGAAGTTGAAAACCTCTCAAAAGGGAGAAACTATTTTGAGACACAGGACAAAAAGTGGTGGAATCCGTTTGCCGGATCCTTCTGGTTTCTTCTGGATTCTTAGGTATCCGCCAATTTTTTTGAGAATCCGGAAGGATCCGGCAATCTGATTTTTGTCCTGGGAGAGACGGTTTCTGCATTAACTTATCAGATACACCATGGTCAAATTTATTTCCTGGGTCTACTATAGAAAATATGTACCATTTGATCTAGACCTGTATTTTCAGAAAAAAGGACCACTTGATTCTTGGAGAAACAAACCGAGAGTTCCTTCAGAAAGAGAAGAGCAATATCCACGAGAGTCTAGATTCAAGGAATTCTTCGAAACTGTTCAAAAGCACAACAGTTGAATATTGTGCAATTTTAACAATATTAAAATATTTAAAAAGTAGTAATAATATTGCACAATGTCTTCATCACAATATATTTTTAAATAATGTTTCTTTTAAAAAGTATGAATTGATGTTATTGCTTGGGGCGCATACGCCCCAAGCAGTAATAAGGTGAATTCCTCCCTTTATACTGTTGGAATTTTCAAATAGAACCTTCAGCCAATGATATGCGTTGTCTTTATATCTTTGAAATTCTATTGACCAATGACCAAAGCTGTAGCATATTATGAACCACGTGACATTGTGGGTAATCCGAAATAATTGGCACAAACAAATGTGGATTTTGATTATCAATATTTGTCATATAGATAGAATTGTTCTTCAATGTTTCATTAGAATCAATGATAAACTTGTAATCTGCAATTCAAATCAATATCACAAGTAACAAAGCGCTTTTCTATAAGTTAAATACATTATTTGGCATTCAAGAGTCGGAAACTACGTTCCGTTTGGTTAACAGTTTTACTGGTTATGATTGATTCGGAACCTGGCGCAACACCCGGCATACGCCGCCGAAAATGGTGAAACCGGCGTACGCCTAAGGCGTAATCCGAATGCTTCGGTTTGAAATGACAGGCGAAGGTGGCGTAAAATGGCTTACAAATGCTATCCATGCGACATTTAATAACTATATTTTCTTTGACTTTGCATTTGACAACTAGATACTTTGACGAAGTGATTTATTTAAGAATAATACTGGTTCTTTAAAACAATGCCTAACACGCTTATAAAATGTTAATTCATGTTTGGAAGTATTTTTTTTTAAAGTTTTCGCATTTAAATGACATTTTAATTTAAACTAGTTTGAGGGATGATGACGTCTTTCTGTTTGTACGCCGATAAACTTGTTAGCTTTAAGCCTGGCTTCAGAACGGTGCATGTACTCCGGTCACTTGGTCGGTGTATATGCCGATGAAACGAATCAAACATAGCCACTGACCTACTTTTCCAAAATGTTGCTGATGTCGAGTTAGCGAAGGCAATGTAATAGAGTTGGTCTCCATAGATTAAAATCTAAAAATTAAAAGAATAATCGCCACACGGTAAATTGACATATTTGTTTGAGAGCTTTACATTGATATGATAACACACGGTGTTGTGTTGTGCGTTGGTTGCTGTCTTGGAACTCCCGTTACATTTTGTCCTTAGGGTTAGAACAAGTCCGAAACCTTTCGGTGATACTTTTTTGGAATAATACATCCGATCGAGGTTTTTGATATAATTGACTGTAAACATTTGATATTGCATTATTTATACATATCGTAGGATACAAAGGGTAATTCTATGGAAAGAAAATAAATCATAAAACATTTTTTAAAAAAGTTTTAAAACAATTAAAATGTCAGTCTATAAATTTCTAACAAATAACACTTGATCTAGACATTAGACAAATATATATAACATTCAAATCCTATGTTAATAGTTAATTAGGCTCTAATTTGTTACAGAAAATTCTTTAAAATAAGATATATTGACATGTTATGATGTTTGAAGAGGACTATCGGGCAACACCAATCTTATGCAGACTTTAAAATTTTGTAAAATGGATATATTTCAGCACTGACTTTCATTGAGAATGAGTGAGTAAAACTTATCTCAGGTAATACATGTGTATGCAAGCTTACGTCACCTGTTAGATGTTACACGAGTAGGTCTTACGCCAACCTTTGTAATGTCAAAAATAATTCAAAATGTAACGATATAGTTATGCGAGGAACTCGTATTAATGACAATATGAAATTAAATTTGCATATGTTACTTGAAGTGAAATCATTAAGATAAGGTTTCATACAGTTGTTGAAGGTTCCGATACAAAACTAGCTAAACCGAAATATAGAATAGAATATAGAATTACTCCTTCAGCTTTTCCTCACGCAATACTTCCTTCCTTAATTGTATGTTCTTCCTCAACGCTTTCATCATACATTGTCGGACATCCATCCAATCCATATCCAGCACCCATATTCACCTGGAATCACCTCCCACTAACAAATCACCGCTTCACGTTCCATACACTACATCTACCCAGGTGCCCCAAGCTTGCCTTTTTAAAGGCTTTTCTTGTTATTACTCGTATGAAGTCATGCGCGACATTATTTAATTCTTCCAATGTTGTCTTTCAATTCCGTAGAGCTGCCTGCTACCATCAAGAAGAAACTGCCACTGAATGATGACCTACTGAAGTTCGCAGAGGCCAACGTTTTCTCGTTTTCCTGTGTTTTCTGTGTTTTGCTCGAAATATGCCGTTTGATTTTTTGAAAACTATTGATCATAAACATACTTCAGAGACAAATACCAAATTAAAAACCAGTTCATTTTTACGTTATTTACATCAGATATAATCGAATGACATCTGATCTGATCTGATCTGACCTAGATCTTTGAAGTCACCCGGTCGAATTTGCCAATTAAAGATGAGTTTTCATTGGTCATGAAACAGGGATACGGTATGAGATTTCTCTTTCCACCGCTAGGGGACTTTGGTTCTGCTCTCGATTTCAAGCGACAAACAACAGAGGGTAGGATCGGAAATCTGAAGGGAGTAACCTCTGTGGGAAGAGAATGCATACTTCAAGCGGTCTAGAGTTCTGGCTTGACATATTCCCATGCTTTGTTCTGGACTTATTGAGTAGTCGAATTATAATTATATTAAGATTTGCCCTTTTGATTTTTAATTCAATATTATTTTCAATGATCAGGCAATTGGTCATGAAATGGAAGATATTATATCATTGGATGAGGATGAGACCATTTTGTAAGAACAAAGCGGATCAACGTGCCTCCCTCAAGGGTGAAACGCTTGATCCTTTGATGGTGTTGAAGGGAAGTTCAGGGGTGTTGACAGATTTTTCTGTTGACCAAACCCAAAAGATAAAACATGTATACTACCAAAGGATAATTAAAAGGTTCTGCCTTGTTTTGTACTGAACCCTATATGAAACTATTTGTCTGTTAACAAAAAGAAATATAATGTATTTGAATCTAAACTTTCTGCGTTATTATTTTTCATAAAAAAATAATTAATTAAGTATTCAGCCATTTGGTTGAATCCTTATTGACATTGGCGTGTTTTATTATTATTTTAATACCACGATTCTTTTAAGCAACATTTACCCAAAAGATGCAGTGTGACACTTTTGGGCCCTATCAGCCCAGCCATTACAGGTCCAGTTCGAATCTAAACTTCGATTTTTAACATGGGAAATATTTCAAAATGCAGCTAGAGACGTGAAATTTTGACAATGCGAAAGTAAAACATTACGAATTCGTAAGTCACGTGGTTTAGCCGCCAATATTGTTTTTTGAAAATGTCCCGACCCCATGAACCTTTGACAAGCTTCCCCTCTGAAGCTATAAATACTAGAGAGCTGTTTTTTTACGTCCGTCCGTCCATCTGTAAACTTTTCGCATTATCGTTTTCTTCTCCATAACCACTTGGCCTAGGGAGCTGAAATTTTGAGTGCAGACTCCTTGGCTAATGGGGATTCTGGATTGTGGATTTCATGACCCCGTGACCTCAAATGGGGTCACGGGGGTCAAAACACCAAAAACGAGCTGAAAAGTTGGGTGCAGACTCCTTGGCTAATGGGGATTCCAAATCGTTGATTTCGTGACCCTGTGACCTGAATTGGGATCGAAGTGGTCACAACCTTAAAAACCTATTTTCATCTTCTTCTCCAGTTTCAAAGGGTCTAAGGAGCGGAAAAGTTGTGTGCAGACTCCTTGGCCAAAGGGGATTCTAAATTGTAGATTTGGTGACCCTGTGACCCCAAATAAGGTCTCAGGTGTAATAACCTGAAAAGCTATTTTCATTTTGAGATTTTATATGTTCTTCAAAGAGAGGTAATTTATAGGAAACAAAAGTGATCAATTAAGTGTGTCTTTATTTGTAGGAGATTTTATCTCTGGCCTCAGAGATAGGTCAGGGTGGTAAGGACCTTAGACCTAGTTCATCTTCTCCATTTAAAGTGTTCTCCCTATGTGTTGTACCTCTCACCTAAAAGTTGACATTTTGAATTAGTTAGGTTTATAAAGCCTGATGAGGTACAGAACCAGTGACTCTATTTTTTAAATGTTCGCTTTTCGCCTTCATATTCCAAGGGGAATAACTCTGTAACAAACTGACTTATGTCAAAGTCACTGACTGTACTCTTTCTAATAACAAGCCTAACAATGCCTTAACATATCGTTATCGTATAAAACTTAATAGTTTGGGCACAATTTGGACAAAGAAACAAATAATTGAAATTTTGTGATGGAGAATTTTCAATCGTAAACCACTGAAGATACGTTTATGTTTAATAGCTGACTGCGAAGACGAGATGTGTTTTATTAAGAATAATAAATTTCAAACATGTCTCTATCATAGTTTATGTATGACAAGTCATAGAAGATTGTCATTTTTCCAAAATCGCCATTTTAAAAATGTATTTGCACCTACAATTTCAAGAACAAAAACTTTAATGTTGAACCGTTTCATCAAAAGGTTTCTAGTCAAGCTTCAAACATCGCAAACGTGGTCTAGAGGTCCGAAAATATTGGGAGTATTTTCCCGAATATTCAAAAGAACATAACGCATTAATTATGTATGCGATCAAAAAGATGATTGCATCCACATAAGTGGAAATTCAAGCACAATATTTTCTATGTTACACCTTAGTATGAAAATATTAACCGTCTTATCTTATGAGAACATAATGTAGGGGTCCTCGTATATATGTGATTTTTCCATTTTCACTTAGACTTGCAACTTTCTTCAAAAGATACGCAATTACAATTGAAGGATGGCTTTAATCATTACATTTTATTTATTTATGCGCTGAATCCTTTTATCATTACTTGTGACTGTATTTTGTTATTTCATTTCTAGTCAATTCAGAGAATCATGTGTTTGATCTGTGTATACCTACTTGAAATTTTGTGAACACTTAAATACTGAAACTTACTCTTAAATTGTCAAATGTCTACACATTCTCCTAAACACGGTAGACAGCTCTGTTTATGTGATATTTTAATGAAACATCACAGACGTTAGCCATCAACAGAAACCACTTCAACCTTATTCTGTGCACAGCTTACAAATGTATATGATAGGGCATAATCACTGATTAATATTGTCCTCGATATTGTCTGTCTGGAATTCTAGTAAATGTCATTTTCTTAAAATGTCAACACTTTAATCCTGAAAAGTTGTCATAACTCATTAAAGGAAACAATATCAAAAGTACTGGT
This sequence comes from Gibbula magus, assembly GCA_936450465.1. Lineage (NCBI taxonomy): Eukaryota > Metazoa > Mollusca > Gastropoda > Trochida > Trochidae > Gibbula > Gibbula magus. The sequence continues at coordinate 97,292,012 of OW388289.1, read as the reverse complement.
GTAGAAGCGAGCACAGCTCACATACCCCCGCTTCCAAATATAGTTTGACATAACTGAAAATATGAAAAGCACAACTATGGGAATGACTAACCTGTGTGTAAAGTTGAATGAATAGTGAATGTACAATTCCAGAGATAAAAGTTAAACCATGTTTCCATGGAAACCGCCAAAAATAAAATTCAGAAATAGTTCTAACCCTCAAAAGGCACATCTAGACATCATGGTTGACATGTGTATGAAGTTTGGTGTAGAATGTATAATTTAGGAAACTTGAGATCATGGCTTACATGTGTAGCAAGTTTGGTGAAGCTAGCATGTATAGTGTGAGAAATATGCTCCGAACAAAATGACTTCCTTACAGAGTCACTGTTTTGGTCATGTTTCCATGGAAACCACACAAAAATAAAATTCAGAAATCTGGCTAACCCTCAAAAGGCACAACTAGAGATCATGGCTAACATGAATAGCAAGTTTGGTGAATCTAGCATGTATAGTTTGAGAAATATGCTCTGCACAAAGTTTTGTGACTGACCGACAGACAGACAGAATGAACGCTATATATCCCCGCTTACACTGTGAGGCGGGGGTATGAATAAAAAGGTAGACATGTAGAATGACATCGAATTTTTATGCTTATTGCCTATTTTTATTTCCATACTGGTGAAAATAAAACAAGCAAAAAAGTGAGCGTGGCTCACTAATACCCCCGACTGTTAAAGTTTGACATTTTTATTTTACTTATAGAGAGAGAGGTGTCTGCACAAGTTATGAAATGTAATTGCGAAGATTAAAGTGTTTGTGAAAAGATTAGGATACATCCCTTCTGGAAAAGTAGGAGTAAGAATAACTGGAAAGGTAGGGAAAACATAATAAACTACTGCCATTACCATCGATTACAATTTTATTTTGGAAATTAATTCATCATAATGATTCATTCGAGTGATTTGAAACAACAGGTACATGGGAGCACACCTCTGTATGAACAGTAAGGGATATACAGCAGTTTATGGCTGGAAAGAAAATTTAACTTTTTCCAAAATATAAGCAATGGAAATATAAAATATTAAACTCAAATACAAACATTCACCAAATAGTGTTACATTTCGCACTGCACCTCTCCTAGTGGTGAAAAAAACATGTGCCAAATTTGAATAGTTTTTTCTGTAATCGATCGGACAGGGAATGCTCAGAATTTGAGAATTTCAAAATTTCAAAACTTCACCAATTCGTTGGCCTGGGGTATAATAAATTACTTTTTTTTTCAGTTAGAGCTGGGATAACCAATAGTATCAGTTTATCACAAAGATATCCGTTCTCGGCCATAACAAGTTAGTAAAAGCCTGACATTTCCATTTCTTCAAGTTGAACTATTTATAAGATAAATAGTTGCGTTTGTAAAATTTCCGGGATTCATTGCTATTCAACACCCGCAAATTTAGTTTAAAACCGACGGCGTTAGCCGGAGGTTTTAAACGCTGAAATTTGCGGGTGTTTATCGATATTGTAACATGACCGTTAGTTATCAGGCGTTTTTAAACGAACTCTCTTTTTGCGTACCTATCTCTGAGTGGAAAGGACTTTGCGACTGTTCCATTTTTGTTAGAGGTGTGGTGAGGTCAAAACAAATGTAAATACTCGGCGTAATATGTACATTAGCAACTATTTACACATAAGTTCAAACAGTGTCAATCAACTATATGTTCACTTCATAATATTCACGTATCCTTTTAGATGGCCATAAGCATTTACCTACGACATCAACACAGTAAAAGACCTCGGAACAAAAATCTTAAACTTGCCCTAACCCATTGTGACAATGATGCTAGCATTGTGACGTCAAAACGGTTGATCACTATGACGTCATACCATGGCAACGGCATTCGGTAAACACAGCCGCATGGACGAAGGCGTCAAACTTGGATAAATCTTACTTGTTAAAAACATTTTAGTTACTTGAAACTAATTAATTTTGAGAGTTATTTGTGATCTATACTGCTATACACAAGTAAGAAAATGACAATGCCACCTGTCAAATTTGAGTAAGGAGCACATATTAAGAGAAATAGAAAAAATAAATTTTGAGTCGGGCCGGATCTTGTGAACATGATGTATATGTTCGCGGTGATTCGCCCCAAGTAATTTGCGGGTATTCATTGTAATTCAACATAGGCAAATCAACCAATCAGAATCAAGGATACACCGAATTCATGTTACAATAGTCCTTAAATCCTTATACTCATCATAACTTTGACACAAATCCATTTGGAAACATACCTTAGTTATAATGCATGAATGATAGACTAATTACTAATAAAAGTTATAACGTCCACTTATGTTATGTTAATTACTTATCTCTTTGATTCTAGTTGCATGTCACATTCTTCAAATTTCAACACCTAAACAAGATTAAAATTCACAAAAAACATATTAGTCCTTAAATCGTTATACTCATCATAACTTTGACACAAGTCCATTTGGAAACATACATTAGTTATAATGCATGAATGATATACTAATGACTTAGCCCCTTCGAATTCTAGATGCATATCACATTCTTCAAATTTCAAAACTTTAATCCTAAAATCATAATTGTCGTCACATAACAAAGAAATCCATTGGAAATAAATGTTATAATAATGTCCACTTATGTTATGTTAATTACTTATCTCTTTGATTCTAGTTGCATGTCACATTCTTCAAATTTCATCATATTGAAATGGGCTCCGTCCGTCCCGACGTTCCGGAGAAGAAATCGAAAACTTTAAGACATATCTCAACGAAACTTTGTGTGTGGAACAATCATCATGTGTAGATGTGCCTTTTGGGGTTTTCAACTTCTTCGAGTTATTTTTTTTTACCGTTTCCATGGAATTGTAACTTAGAATTTCGTTCCCGGAACAGAACTCGAAAACTATAAGACATATATTATCTCAACGAAACGTGGTGTGTGTCGAACAATCATCATGTGTAGATGTGCCTTTTGGGGTTTTCAACTTCTTCAAGTTATTTTTTTGGGACCGTTTCCATGTAAATGTAACTTAGAATTTTGTTTCGGGAATAGAACTCGAAAACTATAAAACATATCTCAACGAAACTTGGTGTGTGTCGAACAATCACCATGTGTAGATGTGCCTTTTGGGGTTTTCAACTTCTTCGAGTTATTTTTTTTTACCGTTTCCATGGAAATGTAACTTAGAATTTCGTTTCCGGAACAGAACTCGAAAACTATAAGACATATCTCAACGAAACTTGGTGTGTGGACCAACCATCATGTATAGATGTGCCTTTTGGGGTTTTCAACTTCTTCACAATTTTTAATTTGTTTAATTTTTACCATTTCCATGGATACATAACTTAATAATTCATTTCCGGAGCAGAACTCAAAAACTGCCATGGATGTATTTTTAGCTCATCTGGCCTGAAAGGCCCGATGGGCCTATGGTATGGCACGGTGTCTGGCCGTCTGTAAACTTTTCGCATTTTGTCTTCTTTTCCAGAACCACTTGGTCTAAGGAGCTGACATTTTGTGTGTTGCGTTTAGTTGAAAAAAGGTTCATAGTTCACTGTTATTCAACAAGTATTCTTCAAAAAACTTTCCCAAAGGCGGGGGATATGGCCGACTCTGTCTGCTTGTTGAACTTAATTTTAAATAGAACTTGTGAATCATATACACTTTAACGAAAAAGTAATGCATCATTGTTTTGAAAGATTTGTCCGATAGATATTTCATGATTTTTGTCTTTAAGATCCAGCATGCTGCAGGCTTGAGTTCAAGCCCAACAGTGCATCCCCCTGTCAACTGCGGGGTGCGTTTCAAGCCCAAATCGCCTGCTGAGAGCGTGGCTGACCTCTTATCAATAAAGACAATTACACTTGTCCAACGACTGAACTGTCGATGTAAACGCAACAGAAAGATTCTACAATAAAAATCCACCACTGTGATATGTAATACTTGTAATAAAAGTCGTTATTTACGTTACACGGATCCACGAAAAAATTCAGTCGATGCGAGAGAAACTTCCGGTGGAAACTGTCACATGTGAAGAAGTTGAAGAGACGACGGTTTCCAAACAATGATAAATAAAGTAAATCTGACGCAGTGACAATTCATAACTGTGTTTATTCAATGTACACGATAAACAATCTTAGTCAGTTTGATTCATAATAATATCGTTGCAATGTTTTATCAAGGTAAAATTGAGCTGTCAAATCGTGAGTTTCCTTCATCTTGCTGCAGTTAGAAACCGCCTAGACTGAACAAACAATGTCATCACAACAATATCATCTAAAAAATCCTTTAAATTTGATCATGATCACGGATTCCAAAGATAAAAAAATAACTGACATTTGTATATCTTGTTGTGGCTAAAACTTGCATTACAATTAGGCCTACAGGTCATCTTGAAAAATCTACTTACAAATTGCCGATAAACAGCATGACGCAATTACGTACTTTCATCCACTGATGGCGGATTTCGATCAAACACAATTTCGATGTTCAAGTTCAGTATCCGATTCATGGCACTTGATCGGAATGTCCTAATACACACATGCTGCATTAACATTTTCGTAGTGGTGAACAAACATGGCTTATTTAAAAATATGTTAGTTCTTGAGTAATGACACTCTGACCCAAAGACAACCGTTAGCAGGTCCCGCGCGATTGTAAACAAGTAACTGTCAATGCTATTCCGGGAAAACTAATGTTTATGATGGCAACACTCTGTCCGTCATTCTTGGTCTATTGTTTTATATAAACATATTTATTTTCTATTTTAAAAACTATCATTCATGAAAAATATTTGTACGGTTTGTTTTCTTGTTTTTAAATACTGAAGGCAAGAAGCATATCGCGATTATCGTTAGACTAGGCAATTGGAATCTCCAGTACGATTTCAAATGAAATTTTGGAATATACAGGCGTAACGTGTTTGATGAAAATTCATGAAATATAATTTATTTGGATCGAGTTTGTTCTTGTGAGAGGCAAAAAATTTACGACATGATAAGGAATTTTCGTCTGTTAATAAAAAAAATCAACTAGCTAATTAAGTTACTTACGACAGACAATTGTCACTATCCAACATCTTCAAGTGAACTCTCGCGAAACGTCACTCTGACATATGAACATTTATTCAGTAAGTAAGAATGCGTTGGCACATCATGAATTCATGCAAAATAATTCATTCGTTTTGAAAATGAAATACCTTGAAATAACTCGTAACTACGGAAGCCTTTTAGGGCCACAATATTTTTTTATCTTGAAAATTCAAGATGCTATCCTGAAAATTCAAGATGCTATCTTGAAAATTCAAGATACTAAGTTGAAAATTCAAGAAACTATCTTGAAAATTCAAGATACTAAGTTGAAAATTCAAGAAACTCTCTTGAAAATTCAAGATACTATCTTGAAAATTCAAGATACTATCTTGAAAATTCAAGATACCATCTTGAAAATTCAAGATACTAAGTTGAAAATTAAAGAAATTATCTTAAAAATTCAAGAAATTATACTTGAAAATTCAAGAAATTATCTTGAAAATTCAAGATATTAAGTTGAAAATTCAAGAAACCATGCATGACCTTAAACTAAGGCTGATGAGTATGACAGACAGACAGGATGGAGCACCAGCAATACATCACCACCTATTTTGCACTTGGACTTTCAAACCAGGAAATCCTGTTCTTGAATTTTTAACTTAGTATCTTGAATTTTCAAGATAGTTTCTTGAATTTTCAACTTAGTATCTTGAATTTTCAACTTAGTATCTTGAATCTTCAAGATAGCATCTTGAATTTTCAAGATAATTAAAAAAAAAATGTTGGCCCTAAAAGGCTTCCGTTAACGGTTTTGAAAATAAAATAATTTGAAAAAACCTTTCATTGACCTTGCCAGGACACACGTGGTTTTGATTGACAAGAAGTGGGCGTGGACACTTGAGTGACAAGATGGGCGTGGTTATCGTAGCTTTGCGTAGATTGAGATATCAATGTTGTCATTGATCGATTTACCAAAAAGTGTCCTCAAATTTAATTGAAATTAAAAACTTTGACAAATATTATATAGGTTTTTAAAACTTACTCGACAAGCAGTAGTGTTTGATGTGTCGATAGCGTGTAGACAAAGAATCGTTAAGTGCAGTGCCGTGCGGGTGACGTTATTTTCATAGACGTGCATGTTAATTTAATCTGGGATAAATAATTTTCATAGATACGATTTGTGTCCGATTCTATTCACATTTATCAGGTTTGTGGGGAATCGATTTGGCTACAACCTTATAATTTAAGTTTAATTTTCCGTTTACTATCTTGGGAATGGCAGACCTTTGATCAACATATATACGTAGTTGTGAAAACTTTTAACATGACGGTCTATGGGAAACGTTTTTTATCCAACGTACACGTGTAGGTAAGTTGGATGACATTAGTTAATTATCGTCCGAAAATTTAATTTAATTTATTTTCTTCAACTGAGATGATCAAGATCAAGATGAAAAGTTTAACATTGATTTAAACAGAACTTATTTCATGAAATTCATTTATCCAAGCGTAAATTAACATGCAAATCTATGGAAATACGACACTGTACGAATATAACTGCCACGTAGGCCTACTGTAGGCCTAATTAGATGAGAAATGTGAATTTGTATTTATAAATGTTGTAGGCAAATTACTTGAAAAATAGTAAACATCAGTTTATTCACTCTTTCACTTGTCTGTTGCAGGTACCGTTATCAACCGCCTCTAGTAGGTGAGAGTTTTTGTAAATGATTTGTGACATAGGCCTACCAACTTGAATCCATCAACATTCTCATACTTAAGTTCGACTGGCATTTTTATATGCTACTCATTGAAATAAAGGATTAACTGTTACCAAATCTTGACTTTTTGTATAAAATATAACTAATCTGCGGTAGTCCAGTCCAGTCCGGCGGCCTTCGAGAGATTCCGTACTCCAGTGAAAGAGATGAAATGACACCCGACCTTCCAGAGGTCTACTTTGTGTGCAGGTACTCACTTGACAGTGTAGAATCAAGGAAATTGATGGGATATCTTTCTTCAACACTTGTCAGCTAAATCAGATTTTATCCCCCATAAGGTATTGTCTTTTTTGCCTCAACACTTTGATAGAATTGCTCAAATGTTCGTTAGGCTTACTAGTTGCGTCATATATATAATATAGTTTTGTTTTTGACATTTGTTTAAATATTAACACGTGTTCATATCTAAATTGACAAGTGTTCATTGTCATATTTAATTTACAGTGCTTGTAGTAAATTAAGTATTGTTTACGTTTTAAGAAATAATTTAGTTGTGCTCCCAATATCCAAACCAGCATGACCCATTACATGGGCGACAAACGGTACACGACATTCATTTTTAAAACTTTTTCAAAGGGATCGCTTACACTCGTAAACAAACCATAGCTTAACAAACTTGTGTCTGGTTGTGATTATGTTCCGTTAGTACACATATATGTCTATATTAAATGTATAGATTACCAACCAATACCAATAAGGGGGAAACTTTGATCAGGAGGAACGTTCTATTTTCTGATTGGCTGAGAATGGAATTCCCCAATGTGGTTTCCACTTGGTTATCGTTTGTCGACAATTATAATACTCCATTTTGAAATTAATATAATTAGATGCTTTTGATTTATAGTTCTTCTTTTATTCTTTATGTATTACTTATATATAGTAACATGCATTACTTTTATAATTATGTCAGATAAATTAAACTATGCGCACAATGTACTATGTAGCATAAGTATTAATTGTTTCTTTTATATCTGAATTTACAATCTTAAAATTATAAACATCCTTTAGTATCAATATAAATAATCCTAATCAAAAATGAAAACAATGTTTTCGACTCTCAATTTATATATACTTCTTGAAATCTTGTGATCCCACATCTTGTCAATCGCTCATGATATATACTGCCATGACGTTTTCGAGCACCTGTTGAGATCTGTACATCTGCCCACTTGTGTCGTCTGCCGCTTGTGTTTTGAATTTTGAATTGAGGTATTCGTCCCGTAATTACATGTGAATCAATAACGAATACAATTTAATAATTGGGGGTAGGAAATAATGTCTTCTGCTTCTGGCACTTCTGGACTTGTCTGGTGATTTTATTTTTTCTTGAAGCTTCTAAAGGGAAGTAATAATAAACTGACTTCCGTTGCTACGTCATTTCCGGAATGAAAGTTTTAAATAATTTGCAATAAATTTTGATCTAATATTTACAGTAAAGACCTTACAAATGTGTTACAGATACTTTATTTATTAATAGACAATTTATTCGATGACGATTTAGACGTTTCTGAGCTTGTGTTACAGTGTAGAAAATGTCATTGGGTCATCATTTTCTCTGTTGACCGGCCTCAGGTTATTGTTTGCATCGAATTTTTATCCGTTGTTTACACAGTGCTGGTAGTGAAATGCTTACGTTTACCACATTAAAAATCACATGGTATAGAAATATATATCTCTTTGTATCCACGTGATAATTTTGGTAGCTATTGAAACAATTATGCTTAATATATTGTATTGTATAATGGGTAATAGCTCGCTATTCGAAAAGTGTAATTTCTACAGTGCTGAAACTTTATTGATACCACTTTTAGTTATTGTTGATATTTATTCTTAAGTATTGATTCTTTGAGTTCTGTGGTTTGTGAGAAAATCGCAGTCAAAGCGTTGCAAGAAAAGTTGATGAATTTATCAAATAATAATAAGGTCTTCGTTTTATGTTGACTTCTAACGATGTTAGATAATTTATCGCTGTGGTAACTACAGAAATCGGATAACAGTAAAAATCCTTGTGAATATTCGGTTACAACCCTGAATTCGTAAAATGTGAATTTATCTGGAATATTTTAGTTTTATATTTCAAATAATCGATCCTGGATAAATCGTTCAGATTACAAAAAAATAGATTTCATGAAAAAAGTACTACTTTGCTGTTTCAAGGAGAACTTCTTCATTATTGTATGTGGTTTGAAAATAAAAAATATATCATCACATAGCCTAGTGATTTATTTCCCCAACAATGTGTGAAATTTTGCTTAGAATATTTGTTACTTTTTGATCAATTTCAATTTTCGTAACGGTGTTGATTTTACGGCGCTTCAGCTGAAATTAATCCAGATGACAGTTGGTGTTAGCCTAAAACAATCCAGCAGGCTAAAGGTTAACAATGTACATTGTGTTTCATAATATTTTATTTGACTTTAAAGGGGTAGTAGCACGTTTTTTTGCTAAAATAAGTCGATGAAATGAATTTGAAAGATAATGTCCCCAATAGTAAAACACCCTTCCCTCTTCGGAAAATCAAGTGAAAAATGAGTGTACATGGTTTTGTAAAGTCATGGGAATCGTTTTTGTCATTCGAAATAATAAAATGTGTTCACAATAAAATGGCCGCCATGCAATTTTTGCTTTTTACGCAACATCGTTATTACCATTATGAATAATTGGTTTCTGTAATAAGATGGTTAACCCTCTAAAGTGTTTATAAATGACATAAACTATAATTATAAATGGGAAATTTGAAAAAAATAAAATTGCGAAAAACGTGCTACTGCCCCTTTAATACGTGCAAAATACCATGTGTGCTTATTTCAGTTCAAACAAGTGTTTGCCACTAACATGGCAATGTCCCCCGCCGGTGACATTGAGTTAGTAAGACACATCATTGGAGCTACTTTATATATTGCATTAATGGTAAAAGTGACATGATGATATGCAAATTTTAAGACTTTTGGTGCTTGGGTTCATGATATATCGCAACAAGAGTAACAAAAGTTCAAAAAGTGGTCAAAGTGTAGAGGTGACCTTGAAAATAAGGTCACGGTCACCAAATCGACTGGTGTCTGCGTCATCCTCCAATGTAGACTGACACCAAATTTAAAAACATTTGGTCCAACCGGTCATTATATATCGCGTAAGCAAGAGTTTGAAAAGTGGTCAAAGTGTTGCAGTGACCTTGAAAAAGGTCAAGGTCACCAAATCGACTGGTGTCTGCGTCTTCGCCCAATGTAGGCTGACACCTAATTTAAAAACATTGAGTCCAACCGGTCATAATAAATGGTGATAACAAGAGTTCGAAAAGTGGTCAAAGTGTTGTAGTGACCTTGAAAATAAGGTCAAGGTCACCAAAATCAACTGTTGTCTGCATCTTTCCCCAATGTAGGCTGACAACTAATTTGAAGACTTTGGATGCAATGTTTCATGAGATACAACCTTAACAAGAGTTCAAAGAGTGGTCAAAGTGTCCTGGTGACCTTGAAAATAAAGCCAAGGTCACCAAAATTGACTGGTGTCTGCGTCTTCCAACAATGTGGGCAGACACCAACTTTGAAGACTTTGGAAGCAATGTTTCATGATATATCGCGTAAACAAGAGTTAAAAAGTGGTCAAAGTGTCCTGGTGACCTTGAAAATAAGGCCAAGGTCACCAAAAGTGACTGGTGTCTGCGTCTTCCAACAATGTATGCTGACATCAAATTTTGAGTTTGGATGCAACGCTTCAAAAGATATCGCGTAAACAAGAAATGTGACGTACGTACGTACGGACGTACGGACGCTGCTGAATACATAGTCCCCCGTTCCGCGTTGCGGCGGGGGACAACAAGGCAAAAGTGAGCACAGCTCAAAAACCCCGCCTGTAGTTTGACCTCCTTCATACAGTATCAATAAATTGGAAAACACAATTTGGTCAATCATGTCAATGAATAACAATAAAACAAAATATTTTTTCAATTATAGAATTGTGGAGTTTAAAGAGCAACTCCCGGATGATTTTGCTCAAATTTCTTTCAAGTAACTGCCTATGGTGTACATGCACATTGCAAAGACATGGAAATTATGTGAATCGGTTTATAAACAACACATTTTCGCATCCCATTACCATTGAAATTATGTGTGACTTTAGCAAATCGTAAAAAAAATCAGAAAACTGTCTGTTTACGTCGCTTTTTGACGTGTCGGCCATCTTGTTTTACGGAGAACACCGGAAAAATCGCGATTTTTCCCGAAGGAAGGTATGACGTCAACTGGAGAAAACAAACGAATGCAAATGGCGACCGCCGTAGTAATAGCACTGTCAGACGAGTAAACTGCGCGGGCAATAGGAATCATACCAGTCGACCATTTAATGTCAAAACTTGCAAGATATTTGCATATGACAACTTGAAGAGAAACAGAAAAGGAATATACTCAATATCAGCGATAAAGTTTTAAAAATGGTTCTTACTAAACCCGGTAGTAAAATCCCAAATAATTAACCGAACAGCTGATATCATACGTGTTTCAGTGCTGACATCGCTGGCAAACTTACGTATACATCATAAATAGTGTATGCATGTAGTTAAATAGTTTGTAATTTGGTGACTATAATACATAGGTTTTTTCATTTTTGGCGAAATAACTTTACCGTGCCTGCATGGTCACGTGATGTCTTCTCGGGATGCAGTGAACTCCAATGCATATCCACACGTTTCGCTTAACTCGTACCCAATTTTGTTTTAAGATGAATAGTGTATTGCAATAGAAATAATTTAATTGTAGTGAAATTGTTTCATAAATATTGAAAGACATTGAATGAAAGAATGAAAATATTGTATCTAACTGATCTGTATTTTAGTGGAAAAAATAGGTTAGAATAATGGAATTGATATCTTATTTAAATGATAAGATAATTTTTTATCCATTTCAAAGTTAACATAATATTTTCTGAGTATATTTTGTCAAGTATATATATCTGATCAAATGGAAAATTCAGACATTTATCAATAACATTTGCAATTTTAACTAACCTGTATTTTCGGTTACATGTAGATCTATATATATAAAAAATAAAACATATGATATGAACTTCATCAGAATGCATATGATTAATTTTGTAAATAGCATTATCCAAAGGGACAAAGATATTTATTTCTATAAAATAGATTTGTAACTGTGTGTAAATACCTATGTAAGCATGACTTGTGTTTTGTACATTTGCCTACACCTACCTGCATATCAAACAAACTTACCTTGAAAAAGTCCTAAGAATTCTGAAAAAAATATATACATCAAATTTTCTATTTTTACTGTGACATTAATGTCACTTAAGATGCAATATTGCATTTGCACTTTTAAATCATGAATAAAACAAACAACAAATATAAGAGCCTAATTTATTCAACTAAGTAAACAACATGTATTGACCATTACTTTGTGTAAGTGTTTGCATTTTAGGAATTACATAGAAACAGTGCACATGAAATTAATTTTATCATTAAATTTATTTTTTATTTTTTTGGAAATATTTGATTTGATTTACTCTCATAATTAAATTGAATATTAATTTGATTTACTATTACACTGTTTTGTGTAGTCCTTCTCTAAGGCAGCTCAAGTTTGCTTCAAAGTTGAATACAATATTTCTAAAACATTGGCACATTCTCATATCCAAGAGAAGATAATGATTTGGATATCAGTTCACACAATCAGCATATATATCACTTCTTATGACAATGTTTATATATATCATTTCCTGATATCAAAGGATCACACCTTCAGCACCAATACTTTACTGCACATACAGTCCATTCCTAATGGGTTTTTTTTGTTGTTGTGTTCTCTTGTATTAGGGACTCCCATCACCTGTAACAACAATAATAAATCTTTCTTGATGCTGCATATGTTTACACATGATTAATTCATAACATGTTTTTTTTGGTATTTGGTATAGGACCTTTGATATTTTTATGTCAGGCAAGTGAAATAATTCTAAACATCTACAGCCTCAGTCTAATTTCATCACAAACAAATGAATAGTTATCAAACAAAATATTGAAATCTTTTATGGAAAGCCATTTAAATATGCATATACCTTCATGATCACTAACTCATATGGCTTCTAATTTGTAATTTTTAAATACCACTAGTAATTTCTACTACATTGTTTTATGGATTTGAATTTGATATTATATGTCTAATATATTTCAGTGAAAGCAAATGTCGATATTTAAAAAATAATTTCCTGAAGTTGAAGACAAATGAATTATAAACGTTTTTTTAAAAAGGCGAGTCATGCACACATTAACATTTTACCAAAGAAATGGTGCAAATTAATTATAAGTTCTCATAATTGACATGTTAATGAATCTCCGGGCTAAAATCATCCTCGGTTACCCATGGTTTTATATATGTTCCGTTACTCTCCACTATATCACTGTGATATAGTGGAGAGTAGCGGAGCATATATAAAACCATGGGTAACCGAGGATGGGCTAAAATTAACACCAGTCATTCAGCCCGAGGCTAGTAAAAATTACTATGGATACTGCCATCCCTGTGGGCCAGACAAATTTCTTTAAAAAATCACTTTGGAAGATTGTGAATGTGAGCGCGTATCGAAAAATGGATCTGCAAAACACACTCGACGATAGCAACGATTTGAGAGACTGATAATGTTGTTTTCGTCGACTCAGATTGAAAATTCAAGTAATATTTATATTTTCGAAAGAACATGTCCATTCACATAACAAATTATGAATCGTTAGAAGAAAGAAATCAAAGACCCACTTACCGAAATCATTCCGTGTCGACAGAGGACAACGACTCCTTCACTAGGCTACAGAATTTGACATATGTCCTTTCGGATCATGAATTCTTCTCATAATTATGTACCAAAACAAATATTTAGCTAATTCCTCGTTGCCATTATACTTTCATACAGCAGATATTCGAATTTCACTCTCAGTTTAACTTTATTTGTGACCCAAATCGTCAAAACGCGATCACCGAAGTGAAGCGCTGTGTTGTTTACATTGTCACGTGGTTGTTACGTCACGTTTGTTTGCCCCAGTTGACGTAACATCCGGTTACATCACCGGAACAAAACGATCGCGCCAAGTAAATGACGCTATTTTTTATAATCGAAAATAATAAAATAATCTATTGTTTTAAAAAAATTATGACCTACCGGAAAATCATATTTATCTAGATACTATGCATACATATGCATATTAGTGTACAATTTAGCTTGGTTTAGTCAAACGAATTTTGGTCCATTTTATCCGGGAGTTGCGCTTTAAACAAAGAAAAGGAACAACATTACCACATACGAAACATCCAAATTAGACGTTTCTAAGTTATATAGTTTTTTAGTTATTTCCAAAGTCCGAAAATACGACATTTTTGGTCAAAATTTCAAAACCTTTTTGGACCTTGAAGTTGAGACTCCTAAAATGCACAACAGCACTTGGAAGTATACTCCAAAGCGTCAGTGAATAGTTCACTTTAAGTTGACATAATCCATTCTTCATTCTGAAACACAGATGTACCATTATGATTGGTGAGAAATGTTTGCCACACTTTAAGATCTAATTTCACTCCCTTAGTAATCCTGACACGATGATACGGTTTAACCTGACCCTTGATTGTGTCATAGAGGCGTCTGCAGAAAGCCCTGCCCGTTGGGATAGCACGTGTAATGAACTGGAGTCTACCAGCCAGGGACTACTGGAGGAGAGAATTGCCTGTATCTGCCGAGTGACCTCCGATATCTTCTCGGCCGGTATCGTCACCTCCATAGCAAATGTGTTGATTGTCAGTCCCAAAAATGTGATCTCAGTTTTGTCATTTGCAATAGGTACACGCAACTCCTGAAACATGTCAATATCAAGTTTAAGTAAATCTGAACATGTGTTTGTACAGGGGTAGCCCCCTAACAAGAACTCATCAATATAATGAATTAAAAAATGCGAGAAGGATATGTTGATAATACACCATTTACAGATTTGATATCAAATTTGGCTAACTCTGCACCTTTACCCAACTTCTGTACCAGGGCAACAGCTTCGTCGAATTGTGTGTATGTCACGGACGAATGTTCCTGTGGGATAAAATCATTAATAGACGTACCTTCTGGGTGAGACAAGTGATGAATCAACTGGTTGTGATCGTCCGTTGGCACCGATACGCTGTTTACCTTCTTTGCGACCGAAACCTATCGGTGAAACGATCAAATCGGGAAAGGGGGGCGATTCAAACGGTCCGCATATTCTCCCCAGTTGGATTTCTTTGTTTAGTTTTTTGGCTTTCACGTCTGGAAGTCGGGTAATCGACTTGATATTGTGCGAGAACCTGGGTCCAGTCGGCCCCGTGTACTGAAGATTGAAAACACATGAAACAACAACTGTGCATCCAACGTATTTACAGTATCATACACAGACAGCCAAGGGGAGAGATTAGTAAGATTTATTGGTACCTGAGCCAGTTGATTTAGGCGCACCTGTGCCGTTTGTACTTGTGTTTCTGTACTTGGTATGTTGCTGGGTTGTTCCTGGTGCTTGTTGGGAACGAAACAACGACGAACTGACAGGACCCCGTGGTTGTAGCTATGGCACTTCGAACACATGTGTGGGAACTTGCACACGATCTTGTACACTGAAAACGGTTGAAATCCCAACATACATTATCATCAACATTTTGTGATTTTGTGAATTTGGGAGCAAATTGCGAAAATCAACATACTCACCATTGGCGATTTTTTGTCGGACGGGTTCCTTTACATGTGAGCCTATTGCTTCAAAGGGAAATGCAGGTACCTGACTCGGGAGAGATTGAGAAGAAGCCATATTTGAGGGTAGGCCTACAGAGGATGGGGGAGGTGGGAAATTACCCTGTGATGCGAGTTGTGATAACCAGGTTAGTGCGCGAATCACAGATTGAGAATTATTTTCATTTGGGTTAGGAGATAATAACAAACCCGAATCAATAGTGAGTGAGACATTACCTGAGGCTTCTTCGGTGTCGACTAGAGAAAGTGTTGGGTCTTGCTGACGAGGTAGCTGTGTTTTGCTTCTTTGCCTGATTTCTTACCAGTTTATGGTCGATGGACGCTTTCCTTTTAGGGGGCATTATTCTTAGATTATAATGAGTAAATCTAATAATATGTTAGATAATGATAAGATTTTGGAGAAAAAGAGTGATGGAATGAAGGCTAGGAAGATGGCGGACGAATGAAAGAAGTGACGTAAGAACATGACGTGTTAGATTATGTGATGACGTCATGTTAACGGATGTGATGAATGCACTAGTTATGTCCCCCGCCGCAATGCGGAACGGGGGACTATGAATTCAGCGGCGTCTGTCCGTCCGTCCGTACGTCATATTTCTTGTTTACGCGATATCTTATGAAGAGTTGCATCCAAAGTCTTCAAATGTGATGTCTGCATAGGTTTTTGAAGGACGCAGGATGACGGAGACACCAGTCGATTTGGTGACCTTGACCTTATTTTCAAGGTCACCTCTACACTTTGACCAGGTTTTTAACTCTTGTTAACGCGATATCTCATGAGGTGTTGCATCCAAAGTCTTCAAATTTGGTGTCAGCCTACATTGGGGGATGACACACACACCAGTCCATTTTGGTGACCTTGACCTTGTTTTCGAGGTCACCACAACACTTTGACCACTTTTAGAACTCTTATTAACACGATATATCATGAACCGAAGCACCCAAAGTCTTAAAATTTGCTGATGATCATGGCACTTTTTACCAGTAATGCAATATATAAATTAGCTCCTATGATATGTCTTACTAACTCAATGTCACTGGCGGGGGACATTGCCTTGTTAGTGGCAAACACTTGTTGTGTTTGAAAACATGAGCACGTGTTATGTGAAAGAAATGTTTTATGTTTTGTAGTAATAGCTATACTTAAATATGTGAATGAGGATAATTGTAGAAGCTGTATAAATGCATATGCATTGAGCGTACGATAACGACATTTAGCTAAATAATGCTAAATGGAATTAGCAGGGGGCACATTAAGAATATTTTCAGCGTAAATACATGCGCTCAAACCAGGTGTCATTTGCCCTGATCTTTTTTTTAACTATTCAAATACTACGGTTATTGTCAAAGTCTTTAAAATTTACCATCTGCCTATGTCTTTAGAATTTTGCTGCAAAAAAACCTCTTAAGAATGATATATATATATATACATATATATTGTATTACTGTCAATGAACAATATTTGCAAAAAACGATGCATGTGTGTAGAGATATAATGCAGGTCACAATAATAAAGAACAAGCGTTTGCCACTAACATGGCAATGTCCCCCGGCGCTAACATTGTGTTGGGTAAAACAAATCATTTGATCAAAAGGAGCTACTTCATATATTGCACTACTGGTAAAAAGTGCCATGATGACCAGCAAGTTTTAAGATTTTGGTTTCATGAGATATGTGTTAACAAGAGTTCGAAAAATGGTCAAACTGTCGCGGTGACCTTGACCATCGACTGGTATCTTGAAAATAAGGTCAAGGTCACCTAAATCAATTGGCGTCTGCGTTTTCCCAACAATGTAGGCCGACAAAATGACATGCTATGCTATTTATTGATAGTTACCAAAATGCGAGTCAAACGGTTAATTTATCAATATATGGGGAAAACTACCGGGACCACCTCGTGACCTGGTTGGGCCGATGGGCTTATGGCATGGCATGGCGTCCGTCCGTCCGTCCATCCGTCTGTAAACTTTTCGCTTTTTCGACTTCTTCACCAGAACAAATGACTCGAGAGAGCTGAAATATTATGTGCAGACTCCTTGGCCAATGGGGATTCTAAATTGTAGATTTCGTAACCCCGTGACCCCAAATGGGGTCACAGGGGTCACATCCTTAAAAACCTATTTTCATCTTCTTCTACAGTTCCAAAAGGTCTAGAAAGCTGAAAAGTTGTGTGCAGACTCCTTGGCCAATGGGGATTCTAAATTGTAGATTTCGTGACCCCGTGACCACATCCTTAAAAACCCATATTCATCTTCTTCTCCAGTTCCAAAAGGTCTCGACAGCTGAAAAGTTGTGTGCAGACTTCTTGGCCAATGGGGATTCTAAATTGTAGATTTCGTGACCCCGTGACCACATCCTTAAAAACCCATATTCATCTTCTTCTCCAGTTCCAAAAGGTCTCGACAGCTGAAAAGTTGTGTGCAGACTCCTTGGCCAATGGGGATTCTAAATTGTAGATTTCGTGACCCCGAGACCCCAAATGGGGTCACAGGGGTCACATCCTTAAAACCTATTTTCATCTTCTTCTCCAGTTCCAAAAGGTCTAGAGAGCTGAAAAGTTGTGTGCAGACTCCTTGGCCAATGGGGATTCTAAATTGTAGATTTCATGACCCCGTGACCACATCCTTAAAAACCCATATTCATCTTCTTCTCCAGTTCCAAAAGGTCTCGAGAGCTGAAAAGTTGTGTGTAGACTCCTTGGCCAATGGGGATTCTTAATTGTAGATCTCGTGACCCCGAGACCCCTAATGGGGTCACAGGATTCACATCCTTAAAACCCTATTTTCATCTTCTTCAGTTCCAAAAGGTCTTGAGAGCTGAACATTTTTGTGTAGACTCCTTGGCCAATAGGGATTCTAAATTGTAGATTTCGTGACCCCATGACCCCAGATGGGGTCACAGGGGTCCCATCCTTAAAAACCTATTTTCATCTTCTTCTCCAGTTCCAAAAGGTCAAGAGAGCTGAAACGTTGTGTGCAGACTTCTTGGCAAGATGGGATTCGAAATTGTACATTGTGTGACCCTGTGACCCCAAATGGGGTCACAGTGGTCATGATCTAAGAACCTATCTTTTGCTTGTAAACAATAACTTTAATCAACTTTAGATAGTAAATCAATGAAATACTGATGAGCTACAGAGCCCATGGCTCTATTTTTAACTCATCAGGCCTGAAAGGCCCGATGAGCTTATGGCATGGCATGGTGTCCGTCCATCCGTCCGTCCGTAAACTTTTCGCTTTTTCGACTTCTTCTCCAGAACCAATAATTCCACAGAGCTAAAATGTTATGTGCAGACTCCTTGGCCAATGGGGATTCTAAATTGTAGAGTTCGTGACCCTATGACCCCAAATGGGGTCACAGGGGTCACATCCTTTAAAACCTATTTTCATCTTCTTTTCCAGTTCCAAAAGGACTAGAGAGCTGAAAAGTTGTGTGCAGACTCCTTGGCCAATGGGGATTCTAAATTGTAGATTTCGTGACCCCATGACCCCAAATGGAGTCAACCGGGTCACATCCTTAAAAACCTATTTTCATCTTCTTCTTCAGTTCCAAAAGGTTTAGACAGCTGAAAAGTTGTGTGCAGACTCCTTGGCCAATGGGGATTCTAAATTGTAGATTTCGTGACCCCATGACCCCAAATAAGGTCACAGGGGTCACATCCTTAAGAACTTTTTTTCATCTTCTTCTCCAGTTCCAAAAGGTCTAGAGAGCTGAAAAGTTGTGTGCAGACTCCTTGGCCAATGGGGATTCTAAATTGTAGATTTCGTGACCCCCCATGTCCCCGAATGGGGTCACCGGGGTCACATCCTTAAAAACCTATTTTCATCTTCTTCTTCAGTTCCAAAAGGTTTAGACAGCTGAAAAGTTGTGTGCAGACTCCTTGGCCAATGGGGATTCTAAATTGTAGATTTCGTGACCCCATGACCCCAAATGGGGTCACAGGGGTCACATCCTTCAGAACTTATTTTAATCTTCATATCCAGTTCCAAAAGGTCTAGAGAGCTGAAAAGTTGTGTGCAGACTCCTTTGCCAATGGGGATTCTAAATTGTAGATTATGTGACCCCGTGACCCCAAATGGGGTCACAGTGGTCATGATCTAAGAACCTATCTTTTGCTTGTAAACAATAACTTAAATATTCAACTTTAGATAGTAAATCAATGAAATCATATTGAGCTACAGAGCCCATGGTTCTATTTTTTTTATATTTTGGATAAAGTCCGACCTATTGCAGAACAATTACAGAATTAGCGTTCTGTTCAAAGTTTGCAAAACTATTATTCTACATTAGGGCCTACACATCAGGATGCAATGCCAACCAACAAATTCCTCGACGAATGTTTGCACATTTACGGATCTTTCTGTTAATTGAACTAAGTAATTTTATGAAATATAACCTATTCCGAAAAAACTATAATTACTATCAAAGGAGTCATCTTCTTCTCCAGTACCAAAAAGTCTATGTGCAGACTCCATAGCCAATTGGTTGATTCGTTGACCCCGTGACCCCAAATAGGGGCATAGGTGACACGACTTTAAAAACCTATTTTACCAAAAGGTCAAGAAAGCTGAAATATTGTGTGCAGACTCCTTGGCCAATGCGGATTATACATTGTAGATTTGGTTACCCCGTGACTCCAAATATTTATCACCGAGGTCGTGACCTAAAAATATATGTTCATCTTCTCAAGATCCAGTGTCTCGAGAAAGCTGCAATGTTCACTAATTGGCCAATGGGGACTCGAAATTGTAAATTTGCTGACCATGTGTTCCCAAAGGTCGCGTTTCGTAATGCCCTGACACTTTTGAAGACTTTGAGAATTGTCATGGCTAGGGATTGTACATTATATTGAGAACAATTTATTTTGGTTTTCTACATGAAACAATCCTGATCTATTTTTTTCTAGATTAAAAAGGTCAAAATGTGCACGTTGTTACTCATTATTATGGTATGATTGATCATGCAAATACCAAACGATTCAAGGGAGATGATGGCTTGGTTAAAAAGAACGTTTTTTGTCACTTCAATGAAACTTGATGAAAATGTGACTCTATTGCTTAATGGGAAATGTTAGTTAAATATCTTTCATATGTTAAACACAATATCAGTACACATGCTGAATGCTTTACACTTTTTGGCGCATTTGAAGATGAGGAGAAGCTCCACTTCCTTGAGTTCATAATAGGAGCGCTAATTACTTTAAGTTTGATTGAGGAAACTATTGGTTTTATCATAAATCTAAAACTCAATTTGCTTGAATTTAAATTTATAATTTTTAAGTTTCGTTCATCAGTGCCAACGATGCCTAAAACTAACATTTCTTCGAATACATACGTTCATTTTCTTTTTCTTTTTCTTAATTTGAAGGTGTTTGTTCATAGGTGTGTACACATTAGAATATCTCAAGGACTATTCACTGGATTGTGTGTGTGCATGTTCTCTTGAGTGAGGGAAAGGTTCCATAGAGTTATGTGACCTTGACTTTCATTTCAAGGTCACAATGAGACATTTATCCTGTCATCGAGTTGTATCTTCATATTTTACACAAAACTTCTCCTGGGAATGACCCAGAGCATAGTCAATTTGGGTGACAGTCAAAGTCAACAACATATAGCATTGTCCCTCGAGTGAGTTGCCACCAGGTATGGTAGCTTTTGAGACATTTTTAACAAATAAACAAAGTATGTAATAAAAAATGAATACATCGTATATCTTCTATTCGATAAAATGTCAAACCCTCAACAATCCCTTGACGACATAAATTGCATATCCTCAGTGAGCTGAATTTCGGTGGTCAAATATGGAGATGACTTTGGTAGAACCGGAAGTGCTTTCAAAGACTATATTTCCGGTAGGTGTCTTACATAATTGAACCCTTATACTGAAAGTGCACTTTTTTAAATAAATAAATTTTAAAAAGCAGAACAGAATTATTGTGTTATTTATGGTAACTATTATTACGGCCTCTCGTTTAAGTTTAAACTAGTTAAGACGTCTATCCTTTTTGTGTTTATAAAATTATGAATCATGTTTGGTACATATCCTAATATATAAATATAACATATTGTCAACAAAAAAAGATCAATACATCATGACATGATGAAAGACAAGAATTAAATTTTATGTTAACATTCTATCAAAGGTTTTGATGCTATAAGATACGTATTAATTGATACTATATCTGTTTTCCACTTGGCATTGAATTGAAATTTAAGAAGCAGTCACCTCATCAGTTTGTTTACTTCCTTTCAAAAGTTTTGACTCACTAATGTGTTGCATCCTCGGTTACCCGGGGTTTTATATATGCTCCGTTACTCTCCACTTTATCACTCCTTGGATACCCCATCAGAGAAATCTGTACTCAAATTACCCATCCTTGACGGGCTTGACGAAATATATACCAATGAAAATGCTCGACAGGATAAGACGGAAATGGTTAAGGGAGATAGGCTCGCAGGTCCAAGCTGCATAGCAGTTTCATTGGCTCACGCCAGACATTGACAAGTTATTTGAGTTCAGATTTTTCTGTTGGAGTATTGACACTCTTAACTGTTCAATACTACATACTACATAACTATTGTTAGTGTGTGACTTGAAGTGAAGTAAAACCAAAGGTATAACAAAGAAAGGAGTTTGTGTTCTCTTGATATTTCATATTTATTATATGACGAGCAATGAAATACCTGGATTTATCAATGAAATAAACTGTCCATCAAGCTGCAGTGAAAATAACTTATATTTTCACTGCGACCAGTGCCTGACGTCATAAAACAATGATCTGACGCAGGGAATTGGCGTTTGACGTCACGGTGTTAGTGTGGTGAAGGGCTGTAGCGGCCTTTTTCGAGCGTAATTACAAGGATAACATATAATAAATAGAATATCCGTCAAATCTTAACAAATACCATCTTTATCCCATCTCGTGTGGTAGAAAAGTTCCGAATCTATATACCTCACTCGACGAGATATACATGATATTAGTTAAAAAAAATACAGATATCCTCTATATATTATATATCGTCCTGCACTAAACTCAACTGGATAACGTCAAGGTGTATTGGCTGTTATTGTGTTGCTCAAGTGATTCCTGTAACCATAGATTGCACCAGAAGCGTGGCACTGGAAACATCACTGTACAGTATTATCACTTTAAGTGACAATTCATTATTGAGCAGTTCTTCAGACACGCAATTGAATGCAAAAATGTTTGTGTCCAATAATAAAAGACTGGATCAAGGTTTACTATGAATCAGTGTTGATCAAAGGTGCTACTCTTAACTTGTGCCATAAATCTTTATACAAGTCCAAAATGAGTTGGAAATTGATGACACTGAAAATCCATCCATTGTACTTTTATCGATTAGTCCCCGATCTGACCCATCTCAACCCAATAAAGTGAGAGAAAATATCGACATACGACTCCGATGAGCGGGATATAGCAACAAAAGTTTGCCAAGCGTGGAGTTATTGCACCAATTACAGACAATACGAGACGTTAGTTGTTGTCTCGACTAGTAATTGTCATTTCGCGATGTTATTTGTAGAACAGCATCAAAGGAATCCATCTAAATGGAAATGGTTCAAGGCTAAATGGTAATGAACAATAATTTGGCTGGGTTAGCTTCATATTTCTAACGATGTAGAACACTCGGAAGCAACATTTACACAAATTGGAAACTGGTGTCATTAGGACTGTTATGTTTATGACTGTTGTCTTCCTGCCTATCTTAAGTTAGACCTTAATGGTTTTATTGATGTGCTTATGAATAGAACTCGTGAATTTGATACACTTTAAAGGTGCATCCATTGTGTTCATAAAATTTTATTAGGCTTTTATACGTTCCGACTCACCAATGTGCTGTTTACAGTACAAATAAAATCACTCCGCTTGCATATTCATTCCGAATCACTAAATATATCATAATTACTAGTTTCCAATTAAAATAGAGTAACATCATTATGCATGTGCAGAAACCGAAACTACACGTCCCATTTACATGCACAGTAGTTATATGACCTATTAAACATTATCAACCAAAATTTATCACTTTGACTGTTTTAAATAAGATTCCAAAATTACGTGTGACTCGTTGGCGCGCCCCACACGCGGTGCATTGTCCGGTTTTCGATCGGAAATCACTACTTTTACCTTCATATCGTCAATATACTAAGTCGACTGTCATCAAAATGGTAGTTTTCGGTTTTAAACAGACGGTACTTCTCGATAAAGTAAGACAATTTATAACGTGTGCAATTTGACCCCCAACAACACAATGGATTTACCTTTAAGTTAGACTGTAATGGTATAATTGGTGTGTTTATGAATAGAACCAGTGCATCTGATACACATAATTCACGTCGTTGTTATGAAAGTTATTTCCAATTGATATTCAGTACATTAAAAGTACAGGGACTTGTGTACAAGTAAAATGTTATCAGTGAATGGGCGTGGCTCGTCGTATTGGTAACCTGCACGGCTAGATACTCTAAGAGGTGAGGTGAGGGGAGTTGTGGTTTAACGCCGCTTTGAAGAGTAGTTCACTTATATCACGGCTGCTAGGATTATGGCAGGGAGAAAGCCCGCAACACCATCCGGCGGTTCAACAAAATTAAGCGCTTCGTAGCGCTCAATGAGCGCTTCTTCTCTCTTGAACGACACAGTGCAAATTCTTCGAAGTTTGCTCGCCTTGCTACCTAGCGCTACATTGAGCAATCGCGTTCAAGAGAGGTTTAAAAGAAACATATCTTGAACACGGCCCAGGTGGCTATGCATTGCGGTGAAACTTGCGAGCAACGACTGGAACTAGCGAACCATGGGTGGTACTACGCGGAGATTCAGTGCAGCATTTACACCCAAACCTTACTGCGTGTAGAAAAGTTCTCTACTGCAGACAAAGTTGCAAGCAAATCACAAACATCAAAAGTTCTTATAACAAGTTTAAAATTACTGGAGATTCCAATGAATATACGTATTTTACTCACAAAACTTAAGCACTGATTCCTCATCGACACTGGTAGATGGTATAGAATCGAAAAAGGAGTATATACATTATTAAACTGTTGGATTGGAGATGGATTTCCTTTTATGTTAGTGTGTAGTTTATTAAATGAATTAAGATATAAATATATTCCTGCTTATTACTGTTAACATGTATCCATTGAAAAATATATTTTACTTATGTCCATCACATACAAACCAATACTCTGTATATCGTATGCTCCATTAATAAGTGTTTTGTTATATTCGTGTATATTAGTTCACTCTATGTCATTATGTATGACTTTTGAGAAGAAACTTGATTTGACTAGTTTGAAGGGACATTCCCTGCCCACAGGTGACATAAGTTGAGAGAATTGTGATGGAACATTGGTCATGAAACTTTCTTCAAAATATGCTCATGTTAACCAAGCAGTACAGGTGGGTACCTGTTAACATTGTGATGAAAGTGATCTCAAGGCCATGCAATTGGCAGCTTGGATTAAACAAGGGTAACAATACAGAGAGTGCTTTGAGCATGCATTGGATGTAAACACGTGCGCTATATAGATATCATCTTAACAGGGTAACGTCTATAGAATGCAAATCAGGATGGTAACATATTTAACATTATCGTTAACAAATAAGAACTATACTCCGTGCAATAATTCGCTAACACTGATGAAAATATAACAAGGTAACATTCAAAAAATCTTTATTACATCATAAAGTAGAAAGATATGTACATGTTTTTTCTGACTGCATGTCAGAGATATTTCAAATGCATAATAATAGACATGCTGTATATGTCAAATAAAGAGTGAACCAAATTATTAAACACATCTACAAATGTCAAACAAGCGTTAGTATGTTTCCATTAAACTTTCTCTTTTTAGTTATTCATGTATTAGTGAACAAAAACCTTTAAAATTACCAAGTATAGTGTTTACCGTTGATGAACCAGATTGAAATATAATTAAGTCAATCTTACTGACGTTTCACAATAATTGATCTAATTTACATTTTTCCTTATAAAGACTTCACTGTCATATTGTACCTCGTGTGCCGAGGATCTCTGCCCGAGCATAATAAGTTCTGTTCCGTCTATGAGAGCTGATATGACGAGAATCTTTTTCTTTTGGTTTGGTTTCAAATTTAAACATGTCATCACATTGTATCATCCCAATCAGGATCATTCATTTGAAAGGAGGGTGCACGAAAACGAGTGAGAACAAATATTTTTAAAATTGCCAAACAGGTTTGTAGCTCATTAGGATGACAACTTCATGAGATTATTAAGGCATGTTTACATTTTCTAAAACATTTTTAAAAGGGTCACACAATGGGAAATTTAAGATACCTTTGACACAAGATGTCAGCTTTCAATGGCTTTAAGTTGTTCAAATTGAGTCAAATATAGTTTTAGACGTGGCTCACTTTGTCTGTATGCCCTCTTTAGGGATCGGAGGTTCACAAAATAGACTTGTTGTCATATCCATTGGCCATAGCATATGTACAAAATTGGTTATTGGGGAAAATTCGAAAATGAACCGAAAGTTTTCAGATGGTCGATTGGACGTACAAGCAGCTTGTTTGTGTCCATTAGGCATTTCGTGTCTAATGAACAAAAATACAATGACATAAAATCCGGAAGTACAAGATGTCATTTTAGCATCAGTTATGTGATATTTTATGAAACTTCACAGGCGTTAGTCATTAGCAAGAAACAACCATATTTCCGATATTAATGAGACTAAAACAAATGTGGATAAAATTAAGTATTGAATAACATTTCATCTCCAAAGTTTCAACAGAAACATTTTCACCTTATGATCTGATATAGAAAACATTTCCAAAGATCACTTTATAATCTACTTAAAAGACTTTCTGTCCTCATCACATCTTCCTATCCTTTATATTTGAGTATATTAAAGATAATGATTTACCAGCAACACATGTAAAAAAAATATGTTTAAATTATATGTGAAATAAAGTAGTTTCTTAAAATATGTACCAGTTACAAGTTAAAATGTAAAGTTAAAGAATTCTGTGAATTGTAATGGAAGATATAAACAATTGGGAACAAGTGGCAAAATAGTGGCATTAATAACAACAAAAATGCAAACATACCGTAAAAATACGAAAGATATTGAAAGATATAATGCATAATGCAAAGAGTAGATAATAACTTGGTCAGTCAATTTGCTTAACAATAATCTCATAATCAGACAGAACGTAATACTCGTCCGTCCGTCTGAGTACTACCCTGTAGAGGTCATGTCGTGTGACCTTTCATCTTCAATAAATTCAACCAATCAGAGACCTCTTGGATATTGTTCTGCTGTGTTTCGTATGTAAAATCAAGTCCAATGGCTTTCTAGCCAAAGTCGCTTATTTGCTGGAGTAGAAGGTCATCTGACGTGACCTTAATGATGCAGTTCTGAGATCAGAAATGCAGCGAGGTACGAGTGTTACGTTGAAAATGATAATGCTTAACAATCAATTCAAATTTATTGACACTCTTGAGAATAAATACGAGATCAGGTCCTCCAAGTTTGAATTCTGACTTCATACGACGTGATGAAAGTGATCCCCTGAGATAAACTACTACAGACTTAATTACATAGAAGCTAATATAGCTGAGGAACAGTAGTACAGAAAGCCAAGAGAGATAATGAATAATAAAACAATGATTGTAAACCCTGATACATTTGCTAAGATGACGGCTTGAAAGTAAAAATCTGAAGAAACTAACTTTGACTTATTAACTTCTCAAATTTATGACAGAATATTAACAGCAAATGCTTTGAAGAAAGTGCGTCTCGAACCCGTATCCACTAACATCTGTAGAACGTGAGCTAGCCCCTTAATCTACTGCGCCAACGAGGCAGATAAGATTCCTTTCAATCCACTGATATAGCGCGGTACAGGTGCCAAACAAGGACGTTATGAACGACTCTATTTACCATGGATCCTCAATATAACGCGATAACAATTTAAAAAGTCTGTTTTATACTTAAAAACGGTTGATAATATGGAGAAACCATTCTACCTCGGATAAGGTAAGGTTGTAGACCCTGATAGTCAGGGAAAGACCCTCGAATGCTTCGCATCCTCGGGTTTTTCCTTCCTATCAGGTTCCACAACCTAACCATATCCTCTGTATCATGGCAATATTCATAGCAATTTATAACAAATAAGTAAACGTGTATCATTATTGTAGCATGTGTCTTCGTTTCTCTTTAAATATATTTCTACCTTTTCTGAAATATATTTGTATTGCATGTTTGTTGGTATAACTCATTTTGTAAATACTGAAGTGAAGGTGTCCTAAGTTGAATAACTTGTTTTTCATTTTTCAATTTCTTCATTGAATAAAATATGTTTTAAAAAAAACAGTTAAAAAGAGGTTAGTCTACCATCCTCAATACCAAGGGCATTATCTTACTAACTCTCAGTGAATATAACAAAATTAAATGTTTAAGTGTTAATCGTAGATAATAAGATGACAAACACTAGCTGAGACGCATACGATATGGATCATATTTGTATGTTGTGCGTTAATCCATTAATGCAAAAGGCCTCTGATGACACAGTTAGAAAATCCTACAGTATTTTCGGATAATTATACCGTTTTGTTACAGTTTCCGTGATTGGTTGAAAGCTTTCTCTCATTTCATTGGTCGGTTAAAAGTCAGCTAACCATAACAATAATGTTAAAAGTAAACTAATCATGCTCTAAATTAGAAATTCCCAAAATTTAAGAAAGGTGGTATGGGACGCATGACATAAGCTCAAAAGGCTTAACCATAGAATGCCACTTGTTAAATTTATGGAAATCCAAATCTTTAAAGGGCTTTTGAAAGTGGAATACGTAATAACAGCAGGATACGAGTTATTAAGTATATATATTAAAAAAAGTTGTGATAAGGTATCCAGAAATATTACCTTCCTCCTCAGAGCAATACGTTAACTATGTCAGAAGTTTGAAAAAGTTGCCCAAACCAAGTTCCCGTGTCAATATGTGGTTTGACATCAGCGTGTTTGAGTTATTTCCCTTTATTTGTCGTATTATTTGGGATATAGATTTAAACGAGGTGCAAACTTATCTTCCCGTCATTTGAATTCCATTAATATGACTCTTAAGCAAAATATTTTGAAATGTCTCATAACAAATTAAATAAATGTAACTCAGCATTAATAGTTTAGGTAACAAACAAGGATGACTGTAGCTAGTTGATGGGACATAAACGTCTCATTTCTAAATGGGCCTGTTATCAGACATTTTGTTGACGTCAGCACTGTTAATTGCGGAAGTGTATATGCATTGGCCAATAAAGGCAGGATATAAAGGGAGGTTACTCTAAATGTACTCCTCAGCCTTGATTCGATTAACATTTGAGTCCAATCTGACCCTCTTAATTGAAAGGCGCTTGTGGTCACAAAGAGACACCAGTAAAAGCTAAACTTTAATTAATTCTAGTCAAATATGAAACTGCTACTTATTTCCCTATATTTGATGAATTTGTCAAGACTTCAACTAAGATATATTTAAAGATGAAAGATGACAATAAAACCTGAAAAACATTAATGTACATGTAAATGTCAAGATGAAGAATAAACTGTAGGAATTAATGTTGCATGGAATCCTTTTCACGGTTCATCAGTATGTCACTCAGCACGTTTACGTATGTCCAACGAATAGTCTATATTTCGCGGCATCACCACATGAAAGATATACAGTCCACCGTCATGCAATGCAGCGTCCATTTTGCCTGACGGGTTACACATTTTCAGGCTGCTTCTTTGTCCTTCGCAAACTTATCCAATGATATTTTTCACACCACGTAGGAAAATACCTCAGTCTATGAGTCCATGGAGATAAAGTTGGCTAACACCTCGATTCATTAGTGTACCGTGATACAGGTACTATCGCTGGCACCGCAGTTCATGATTCCACAGCGATACATTTGTTTTACACATTAGTTCAAGAGTCCACCGCAATACAGTTGGCTAATGGGCTGTTGAATGGAAGAAATCCGATTTAAATCATGAGTTATGTCATTTGTACGATATACTGAACATAGACTTATTGGTCCTAGAAAAAACTATTGCTGATCCATCAAATATATACATGAATCCTACATAAACTGGCAGGCAAAAGAAAGTACTCACCTCAGTTGAGTTTATCATATGTACGATTTTCATTTGCAAATATCTCAAGCTTCCGAGGTCATTGCCTGGCAGTTTAGGTTAATTCAGTCTGATTAAAATCGACGGTTTTCCGTGGAATAAAAATTTCAAAATAGTGCATCTACCGGGATACGAACTCGTATCAGTCGTAGGTTCCACGCCAAACCGTCTAACTCGTAGACTCGTGTGTTCGAGCGCAATTCAGGTAGCCAATCAAAAGACGCCAAACAAATGCTTTCAGTGCGAGAAGCTAGGGGCAGATAACTCCAAACATCTATCCTTTGGTCTTTTTCGAATGCTTTCAAAACAGTGACCGTTTAAAAACTACGTTGTGATTGGTCAGCTATTTGACTGGGCTTTGGCTGTGCTAAACTGGTTCGGAACATTCGCCTATACGGGGTGTTCTCAGACCTTGTGGAGAGGAATCTACAGAACCTGTTCGTATCCCGGTAGATGCATAATTTTGCAAATTTTATTCCTCGGAACAAGGTCGATTTTAATAATCCTGAGGTTAATTCATCTTTAGTTTTATAATTACTCACTCTGACCACATTATTGAGAAAATACCACTTTTGGGATTATCCCCCTTATGTCATGCACAAGAATATATCAATACATCCATTTACTTGAGATAGCTTGTGAAGATTTGATTTTGGTATTAAAGTTTGAAACCATGTTAATGGTTTGTGCACCATATTTGCTTATAATTATTGACATAGGTAGTGATAAATTATCGTATCAACCAACCTGCAATCCATCTTGCTAACTGAGAAGATCCGCATCAAATAGTCACGTGACTTGTTAGCTTGATGAGTACTGGGTACTAACAAGTACACGCCGGGGTCAAGGAAGAAGCGCCCGGATGTTTCCCGGTACTCTGCGTAGGTTTCCTCGTTTTCGGGCATCAAAGGGTCGGACGAGTGGAAGAAGTCTTTCGTGAGGGCACAGATTGGTCGCTCTCGGAGCTGAAATAGGGTTAGATGATTGTAATAATTATCATAATAGGACTGCCGCTGCAGTGTTAGGCTAAAAGACCTCTACGTTCGTCTTCGAACCTATGTTTATTAGTTTCACAAATATATCAGTAAAATCAACAATAGTTCACAGCATTTTAAGTTTAATTTTTCTTCCTGAAAATTGTTTAATGGCTTTCGCTGTTGACGGGGATTGTTATCGCCTACTTATTTAAAAAATAAGTTTGGTGGAATTTGTCTTAGGTAGGTTAAAGGTCATTCCATTGTGTTGGTGGGGGTCAAATATTACAAACGTTATAAATGGTGTTACTTTATCGAGAAGTACCGACTGTTATCGAAAACTATCATTTTGGTCATAGTCGACATAGTATAATGACGAAATGAAGGAAAAAGTAGTGATTTCTGATCGAAAACCGGACAATGCATCGCGATTGACACGCGCCAATGAGTCAAACGTAATTTTGGAATTTTATTTAAAACAGACAAAATAACAAATTTGGTTTGATAATATTTAATAGGTAATATAAGTATTGTGCATGGAAATGGGACGTGCAGGTTTGGTTTCTGCACATGCATAATGATGTTACTCGATTTTAATTGGAAACTAGTGAGTATGATCAATTTATATTTGGCGATTGGTGATAGATAAGCAAGCTAAATGAATTTGTTTGTTCTGTAAACAGCACATATATGGTGTGTTGGAACGTATTTAAGCCAAATAAAATGTTATGAAACACAATGGATGCACCTTGGTGGAAGTTAGCCTTAGGTAGGTTAAGCAAGCAGAGATTGGGATTATAGACTGTGTCGAGTAACCTCGGTGGGGAAAGAATGAGGAATAGTAGTCCACCCAGAAAGTAGGAAAAGCGGGCTCCGTTCCATAACAGCGAGCGCTTATAATCGCTCATTGATTGCTTAACGTAGCGCTCAAGTAGCGCTCATTCTCTCTTGGACGACACGGTTCAAATTCCTCTAAGGTTGCTCGCCTTGCTACGTAGCGCTACATTGAGCAATCGCGTTCGAGACAGGTTTAAAAGTTATCGCTCATTTAGCGATTACTTTGAAACCTCTCTTGAACATGGCCGCGGTTTCTGTATGGAAGAAGGCATGAATTTGTTTCATAGGTTTTTTCTTTTTTGTTATGCGTGTTTGGAATAAAGCTCAGACTACTCTTGCTTCTAAGGACAATCTACATGTATAAAGCTCGTATGACTATCTATGGGTAACAATAAAGGATACGTGACTTTCCATGTGTGGATATTCTAAATAATAATAATAATAAAAGCATACTTATAATGCGCATTTATCCATGTGCAATACATGCTAAAGGGACACTACGTGTTTTTCATGAAATTTTATTTAGATTTGATACATACAAAAAAAGCAAATGTCCTTATTTACGTCCAAATCATCTCACTCGACTTGCATATGTATCCCCTAACTCCAAATATTTGACAATAACTTACTTTCAATGAAACTTGAGCAGCGGCTTAATACACGATGAGAAGCCGAATTCATGCGCTTATGCCACTTACATGTTTCATTGAACAGTACCCACCAATATATGTCTCTTTGTCTGCTACAGATATATACGTTGTCAAAATGTCGTTTGAACAATTTATGCGCGACAGCCGCGGAACATCGTCCGGTTTTCGATCACAATCACGACTGAAAATCTTAATAATGTAACTATACTGAGAAGATTGGCTCTAAAAAGGTAATTCTCGACAACAGTCATTATTTCTCGATAAAATAACACCCTTGTTAATTTTTGACTACAATAACATACGGAGTGTCTCTTTAAAAATAGTTGACAGTATGGTCAAACCTATTCTTTGATTTGGGACGTAAAATCATTGAACGAATTCAGATTAAAGGGGAAAAGGGAAAATGCTTGAAACAATATGGTTCATCGTGAATATGACAGATGTCCTCTTCAATGTTTTTACATGACAAGGGCAATTACAGTTTGGTTTAGAATTTTTACTCTTTCAAGTCGTAGATTGATAGAGAATCCAGATTGATTGCATCAGTTAGTTGTGCAATCAGCGACGTTATTTTAAACTGAGCTTTCCGGACTATTGACTAGAGTTGCGTCAATTGTGCGATTCGCACACATCGTTTATAAGACAGTCGCAGATGTAAACGATGATTAATTGGACAAAACTAAGGACGTTACCAATGTTGCAATATTTCACCACCAAGGGATTGTGCGAGAATAGTGAAATATCTACTACCGTTATGTAACAGAGGTTACGATAGAAAAGCTGAATGAACCTCTGTGGGAAATGATGGTTGCAGGTATGTAATAGAAATACTCACGTGCAAAAGAAATGTCCCCATATAAAATACAAGATATTTCAATCCACGGGCAATAAATACGACCGAAACAGTAGTACATCATGTCTGCAGAACCCAACAATACTAAAAATGATTTTTCAAAACATTATCTGTTCATATTTTTTAAAAATACACGTTTTGATAAATCGTCTTGTGAGGACATCTGTACAAAACACGTGTCTATTAAATACATTCAATATCTACTTTCTCCGACTTCAATATTTCATTTTATACTCTTTTAAATATGTGAGGACGTTTCTTTTGCACACGTGAGTTTAAGTTTCAACTCAAAAGAATGTATCCCTTTATTCTTAATACATAACTCACCTGAAATATTTCGAAACCTACGGCATGAATCTGGCCTCCGTCCAGCGTCTCCTGGCGGTGGTATACTTGTAGTAGCGCAACGGCCAAGGGGAGACGACCCGAGTACCTCCTCTGTACACTCGCTGTGAAGTGCAGGGGAATTCTTATGAAATCAGTCATCATTCATACAGTAAACACCTCGTTATAAATATCGCGTGTGAAACTGAATATCCAGGTTTAGTTAGCGATACAAAGTGGGTGGTGCGATACTTATGAAAAGTTGTATATATGGTCGCCGCCAAGGGGAACATCAATTCATAGTGCGAAATAGGTACATTGGATTTATCCGTCAACACCTTTTGTAAGGTCCACATTTCTAGTCAATGGATTTTTGGAACATGGTGTCCATGATATTTCAACTATCATCTTTTAAAATCGCCAATGGGGTGGGAATTCGAATGTATAATATTAACACGCGCTTGTTTAATTTGTAAAACAATAAGTAAAACAATTGAGAAAAGAACTGAAATTATTATCTGTTAATTAGCTGTTCTCCTAAGGCGCTTAATGAATGAGATGTATTCAGAAACTTCAGACTGTGAACAGCGTTTGACCAGAGTGTCTCCACTCAACCGCAGGAGAAACGTCATCTCACAATACCATGATAATTCAATCCATGAGTAATAAATAAGATTGAAAAAGAGATAAATCATGTTTTCAGAAACCAAATAAAAAAATCTTGAAATTTCAAAACATTACCGGTATCTGTTATTTTTTCTGAGAAACACGCGTTTTAAGAAATTCATAAAACCGTCGTTTTCGAATATCTTTAACTGGTAGAGATGAGATAGTCAAAAGGGGCTTTTTTCGGCGTGTTTTATGACGTCCTACAGTAAAGACGGGTCAACTAATTTAAGTCAAGAAGGTCGAGATCATCTTTTATTAATTAAATGTTTACATTTTATGATTTTTTAAAGTTAACTGCCACAGATTCTGGTCGAAAACCAATTTCAAAACTCCAAGTGTACTTGAACAGTCATCAAATAAACATAATTTTACTCTGATGTCTGAAATTGCCGGTACTTTTGTACAAATCATGCCCCAATAAAAAAAAAACCCATTCAAAATCGATTTTTCTGTGGCAGCTAAGATAGTCGTAGCCCGATGTAATGTATGGGACTTACGACTATCTTAGCGCTAAGAGAGCTTCGAAAATATGGGCCCAGGGTTAAATTTGCTGCGGATATTCTCAGTTAAATGTTATTCCAGTAATCATCTAGTATCACTCCACGACGACGTGATTCATACCGACACCAAGAACGTACTGTAAAAACGGTATCAATACACTAAACATAATCAAGAACAAATAGAAACCAATTTTAGAGTTAATAGAGTCAAGAAACAAATTATATCATTTTAGAGTGAATCTATAACGTTTGAATATGTTTGTTCTTTGCACTGATTTCAACAACATCTTATCTAATCGATAATCCCTCTTAAGATGTGGGTTCGAATCCCGGAAGGAACTCGTCCCGAAAAAAGAACAAGCATATGTATTTGTGCAGACATTTGATCCGAAATAAATAACAATGTTACAAGATTCTCATTACGTCGAAAAATGTTACCGTGTTTTTGTACACTTATGAAGACAAATATAAACTGAGGTGCAAAAGAAAGTGTATCACTCTCTTATTTTCTATTAATTCAATATTTTAAAGAAATAAGATGCATTTGATTATGGCAACAGGTAGAGGTAGAGGTATTCTTTGACTGATTTTATGTTTTGGACTAATTTGCCAAACTAGTCAGTTTTTTAAACGACGTCGAAAACTCGAGATATGTGACTTTGAAAAGCATACTTATGATAAATACAACTGAGTGATATACTTTCTTTTAATTTTGCACCTCAGTTTAGGTTTAACGCACAAAAGGTACTTATAATAAGCATGGTTAACATGTATCTAAAGTTTGGAAGTTTTTATGGTTTTGGAGACGTCTTCGTCACACGACTTCCACGTAGCGACATTGTTTAGATGAATTTATAATATAGGTGTAGCCCACAACAGGTACAGTAATGGTTGGCGCGTGTCAAATATGCTCTGGCAAAAAAATGACTTCTTAAAAGAGTCAGTGATTATACAAGATTTTATGAATGCTTCAACTACAAGAAACATGTTCAGCAACTAAGAACATATCTATAAATGATGAGGGAGGATACATGACCGAAATTAACAAAGATAATTCTACGTATTATAGGGATTTCGTCTGACCAATATCGTAACTTTAAAAAAACTTTGTGTCGGAGTTATGAGCGGAACTAAACAGTCGTACGGGCGAGCGGATACACAACGGGGTTCATAACTGATTTGTCGACATATTGCGTTAAGTGAAGTAACTGAGCACATATATTCCACTCATAAAAACAACATTAAAATAGTGAGCCAAATGAATATAATTACGTGTTACTCCGACGGATATTCGAACAATATGAATGCTTTTGACTGACATGTTGATGAAAATATTTTTTAAAATCGCATGTCATATAATACTCGAGTTGCCACCATGACAAAATGACAATAACCGATCTTTATAAACCTCTGGTGACGTCATCCATTTGTTAAGCATCGTTCCGTAACCTGGAGGTAGGACCTAACTGTGAGTAAGGTTAGGTCTATCTGTTATTTAGAAAGCCATGAAGTGCACGTGAAAAATGCGACACGCGGCGTCCTTATACCCGGCGTCGCCTGAGATGACACATTTGTATTAACTGTCAACTTCTATGATACAGTATTTAATGAAAACAACTTTCGAAAATGTTTATTAAAAAAGCTAATTATCACTAAAGATTATTTTTTGAACGAACTCAAATTATTTGAAACGATATATTGCCTTATAATGAAACCATTTTATACGGGTCCTTTTTATAGAGGGGGGGGGGGGGGTATTTTCCGGTCAAGGTCCTCAGACTCGGTCTTGGTGCAAGTAGATACACCTCAGGGTGGGTCAGGTAGAGCAGATAGACATTTGGCTTCGCCGGCTTCTATCTACCAAGACCTCGTCTTCGTTCCTAAACCTTTAATTAAGACGTAAATAGCAAATGCCTCTCAAAGAAGAAAAGGTAGACTAAGTGACGAAAGAAACTATAAGTACAACAACGAGTCCAAGAAGATATATTATGCGGATAACATCTTGTACTAGCATACTTTCCATATTTCATAAAACTTGACCTTAAATAACAAACATTATGTAAAAAAACACATTTGAAATATCAAATTAAGTATCATACTCTCATGAATGAAATATTTATATAAACATCACAGAAATGAAAAATATCTAAGGTTGAATTTCTAAGTTATCTAAAGTAATACATTGTTAACAAGCAAAAACTAGGTTTTAAGATCGTGACCCCTGTAACCCACATTTGAGGTCACGGGGTCACCAAATCTATAATTAAGAATCACCTTTGATCAAAGAGTCACAACATTTAAGCTTTCTCGAGTTTTACATACTTGAGAGGTTTTTACGTCATGACCCCCGTGACCCTATTTTGGGCCACGGGGTTACCAAATCTACGATTTAGAATCCACAATGGCCAAGGAGTCTGCAAATAAAATGTCAGTTATCTGGAGTCATTAGTTCTTGAGTAGACGTCAAAAAAGCGAAAATCGGGCCTTCCAGGCCTGATGAGCTAAAAATCGACTTCATCCGGCAGAAATATTTTGTGTTTGACTAAAATAAGGTGTAGTTCCCTTTGTCCCTTAGTGCAGTTGAGGACTCACCGTCAGAGCATATCGTAAGAAGATACTGCGGGTTGGTGTGAAAGGACTCACACTCTAACCAGCCTCCAGCATTCACTCCGCTCTGCCACCGACCCTTGATGAACTTCTGGTACTCTGAACACACAGGTAGAACTTATAGAATAGAGAAATTATAGAAACTCATAGAATTAAAACATATTATTGACCTAATACCCCCTCCCTCCCCGTGTTCTTTTTGACAAATTTGGCATGTAATTCAACTTGAAAGAATTGACGGAATGGGCCCGTGGACGATCGGGCAGATGATTAGTCAATGGAGGAGATGGCTTTTTGTTTTTCAGATGAATGGATGGATATATTTCCCGATAACCAGATCGATAGATGTCGTGTATAAGTGAATGAATTGATAGTTGAAAGACTGGCGAAAGGATCGATGGCTTTGCATTTTGAATTAAAGATGGATTGGTAGGAGATACAATTAATAGAATTTGATAGAATTGTCATTGAAGGATGCATTGAAGAGTGCATAGTGTTTGAACACAAAAAAACCTTCGATATTCAATAACCCTCAAAATCAATACCATATACTTGCAGTTCCAAACCCCTAATGTAATCACAATCAATAATGTAAAGAAGTCATTGATAGATTCTACATTTACAAATGACATTCAAATCCCATCTGCATTTTCATCTTCGCAATGTTTTTCAAATTTCAAAATGTTTCTGTAAAACCAGTTCTTCAACACAATGCTTTTATGATTAATAATAAATATGCGTGGTTCATATTTCACAGTTGTTTACATTCCGGGACTGTGGTAGTCCTCGGATGGTATACAAAGCCTGATGTCACCTCCAACAATCTTATAAAACAAATGTGTATGTGATACTTTGTGGGTATATACCTGCTTTGTCGCTGATGCCGTCATGGTCGAAGTCTGGAGACAGGTTACATATGATCATGTTACAGTACTCCCGCCGGAAGTCCTTGAATGACATCCAGAACTCGCCGTCATCTTGTGACGTCAGCTCAAGCTCCAGTTTTACGTCATCGGGGACCCGATTCCACTCGTCGCCACTGCAAATTCACCATCTTTAGGATATATTCCTCTTTATGTATATAATACTAACTTAAAGACATATAAGGATTTGTGCAATCGATGCCTATTTTGGGATAGTCTCCTAATTTTTCAGAGGCACTCCATATATATGTAAATGTTTCGGGTAACAGTGATATTTGTTTCACCCTAAAGTCATCTAACCGGAAATTAAATGTATTTCATATACGTCACTCTACGTACACCGAAATTCTGAAAGCCTGTGTTGTTAAAGTGACATTTTTGTAATAAGATATGTTTACGTGCCCAAATACATGTGATGATTTTTGTTCAATTCATTTTTATTCTACTTCCATATTCATCTCCAAATGACAAATATATGACAATTAATTGTTTTAATGAACATCGAGCAATGTCATTATACATGTGCAAAAGCTGAACTGTCACGTCACATAACATGTAAATTATCAATATGACCTGTAAAGCACTATCATTTCGATCCGTCTTTATGTCTTGTCAGTTTCCAAACTCACGTTTGACTAATTGAAGAGCGCCAGTCGCGTTCATTGTCTGGTTTCGATATTTTAAAAATCTCAATGATACACATTTATATTGTCACTTTACTGAACGTATAAGTATTGAAACATTAGTGTTTTCAGGAACACTCAGTACTTCACGATGAAATAACACCATTGGTTGTCATATTGGACCCCAACAAAATACTCTATATAGCTTTAATAATTAAACCCATAGACGGTTGAAACTGGTATCACTTTTGTGTAATATGTTTTATGCATTTTTCATGCTACCGAGACATCAAAGCTATATCTTTTCAACTCAAACCACTAACTTAAATAAAATATTTCTTATTTGTTGAAGTGCAAAATTTAAGTGCAAATTTAGTGTTCAAAGAAAGCTAGCGGAGTTTCATGTGATTTAACAATATTTTCACATCATTCATGCTTCAATGATAAATATACAAACCGATCCCCAACTTTTTAAAAATAAAATATATACACAGATAGAATGTTCAAACAGTAACACACAACGTGTCATAAAAGTAATAAACAGTTTTCTGTTATGCCGTAGCGAATTTTCCCAACTTGCAACGCCGATGAATGGGTTCAGATCTCATTGTTTTTATTTTTCAATAAATTTGCATCTTATTAAGTTGTGAAATATAAATTCATTAAAATATAACCTAAATTAACATATTTTAATTTTACATATTTCAGTAAACGGGGATGTCCTCTCGAATTTCGTTTCCACAAACAAAATTTATAATGATGTTTTTGTCATTTAAATTTACTTAAAGGGTAAAAAATCTTATTCCACAAACGAATTATCCGTAGTGGTAATACTGATGTTTCGTTTAAAGAAAATATTGCTTGGTAGCAATTTTATTGTGAACACATTTTATTATTTCAAATAACAAAAACGATCCCCATGGGTTTACCGAACCATGTACACTCATTTTAAACTTGACTTTCCGAAGAGAGGAGGATGTTCTACTATTGGTGACATTATTTTTCAAATACATTTAATCGATTTATTTGAGCGACGAAACGTACTACTGCCCCTTTAAGTTATAAATTGTATCGAACAGAAAATCAGAAGACGAAAACATCAGTTGTCTGTCAATATTTCATATAAATTAATTTATTACTAAAGTCATAATGTTTCACATTATATGGTCGTATGAAAGAACACTCATGTAAGTTCACCTATATACGTATGTAGCACTACAGTACGTTATATTAATGATCGATTTAGATTTCTGGCAGACGTCATAACTCAATTATTTCGAATCGAGATTAGAGCTATTTATCATCACCATTATCCTATAATGAAACAGTCTGGAAAGGTAATTGTTTAACAAACAATGAACCAGTCATCTTACAAAGGGATTATTTTCTCTTTTTGTCGAGACAAATTACTATACTTGTCTGTGACGATGAAACACATCTACTAAAATAGGTAATTATAAACCCCATATTTACTGTCTTTGTTACATTAATATTTGTCCCTGCTAATGTCACGTTTTCTTCGCGTGTCAGACCCAGGTGTCTCAATAAACATAATTGATCGATCAACAGCAATGCATGCGATAAGTTTATTTGAATCTGCCTTCATAATGCACTGAATAACTCACAAAGATTTCACCATTAGAGCTTTATTAACATGCTTCGCCAAGTTTAATGTCAAAAACTTCAGAAAAATAATTAAGCCAAAAAAAGCTTACACTATGTTAGCGGAGTAACGTTGAAAAACACCTGTTAAGTAATGGATAAAGACCGACCATAAGGGCATCCCGTCGAAAGAAATCAAGCTGCTCGACTGATCGGCCGAGGGGTGGGGAGTTTTGGGGGCCCACGGCTAATCCCGAGGGAAGACATTTTCCATATATTTTCCTTTTTTAAACTTTATACATGCTTGTGTTGTTTTTCTTTCATATACTGAACGTGTCTTTTCAGAATGTACAACAGCAGCTCACCCGTCACACCAGGCCCCTTCCCACTCGGTATCTCCCCAAGGGTTGCGGACCCGGATCAGCTTGGCTGTGCAATCCTGGTGGGGGATCTCCTCAACCCCTGTGATTACATATGAATGATTGGAGATCATCCCCTTCCTCTCCTGCTCCGCTCTCTCCTCCTTGTCCTGGGGACGCAAACGTACCCTGGGGTGAATTTAATCTGTGCAGGTACAGTTATCCAATAAAGAAAGTTCAAAGATTCACGTAATTTCGCGCAAAATAATGGGTAACTTTCCTGATAGGACAACTGTAAATAAGTGACATTGCAATACAAATATCCCTCGTTAAGAAAACTGAAACCTTCCTTCCTTGATTCACATGTGATGTTCAGGTAATGAAAACGGAATGTAGACAATATCAGTAAATAAGTTATGAGTTTATGATTAAAATGGTTCTCAGTCGTTGATGCTCTGACTCATTATACCTAACATGACATTAGTGAAATGTACCTAGTTGTTTTTTATTCGACTGTTTTGTACATCATAAGACATCGTGTCAATTCCGTAATAAACAAAAACTTTCACTTCCTATTGCTATCTTCTCTGATATTACCTTCTCTAAGGTTTACACATTCCTTCCCCGTAACTCCTGTTCTAATCCGACATTCATTCACGCAAACCTCCGTAGGGGAAGAATATTTACAGTTAGACCTCGTTTATCCGGACAACGTAATCTGGAAACATGGCCATCTGCACAGTAGTGTTTCAAATCGTATCTTTGAATTCCTATGCAAATGATGTTTTGCTTAACCGCACGACTTGCTATCCGGGCCATTTTCAGCTGTAACTAAATTGTGCGGATAAAAGGGTCTCATTGTACCTTCAGAAATTCATCACAATACGTAAGTCTATTCTTGAAAGAATCTGAAAAGTGTAAAGAGAATGAACATACCACACTGAGACATCCTATGACAGCACCACACTGGAAGGCAGCCCTGATGAGGTAGAAGTCGTGTTCCCTCAGATCCACCGGGTTGTACCACTCCGCCAGGCCTCCGGTCAGATCCGTGAATGCATCGGCTTCGAACCCGTACTCAAGAGCTTCGTAAGAATTATTCAGTCTGTGCAAGCAGGAACATGTGCAATTAATGTATTGGAGAAAATAGAAGACGCATTAAACAGTAAAACTGTTGGAGGGCAAGTTAGTAATGAAGAATGTAAATGAAATGTCGTTAGTGTCAGACACCCCACTTGTAAGACAATTCGCAAGTGTACACGTGAAAGTTGTTAATTAATAAGAAAACGGAAGTTACAGCAAACAAGCTGTCGGTACTTATACACATCAAACGTCAAATGTGTTTAT
Organism: Gibbula magus; assembly: GCA_936450465.1. Lineage (NCBI taxonomy): Eukaryota > Metazoa > Mollusca > Gastropoda > Trochida > Trochidae > Gibbula > Gibbula magus. Next base: position 97,249,992 of record OW388289.1, on the reverse strand, counting down.
TAGAAGTAATCATTATCAGATCGGTGTACTGTTTACATAATGATTTTTTTTTCAACTGAGTGAGTGAATAAACTTGTTAACTACATGTTGTCAAACGTTTATCACAGAGGAATACTTATACCCTTAAGACGACACAGTATATATGTCTCATCCTGATACTATATGTATTTATAATGACACCTTTTCAAAGCTAGTAATGAAAAGGTTTTCAAGCAAACATCTGCGAAAAAGTCATTCGATTGCAAAAGCAGTCTGACTGTCTACAAAAGTTGAAATACACAGTATTTGTCTGTGAGGCACAAATACTCACTTGGCGTACGCCTTCTCGACAAGAGATACCCAGAACTCGTCAGGGTCTGAGGAATGAGCGAAGAGGATGTTCCCGTCAACTGTTGGAAGCATGTCGTCAATGATCACATCGATCCACTCCCCAAACTGCCAGAATCTGCAGTGGAATCTGCCGTCGTACTCTTCCGTTCCGAATGTGTTGTCCTCTGGTATAATCTGTAGAAAAAAATGTTGGATAAGGAATAACTGAAGATAAATGAGTTACTTAGTTATTTAGGATATTTTACTAACGCTTCCACTGGATCTCATTTTGCACTTGGAATGTGTTGTCCTCTAGTATAATCTTTAGCAGAGAACCGTTGGTTCAAGTTAAAGATGAGTTACTTATTTACTTAGGAGATTTTACAAGCGCTTCCATTGGAGCTCATTTCGCACTTTAATGTGTTGTCATCTGGTATAATCTATTGAAGAGAACCGTTAGCTCAAGTTGAAGATAAGTGAGTTTCTTATTTACCTCAGAGATCTTACGTGCGCTTCCATTGGAGCTTATTTTGTACTTGGAATGTGTTGTCTTCTAGAATAATATATAGAGGAGAACCGTTGGTTCAAGTTAAAGATTAGTTACTTATTTACTTAGGAGATTGTACATGCGCTTTCAAGAGGAGCTTATTTCGCACTTGGGAAAGTGAGACTATAATTCTGTGGTGCCACCTTATTTTGTAAATGATTTGATTATAATCAATAACAATGTTAGTATATGACATTATCAACATGATGTATTAAATGATTTTTTATTCATTATTTAATTATTAATAAATGGTTCGGAAAAATATTTTTGTTTAAAGATTTACGACAGGATATCAAACTGATCTTTTGTTATTGAACCTTAAGAAGAGAGAATATCGAAAAATCGAATTTGCTAACGATAATATTTTGCAACAACAGTATAGTTTTGGAATAGGAATCTGAATAATGGTGTTTCCTTGCACTGATCTCCTAGCAATCCTTTAGCATTATGCCTTATGACGTTATCGTCGCGTATGATATATTCGCTTTAAATATGATATCATGTGTGTTTTCCACTTAAATAAATAAATTGCCTTCTATAATAAATTGTTCTTCAATCCCGCAGGCTAAGAATAATGTTAATATGGCCGTCAGCGTAGCACTTGTTTTGTTCAAAAACGTCGGTTTTATGTTTTAAGTGATTAGTTATTAAAGACCGGTTAAGTGATGAAACAAAATAGGTGACCCCAATGTATCATTAATGAATGAGTTTGTCTCTACGCCAGTGACACATCCTTTTGAATATGCGATAAATGTTACAGAATTGTTGGTGTTTTTCCTAAAGGAAAGCCTTTTCATTCCCAACATTGTCATTCTCGTATGAATATAAATTTCATATATGTGTGATCAAAATGTATGGTCTATTTATGGAAAGTGCCCGCTATAGTTAGTAAACAAAATTGTATTTATAGTAGACTATAGCTACTGTCATTATTAATGCAGATAAATCCGTTCGGGCGTCTCTTTACATTTTAACATTTTTAGATAAAAGAATTCATTAACTTGATCTTGTGAAAGTTAATTAGAATTCGAAACTGAGTACTGCGTCACATGTCTCCTTAATTGCTTTTGCTAGAGAGCTTTTACATGTTCGTCATCCAACGGTGACGGTTTGATTTTGACTTTTCACTGTTAGAACGTGTAATGTTACCACAAACTATCAATTATGCATTGTTTAATACATTCATGGTGAAATATTTCATCGATCATAGTTACTGTTAATGTCAGGCACGTTCCCTGTTATATACTCATACATGTATATGTCGTGCAAGAACGGGTGACTATGATAAATTATTTATTGATAAGTTTATTTTCAGGGTCCAGCTATGTATTAAGATGCATATCTCCATAATCAAGTGTTTACTTTAATGATTATTCTAAATGATATTCCATTGAAAAACACGTTATCATAACTATATGTTTGTAATTTTCAAGAACCTATTAAGACTAATTATCCTAATCGAGATATATACATATTTGACTTCTCATTACGGTGAGTGCATATTTGGATTTGTTATCCCCTGAGAATGGTATAATCTAGTGTTTAAATCAGACTGACTGACAAGTGTGTACACACCCCAAGCTATACGCTAACATCATATACAATTAATCGATGCAACAATCTCCATAATGACAATGAACTGCTAGACCCCTACCCAAGAACATGCACTGGCGAACACAGAAGGATCGCCTATTGCCAACAATGCAAACAGTGCCAACAACGTTCTCGCCTGGAGTCGAAATTAGTTGTTAATCCAATGGTATCATAACAACATTACACACAGCTAGAGATCTAGTTCAACATCCGGGCAACGTCATATGGCGCTGCAGGGGGTCTTGGTTGCCGTGATTTACATAGCATTCAACAATGCTGACCATTCCAAAGTGATAGAATGACGCTCGTTCTATGAATTACAGGTTTCCGTTTGTTTTAAATATTACTTTAGTCTCTGAAGTAGATATGAAGGTTGAACTCTGACTATTTTCGAGAAAGACTTACCAAATATTCAAAATAACACTCCGTGAATAGGATGTTTCGACGGAAACAAATATTTTTAGTTAGCTAAAAATAAAATCTAGATATAGAAATATTCCTGTATCTAAAAGGTCTTCGTTTCCCTGGCTTTAAGTGAGTGAGTTATTGTTTAAAGGGGCAGTAGCATGTTTTTCGCTCAAATTAGTCGGAGAAAAGTATTGTCACCAATAGTAAAACATCCCTCTCTCTTCGGAAAACCTAGTTGAAAAATGAGTGTATATGGTTCGGTAAGGCCATGGAAATCGTTTTTGTAATTCGAAATCTTAAAAATGTGTTCACATTAAAATGGCCGCCATGCAATTTTTGCTTCATACGCAACACCGTTAATATCACTAGGGATAATTGGTTTCTTTAATAAGATGTTTTACCCTCTAAAGTAAATTAAAAATAAATTACATAAACTATCATTATGAATTTGGAAATTTGAAAAAATAAAATTTGCAAAACAATGTCCTAGAGTCCCTTTAACGCCGTTTCGGCAGTATCGCAGCCATTAGCGGCGATCCCTGGCTTTAAGATCTTATTTCTGTAATATAGTGGATAAATACATATTTAAAACAACAACAACATTTCCATTTAAAATACCAGTAAAGCTGCCGTCTGAACATTCACGTCAAGATGTCCGTGGTGACGCATACAACATGACAGGGGAATAAATTCTCAACCTCCGATTGTCATCATTTATTTGGCTGAAAGCAACTTGATTGATTGTGACTATATCCTGATTTTGCCAATTCTGTTTCTTATCATTATTGTCAAGATAAGCCAACATCTTGACACCTGCTTCATGCCTTGTTAATATGTTATGTGATGTTATTGTACCCCCAAAAGTTGGATAAAAAGTGAATATATGTCATAAACCCTATGGCGAGTAGAACGTATCTCGAATCCGTGGAAGAACTGAAGATTAACTCAGCCCAATGAACATGTTAACCAAATATTGTTCAGTATTCACTTATTGACATACAAATAATGTATATTTATTCTTTAAAAATATTTATTTCAACAAGCACAAACCATTTACCGTTGTCATCTATATTTTCTAGGCTTGTAATTTTATGGTGTGTATGGAAATAAGCAGGCCTGTCAAATTAAATCTACACTGTATTTCGTGTAATAAATCCATTAAAAGTAAGTCAATACAAAGTCACGAAGCATAACTAATGCTGATACACGGAACCTCTCACTGAAACTGTTAATGTGGACTTCACACGATATCGGCCATGTGCTTAACTTTCTTGTGCTTAATGGTCTGTGCAATGACGTAACGGCGTCGTCAGGCAATCAAAACATCAAAATAGTCCGTGTGTATTTTACCAGCAGCCTACGATTATTCAAAACCTTCCACTTTATCTCATAATTCCAATATATGCACCGAAGCATTAATTAAGCAACACTTTTGAAATTTGATTTGTTTTAAATGTCATACAGAGAAATTGTTAAGGGTATTAGTGAAAAAGAACAACACAGGCTTTAATAAGCTTTCTTTGCTGGCTCAGTATATTCCTTGTTTAAGTAATATAAGGGAAATTTGATGGTTCTGACTTTTTATCAGAAACATTTATTCATTCATATCGCCACCAGCGGTGGTACAAGAGATATAAAAGATACAATATATATATACAAATTGATCAAGACAGCAGGGTCAAACAAATATACACATTATCTAAGTAATCTTGTACCTCCTAGATTAGCTGATGTCTCTGATTATAACCTACGCAATGATTCGAATCTTCAAACTATGAACTCTAAAACTGTAAATTATGCAAGGTCTTTTCTTCCAGATACTATTAAATTATGGAATTCATTGCCCATAGAACAGAGAGAAATACAGTCCCTGTCAAGATTCAAAAATGCCATTTCAAACAATAAAAATTTGTCATTTTGATTTAAACAGTGGTAGCAGAGTTTGTCAAATCATTCATTCTCGACTCAGACTTGAATGTAGTGACTTAAATGCACACAAATATGAACGATTTATATCTGCAACCTCATCCTGTAGTTGTGGCTATAACTATGAAAACTCTATTCATTACTTCTTTGTATGTCCCCGTTACAGCGATATACGACAAACTATGTATTTTTATATCAATGGATTTGACCTAAAATCAGTTCTGTTTGGAAACCAAAACTCTCCCCAAAGTGTCAACAAGGAACTCTTAACTTCAGTTCATTCGTTTATAAATTTAAGTGGCAGATTCGCTTCAAAATAATATTTCAGTGACATATGATGATTTACAAGGATTGGTGTGTGTTTGTTTTTTTTAAGTTTCTTTTCAGACAAAAATGTAATATAATATATTGTACATTCATTATGACATGTTATGTAATGTTGTATCCCGGAACGGTATTAGCATAAGCTGTAAGCTTGTTTACGAATCCGGTTCCTTTTATGGAAATAAATATGTTTAAATCAAATATACACATGGGTAAAGACAAATAAACATATTGATACACACTTGCTATTATATACATAAAGAATTATACATACATTATTAATATCAACTGTACAATTAATTGAATTGATAAACTTGCATATTCATATCTTGACGCTATTGTCATTAAAAAGTTCACATACAAATTAAAACAATTTTAAATAATGTTTCGCAACTTTCCTCAGCACCTTGATATTTTTGTTTGTCATGAGTTGTTTAAATTCGGTTCGGCCAAGTATAGTAGGAAGAAGAAGAAGGAAACGTTTATCCCCATTTACGACAGTTAGGTGTTCATTTGATAAATAAACCCACATTAGAGTCTAGTATTTTGACATTCATGTATTTAAAGGCGATATAGCGCGGTTTTCAAATATTAATTTTTTTAAATAAACGCAATCACATCAAAATTCTCTTTCAAAACATTTCTATTCCAAACAAATTTTTGATAATAGTTCATAAGTCTATTATCAAACTTTTAAATTGCTAAAATAAAAAAATATCTATACTATATAACTATATATATAATATAATAACTGTCTCAATCTGAACTATAGAGCCCTCTATTCGAAATTAAAAATATGCAATAGAATACTGAAGCAAATTGACAATAAACGTTTGAAAATTGAATATTATAAAGATAAGTATGGCAATATTTAACAGACAGGTTCTTCCCACGTGTACAAGCAGGGAACGCAAGGGCACGTGGTGGATGGTTAATGTAACGCGTAATGATACACTTGTGGTGCCATGGAGAGGTACTCAACAGAAAACATGTTGTTATGAATTGATGTATAATAAATCATGAATGTGCAATTATCATATTACATTTCTCTTTCTATATAGTTTTACCATTTAGACGATAATGAACTTTATATATCATTCTAAACTGTAGAACGGACATGATATATAGTTAATAAGATCTAATGCACTTATAGTTTTCTTCCGTGTGACCAAGAGTGTCTGTAGCGCATTATACTGTATGAATTATCAGACGGAAGTTCACCCGAAACTGCTTCAATCAAACCCACTTTGCTTGCTTTGAACCAATGAAAACTTAAAAGGAAACGATAAAACATTCAGATATGTGTGGTGATTTCTGTAGTTTTGCCATAAACTAATGATTGTGTTGGTTAAGTGTGTCGTCGCTGGACGTTGATAAATTCAAATTCAGACTACCATCGTATCATACCAGGTACCAATTTACTGCTGGATGGACACAGGCACACTTCGAACTAAGTCACTTATCCAGGGTGACACAACAAGTCTTTCAATTAATGCCTCAGTATGGGGCAGGGAATGACCCTTCAAACTCTCAGTTTATCCAGCAATGAAGCGGGTAAGCAACCCATGCGGAGAGCTGCGTTCATTGTTTCTGAACTTCACTCATAACGGTGGACTGAGCGGTGTCTTACTGGGAGAGTAGTCTTACACTCAGACTATGACAAAAGTATTTATTCTGAAAATATCACCATTTTATTAAATATTGAAAAGGAGACTGTAAGAAATGGTATTTTCATATATATAAAAAAAAGTCTCCTTTGAAATTTTTTTTTTTTTTTTTTTTTTTGTTACAGTCTAAGTGTTAGACTACTGGGAGAGCAACATTTGGTATTACAAAGTCCTTTGACGTTTCACCGAAGGCTATATATGTTGTTACAAGGGATTAAAATGGTGGGTTTTACCAAAATGTGAACTTCCTAACGGATTCGGCTGAATTTTAACTCCGTAATTATCGGTTGATTTTTAACTCACTTTTTCAATCGGTACTTCCGGTTTAGCGCTAATGGCACGTCTTCAAGCCACGATTTATATAAGCAAATCAATAGTCAAAATGAATTTGCTTTGATTACACTACAGACATTTATTAGATTTAATGAATTTTATTTCAAATATACAAGCTTATAAATTGTCTCCTACCCCTGTATTTTAGCTGAAGACAGTGCTGACAAAATTACGTTTGACTCGTGCCCCTTGCTCTTTGACCTGAATAAGGTCGTCTGCTTGTTGTTAATGCCATATAAGACAGCGGCAGTGACCACAAAACTTGATTGTGCATAAAAAAAGGTTATCTTCTGGACAAGGGATCACATATATTTTACTCTTGATGCAGCATGAAAAAATATATCAAATAGATTTTGAATTAAATATATCATCTTTACTTAAATTTCTATTCATTTTGAAAATATTTTTTCAAAAGAAAATATTGTTCATAAATATTTGCCAGAAGTGCCAAAATAATAGAAGAAACATAGATATATGTTATTGACAATATGTAATTTCAGACAGTACTTGCACACATATCTTGGTAGCAATTGCAGAAAGTAGTTTTTGTTGATTGAATCATCGAGTACCGCGATGCAACGAGGTCGCAGGTTAATAGTACATTTTGTATCTATGGTTGCAATTAAAATTTCACAGCCTGCTTGAATAAATACTTATTTGGATGACAACAAATGTTTTATCATTGATTTCACGAACGTAAAGATTCATTTGAATTACTTCATTTCTTAACCAGTCCTCAATTTAGAGTCACCCACATGGTTAAGATCACACAGAACCTCTATTGTTCGCAAGATGCAGGCGACCAGTATACTCCCCTGGGCCCATATTTTCGAAGCTCTCTTAGCGCTAAGATAGTCGTAAGTTCCATACATTAACATTGACTCACGACTATCTTAGCACTAAGACAGTTTCGAAAATATGGGTCTAGGTGTGTTGGTTTAAACATCACAAATGTTGCCTTCCTGGCAGTGAACCGACTGAGCTATGCACAGGATCACGTGCCTCTTTTGCTCGAATGGAAGTTATTTCATTGGCTGGTTATTTATATCCATATACGAGATTTATTTGACTCAGGGAATCAAGGTAATGTAGTAGCGTATTGGATGAAAATACGCTGATTGTGTGTTATTCATACATTATTTAAGACCGATGCAGTTAACTCCACCCAGACAGGCGAAACACATGCCTTGTTTAATAGTTCATCAACATCAGCGATAATTTCAACATTCAAAGTTTCACTTGACGTGGCATACTGAAACCTAATGCGATGGCAAATATTTGTATATGTCAGACAAAGAGTTCCTCTCTTTTAAAGGTACATCCATAGTGAGGTGAGGTGAGTTAGGATTTAACGCCGCTTTCAAGAGTATTTCACTTATATCACGGCCGCTAGTATTATTGCAGGGATAAAGCCCGCAACGCGATGTGGCTATGCATTGCGGTGAAACCTGCGTGCAACGACTGGAACTAGCGAACCATGGGTGGTACTGCACTGCACAGTGTAACATTGAACCCAAACCTTACTGCGTGTAGAACAGTTCTCTACTGCAGACCAAGTTGTCGTGCCCCTGGCGGGATTCGAACCACGGCCGAAGCCGAACGCGCTAACCACTGCGCTATCCCGCCCCCATCCATTGTGTTGTTAAACGTTAGAAATTGTGTTATGTTATGGGAAAGTACTGACTGTTGCCGAAATTGTCATTTTGATCTTAGTCGATTTAGTATATTGACGATATGAAGGTAAAAGTGGTGATTTCTGATCGAAAACCGGATAATGCGCCAATGAGTAAAACGTAATTTTGGAATCTTGTTTATAACAGACAAACTGATTACTTTGGGTTGATCATGTTTAATAGGTCATATAACTGATGTGCATGTAAATGGGACGTGAGATTACGGTTTCTGCACATGCATAATGATGTGACTCTATTTTGATTGGAAACTAGTAATTTTGATATATTTGGTGATTCGGGATGAATATGCAAGCCGAGTGAAATTATTTGCACTGTAAACAGCACATATGGTGAGTCGGAACGTATTAAAGCATTTTATGAAATTTTATGAAACACAATGAATGCACCTTTAACAATTTTTCTTCTAATGTTTGCAATATTTTCCATAATTATTAATGTTGCAAAGCCAGAATATTGAATTTAAAACAACAAAATCCGTGTCCCTTTTCATTCGACCTTCCTCACGTTTCATATTGCAACAATTTATGTAAAACCAAGTAAATTTTAAAAATATATTTCCGCTTTTTAAATTTTTTTGTGACACATGTGATAATGTTTGCACAATTTCAAATTATACAAATTTGAGTGCCAAACTGATACAGTCACTTTAAATGAACCCCAAGAGAGTTCCAAGTATAGTAAATGACCATTGAAACCATAGTCAAAGCAGGGGTGTACAACCAAAAGAGTTAGAAGTATAGTAAAAAATAATGCATTATGTATGTATGTATGTATGCATGCATGCATGTATGTATGTATGCATGTATGCATGTATGTGTGCATGCATGTATGCATGCATGCATGTAGGTATGTATGCATGTATGTATGTATGTATGTATGTATGTATGTATGTGTGCATGTATGCATGTATGTATGTATGCATGTATGTATGTATGCATGTATGCATGCATGCATGCATGAATGTATGTATGTATGTATGTATGTATGTATGTATGTATGCATGCATGCATGTATGTATGCATGTATGTATGTATGTACATGTATGTATGTATGCATGTATGTATGCATGCATGTATGCCTATGTTTGTATGTATGCATGCATGTATGCCTATGCATGTATGTATGCCTATGCATGTATGTATGAATGTATGCATGTGAATTATAATTATCCAAGATACTTACTTTAGCCATTAGCTGCGGTTTTTCAGCTATAGCAGACAATGTGGACAGAAACCAACAATCGTTGAGGTCACCTTGTTTCATGTCATGCCGACTTGTTCCATCGGCAATTAAACTCGGTCTCCCAGACAACTCCTGTAATTGATATGACATATGCTATCAAATCGGTATTAATAGAAAAACAAACAATAGGAAATTAACAATCTCATTTGGAAACATCCATAACAGGGCAACGAAAAGAACCAACTTAATTGAACCACATTATCTTACTGTCGCGCTCTGTTTGCTTAATTAGTAATCGGGTTTCCACCTGAGGTTTATATGTGCAGAAGCTAGACATAATGAATAACTGTAATTCTAATTAAATGCGCTGTAGCTCGTTTTTTGCAAATTTGTTTTCTCAAATGTTCCATTTATTATTAACGTTTATACAATATATTGTTACGTCAGAAGGTAAAACATAGAAAATGGTTATCCGTACTTCAAGAAAAGTGTGCGACGTATAAAAACGAATGTGGAACTCTTCAGTGTGAGAAGGTAGATTTGTAGGTCTGATCACATCACTTGAACTACATTTGAGCTCGTATGGCTTAACCGAGCCATATACATTCGTTTAAGAACTGTTTTGATTGATTGAGTGCTATTATCTTGCACTTGTTACACTTATTTACCTTTTCATCTGATCACTTTATTTCAGTTAGAACGGCGTGCTACAGAGCCTTTAAGGATAAGGGAAACTTTACATTGATGTTTACTTTTAACTCTTCAACTTGACTTATGACATCTTTATAATCAATACAAAAAAAATATTCCTTTTGGCGGTTTATTTTACTTTTATTTTTTCGCAATGATAAATTCTGTATTTCGTAACAGTGAATGTATCAGTGACGTCACTACAATGTCATCAGTTGTTTTCTCAAGGGCCGAGCTAAAAGGGTGCATATGTTGAGACAAAGATGTTCTGTTTGATGTCAATAGACAGGCGCAACAAGGTCGATGCCAATTGGATGAACATATACACGTTGCTTGACACAAGGAGTCTACACATTGACACACATGCCTATCCATTGACATACATGCCTATCCATTGACATACATGTATATCCATTGACATACATGCCTATCCATTGACATACATGCATAACCATTGACATACATATCTATCCATTGACATACATGCCTAACCATTGACATAGATGTCTATCCTTTGACATACATGTATATCCATTGACATACATGCACTGCCCATTGATATACATGCATAACCATTGACATACATGCCAATCCATTGACATGCATGTCTACCTATTGACAAAGATGTCTATCCATTGATATACATGTCTACCTATTGACATACATGCCTATCCATTGACATACATGCCCATACATTGATATAATGTCTACCAATTGACATACGTGTCTATCCATTGACATACATGTCTATCCATTGACATACATGTCTACCTATTGACATACATGCCTATCCATTGATATAATGTCTACCAATTGACATACATGTATATCCATTGACATACATGTCTATCCATTGACATACATGTCTACCTATTGACATACATGCCTATCCATTGATATAATGTCTACCAATTGACATACATGTATATCCATTGACATACATGTCTATCCATTGACATACATGACTATCCATTGACATACATGCATATCCATTGACATACATGCATAATTATCCATTGACATACATGCACTGCCCATTGACATACATGTCTATCCATTGACATGTCATGTCTGATATGAAAACATAATAACACATATTCATCACTAAAAGATAGGTAAAAAAAATTTCATTCTGATGCTGTCACCCCTGAGATTAACTACCGAATTAATCTCCCAACCAGCAAAAGAGTAAGTGGTTCACTAATACTCCCGACGCTTTATGTGCGATCTCTTTAAGTGTACCGGTTAGCAGATGTCTGTGGAAAATTCCTATGGATTATTACAAAATAAGTTTGACCAAGTTCATTAAGCTTTCTCAGATCAATGCATTTGTGATATGTAATTATCAGTGTCCAATCAAAAACAGCTTTGTGTTTCCGTCATATGGAAGAAAGGGAGATTTTCAGTAGAATTAGGAGGTAATAGTATGGAATGCAGTGGGAAAAATCACAGAATCGCTTGTAATTCTTTACTGGATCTCTCCTAGTATATATTATCATTGTTATAGTAAAATATTTGTGCAAATGGATGAACAGTTTTTATTCAGTCGGTCGGATAAATTCAGATCTTGGAAAACTTACAGAAAAATGTACACACAAAACTAAATTCACAAAATCGCTTGTAATACAACACTGCACTCCGTGAATACGATTTGTGCCAAGTTTGAAAAGAATCGGATAAATATATTTTATGCAATAGATCGGATGGATGGAAGGAAGGATGGACGAGTAGACAGATGGATAAGTTGGTATTATTATATTCCCCCGAACAGTTGGTCGGGGCATTAAAACTGGTAACAAACAATTATTAACGATTGCTGGATTAGATTTGGGTATATCCTACTTTGTCCGTTTCAACCCCTTTGATTACACAATCTATATTTGAAGTATATGTGTTTATTTAATTGTAAATACATGACGTAACAAACAGTGGACAAAGATTTGATATGTAAGCACATACCCCTGGCCGTTTCCAGATTATCTTTTTTTCCATTTTCTTTTTTCGGAAGACAGATTTGATGTGTGGAGGGAACTCCGGGTCGAGGTAGAGTCCTGTAGCTGAAGATCGGTATGCATTCGGAGCCTGCGGGAAAAACACACATCAAATAAATTAAAATTCTTCAAGAGCATTTAGAAGTTGGTGGGATGATACAAGACACTACGAAAACATTGTATTCACCTATTGTATATTTCCCTTTCATCCCGCTCAATGGTTGTACATAGAGATTATAACCCGAGGAAGTGTGTCATATGACTTTTACCAAACGAATGTGAATGTTTGTATTGCCCGAGCGAGAGCGCGGCTTATACACAAATTTGCACGAGTTTCATTAAAGTCATATGACACACTTTCGAGTGTAGTACACTTTCTTTATTATCCATTCTATTCCAATTGAATGTCGTAAAACTAATCAGGAGTTTACCCACGACAAGCTACAGTGACGTCACGAACGATCGTTTTATGACGTCACAGACGACGAAATACGGGAACTCGCGGTGAAACAATGGTTGCTAGGCTAACGTGATATGTGCACATGAATCACATAATCATTTGGCTGAATCCTTATTATTATTGGCGTGTTTATTATTATTTCACCGATTCTTTATCCATTGTACAGCAAAAACGCCAGACTAAAATTCCACCAAACTTTACATGATTATAACACATACTATGGAATTGCGACACTAAGCTTTTGGGTCCAATCGGCCAAACCATTAAAGGTCCAATTCGAATCCAAATTTCGATTTTTAACATGGGAATTTTTTTTCAAAATGCACCTAGAGACTTGCAACCTTTTCCAAAAGATCCGCAATGACATTTCGAGCAATACAGTAAATCATGGCAAAGTCGTCAGTCATGTGGTTTAGTCGCCATCTTGGATTTTTTTACTTTTTCAAATTTTCGTACCCCATGTACCTTTGCGGAAACACCACTCCCACCAAAGAGCTATAACTTGTATTCGTATGTAGCTGATACATTGGGGAATAACAAGTGTGTTCTTTTTAGAGCGAACTCCTAATACTTTTTTCACAGTGACCTTTTTTAAAATTGCGAACTTTTAGGGGAGATAATTCAAAAACCTACCAATCGAATTGAACGATTTTGTTCAGGAGAATAAGACAGGACTATGGTCTTTATGAATCAATAATAAAATCGCTCGTCATTTCCGGTCATAATAAAGAAAATCTTTAACATGAGCAAAATTTTCAAAATCTACATAGAGACTTGAAACTTTTTGCAAAAGATACGCAATAACAATACAAGCAAAAACGTAAATCATGACAAACTTGTAGCTCTCAGGGTTAAGCCCCCATTTTGATTTTCTTTACAATTCTTTGATTTGACATGTAAATATTGGACATCAATAATCCTAGGGACATGTTAGAGACTTGCAACTTTTTGTAAAAAATGTGCAATAATTCTGGCAATATGTTTTAAATCATCCTATATCAAATAATTGAATCGTTTCTGTGCTGAATCCGTTAATCGTCGCTTGGGAGTATATTTGGATTTACTTTTAAGTGGAATAAGAACCTATCATATTCGAAAAATCAGACAATAGTTAAATCAGTCCAGCAGTTTATAACAAATAGTAAGCATTTCTCATGTATCTAACATGTATGTTATTATAACTATTATATCATTTTGTAAATAATTGGGAGAAGGAGGTTACGTATGTTGTTGTAGTAACATAGGTCAAACTTTACCAAGGGTGTTATTTTATCGAGAAGTAATGACTATTGAAAATACCCCGTTGGTGTCAATCTGTTCAGTATAGTGATATTATTAAAATGTTTAGCCGTGATTATGATCGAAAACCGGACAATGTCCCGCGGATGGCGCGCGTCAATTGTTCAAGCGTAATTTTGAAAATTCATATGAAGCAGACAAAGAGACATATATTGTTTGGTGCTCTTCAATGGAACATATAACTGGTATTCTTGTGAATGGGACGCATGAATTTGGCTTCTCATCGTGTATTTAGCCGCTGCTTGAGTTTCATTTAACAGGACGTGTATAAATTGTAGAAAACGTGACAGTGAAAGCTATACACTGTTCCATTGTTTGTTAGGTTATGGTTACTTTGCAGATGGACCAATACTAGTATTATCGCGGTGAGTTCAAACATTTAAAAAATTTAGCTCAGGATTCAAGGTACATATGTGACTTAAACAGTATCTAAAAGAAACAACACATATGCAAAATATTTCAATCCTTAAATGATATATACGACAGAAACAAAGATACGTGATGTGTAATCCAATTAATCTAAATGTTCCACTTTTGAAACATTATCTGATGTTTCTTAAAATCACGCCTTTTAAAAATTGTTGATTTGGATTTCCTTTAACTAGGCAAAATAAGAGAGTAAAATATGCTTTTAATGATGTCCTACAGTAACGACGCGTCAACGAATTAAACCCAATTCCAAAACAGGAAAAATGGACATACTTTATATTACGGTAAATCGACGACTACTGTTTACAATTAAAACGTTAATAATAGCGCTTAATAGCAAACCTCAAAAGGTTGTATGTTTCAGTGTGGTTAGGTGTAATAACGCCTACAGTGACAATTGCCTACGGGGATTTATAGCTACAGTTTGAGTTATGACAGCGATACGCTTACCTGCACACAAGTAAACTGTTCCAATCAGTGTGCACTAATGCCTACAGTAGAGAAGTAATAACACAAGCTGAGGGATTAGTGGAGCAAAGAGCAAAAAGCTTATGAACAACTGTCATGAAACTGCTATAGAAATTTAATTTGATCAAAGTCAACATTTCACTAAGTTCAAAAAAATATTTTTCAAAGCCAACATTGCATCAAAGTCAATATTTCACTTAAGGATGTTCGCTCCTCAAATTTATAGTATTATTCTTTTTTTCTAATTTATATTTTTTAACAGATCAAAGTATATGATTGGAAAATCAGCATAAAAAATAGGGGATAGTGTGGGCTTTTACGAGATATGAAGCCTGTAAGATAGTGGGGTTAAGTACAATTTTAACATGGGAGTCTATGGGGAAAATGAGAAAAAAACTACTAAAAATTTTAAATACTACATTTCTAGTATTAAACTTGTTGTCACTTTTGATATGTTACAAAGTTCATGTTACCCTACCGAAATCGATGAAAAATATACACAAAATGTACATGTAAACCCCTTTGTTAGTCAAATTTAGGGAAGTTTATGCTGTTTAAGCACTTTTTAGAGGTTCTAAAGTCACATTTTCCGTGTTTCATTTGTTTTTTTAAAAGTATGTAGATAATGTAGAATATCATGAAGTAAATAAAGATGAGAAATTTTGTTTACTTAATCATATTTAATTTTTGAAGTTCAACAGGAAGGAGCGGAAAATATCTTTTTCAAAACCAAAATGTCACATGTAGGCATTAGTCCACAAAATAACGGGTCATTCCACTTTGATGAAAGGTTGAAGGATGTATAAATCTGAACCACTGGTGCATAAACTTGTTTGTTTAAGACTGTAGGCGATCGTCCCTGTAGGCGTTAGTAGACTCCACCTTCAGTGTTAATCCTCTTAGAATTAATTATATAATAACTAATTAGTATGTATAACAATTAATTGGTGCAATATACGTTGTGAACACATTTTCGATACACGAATAGCATAGACTATAAAGTTTATTTAATAGAAGCTGTATTTCGATTTCTGAATCCACAACATTAATCACTGTCCATATAGAAGCTATTTGTTGAATATATAGTACTTTATGTAGCATTATGTTTTTTAAGCAACTGAGCGTATGCAGCAACAATGAAGAATGAGACCTATCATTTCTACAAGTAAATGATCTGCGAACTGACGTCACATCATATGTTTAGGAGCGTGTCAGTCATGTCTGTACGAGGTGTTGCAATTTTATGTTTCCTGAGATATATTGGCAGTATTATATGAAGCTACATGTACATATATCTTTTCGATACATTGATGAAACATTATTTCGAATAATATTTTAAATTTTCTTGGATCCAATCATAGTATTTTAGTTGAAACAGGCAGAAATTATAACGTTCCAAGAGATGAAAGGTTCTGCCCTTTTTGTATAAAAACCAAATATCGAAGATGAATTTCACTTTTGCCTGATCTGTCCGTTTTATCGTGACATGCGTGTCTGTCTCAAACTTCGTTACTCCTACCCCTTATTTTGCTCCACATATCGCAATACTTGTGTTAATTTGGAAAAATATAGATTTCTTTTTTCAAAGGTATACCTGTTATGTAACACTTAACTGAAAATCATGTTCAGTGCTGCAATGTAAATGTATAATACAGCGCTCTTGTTGTTGGTTTGTATGTCATTATACTGTATATGTATAATGGGCCGGTGGCCCCTTTGTCTGAATAAATCATCTATATCTATAGCCCAAAAAAATAGTTTTTTTAATGTTTCTGGTCTTTCAGGCTGACAAAAATGATGCGATGACGTGATTATTTCTTTCTTTTTTTCCAATGAAGAGATACATTTTTCACCAGTTCAAAAACAAATAAAGACAAGTATTTATACAAATAAAGCACAAACCCATTTATTACTATTCCAAATGGACAATAATCTCACCCCTACACTCCATTTTCAATATCCAATGTTTTCTGTGGGTAAAAAATTAGAGATATCTGCCCCTTTCTTTTGTTAAAACCTAGAAAAAATTACTTGAGGCGCCACACGTGTAAGTATGATATTATTCAGTATTATTAGTTTTAAAAATTAGTATTCAGTAGAAAGTGATACTTTTTTAATAGTTCCATACATGGGCAATCTACATTGATGTAAGGTTACACGTCGACTGTGATGATATTAAGCAAAAAATGTCAAAATATGAAATAATTTTCCCATACTGCTGCGAACTATGAGTTAGGATCCAACAGCACTTCACCGAGGGGCAAAAGAAACGATACCAACACAAATGCAAGATATTTTAATACACGAGGTGTAAATAAGACCGAAACATAGTAACACCATGTTCTTAAAGCCAATTAAACATAATACGTTCATGTTTCTGACAAGCACGGCTTATTATGACATTCTACACGTAACAATAACTATGCGTCATTGATCTTAAGTCCAAAAAGGTACATTAGGCCGACAACATCTTGTACTAACATACTTTCCATTTTTCACCTGAAATTTCAAAAACAAAACACAACTTTGAAATAACAATTTCAACACCCCATGTTTGTTTGAACAGATATTAAATATAAAGTATAATACTTTCATGAATATTATAAATCCTCATCACAGACATTCAAAATCGACTTTATCCTGAAGAACTATTTTATGTTTGAGTCGAGAAATTTGGTAATACTTTTGTTTCTTTTGCCCCTCAGTGTAGATCAAGGTGTAATTACTTTACACTATATATGGTGTTGTTACTGTCGTCATGGAGGACAATGACAACTTATTAAGATAAACCTAATGCACTAATATACTGTGACGCCGAGATGAACGTGTTCTTTTGTGGAGAAAATCCACAATGGCTTTTACCAGGACAAATATTCAGAGGCTGAAATCGGATAAGTTAATATACAGGTTGATTTCTATCCTTTATGTTTATGTTTATCTATGTTTTATAAAAGGATTCCAGTCTTTAACATATCCGGTGACGTCAATCTATTGTTCTATAGGAACAATAGTTCTCTTCATTCTCGACATCGGAATATTAATATACTTTCAATTTCTGATGCGTAATAATATACATTCAAACTACATTCAAGTTATATTGAAATGTTTCGGGACATGTTGTTGTAATTACTTGTTCCCAATATATGAATTATCACGAAGAAATGTACGAAGGTACATGTAGGTACACTGTTAACTGACTGACAATATTAAAAATAACTCTGACGTCAATTCAATTGCAAATATGACAATACACCATGTTGGAACTGTTACTTTCTAGTTTAAGTACGAGGAACCTAGCTATATAACCGCTACCTACGCACAAGACATGGTTAATGAGATCGTGGCTAATACAGCACAGGAACTCGATATCGTCATTATAATTTATATAACAACTATATATATATATATATATATATATATATATATATATATATATATATATATATATATATATATATATATATATATATATATATATATATATATATATATATAGAAAATAGTAGACATCAGATGGTTTTGACTGGATCAATCTTCTTTAATACAATACGATGAGCTCATTTCGACCAGTATATTGGTCTTTTCAAGTATGGCCGAAATGAGCTCATCGTATTGTATTAAAGAAGATTGATCCAGTCAAAACCATCTGATGTTTACTATTTTCTATATATAACCTTACTTCACGTGAGAAGCAACTCATCTTATTTATATATTTATATATATATATATTTACTTACGTTGTATCTACATCAACAAATTAAAAGTCTGCTGTATGACTACACTACACAATCAATAATTTCTTTAAATACATATAATTGGTTGATAACGTGTATATGTACAATGACCTGTTGGTATTAACTTAAACTTCCTTCGCGAATAAGAACCTTGGAACACTCTTTATTCTTAAAGATAATCCAGCTGTTGAAATCGGATGATTAATGTAAAGGATGTTCAAGGATGTACATTGACAGGGAGATACTATGGCTTATCTCAACATAATAACCCGAAGCTGAAAGCAAATATTTCCATGGCGTGGCTTTGAATTCGGGGTTTATTCTTTGGCGTGAAAGAGAAGTTTCTCCGCTGTGGCCCGTCACAATAACTGAAGAGACTCTGCGCCTATCAAAAGTTTCGGATTAACCATACATCGCTGTAATCGAGTAATTTAATGGTGCGACTTAAAGTTTAAGGTTCTAGTTTATTCTATACAACTAAACTACCGACGAAAAGGAACACTACCAAACAATGCAAGTTATACCCCACTTCCGGTCACGTTGCTATAGTTTCTTTTGTTGCAAGTGTAGGTGTATTAGCCGTTACACCTACACTTTTTCTGATATACCTATACTTTTTCTGATATACCTACATTTTTCTGATATACCTACACTTTTCTAATATACCTACACTTTTTAACAACTGAGAAACTATGTAGTCAATTTTCTAAATTTCCAAATTCTAAGTGATGATACTTTATAAAATGTAAGATTACAAATGAACATACATGTACATGTATAGGGAACCTGGGATCGAACCCGTGTCCTGTTGCTTTCTGGTCGAACGACCTAACCATTACACCACGAAGCCAGTTGAAACGCTGGACATTTTTTCATGACCAAATGAATAAGGTTCTTATAATGAGTGAAATAATATCACAAATTTATGTTTTTCTTTTTATATAAGAATGTATTTTAATTTTGGGTGCAAAATGTCTGAACATACTGAAAGTTGTTTCTGTTTTCTCTAAACTTTGGCCACGTTCACATTAGCGAAGCTGTTTATAGCGTTAGCTGTACATTTCAGCAAGATGCACGTGCATCTGCGTTGACAATGCCGTCATTGGGCCATATCAATAAGATTTCGAGCCCCAAACATGGGTAACCATACAACGTAGGACGGGCTGCGTTGTCACAGACGAGGCCGCATTTGGGTTGTGCGTTTCATGCACAAGCTTGTTTACTGCTGTATTCGTTTAGTTATATTATGAAATAGTATCCGCTTACACTCGACCGTAAGTGGGGTATAAGACAGATATACCCATACTTTTCCTCGTGTATCAAATGATAGGCCTTGCCTACACTTTTCCCCCTTAGAGCCTTACTCGGCTCCGCCTCGTAAGGGCCCCACGGGGAAAAGTGTAGGGTATCATTCGATACACTTGGAAAAGTATGGGTATATATATCACATGTTTAATCAATGAGAGATAAACCCGACTGAAATAACGTTACACCATGTCTTCGGGAGCTCAAATCAACTTAAGTTATTTTTTTTAAATGATCTGTTAATTTTCTCAAAAAATACTCCGTTTAAAGAATCTCATTAAAAGGAGAGTTTTCCATGTGTCCTGACGTCCTACAGCAAAGAAGAGCCAATGAATTAAAGTTCGAGACGGTACAATATTTCGGCAACATCTTTTATAATCTGAAGTAACAGTCAGTAATTTGTATCGGATTTTATATTTGATCCGTCTCAAATATCACCACTAGACTTGCATCTTCATCCCCAAATTCCAAATATTTGGCAATTGCTTCTTTTCATGATCAATGGGGACCGAGCATCATCCTTATAAAGTTCAGAAGCTGAAATTATACGACCCATTTGTATGCATACTGGTGCTATGGAAAAATGTTTCGAGGAAAATACATTAAACGAGAAAACGTTTATCTTACGTTTACTTTATCATTATGGCGTGTCATTTGCAGATGTCACTTTTACAACGGCGTCATGTTTGTCATAGTTTGCTGGTATTATCACAATAAACATATCATATAAAATGTTAATAATGTGTGTATTCACAGGACATTTAGAAACATGTTGATGTAACGATCGTCTCATTCAGTAATGTGTGACAAAGGTAACTGAAAGAGAAGATCGGGCAGCACGTGGGTTGCTATGACGGCTAGTGAAATACACATGCTAACTTGCCTCGGAAATTATTATTGCTGTTTAGTACGTTTTCTGCAATAAAGGGAATTCTATTTATATGACGTCAGATACTATTGACGCGCGTTAATCGAGTAGTTCTTATCTTTTAAACCAAATTGTATGAGATTGTCGCGATACGAAAATTATTCACCATATGCCATCTTGTATAGATAAAATATTTCTCTAGCGATTGATATCATAAATATGTTTTAAAATATAATAATTTTGTATTTGAAACACAATCGATGGCTCTTTAAGTAACTTTTGTCAGTTTCCGTGTCTCCATGGATACATACATGCATGTGAGTACACCCTTATACCTATCAGATAAAATATATAAAAGCGAACTAAATTGTTTTCCTATTATTGCATTGGGTGTCACCTGGTTGCCATGGCGACACATAGCCTATTACTAAATGAACGGATGTTGTCTATTGAGCGTGTTACCAAAACAAATCTAATTCGTGGTTAATGAACCTTCATGTGTGGCCAATGGCAATCTATATAGGCTATATGTAGTGTTGGATATTTGAAGCAATATATTGATGAGGGCACCCTTTCACATAACAACCTAAGGCAAACCAAACTCTAACGTTACCGTATTGGCTTACAACGACATGTTTGCAATGTGAGAGAGGACCATTGGCCTAATTTTAAAGAGTTCTGTAAGATATGTTTGTGGATACGAATTTAAAAAGGACATCCCTATTTACTGATCTATGGTATTATACATGCTTATTGGAAAACCCATGTGAAACATATAACTGAGTGTACTGTTTTTAAGAGTTTATATTTGAACATTTGATAAAGGCGATTGCACATTCTTTCAAAATAAAACCAATGAGAAGTGAAGCGCTTCATCAGCGGTAAGAGAGTGGAAAGATATCCTACGGCACAACACGACATTGTTTATTAATTTGATGATACAGAATGTTTTACTTTGTGAATAGTCCATCAACGCATGGTTTTATTATTTTGAAGTATTTCTACCTTTTTTGTTTCACGTTTTGCAAAAAGCAAGATGACGGACAATCAGCGATAGACTACCTCTTTAAAATCTTATAATGTGGTCGAAAGTTAATAGTATACCATACTAAATACAAGATAAGTCAATCAACCAGTGATCAACACAACTACAAACAGAGATACACCATGTCTTCAAAACTAAACTCAATTTGAAATTTGAAAACATTATCGGTTCATAATTCTGAGAAACACACGTTTTAAGAAATCGTCGTTTTCGAATTTCCTTCAAGATGGGAAGGTCATAAATGACTTTTGAGGTTGGTTTATGAAGTCCTGCAGTAAAGACGCATCGACAAATTGAAGTCCAAGGAGATTATTTATGTCAATATATTTTATAGATTCATTTTTCACATTGTGTTTAAGTTAATAACAAAAGTTAATGAATTGTTGAAAATGCGATTTAAACAGCCCAAGTGTACTTGAAGAGTACCTCCTTACAAATCCTGTCCCAATCGTGTCTGCGGCAGCAATATTTCATTTTTATACTGCTGAAAATGCGATTACGTTTATATTGTAGTTGAGAGTAGTGTAATATAAAAAAAGAGGTTAAGGTTAACCTTAGCAAAGGCTAGTCCTTGAGAAGAGCCTCGTGTCTGTAGGAACCTTACAGCTAACCAATTGGCTGAATTGTGCTCAGGCAATCTGTGAGTTAAAAAGCCATCGAATATCTTCATAGACATACCGAAAAAAAATCTATCCCATTGAAATAGTTACACTTAGTTTTTCGCAGATTTTTTAAAACAAAATAAGGGGAGATATTGCAGTAATTAGTAAAGGTGTTTATAGTCTACATATAGATCAAGTCTATTATTTTCAAGCGACCAAGCATTGTGGTAGAAACCCACAAAGTTTATGAGTACTCAAAGAAATTAAAATATAGAGTTTTTGGCGCTTGCCGGTATCTATTTTCCGTTTTATTCAATTATGTGTAGTTCCTACATATATTGAAATAAATGTATTACCCAACTAGGCATTTTACATGCATAGTATATAACCAATGAGAATATATACATAATTTATGTGTCATTATTTGCTGGTCTAATCACAATAAAATATCATTTACCAGGTAAAATGTCAAAAATTAGTATATTCGCAGTACAGTTAGAAACATTTAAATTTAACAATCGTCACATTCAGTAATGTCTGACAGGGAACGAAATTAAAACAGTTGTGAAGAACAAGAATAACGTGGGTTGCCATGACAACTTGTGAAATTGACATATCTACATGCCTCTGAAACGTTTGTTGCTGTACTGTACACTTTATGCAATAAAGGGAATTATGTTTATTTGACGTCAGATTCTATTGAAGCGCGCTCATCCAAACGTGATTGTCTGCGAAACCAAATTTCATCAGATAGTCGTGATATAAAAATTATTGTATCATCTTGAAGACAAAAGATTTCTCTAGCGATTGGTATCATACGTTTGTTTTTCAAAAACTCTAACATATTTTATGGCCGGCTCTTTAAGGCACAGGGCTTGTAATGTAAAACACATACTCCTAGAAACCATATGCAGGCGACGGTCATAACTTATACTATCAGAAGTAAAGGGATGTAACGGGGTCAGAAACCAATGCCAGTTTGAAATTATATTTCATCAACAATATAACATCAACAAAAAGTGATATTATCTCCTTGGTAACCAAACTTTAAATTGTTGTCAATCACTTCATTTCAACATAATCAACCTATTTCATTCAATGAAACTTCAACTTTTAAACGAAAGCATTAAAAGTATGAAACTTTCGAGTTAACATTTAATTTTTAAGATAACCTTCATTACGTGTGTTAGGGACTCTAAATAAAGGGACACGAGTTCCTTATATAAGTAGAGAGTCCCTTGTGCTTGTAAATTTCATGCTCTCAAATATAAAGTGCTGAAATGTTATTTGTTTATTTGCGTACAAAGTTAAACACACTTTACTTTCTTTGGTTGTCATCTTTCTGTCAAAGTTTTACCTTGCAAAAACAATATTGTTACTAGATATATGAGTATCTGCCATCTTGCTTTTTTGCAAAATGTGAAATGAAAAGCGCTGTCCAAGCAAACATGACTGTGCTGGGCTAGTACTGGCATGGTACTGGCTGGTCAAGTTGATAAAGGTATACTGGCTAACGATAAAGAACCAGTACTGGCCCAGTGCCATTTTAACTGAATCGGCCCATTAAGGTTAACTTGTACTGGCCCAGTGCTGGCAAAACGGTACTGAAGTACGGTACTGGCCCTGCACTGGCCCGGTTAAGGCATATCTCATCCTGTCTAAATGCATTGTGGGATATTTTCAAAGAGCCAGTACTGGGCCAGTATGTAAACCTAACATAATTTGTACTAGCCCTGTTCTGGCACCGTTTCTGGCATTGAGGGACAAGTTTGTTTATATTTCCTTGAGTCGCATTATCGTCATATCACAAATTCTATCGAGTCACATTAATGTATTTTTATAGTTTCTTGAGTTGCATTATTGCCATATTATGTTTTTAAAAGCACATTATTGTAATATTACAGTTTTGAGTCAAACCATTGCATCATTACAGTTTCTTGAGGCACATTATTGCCAAAAACATGTTTTGGACTCACATTATTGTCATATTACAGTTTCTTGAGTCACATTATAGCCAGTTTCCTGAGAAAAAATATTACTGAAATGTTTGCATCGAACATAAAAGTCAGGTAAAATATTTAAAGTATGTATGATTTCCTCCAAAGGGTTGAATTACTACGACAATATGATGGAATCAGAAGCCAGTTTTTTAAAATGTGCCAAGGTCGCCAACTCAACGCATGTGAAGGAATCTCTGAGTACCAGTATTAATAATAATATACATAATAACGCCTAATATCCAGTGCAAGCATTGCTCAATGGCGGTACAATTATTACCCTGAAGGAAGTATACTTTCGGTACCGCTACTAAGCGTATAGGTCCGTACCTCCCGTGTTCAGGTACCCATTTAAACAGCTGGGTGGACTGAGTGCAATGTGGATGAAGTGCCTTGCCCAGGGGCACAACACAGTATAAGACCCAGGTCACAAATGTTTGGTGTCTCCACCGGGATTCGAACCCGGGCCGTTGGGGTGAGAGGCAAGCATGCTAACCACTACAACACTGTGCTCCACACGTGTATTGATACAGTGTGTTCAGAGAATGGTAAATACGTCCTACCCAGTCGAGAGCACACGTCCTACGGAACAAAAGAGCAAGAGTCAGAATACCTACCTTACTTCCAGACGCAACGATGCTGGTCCACGTTCTGGGGGTGAGTCGCTCTGGTTTCTCGATAATATTCGGGTAGATGAGCTTGGCTTGGGGCCAGGCCAGGGAGTTATCTGCTTCCAGTGATGAGGAACATCCCATGGTACATTGTCCCAGATCCTTTCATGGCAGGTCAATCCTTACCCCAACACCGGGGAGGAGACCTGCCAGAACGTATATTAAGCTTGGGGAACTCTACACCGGTTCAGCAGCATGGCACACGGTAGAAAGATGAATTCATACCAATCACATTATCCAATCCAAGGGTCACATATCCTTGAAGGGTAACATCCTTGTTTTGGCATGCGTTAATCTGAAACGGGTAACAATGCATTCACCATATCATACCATGATACAGCATATATACTTGAAGGGTAACATCCTTGCTTTGCTATGCGTCAATCGGAAAGAGGTAACAACAACGCATTCACCAAGCCATGCCAGTATCATACATCCTGAAAGGGTAACATCCCGGCTTATATATAACAACAATGAATTATCACATCACATCATGATACCTCATATCCTTGAAAGGTAACCCTGGCTTCGGCATGCGTTGATATGGAAAAGGTAACAACAATGCATTCATCATGTCATATCACAGTACCACATGTCCGAGAAAGATAACATCCTGGTTTAGGTAACAACAATGCATTCAACAAATCCCATAATGATACCCAATATCCGTGAAAGGTAACCCTGGCTTTGGCATGCGTTCATCTGAGATATAGGTATAACAACAATGCATTCATCATGCATACCATAAAACAACATTTACGTGAAGGGTTAACATCCTTGATTTTTTGTCATTCGTCAACCTGAAAAGGTAACAACAATGCATTCACCATGTCATAGTATATAGTATCACATATCCGTGAAGGGTTAACATCCTTGCTTTGTCATTCGTCAACCTGAAAAGGTAACAACAATGCATTCATCATGTCATATTATATAGTATCACATATCCGTGAAGGGTTAACATCCTTGCTTTGTCATTCGTCAACCTGAAAAGGTAACAACAATGCATTCACCATGTCATAGTATATAGTATCACATATCCGTGAAGGGTTAACATCCTTGCTTTGTCATTCGTCAACCTGAAAAGGTAACAACAATGCATTCATCATGTCATATTATATAGTATCACATATCCGTGAAGGGTTAACATCCTTGCTTTGTCATTCGTCAACCTGAAAAGGTAACAACAATGCATTCATCATGTCATATTATATAGTATCACATATCCGTGAAGGGTTAACATCCTTGCTTTGTCATTCGTCAACCTGAAAAGGTAACAACAATGCATTCATCATGTCATATTATATAGTATCACATATCAGTGAAGGGTTAACATCCTTGCTTTGTCATTCGTCAACCTGAAAAGGTAACAACAATGCATTCATCATGAACGGTAACATATTTTTCTTCATGCGTTTATCCGGGGGGGGAAAGTCATGTCTCAAACAAACTGTCACTAAAATTCTCAAATTTCTACGTTCAAGAAAAATAAAATTCCACTGAAACCCAACTAATATTAATATATTATCTATCATTCACACGCCCAGCCTACTCACTTGATTTCTCTTGGATTTTCTATTCTGACGTGAAGCCTTTACGAACATGTAAATTCCACTAAAATGCCGCGACGCAGTGACCAAATGATGCCAGTGGCAGTTCTTCTAAAGGCCACTGGGTTACATGATATCGCACATAAAATATTGAATACCTGCGATCAATTCTATTAACTCAAATAGATACACGAGAAGAACGATATACTGCGGTTATGGCGTCATCTATGTTCTATAAAAAAGGGGTATTTTAGGAGCTGGCAAGATCAGGAAAAGTCTTTGCATTTACAAATTGTTGCGAAAAATAAAGGTTTGTTTTACATATTCACTATATTATTATCTTAACACGCACTGATAGACCAGAAGAAAACATATTGAACTGTACCTGCAATGTATAGGAGAAATCAGGACTTTGAAGGCATTTTAGAATTTTGAAAAATAATAACATTTTCTCTGGATCTAAAACAATTTGTTTTTTGTATAAATACTAATTCATTATCACTTCCATTAACACATATACCCGAGAAGCAGATCATACGTCATCGTATATGTAATGCTTATGTTCTAGGATAGATCAATACTTGTGGGTATTTTAAAATTTTGAAAGATAATATCGATTACTATGTATCTACAACATGTTGTAAGGAACGGGACGTTTCTGTGTATATAACTCATTGAGTGTAGCCAGAGAATGGTCTCCACACTTTACATTCTAAAACCATTTCCAAAAAAAACGAACCTGGTCAAACTTAGTTATATCCTTTGTAAGTTCGAAAAGTCATTTAAGCCATAGTGTATATGACTATGTATGTATACAGTATCCTATAATGTGAGTTCACTCGATGTACCAGGCGCTTTTGTCTACTACGTGTGTATATAAAGACACATGCATAATTCATTCCCATCTACACACTGCTCCAGAGGTACTATATTGATTCCAAGAGAGAAGCGGAAATAGGGATTGAAAAATGTGACAGTTTACATCGAAAACCTGGTTTAGATAAAGCCAAACTCACCCGTACTAAGGAGCGTAGGGATCCATAGGCCTACGCCATCCAAAGAACATGTCGTCTGCTTATTGTATCGTCTGTCCCTGCTTGCCGTCTGCTATTATTTCGAACGTGACAATCGCTGTGTGTGATATATCGATTGTCACCACGTGACGGGAACTGCAATACTGGCTTGCTTAATGGAAGCCGTGAATACCTCCCTCGCTGATTTATATCGTCATATGATATCCTCACTTGATTGCTTTTGGTTTTCTGGCGAAGTTAAAATCAGTATCACTGATATGTATTGTCAGGTGACATATTTGTCACGTGATATATATGTCTACTCGGTCGCTTTGGTTTCATGGCGAAGTTCGAATCAGTATAACGATATATGTTGTCATATGATATGTCTACTTCATTACGTTTGTTATCTGACTAAGTGAAAATCAGTATCACGATATATATTGTCATATGATATGTCTACTTAATAACGTTGGTTTCCTGGCGAAGTTCGAATCATTATCACTGATATAGTTTGTCATATGATATGCATACGTGATTACGTTGGTTGATTATACTTGATTACGTTGGCAACACTGATATATATTGTCAATTGATATGTCTACTTAATTACGTTGGTTTCCTGGCGAAGTTAGATTCAGTGTTACTGATAAGATATGTTGCCATATGATATATGACCACTCGGTCGCTTTGGTTTCCTGGAGCAGTTAGAATCAGTATCACTGTATTTGTCATATATGTCTACTTGGTTACGTTGGTTTCCTGGCGAAATTAGAATCATTATCACTGATATATTTTGTCATATGATATATGACCACTTGGTCACTTTGGTTTCCAAGTGAAGTTAGAATCAATATCACTGATATATATTGTCATATGATATGCATACGTGATTACGTTGGTTGATTATACTTGATTACGTTGGCAACACTGATATATATTGTCATATGATATGTCCACTCGGTCGCTTTGGTTTTTTGGCAATTGATAAAATTGTCATGTGATATCTTCACCTGATCGATATGGAGAAGTTAAAATCAGTACCACTGATATATATTGATATAACAAAATTCAGTTCAAACTTGTCCAACCCTCAGGTCTCATATAGAAAAATACAATTGTCGAAGAAATCACGATGATTTATTCATAATTTTAAGCATGAGACCCGTGATGGTCGAAAGCATGCTTGTGAATTATAAATAAATAAACATGATTTCTTCGACAATTGTATTTATATATATATTGTCTCATGATCCCTTACGTTTGGTTTCCTGACGAAATATACACACAAAAAGCAGTATCACTTATATGTATGATTGTCGACTCGAATACTTTAGTTCCAAGATGAAAAATGAAATACTTTCATGATATGCACGGTCATGCGATAGGCCCACTCGATTACTTTGGTTTCATGACGGTGTTAAAGCAACGTCATTGCTAAGTTTCGTAGATCAGAGTCCAATTGAGTAGTAAGTTAATATTTGTAAAGCTTTCTAAAGCTTTTAAATTCATATCTTTGTAAATACAGATTTGAGTTTTATGTTTTATGGTTATTTTAAGGAAAACGTATTGGCTGTGATGTGGTATATGATATTGAGGGACAATATGACAAACCAAACTGACATGGTGTTGACTTCCTTTCTTTTCCTTTCTATTTTTTAATACAATAAATGGCTTGATCATCGATTACATGTGCTTACTAGTCACCTATTTTGGACAATACAGACAGACAGGCGCGAAGAAAATGTCCTATAAAATAACTATTGTCCTAGAACAGGAACGACACTACAAACTTTAGAATCGATTTATTGTGAACAACATGTTTGATAACAAGTTGACATTCACAAACCAAAACATATTTTCTCATTCATAATAAGAAGCTAGTCAGACATCTTTCAGTCCCTTTTTTACGATAATTGAGAAAATCCCTATAACCATATGATCTGTGAATACATTTGAGCTTATTTGAGTTCAATCTGTCTATTAAACACTTCTTCTAGCTCCAGATAAGCCAATACCGTAAGTAGTGACGATATTTGTTCATAAAGACAAGTTTATTGAAATTGACAGTTTCGTGAGTTTGTGAGTTTGAAGGTGCATACTGCTTTAACGAGTGACTTTTGTTGAAAAGTCAGTCAGTAAAGGGTAATCACTTCACTTGAAAGAATGACACTAATCACATTACATCAACAAATATTGACTTTCATTTCATTTCATAATGGAACTTGGATTTTGACGCCAAAATACCACATTATTGAAACAGCCGTTATAAAAGACAGTGCATCGTTATTTGAGTGACAACACTGCTAAATGATTGTTCTCCCTAAATCACTAACGGTTTTCCTGACATAGTGTTTTCTTTCAAATCGCAACGATTGTGCTGTTAAAAAATGGTTGTTGCTTAATTAATGTCCAAGTGTATACATATTCAACAATTACAATTAACTCCTAAACAGCATAATGACTATTACATTTAAAACCCTTATTCCGCATTACACCAATTACTACTGCAGCCAGCACCAGTGAAGTACTCGCGCCACTGTGGAAGTACCAATGTGGCACACACCCGTGACGCTGTTTCTATTGTGTCGTCGTGTGACGCCAGCGATGCAGTAATCCTGATTGATGGCGATGTATCGACGCCGTTAACGAACAACACAACGGACTAATGACAACTGTCCCCTTATCGACTCAACAGATCCGTTTGTATATCAACTGATTACCAACGTGTTGTGAGGGCGATAAATCAATAACCGCTACAGTCTGTTCTGATTTGCTAAGAGCTCTTCAATTGATTTGACCGAAGGCAGGGGCGCCTGTGGACAGGTTGTGGATCGGAGTCAATGGGCTAGTCTGTTCCATTGTGGAGTCTCATTCTCCACTTACGTCAATACAAATAGGCTGACAGACGTCCGATATCGGAGTATATTGTGAAATCATGTCCTTATTGCTACTGGTAAATATACATCGATTGTCGATTGCAGGAGGGACCAGATCAAAGTGTGTTAATTCAATAACAGCATCACTAACATGGCTACACTAAATGGAGTACTTGCAAGTATGTTTATCTGTGAGTGTATCGATAATCTCAAACATTTCTAATATAAATATGTATATATTCGGTTCCCAGAGAATTGTTTTAACTCGAGTATATATAAAAAAAAAATTAATGGACAATCATACATAACCTAATTTAGGTGTACAGGTTAAGGCATAGACAGAAAACAGTTCTCTGGGAACAGAATGTCTATAACTCTAAAATATACAAAATCTTCAATGAACCATATATCACCTGTATGTACAGGATATAAGATGTACACTGAAAATATTGATCTGGGAACAGAATGTACATAACTCGAGAATATACAAAATCTTTAATGAAGAACCATGTGCCACCTAATGTACAGGATATAAGTTAGAGCACAGTCAAATGCTTTCGTCCATTCATATGAGTGTATTGTGGTCACGTGGAGTACATTTATATCCCGATAGATGTACGGTTGTCTGTTTGCGTTCGGGTATCATGCTCATAAACTGGTTCACAGACTTTCATAAAAACAACAAACAATGTCAACTGATTGTTTTATTTATGGAGATAATACACAATTAATTATATATAAATACTTATTACATTGACAAATGACCTGCTGTGTTCCCTTTCCGAAAGGAAATAGTCGCTTCCGTTGATGAAGGTCTTCTATATTAAGGAGCTTGATATTCCTAAAAGAAGAATAAAAGCATGTAAATAAAAGCAAGTAATGTGAGGTCAATTGGGATTTTTCAAGTGTATTTCATTTATATCACGAGTAAGTGAAACAATGACAAGCATCAAACCATGTTACCAATGTTTTATATATTTTCAACCACGATATAAAAAATAATATCAAATAAATATATTGATATAAATATCAAACGACATAAAAATGAGAAATAAGAAAGTGATATAAAATTACCTTCTTTGAGTGTTAGGGTGGAGACTGCATTGTCGTCTCACTGAAACTCCTGTATCGTCACACGGCGTCCGAGCGATGTCCAGTACGACGTTACATTCTTTCCTACAGACAGTTCGAGTTCCTTTGCTGCAGTAACCTGAAATAATGTATATGCAATATAGACGGGATGCATACTAGCATATGCAACAATAGATATAACAACTCGCATATTGATAAATACAGCTCAACAAACATATTTGAAATACAAAAGACAATAACTTTTCTTAAATAAACCAATGTAATGTAATTTACTTTGAATTTTAAAAATATACACTTTAAAAAGTAAGGAGTAAAAAAGTAAAGTTACCTTTCCTGAAAGAATAGTGTACTTGTCCTTGGACTGTCCACGATGAAGCCATTGTGTGAACTGATTCATTCTACAAACCACTCAGTCTTTATAGGCAATGAAATGTATTACTGCTCAAGGTTGCTGAAAAAAAACGTGCTTAAATCATGCATGTGCGTGATTCAAGCACGACGCTTATGCTGTAGCACGACTCGTACGCTTTATATAAATTGTACACCTCATGCACCTCGGACAATTTCAGAAATTCAGTGCTCACAGTGCCGAAGATGACGTCAATTTCCCTAACATTTGCATATGAAAATGAGAAATGTCAATGTTTTGCATGTTGTGTTCGAGAGAATGTTTCCCAAATTTGTTGACAAAATATTTGAAATAAATTCATTTTAAGACATTTTCTTGACGACTCAAGCATTTGACTATGCTCTAAGATAGATAGAGAACTCGCAGCAGTACATTATCGGGATATTAATGTACGGGTTTGAGAGGGTTAGGCTCGGCTGACGCCTCGCCCAACCCTCTCAAACCCGTACATTTATATCCCGATAATGTACTGCTACTCGTCCTCTATCTATTACTTAGAGACAGAAAACATTTCTGTGGGAACAAAATGTATAAACCTCGAGAATATACAAAATCTTTAATGAAGAACCATGCATCACCTATTTTACAGGATAAGGTACGAGGATACCCAACTGTAAGCATAAAGTCTTTGAAGAGATCAGATTGTCGGTCCATAAACTAACATTACACTTGGATCGTTTAGAACTGAGGGGTGGTTCTGCTTTGAAATCATGTGCAACATAGGACCCAAACCATACTGCATGTAGATCACATCTCTACAGAAGACAAAATTGCCGACACCTTGGTGGGATTCGAACCCGTACCCCGTGAATGTGCTAACCGCTGTGCTATCCTACCCCATGAATCGTTTAAGAAAGACGTATGCTTGCTTAATTAGCATAGCCTATGTTACTCCAAACTTCTCTTCGTTTCTAGTCGTCTTCTGATCGCTTCTAGTATATTCTAATATATTGTGCCTTCTTGTCTCTGGAAATCAGTAATTGTGTCTCCATTTGTCTTATCTCAAATGAATGGGTGACGTTTTCGTATTGGTGACATTGAACAAACGCCATGAGTATGAAAGGTTGGTGATTTTATAAACGCTTCTTCTGATTTGATGTCGCACTGGATTCGGAGCTACGATCGAGGTATTTTTTCCTGTTATTTGTTTCCTACATTCAGCTATCAGATGGGCAATTTGTGTATGTCCACCGTTGGTCCAATGTATACTGTAGGCCTGTCGGGCCAACGTTTGCCATACACTCTCTGCACACGTCTAATTATAATATGTTCAGGACGCTCTATGTAAAAAGTTCTAAATTGTAATGAGGATCCCTCGAGTATGTTATGTTTCAAATACAAAATTATTTTGCAACAGACATAAATGATATCAATCGCTTGCAACATGGCATATGAGAAATAATTTTCGTATAACAACAATCCGATGTCATTTATATTCAAAGAAACCCACCGTCCGGATTAGAGAGCGAGACAAGAATGTGATGTCCTTTAACGGATTTTCCTTTGTGTATTCTACGCAATGTACGATCACTGGCGCCATACCCTAAATATACACCTACGTATATATATCGTAACCTACTTATGTAACATATAAAGAAGGTATGACACTGTCCGCCATCTTCAATCCTGGCCTTGTCAATTTCACAAGTCGCCATAGCAACCCATGAAAATATCGTGCGTCTCGACTTTTTTCGGCCCTTGTCACATATAATTGAATTTGACGACTGACGGATTGTTATATTAACATGTTCCTAAATGTCCCGTGAATACACAACTTATTGACATTTTACCTTTAAATGATATTTTTATTGTGATTATATACCAGCATACTATGAGACATATATATATGTATATCATTATTGATTATACATTACAAATCAAGCTAAATACCTATTTTGGTAAAATTTCTATTTCAAAATCTGGTAAATAAATAAACGCCAAAAACTGTGTGTTCATTTTTTTTTTTAAGAAGTCAAAAACCGTGTCTCTTTTGTGTTTCTTAACCAATGAAAACACATCTTTCAGTGGCCATTTCGACCGACTGACTTCAAAGATTCACATTTTACTCTCAAGGGGCTTGCTCAATAGCAAATTTCCTTCGCATATGTCTGATGTAAATAACACAAATGAAATATTTTTGGTATTTGTCTCTGTTTTGGTCTTCTTTATTTATAAGCATGTTAATGATCAATAGTTTTCAAAAATCAAATAGCATATTTCGAGGAAAACACATTAAACGAGAAAACGTTTGTCTTACGTTTAATTTAGCATTATGGCGTGTCATTGGCAAATGCCACTTTACAACGGCATCGCTGATTGCACAACTAGTTTGAAATGCAACCAATAAGAATCTCCATTTTCTGCCGGCGAATCCAGCCCTAATAGAACAGAGGTTAGGATCGTTAAACTAAGGGAGTAACCTCTGTGGGAAGAGAATGACTTTAATTAGCATATATTACCAAGGCCTTCATGTCTACCTTCTGTATGCGATATGTATGTCTGAAAACAGTGGCAAATCCAGAAGAGCTTCGGATCCCACAGTCTCGAAATGGTGGGGTC
Organism: Gibbula magus; assembly: GCA_936450465.1. Taxonomy (NCBI): domain Eukaryota; kingdom Metazoa; phylum Mollusca; class Gastropoda; order Trochida; family Trochidae; genus Gibbula; species Gibbula magus. The sequence goes on along the minus strand of OW388289.1, from coordinate 97,214,948 downwards.
CTAGTAAAAATGGCTACATTAAAGTCAAAATGGCCACAGACCCTATAGTCGAAATGGTCATACCGAAAAGTCAAAATGGCAATAATATAGAGAACAAAATTCCGTATAGCATAATGTGCCACTAAGGTAAACTACAGTGAAACTTTAATTACACATACCTTCTGATTCAACAACCTCGCCCACCTGGTCATCAAATTGACGATATTTAACTAGGACTTGGTTCAATAAAGATTTACCCCCAGTGTCGTGTCGCCAAGGCAAATGCTCTAGATTTCAAATGAGATGAAACATATAGTGTCTGAATACATTACCAAAGTTTTTAAATTTCGGTTGTCTTTGTTCGTCCACATGTATATTCTTACATAATTTGTGTCGCAAGAAGCATTTTTCTCACCAATGTCCAAAGTTTTGGATATGGGAAGATTGTTCAAAACAATAACATTCGTGGTTTGTTTTATTATCTTGTAAGTCATCTTGGCCTTTGAAGGATGTTCCTTACCAATTTTAAAAATCTCAAGAAATTGCTAATATTTCATTATATACATTAAAAACATATGCTTAATCCATTTCTGTTATGAAAAATAGGGGTCTCCCTGAGTACTTTTGAGATATGAGCTCCCAAAGAATTTCACCACCAACATTATGCAAAACCAACAAATATATTTCATAATTATGTTTTATCTCAAAAGAAAGTTTATGGTTACACATATATGCAAGAAGAAAATGAAACTTTTACATGCTTTAATGTTGCAGTTCAAAGTATTATAATTAGCCAAAAGAAAAATAATCTCAACTCATTTAAAGAGTCATTGATTGATAAAGAGATGTATAAAAGAATATGTTTCCTGTATGGCCATTCCGCCTTTTTCCATGGCCATTTTGACTTTTTGGTATAGCAATTTTGACAAGGGGTTGTGGCGATTTTGACTTTTGGTATGGCCATTTTTTCGTATGGCAAATTTGACCTGTTCCCAAATGGTACATGCATATTAACCCCATGGCTGAACCCAACTCCCCCCTACAATATTCCGGGATCAGCCAATGAAAAAAAATTTTCATTGTGCATTTTCTACAATTTCTGCCCCTTCGATTTCCCATAAATCGATGCCTGGTTACGTAGGCCCTTATATATCATTGCTTTGTGATAAACCATTACATAATGCTTCTTGAAATGATCTTGTAACCTACCAGTTTTAAAAGTGTCTTTACGTGAAGGAAAGTAGTTATCACTAACTTAAACAGAAAAGTAAACAAAACAACATGTTGATACCACTGAACTCTTGTAGCAATCTCATTAAAATCAGATCATTGATTCGTTCCCTTGGCTTAGGGGCCTATATATTTGCTAATTTGAGTTGTCACTCATGATCATCTAGATGAGTTACAACTCAAATTAGCCTAGGGAACGAATCAATAATCTGATTGTAATGATATTTCTCTCGTAGAAAAATCAAAATAGGAGCCGATTTTGTAGTTGTGCGCTTATAGAATATTTAAATTTCCCGCCTTTTTCATAACACGTCATAGCAAAGAGTTGTTTTTTCCCCATTGCCTTTGCTCAATGACGAACTATTTCATTTTATCTTATCATAAGAAAATACGAGCTGTACCTATTTTAAAAACAAAAAATTCATTTCGTAAAAAAAAATATTTAGCCTCTCTTCGTTCGGCAGATATCGGAAATTCACGTCAAGTTCCACGTCAATCCGGATGTTGTGGCAATGCTGCTCCGTACCTCGATGCACAAGGGGTCGCTTAGTGGCCGTTTAAAGCAAATATCTTGCTAACCGTGTGCCGAGTTCTATTGATGAGTTGAGCAACTTCTAAATTTAGCATCACGTCAACAAAAAGAGGATATGGGTCTGAGGTTGAAATTATAATCAAAGATTAGTCATTTTGTAAATTACATTTGACGATTATATTTCTTTGTTTTAAGCGTAGCACCTTTCACCGTCCAATACAACTTTTTGCCGCCGATTTCTGTTGTTAATGTTGTCATAGAGTTTACGGAAGTGGAAGTTTGCACAACAAGGCGGCCATGTCCATTTCGCCAACAGCCTCAGAGTGACGTGTCTGTAACTACACACAATCAGTTGACACGACGAAGATTACGCGGATATAAACATTATCGTAAGATGGCGGTTCAACCTCCCCCCAACCAGATTTTGGATCTTCTTTTTGATCACGACGATGGTGTTTTGAAAGAGGAACTCAAGGATGTCCAAACGATAGATTTTGTAAGTTTCTTCCTTCTGTTGAATCACTTTTACATATTTGCGCGTTACCGTGTTGATTTCATCATCTAGATCTAAATGCTGTGTTGTATTCTGACACGTATGAACAACTGACACGATATAAACAAGCTGATCTGGATGGTGATTCATTAAGTTGAACGGTCTCCTATCCAACGTGTTGTTATAGTGTAGCATCGTGGCACATGCTCACAGACACGGGACACTTCAGTTTGTAATGAAGGTTGCACCTGGTCTTCATCACCTGGTGTCATCTGTGAAATTGTGACATTTCTCCATTTTTATGACTACAGACAGTCAGAATTTATAGTTCAGGACATTGAACTTCAATTTATTTGCAATGACAGGGAAACGTCTTGCAATGATCAATGAAGTCCAGCATGCTAGACGTCTTCTTCGGGTTAGCAGTCATCGCACATAAACCAACGTTGAGATTATCAATGATGTTGTGATGAACTAGCAATATAACTACAGACTATAATTATCATACGTTGGGTAAAGGGGACCCCACCGTGACCAGACGGGCCGGTGTTTGTAGAGTGGTGACCGGTTTCCTTCGAATTGAACTCATCAGACCAAGTGACACTACAGAGAATTATCATACATCATGATAGCTCAGGACATCTGAATACTTTATGCTCAATGACCAGAAAACGTCTCACACCGGTGATCACTGATATTCTCATGGACGAGACGTGAAGACATCAGACTGTCATGTACATTTTAATAATTCAATTTCACAACATGAACTTCATCTATTTGCAATGAGAGGACAACGTCTAGGAATGATTAACGATGTTGTGATGGACTAGACATACGATGGCTAAAGACTATCATGCTTTATTGTGATATTATCTGACATCTGAGAATATTCAGTCAATTGCCCACTACGAATGTTGTTGTTCACAGTTGTGAGAAAGATAATTCTCCTTTCAGTACACTGTGACTATATTGCTACAATCAACTTACTTCCTGAAAAGGCTAAAATTATATTTTGAATTGTCGCTCAGTTTAGTGACAGATTTGAAATCGCTTGAATTAAATATGCATCCTGGTGATAAGATATTATTCACGGGACTTGCTGCCATGTCAGCGTTAGACCTGGATGTCACTGGGAGTACAAGTCCTACTGACATGTGGGATTTGGTTGCTGTGGGTATTCGTTGTTGATTATAAGTGTTTGTCGTGTCAACATTTTGTCGTTCTTACTCTAATACGCTGTATGCATTATGTTGTTGAATTGGGGAAAATTTAAACTCGTGAAGTTTTAATTATTATCTATTATGCTTTCTTTTGATGACATTTACTTACCCCAATATTTGATATTTTATTACACTGGAGGTCTTAATTTGTATATTGAACTTTATTTAATGTATATATCTAAAATATTCAGAATATTATTTATGATGCAATAGTACATGTAGACCTATCCATTAAGTAATCTTAATCGCATGATATTATTCTTGAAACGGGAAAATAGTTCACTGTTAAAACATTTTAATTTAATTTCCAGAATGATCTCGACATTGACCTCCTCCAAGACAACCTGTTTGACTCTCTGGAATTGTTGACCGAAGAGCAGAACGAAAAACAGGCTAAATCCAATGACAATTCCCACAAAGTGCACTCTGACCACGATTACTTCTGCCAGAAATCTCCAAGCACGCACAGCGACAGTGGGGTGTCTCTAGACTCAATGGGGGACTCTCCGAGAGCGTCAACAGGTTCCCCACCGAGTCAGGATGAACTGGAGACTGTGTCTAGTGATGGACTTCTCTCAGATTCCATCAACAGCCAATCACAGTTCCTGACACAGACAATCGTCCAATCAGACGCAAACCCTCTTGGGTTGGAGGATATAAACATGCAGGATATCAATGTGGACTTTACCGGAGCTAGTTCCTCAGATTTCATGGACACTTTTGATTTCCTGTCCACAAATAAGGATGTGTCTGTAAATCTTGGTATGTTGTTTAAATTAGTTGTTACAACTTGTTAGTAATTCAGTTTAGATGTCAATGTTAATCTTCCTACGGAAGATAGGGTGTTTAGGTTTACCATACAGTGAATAAGTCCTAAAAAATAAACTACAATACACTAGAACAACTTGTCGGCATGGCTAACTCGCACCAGTCTCTCACTGGCTTACAGGCCTTGCTGCATTTGATTGCCTATTCTGTGTCAGAGATTTTTGATTACACAAATTCTAGGTGCAGTATGCTGCTAAGCTGGCATAAAAAAGCTGAGAAACCTCAGAAAGGCTTGTGTTAGCCAGTGGTCGAGACTGACACGAGTTAAGCTTTGAAGGGAAGTTGAAACTACAACAGAATGAAAAGTCAACAGGAGAATAAACTTCCAAAACTGCTTCCTCTCAAACGGAACTGATTGTGTGTATAAATTTGTATTTGAAGAAAGATGTAACTTATATTTACTTTTAAAAATGTCACAAATTCATCAGGTATATCTTTGACAGATTGTAAAATCCTATTGACATGTTGATGTGATAATGAATATAGTTGAGGCCAAAGATAGTTTGACATTATACTAAATTGCAATGTTTCTGTACAGATTCAGACAGTGACACAGCAGCCGACACGTCCTACATCACCGTGAGCACTGGTGAACAGAAGGGTGTTCAGATCCTCAAGCTGTCCTCCAATAACGACTCCCTCCCCTTCACAATGAGGGACGTCAGTCCGGAGGTCTCCAGCACCACCAAGGTATTACCAGAGTGTCTATATGCACACACACACTCAATAAGTGTCTCCACATTCTTCCGTCCACAACTTCCCTAAGCAAGGCATAACTCTTGCCAGTCTCCATCACTGACTGATTTAAGCCTTGCAATAACTCCTCCACTTTGCCGTGCGAAGATAGTGGATTGCCGCATCTGAAATGTATAATGGACCCTGATCTCCCAGCACAGAAACCTTAAGGAAATACTGCAAGGCTTAAATCAGCTAGCGGTGGAGACTGGCAAGAGTTATTCCTTGCATAGGGAAGATGATCCATCCATTCAATACATTCATCTTTACAGCCAACCTCCCCTTTTGGTTTCCTGACTTGTATACCAAGCCCCTCTGCATTTTTCCCTCTGAGTAAGTTCCAAGACCAAAAGCTGCTTTCAGAGATTTCTTTGGGATTATATCCGTGTAAGGGTGCAACGATACACTAGGCTCACGATACGATACATATCTCGATACTTAGCTTACGATACGATACATATCTCGATACTTAGCTTACGATAAGATACATATCTCAATACTTAGCTTACGATAAGATACATATCTCAATACTTAGCTTACGATACGATACATATCTCGATACTTAGCTTACGATAAGATACATATCTCGATACTTAGCTTACGATAAGATACATATCTCAATACTTAGCTTACGATAAGATACATATCTCAATACTTAGCTTACGATACGATACATATCTCGATACTTAGCTTACGATAAGATACATATCTCAATACTTAGCTTACGATAAGATACATATCTCAATACTTAGCTTACGATACGATACATATCTCGATACTTAGCTTACGATAAGATACATATCTCGATACTTAGCTTACGATAAGATACATATCTCAATACTTAGCTTACGATAAGATACATATCTCAATACTTAGCTTACGATACGATACATATCTCGATACTTAGCTTACGATACGATACATACCTAGATACTCTGATTGGTTGAGAATTTAACCATAGACAATGAAATGTTGACTTTGGGACTTCCCTTTTCGTAGCCAATCAAAAAATTCAATACAAACTCAATTCATTGTGTAGCATTACCATGTTGACAGTCAAAGTGATTTATATTTATAGCCTCACACGGAAGTGACTGCTACCTTTTCATTTACAAAAATTAAAATCATTGATAAAGGATAATATAAGATGTAACATCATTCTTGATTAAGGTATGTCATAAGTATGATAATTGAATAAATTGAGAAGTGTGAAAATAAATCATTTATCGATTAGTATGTCTTGTGACAAGTATGATCAATTTAAAACATTTCCCAAAATTGTTGCAATAAAAACACCCGCTTTTCTCATATAAATCTTACTGAAAACAAATCACAAGATGATTGTATATCATGATCATGACTGTAAATAATATGATTTCAAAATTTGGAATGTGGTCGAACTTTTGATTTGTCAATACTGAACTTCTCGCACACTGTCGTAATTTTGTAGGGTATTTTGAAATAAGGCTGTCAGATGATCTTACGTGGGCGAACTTATAGAGGAGGCAAAATTAGTAAAAGAATTATGGTACATTGGGTGATACCCCATAACTGAAATGTGCATACCATCAGAATATCTGGAAACACTTCTTTGATTAAGTTGAAAACCCAAAGGAGGAGATTTTCTACTTCTTTTTCTTTTCAAGATGTTTCTTGTGTGCAGTCTTGATTGCAGTCTTGGTTACTCATTTAACGACATGTGTTACTATCAGTTAACTGCGCAAAGATAATTGAGTTTCATTCATCTGGACCTACCTCCACTTCTAAGGATAAAACCAATGTGGATTCGCAATGGTTGATATACAGTACAAAGGATTGATTTTTCAATGTCAGGCCCAAGGAATTTATCATTTTAATTTAACATGAAATGGCCAACTCCATAGAAAGTAATTGTCAAAATATGCTTATGAAAAATAATAACACAAACTTGACAAATTTAAATTATGACAGACTACATGATAAAATATATACTGTGACTTGCTGACACGCCCCTCTGTTCACAGTTCCCCGACCTGCAGCTAACAGAGGAGGAAAAGGACCTGCTAACTAAAGAGGGCGTGGCACTTCCTTCCCACATGCCCCTCACCAAGGAAGAGGAACGTGTACTTAAATCTGTCCGCAGGAAGATCAGGAACAAGGTCAGTAGCCATCTTTGATTTATGATCGATCTGAGGTTGATTAACTAGATGCTGAAAGGAAACATTTTCCCGAGTGGCCAATACACAGTAATCATAACTCATTAATGACGGTAATGTACACTGTGATAGGTTTTATTGGAAAATTCTGCTACCTGCAGGTACGGTGTTAACCCTTTCTTGATTGGCTGAAATTGCCAAATCACCTCTGATTTCTGAATTACAGGACTACATTAGCATTTGCAGGGTTGATTTTTTACGTAAATTTGAATGGCAGAAATTTAGGATTACATGAATAAAAGTTGTTGGTTGTGTTACACAAAAATTTATGACTTGACAAATCTTGGAATCATTTTCAATTATTCTTGTATTATTGTCGTAAGTAAAGAGATGTACATTGTCATAAAAAAAACTTTTTAAATCTGGGGAAAAATATTTCATATGATGCCTCGCGGGGAAATATCACCCACAAAATATGTATTGAAAAAAGCTCAAGTGCATGGTTCCTCCAACTCAAGTAATGTTGTATAACATGTACACTCAAATAATATCCTAAAATATAGACATACCGTATTTCCTTAATTACACGCCTGTCTTGAATAGACGCCTGCCTCCAATAAACGTCCTTGCACAGGGCTTTCTGAAAACAAGAAACGCCTGCCTTAATTTAACGCCTGTTAGACCGAATTTAAATTGCTTCCTATAGTAGTTGCCTGTCACTACAAGCCTTATTACAAAATAGACGCCTGCCTCAAATAGACGCCTATGGTGTAGACCATTTGAAAATAATAGACGCCCGGCGTGTAAATAAGGAAATACGGTATATACATCTATATATTCTCTATGTGAATAAAACTATAATATTATGCAGGTATCTGCAAAGGAGAGTCGGAAGAGAAAGATCGAGTACGTTGATGGCTTGGAGCAGAGAGTGAAGATCTGCACCAGCGAGAACAATCAACTACACAGGAAGGTGGAGGCCTTGGAGAAACAGAATGTGTAAGTGTTGTGTTCATACGATATGGATGCTCATGATTTGCAAACTTAAGGATTGGTTTAAAGTGGAAGTATGCATATGCCTTTATGAGAACATGATTTGAGTATTTGTTTGATTTGCGCATTAAGTACCCGAGTTGTCAAATGGACCACAGCTTTTCTTTTGTTTGTGTGACATCCTTCTGTATAATGGCACATCTGTCAAAAGTGAAAATCTTTATCAATTCTTCATGCATTTGTAGTTTACTGTCAATGCTTTGGTCCTAAAGTTTTCTTGTGAATAAGTTGTGTATATATCTACCAATTTCCATTGCCAAAAAGCATTTTGTACCAGAATTCCTAGAGATTTTTTTCTAAACTTGAAAATGTGAGATAGAAATTCCGTAAGTGAGCACTACGCAAAAATAAGTTCATTTAGTTTTGTGGTTGAGGTACACGTCTACACCAACTGTAGTTAGAATGCTGAATTAATGAACTTGTATTATTCATCGTACAGGTCCCTGTTGACCCAGTTGAAGAAGCTTCAATCTCTAGTGACCTCCAAGTCGAGTCGTCCTGCTCAAACCACAACATGTCTGGCAGTGTTACTCCTCTCCTTCGCTCTCCTCGTCATCCCTAGCTTCAACCCCTTCTCAAGAAGCAGCTCCATGTCCGAACTCAAACAGATGCCCATGCCAGGTGAGTTGAATCCATTTTGAATATTTTGTTTTATCAATAGATTTCATATTGTTGGTCCACTTGAGAATAATTTTGTAAAAATTTGGAATCCTTCAGATGCTAATGCAGGTCTCCATAATATAGTTGCCATCTTGAATGTTTCACGATGGATAAACATATCTAAAGTTCTCTTGTCAATTATTAACATAATTTTGTAGATTTCTTGTTATTGGTAACTTTTGAGACAAGTTATTGTAAACTGAAACATGAAAATCAGAAGAAAGATTAGGCCACAAGACCATCTTGAATATTGCCGGTAACACAGTGATAGTCTGGGTATGGCTACATTTAGCCGCTAGTCAAATCAAAAATATTTCATTTGTCAAACAGCAATTTCTCTTATTCACATAAACAGTAGCTTCATCTTAATATCAGTTCAGAGATTATGTGGGTCAGTAGTTCCATCTGACTAAAGTTATTTTAAATTTGTCAAACATAAGATATTGGCATTACACCATTCTCTTACTGTTACATTTTGTAGGAAGGCATTCCCTTATTTTATAGAGCTCATCCATTATTTTCTCATTCCAGGCAAGTCTAGAAGTCTCCTGACAACATCAGACCAGCTGATGAACAATGACGCTGATCCGTATGGCGTGTCTGTGAAACCAGGTCCTCCTTGGGACGCCAAATCTCCCGCCATCAAAACAATGAATGGAAGACTGCCTGCAGAACCAAGAGCTTTTGTTGAGGTCATGGAAGCAGATTCAAACGAGACCTCGGAACATGAATTGAATGCAGTAAATCCTGCTGTACCTATAGAAGAAGCGTCCGATCTGCACCAGAGAACAAATGACGAGGATACATACGAAACGGGACGATTTGCTCACCGGAAACAAAAGTTAGAACAGGTGGATCTATGACAATCGTAAAGCCTTTCTAAAGCTTTGTGAACAGTGAACATGTCTAAAATGAGTTAAACTCAATCTATTTGGCAGCAGCAAAGGGCACCTGTTCATGTTGTACAGGTCATGTTGAGGTAAAACATTAGCTAGCTGCGTAAACACCACATCAGATGGAGAATACTGCTTACACAAATATCCTTTCATCATCTCAGGACTAACTTCCTCATCCTTTGTTCATTATTCTTTCACAGTGTTATCAGGTAATATCCTGATTTACACAGATATAGTAGTTCAGGCATCACAAAGATTCTACTTCATAGAAGAGTTATCAGTCTAGTTTCATTAACACTTATGAACACTTTTCCTTAGGAAATATCCAATTTGAAGATTTTCATAAAATATGCGTTATGAAAAATGAACATACTTTCATTGACAATTGTTTCACCGTCATGTATCATGAGGGATGACGTTGCAATTGAACTTTTCACAAGTTCTTTCATATAACAAATTTGAAACTGACAATCTGAGAAATGATATTAAGATCAGGACCGTGGATAAGTGCCTAGTGAAATGTAAAATCAGCCAATCCATTTCTTCACCACACATTTCATTTATACATCAGTTTTGTAAAGACATTGTTTTGAATGCAATCACTACTCTGGGTGGAAATAATATATCCCTGAATTGACATATTGAGTTGCTCTGCTTATGTTTAAAGTCTCCTAAAGTTTACTCTTAGGCTGGTCCAGATTTCCTGTGAAAATGAAGAAATCTTGAGTGAAATTAATCATGAACCAGTGGGATTTATTTCTACAGGATGCCTTTGTGGAAGAATCCCTTAAAATATTTCTAAAAAAGTTAATGCTTGTGTCCTGGTCAGTCCTAAATGACCATATTCTTCAGGGACTAAATTGAGATTTTTTTTGGGCTGTAGTTGCGGTCAGCCATACATTGTTAATGGAGGAAACCTCCTGTAAACAATGAATTATAACTGAATGCAAGCAGAGGACTAGTTAGTGTGTTCATCAACTACTGATCACCTTGATTTTGTACTGTGGTACAGTGTCCTGTTTATTGTAAATATTTATCAGACTAGTGTGGATATTTTTATTGTCAGTGGTATATTTTGTCTCAGTGCTGTATGAATTTGTTGATTTTTGTTTGTGAATGATATATTTCTCATGTTTACAGAATAAATCATGTTTTTTTAATAATACTTTTCATTGTTCTTCCTATTAAGAAATATGTAATGGAAAATTCCTTTCATCAAGATTATAAAGAAGGATATATTTATCTAATTACAGACTTCATTTTAGATTGTGATATCTTTTCAAGTATGAAAGAAGATGCTTCAAATCAGAATATGAATCCATATTGAAATATAACTACTGTGTATCAAGAAGTTGAAAATCCATACTGAATTGTATTTTCGGTCACTGCCACAATTTCTAGACTATTTTTCAAACAGTAAACAAGAAATTATGGAATATAATATTTATTGTGATGATTGAACACCAGGGTTACAAATTTCTAAATTTTATGAATAATTGTATATGTAACATACATAATCTTAATACATTTCATCCAGAGCACCCAACATATCATTTACACAGCACAGAGTTATTTCTCTCGGGTCTTGATGTGAGCAACAAGTCCCTTGCCCATTATTTCAAAGTCGTTGATTATAGCTTCCAGATTGACTCGAAGTGACACATCGTCAGATTGAACATTCCCGGTGTCTGGCATGCATCCTCCGACTTCAGAAACCTGAAACAGACAGGGGCAGTTGTAATATTTGGAGAGACTATAGTACTTTACCGATACTATTAATACTTTAAATTTAGTTGCGTACTTGAATTTAAAAGTTAAATTCACGCCTACCGGTTAATTTTAGCTAATGGCACATCCTGTATTTTCCTCTTCGTTAAAGGTGCATCCATAGTGTTTCATAAAAATTTATTTGGCTTTAATACATTTCAACTCACCATATGTGCTGTTTACAATACAAACAAATTCACTCAGCTTGCATATTCTTCCCCAATCGCCTAATATATCACAATTACCAGTTTCCAATTAACATCTAGTAACATCATTTTGCATGTGCAGAATCCGAAACTGTACGTTCAATTTACATGCACAGTAGTTATATGACCTTTTCAACATTATCAACCCAAATTTGTTATTTTGTCAGTTTTAAATAAGATTCCAAAATTACGTTCGACTCATTGGCGCTCGCCACACACGGTGCATTGTCCGGTTTTCGATCAGAAATCACTACTTTTACCTTCATATCGTCAATATACTAAAAACAGTAACAGTCGGTACTCCTCGATAAAGTAACACCATTCAAAGCTCTCTTCGATCTAAGATAGTCATCAGTTCCATCCGTTACATTGATCTTCAAAAGTCTAGGCCAGCTAGGCATTCACAAATGAGCAGTGTTACGTTAAACCTGGTCCACGTGACACTTTGAATCGTCACTGCCATAAAGTAATGAACGTGATAAACAACAAGAAGAAAGTTCCTTGTACCTTAAAATCTCGAACTTCTTTAGCTCTTGGCTTCCAAACTACACCGATAAAGGTTCCACCAAACTTGTCATAGAAAAAGAGGGCATCTGCATCAAAAGCAGCCTGAAAAAACACATCATCGATATTGTCACTTTAATCTCTTTTTTTAAAGTTCATTATTTCAGTGATCATTAACAAAGAATCATATGACAAAGTTATTGCTACATAACAATATCAAAACTTCAATTAATACATCAACACAGACTTGAAGAAACAGATATTGACTGGACCATTTAATCGCGAAGATGCCAAACAGTTTAGACTTGTTATTTCAAACCATGGGATAGTATCATCAACTATAGAACATGTAAACTGACCCTGAGTTCCTGAAGGTAGAACTGGACAGGATCGTAGTCCAACACCGGCATCAGCTTCCTCCATGTGCTCTCAGACTCTCTCGCAGGAATCTTGGTTGTCATGGAGATGTCCACAGCTTGGTGTTGTCGTGGCAACTGTCTGTTCTTCAGGTGGATGATGATGTCAAAAGCATCAAGGGGAGGTCTGAAGATTGTCTGCATCGAAAAATGTAAAAGCGGTGTAAGCATAAATATACATTTTATGAGAATTATTAACATGAATCATGGTATGATTTTAGTTTATTTTGGCAAGTTGATTAAATATCAACAATTGCAAAGTCTACATTGCCAAAACACTTTGCAACAAAATTTAAACCCATAGTTTTACCAGCTACATATTTATTCAGTATATGTATTCATCAAACGGTAAATTACTACATCTAATTGTACATGGGTCTTGGAAAGTCTACATTGTCAAAACACTTTCCAACAAAATTCTAAACCCCTAGTTTTATCAACTACATCTTTGTTGGTTCATTTTAACCTTTGACCTCACCTTAAAGTCTGCCTCAACAAAATCTGTGAGCATTTGGGTCTCAAGCACCTGCCTTGACTCGCGGGCGAGGAGGACTAATCGCTGGAGGAGAGGAGCTGTAGGCGTGTCTCTCGTCCAATGGGAGCTCCGGGGGTCCTGCTTGGTGCACACGCTCATCAAAGGGAAGCTACTCCGCTCGGATGTGAACTTGTTGTAGAGCTCAGATATATCATCTTCTGCAAGTTCATTTTTAAAATTGATAATATTTTAATTTCTCGATGCAGATTATTTGCCATTGAGATATTTCTTTTTTTGCAAGTGTAAACAGCAACAAATGAAGATTTCTAATACATTTATCATTTGTAAGTGTTACTCTCCACGTGAAATAATAACTTCACTAGAGATTTCATAGATCTAGACGTTGTAACTAGCGTGTAATTTAGTATTTCATATTTGTTGATAAAACACTGATGACTGACTAGTAAACTCGTTGTTCAAGTTGACGACCAGCGGCTGTGCATTCCAGTCATGTGTGGAGAGTAGAGTCAGGAAGCGTGAGAACCCAGCCATAGGGGACCTGCAACAATCAACCATTTCCTACAGATTTCTAATGCAAGTCTTGAATAATGAGATATTTTATTCTTTTTGGACCCAGAGCGAAAGGGTAATGCGTCACAAATACAAAATCCAGAGCACAACATGAAACTTCATTTAGCATACAGACAGCATATTTGTTTGGGTCACCTCTATTGATGACCGACTCCAGTGGCCAATCCAGGAAAATTTTGAAAAGGGAGGGTCCAACAATGGAAAAGTGGGGGGTGCACTTTTGGGGTCCCCATACCCGCCCATGCAAAATCTTTTGACGTCAAGGGTTAAAGGACCCCTATATTTATTGACTACTAGGTCAAGGGTAAGTGATACAAGAAGCAACGTACCCAGGTACAGTGTAGGGTGCAGGGTAGATGTAGAGGTCAAGGGTTAGTGATACAAGAAGAAACATACCCAGGTACAGTGTAGGGTGCAGGGTGGATGTAGAGGTCAAGGGTTAGTGATACAAGAAGCAACATACCCAGGTACAGTGTGGGGTGCAGGGTGGATGTAGAGGTCAAGGGTTAGTGATACAAGAAGCAACGTACCCAGGTACAGTGTAGGGTGCAGGGTGGATGTAGATGGAGGCGACAACTAGTTCCACAGCTTCCTCCGAGATATGGTCCAGCATCATGTGACTAGCAATCCAACGCTTAGCCAGCCTCACCGCCCCGCTGTACGTGTTGTGCTGCTGCTGTATACTGTTATAGAGAAAGAACACCTGGCTTCTTCACTAATGCTTTCTTCCACATAAAGGGATCATAGAAAATGACAATAACCTATTTGAGGCCACTTCTCTATTTCCTAACTGAGCATTTAGATATTGCAACCAAAAAGCGTATTGCTTGGCCTCGACAGTGCTCTTCGCTTTTTCATCATCTATGTGAGTAAAAGCCCTAAAGTCAAGTACATGCACAGCATTCCTGAATATCTTTTACTTATATGTAACGCTATATGTTGCATAATTGTTGAAAGATTGCCAACACCATCAATTTCTAGTTCATACTTTAAGTGATATGTAGCTTACATCATTATTTCATCAGTGTTTTTTATATTGTTTAGAGAAAATGGTGGGATTTGCAAGTGTTACAGTATCTTACCCATGCAGTGTGCTGGCGAGCTTCGGCCGTCCGCTATACTCCCTCTGTAACAACTTGGACTCTTCCGTGTCCGTGGACTGTACCACCCCCTCCACCGAGGTCGACATCTTGGCTAGAGTTATCTCCCTCAGGTGACCAATCACAAGGCGGAACACAAATCCATCCTAAAAGTTTAACAGGTTGAGGTCACATAACATTCTAATATGGAATCGTATTTGTCACTTCAGATTCAAAACTATGAGAAGGCAAAATTAATTGCAAACATAATATTTTGAATGATACAGCTGTAATAGGCGCGTTTCAGATGCCCAGTGACAGCTGAGAATTGAACACTAAATTATAGCAACATTGTGTGAAAATCAACCTTTATTGGACTTTGCGTTGTGTACTTTTATTTTAATGTGAATATTTCCAGGTTGATGTGTTGCTATTCAAGACTCAGAACCAGTTCATGAATGAGGAATAAAGTTCAAATGAGAAACAACAAGATTGTATCAACAACAAGATTTTATTACAAACGTGGTAGAAAAAGGAAACAAAAACTCAACATCTTGGACAAATAGCACCAGTTCTCTCACTCACATTCCTAAACTAGCCCTGTTAGGAACATGAATATTTAAACTTTCTCTTACAATCCACCCGCACCATCCCAAAATAACAATTAAATTACCCCGAAACGAACAGCCTAACTTCCTATTTCTTTCCTACGCTAATTTTCCCCCAGCCCTACCTAACACTAAATCCCCCTATATAACGCCTAGCATCCTACTGTATAACGGGGTGGGGAAACCCTGAAACAGGATTTGCACGGGGCAGCTGTGCTACAAGGAGCTACCTTTGATGTCGCTTGGATGACCAAGACTGGAACCACTGAATACGGAGAGTCAGGTCACTTATATAGTGCTCCGGGACGACCTCTGACATGGGTCAAGGTTCATCTACTGAATGCGGACCAGCCAGCCAATCAGAGCCTACCCAACATATTTAGCACCAACCACGTGGCCTACCCAATGTATCTAGCACTACGATAAACACGTGACCCAGACAGAAAGTAGTCCCTAAATTAGAGCAAGTGAAACAATGGGCTACAAGACTAACCAGTAATCAATTATCCCAACCATGGTAAATATCATATAAATATCCCTCTGTGACACCCCAATCCCACTTACATTACGATTTACCCCAGTTTTCTTACACAGCTAAAGTCAGACACTTTGTAGAAGAAACAAATCAAAGGGACAATTCGAAACAAGAAAACTTTATCCAGTGTTTATTTGTTAACATCTAAGGTTATAAAATATTAAATAGGTTCAATAAATATATTGTTGCAATGATATGAAAGGATTCCATTGATTAAAGAACTTTATTGAAGAATTAATTCCAATATTACTGAATTGAACCAACCCATAATGCAATACTTGCCTTGAGAACGTCCAGATGAGTTGGCGCAACTCGGACAAAAAGGGAGGGCTCTTTCTTCCTCACAGCATAGGAGAGCTGGATGTAAAATGCAGCCTTTAGACGTCGAATCGCTTCTAAATCGTCAGGCCACTTGCCACTTCCTTCTAGCTTGCACATCACTTCAAACAAAACCAGGTTCAGTTTGATCAACATTTTTATTAAACTAACACCTATGCACGGAGCTATTTAATTGTGATGACAAAAACACAAAGTCCTGAGCCAACCTAAACCATATAAACGTTGATTTGGAAACAACACAATTTATACACCATTTAATATGAACTGTAAATCAAAGACCGGCCTTGCAGATCCTCAATTTCAGTAAGTGGCACCACTGTATAGTCAGTCCTCTATTGAGGATACAGCTGCATTGTTCATGAACACTGACCTTTCAATGTGGGCAGGTAGAAGGGAGCCGGTTTGTCTGGATGAGGCAGGAACTCTGAACCCGCTGAGGCGTTCGTTGTCTGAATGTTCCTCGGAATAGCCGGCATTGCAGGGAACACCTTCAGAGGAAACAAGTCTATGAGTAAGTCGAAACAATTTGTATGTTTGAACAATTCCATTAAACTTTGTAGGGGTTGCTGGTCAAGACAAAGGACAGATTTTACTACAAAGGCATGATGGAGTTGGAAGGGTAAGGAGGAGGCCTGCGAACAAATATCCAGTCAGAGAATTTCGAGTGAGTGAGTTGGGGTTTAACGCCGCTTTCAAAAATATTTCACTTATATCGCAGCTGCTAGTAAGTATTATGGCAGGGAGAAAGCCCGCAACGCCATGTGGCTATGCACTGTGGTGAAACCTGCGAGTAACGGCTGGAACTAGCGAACCATGGGTGGTACTACGCTGAAATTCAGTGTAGCATTGCACCCAAACCTTACTGCGTGTAGAACAGTTCTCTATTGCAGACAAAGTTGCCGTGCCCTTGGCGAGATTCCAGAGAATTTGGAACAATAAAGATAGAAAATTACACTGATCTACAAGTTCATCAATTACAATCAAAGATTTGACTGACAGAGGTACCTAAACTTACAAAATTCCAAATAGACAGATAACACTTATATTTCCCTCCACCACAGCCATATCTCCATTCACACAATGTATGTCAGGACAGTTATCTGCAGATTTCATTTTGAGGATGATCTCACCTCACTAAACCTGAAGACCGGAGCAACTCCCTGCACAGTTTTGACGGTCAGTGGGAGATCGTCCAGCTTGTGGAGGAGTTTACTGAGCTGATCAAGACTTTGTATGACAGTCATGTGCTCCTCTTCGCCCGTCCCGTACACAGAGTTGTCTCCCTTAGGCTTGGGAAGATGGAGTAGAGGATCCAACTGACTTCCCATGAAGTTGATGTGGCTTGGAGGGACAGCAGCATGTCTGGGTGGATAGTGATTTGAATTAATCTACATTAGATAGCAACATTACTGGATTGAATGGTGGCATGTTTGAAAAATTTCTTAAATAAATCTGCGCTCTAGCTGCTATTTGGAACACTGATTTCATGTCAGTGAATCAAATCGAATATTTACTTTGTTAGGAATCATAGATTACTCAAGACTATTCTGAAATAAAACATTGACAATCAACTCAAAAGAGGAGTTTGCATTTTAATGGAACTGAGCTCTATTGAATTTTGCACAAATACTTTCATGATAATATTGCTCTTCTAAATTGTTCAAAGCAAATCATAATACATCAATTCGTACTGACCTGTTGAGGACATGTTTTACTACTTTAGCACAGATGAGTCTCCGCCGACACACCAGGTTTGAGTTGGTCCACACGACGGCCTCGTGGATAGAGCTGTCCTGGAACCTGCGCAACTCGGACTTGTCTCCCCACATCTCGCGGAACTCTGCCGCCTGAAGAGTTCATAATATCACACGTCAGTTTGTTATCCTTAGATTGACAGGAAACATATAGTTCAAATTTATCTTGATTAGCTACTCCAGATCCCTCAGATTTCCTCAATTGAAGCATAAGATCTCAGAAGCCAGAGAATTTCTCAATTGCAACTTAGATATTACAAGTAAAACAATTTAATTCAGCTGACCAGTAACTAATATCACGAGTATAGGCTACACTGAAATATACACAGACTTGTTTCCCACTCATCATACTTCACATTCCATAACAACAAACAAATCATTGAGTTTGTTATGCAAAAGCCAAGATCTCCATGAAGGCTGGTCTTCAATACCAATATTTGTACTTTTCTCATTTCAAGTTTAAGGAAAGTGAGATTAAATGTCATTGAACCTCCAGCCAAACTTGATCTGCTGCGATGCAACAAACTCAGTAGTCTGCAGGCATCAAACTTGAAGTGAAATGATACAAAGAACAATGTTCGAACAGGTAACAAGTAAATATCAATCATGTTGGCATCACTACTCAGTAGTCATGACTCCACTACCTCTGGTGCCTGTGCTGGAGGTCCCTTCTCGATAATGCTGTTGGCCGTCTCTGGGTTCAGGAGGAGTCCGAACGTAAGGGTGGTGCTCTCATCTACATCTGGGGGCTTCTCACTCACACACCACTGAAACAAGGAGCAAGAACTTTGTACAAACCAAATCACAGAGAGATCAACTGATAAATGAGACTGTCAAAACTATATTACTAACAAATTTTCCAATGGTTTCTGAAAGTGCATTTTCTCAGTTTCATTCTGTTATTTTGAAAACAACCTATCTGAAAAAGAGGATATGATATTATTTCAAATATCTATGGATACTGGATATATCAATCATACCCATATTTCATGCATATCCCCTACCAACTGTTAGCATCTCCCTTAGAGTGTTTGAAATTCTTTTTAGTTTCTTCTGCCAATCAGGGCTTGCGGTTTGGAAAATCAATCAGTCTTCTGAAAATTAAACATCACTTAAAGGATATTGACTCTTTGTTTTGCAAAAATCCCTAAATCCAGACAGGCTTACCAGCTTCTTACACAACTGGCTCCATCTGAAAAAACCAGGCAGCTATTTCAAACACTGTTCCCTTATCTGTATCACGAGGAGTTAGATACTGTACCATTAACCGTGACCCTTTTTCCCTGACACAAGAATTACAGTCCCTAGTTTTCCTATCCTACTATAAAGCCCCTACCTGCGGTGGAGCTGAGAGAGCTGGTTGAAGCAGGTGCACCCTGTCCCCCAGAGCTCCGTCGACGAGTCGCACCAGTGCTGACATGCATGCTCGTATATGGTGTCCCCCCTGGTCCAGTAGACTGTTCCCACAATCCAGCTTGTCCACAATACCCTTTAGCTTCTCTGCACTGGAGATACTGTGGAGTACCATTGGTTAGTGCATCGTTAACTACTGTGAAATCTGACGTAATACGGACATACACAGGTGCTGCTATCTTCATATTATAATGTGAAATAATAATCATTCAAATTAAGCCTTCATGCAAACAAAGCTATATTATACGTACATACCATATTATACAAGTATATATACTTTTATATATATATAATTTTGAACGGGAATTATTTCTTAATCGGCCAACGTACTCTTCATTTGAATTAATCCTTGTACACTTACACAAAAACATATCAAACTTGAATAATATTAGACGTGAAAGCATTAGATTGCACTCACTGAAATAGCTGGTCAAACTTCCTGACAAAAGGGACAGGTTTTAGGAGGAGTGTTTCAAAAGCTCCAATATCAGAGCTCTCCAAGAATTTGATAGCCAGATTCGCTTCATGCTTTACCTATGGGCAGAAAATCAAAATCATAATGTCAATAATTTGCATTCAATCTTAATGGAAATTGATTGACATGTATACAACCACATACATCAAGACAAAGAACTTGGGTAAGCTTAAATTGTTATACTTAATTTCACCGTTTCAATTTGTTTTGCAGTCCCAGTCCCATTTTCACGTATCAAAGAAACTTTATGTTTTACATTTATCCTCAAATTTAAAGATATAAATTGTTCCATGCTGGCTGTTGGCAGAAGTATAAAATTTAACTGAACAGCGAGGGGCATGTTACATATATTTATATATGAACTGCATAAACATTGTATTTTGTTTTCAAGTGCAGCAGAGGAATTTGACTGACAAAAACATAAGAAAGGAACAAGAGTCGTACCCTCTTGTAGATGGCCTGTGTGAGAGAGCAGCACAAGTTGAGATAACCACTCGGGTCCACAAACACAAGGTCACAGTGCTCCTGGAAGAGGTCAAGGGGAGGTAACTGTGGGTCACTCTGCTCAGTGCACATAGATGGCGGGTTGGAGATCCAATCTGTACTGGCTGCAAACCGATAGTTCATGTGACAATTTGGATTTCACAGTGTAGCTCAATAAGCGACAACACAACAGATTTCATATGAGGACATTTCTCTATTATACTTATTAACATTTACGCTGCTGAATTGATTTGCTCTGACCAACTTACAGAGATCAGAAGTCATCAAGGAAGGAAATAGTCTGTTGCCTGGCCAAACACTAAGTTCTGCTGTCCTGGATATGCTTTGATTCAAATGTAAAGGGTTACTCTGTACGATCGTTCATATGTAATTCCCACAAGCTAATGCATACTTACAAAATGAAATTTAACAAACCAATTTTGGTGATTTAATACCTCACATAGTCCTGTCAGCAATATTAATGATTTTTCATCACCTAGTGTAAAATAAGTCTACACATACCGAGACTGACGAGGGTGTTCCTCATCACTTGATAGCTGCTCATCAACCGATGAAGTTTCCGACAGTTCAGCAGATGTACAACGTACATAGACATGATGAAACCGCTGAAGCCTCCGTACCCCTGAAACATGCATCGATGTGTTGAAAATACAAGGTAGGTAGTTGAATAGAAGATGACATATCCGAATTGATCTATATAAACTAGCTCAACATTAATTACAAGTCCAAATTGTTACCATGAGAAGTATGAAATTACCACAAAAGTCACAACTTCAGTAATTAATTTATGTAAAATTTTCTAAAGATACTGTGAGCATGTTCCTATCTGGAGTAAATTTGTTGGTTAGTCAATGGACACATTGACCGACTGTTAGATATGTCCTCCAATACTACTATCTTGTAGGAACCAAGTATGAGTTAAGAAAACTATGCCCTCCTATATAGACCCTTGCTCACCTTATCAAGCTCCCTCTGTCGGAGCCAGACCTTGAGGAGCATGATACCCTCCCTGATGCCAAGCGTGTCTGTCTGAGCCTGCAGCAGGTGCCCCTTGTGTTCCCCCTGCAGGAGATCCTGCAGTACAGAACTGTTGTACACTGGGGTGGCGCTCATCTCCTCACCTGCAGGGAGAGATATCAACATAAATATAAACAAATGTCTACCGAGTTGCTGTTCACCAGGAAGGCACTCATTTCTTTTCTTCTGCAGAGAGAAGTTGGAACATAGATATACACAAATATCTCTGTTTCTGGTTTAAACATATTTTATTTCATGAAGAATTGGATTGGTAAACAAGCTATGAGCTTATATGAATACCGCTCCAATGTGTTTCTGGTGTTCCCCCTGCAGAAAAATACCATAGCACTAAGGTAGTATACACCCAAGTGACTTCATCTACCCTGGAAGGATAGAAGAAAACTGTGCAAAGAAACACAGGGGAAATCCTATGTGAGAGTAATACAAACATGTTGCCAGATGACAAAAAAAGGATCAATTTAAAAGAGTATCATGTTAAAATCACAGAAAACTAAATATCAAGCAAAGCAGGGTTCGTGGTAATGCTTTTACTACAAATGTAAAAGTGTGGCCCACCTTCCACTTCTGTGGTCTCCTCTGTTCCCTGGAACCAGTGTCTCCTCACGTTGTTCTTGTCCACAGTGAAGCGACTCAGCTTGAACACTCCCGGGGGTAGACCCACATGTACGTGAACCTCTGTTGTCTTCCCACTCTCCCCTGAAGTAGACAGACACCTTTAAATATTTTACCTGCAGTAAAAGTTTTCCTGATCTATGTTTTCTTGAAAGAAAAGCAATCTTACTCTTCTTGATTCTCAAAATAAAAAAACATGGGAATCTCTAGGTCTGCATACTGAAGAAAGTGAAATAGGATAGCCTAGTTTCCAGAATGCATCAGAACTTTTCTTCGATCTAAGCCTTTAAAGGAAGGACGAGGCAGTTTGAAATTTGAGAAAAGTCTGTATGTGCAATTATATTTTCATAAAACAAAACAATTGCAACACCATTGTGTTTTATATCATCCTTTTATTACATAAATACACAAATCAAATTATCCTTTTCACTTTTGTTTCCCCAAAAACTGCTTTGCTGTCTCTGTTTATGCCTGTTTAGCTAACTCACAAAATATCAGAATATGATGTATCAGTATTTTATCAAGGATTGCCAAGAGTAAACAAAATCTTTTATCTGAGATTATTAATGACAGTATAGATTATTATTACAGTATAGACATTGAATAATTAATTTCAAGTGATAAAACTGGATCGCTTTCAGAGAACTCATTCAATTGAATTTGACAAACCTTTAGAGTGAATAACCAGAATCGGTTTGAGATGGTTTCCGTGGTGATACGTAAATTTCAGCTCGTCAACAAAAGATTTCTTCTGCAGGTGCCCAGCAATGACAGCCAGGTATAACGCTCTCTTCCTCAGGTAGCGCTGGTTCAGGTAGTCCTTGGCTTGTATACACTCCTGAAATAAAGTTGGGTTTACTTACTTCATTTGCTTTGATTTACTGGGACATGAGGTCCAGCTGATGATACGCACAATACAGAATACCTGATATTTGCCGTACATGAAATAAGGCCCTTCAGACAGCCCATAACCTAGTGGGATTGACAACTTTTTGAGGAATACAAGGCTTTTTGCATGCAAAATTTAGAAGTTTCAATTTAGGGCTTGCTAAATTTGAAGTTTATTTCATACACTGTTTTTTTTTATATAAAATATGTCAAAACGCTCAATCTAAAGATGCTGTAAGCAAGTGCTTCCATGATTGACAAATTGACTTGAGGCAAGATGAGATTGAACACCACTTCCACGTGTATCTTTACTATCTAACTTTTATCACCACCACAAGTATCATTACACGGAGAAATCTAGCAATGCAGTGGCTATGTATTACTGTTACTAGGGGTGAAACGGTTCACAACTACAGTAGTGGAACCGCAGTATTTTGCTTTTGGTTCGGTACACGGTACATCAACATAATTTTTCGGTCTATACCAAATATATAACTTAACTTAAACGGTTATGTATTATTAACTCAGATGTAATTATATTTTCAGTTGCACAATTTTAAAACCAAATGATTTCGACATCCTACAAACATATTTTCAAGAAAAACGTGATTTGTTATGGTTTTAGTTAATACATTGAAAGACATTCTTGGTTTTGTACCGAACTGAAAATGTACCGAACCGAGGTCCTGTATCGCAATACAAACCCAACCAAAGCCCAAGCATACAGTTTCACTCATTCAGTTAAACCTGTGAGAATTGACTGAAACAAGTGGGCCATTGGTGGTACTGCACTGGATTTTGTAGCATTGAACCCAAACCTTACTGCAACATTCCTACACAGCAGACACAGTTGCCAAGCTCCTGGTTGAATTGCTACCAAATATAAGTGCTGCGATTAACAGTTTTAAAGAAAATCCTCCTTACATTCAAAGATTTCATAATAATAAATATCACCTTCATGTGAACCATTCTTCCACATCGGTTAACTCACCTTTGGCATCTCCACCAGGAGATCGACATGGACATCAGGTTTTATGCAAGTGCCGACAGCAAAGCTGCCCACCTGCTCCACGGTCTGGGGGGCCAAGAAGTGGAACTCTCCCTTGGATATCTTGGGTAGTTGGAGGAACGGTACATTCACCTTCATCTTCTTCAGCCATTTCTCATCTTGAAGCTGAAATAATTGTTGAATGGAAAAATGGTATTTTATTGTAAAATATATATGTAATGTGAATGGCATTGAAGAGGTGGCTTGATATTTCAACCATTTCTGCTCCGAAGAATGAATTAATGGTCCAGTTGAATTAGTTAATGTGTGAATGAAAGACAACTGGTATTGTCTGTATTTCAGAAAATGAAGTTTGAGGATAAGCTTTGATTGAGAGAGAAACAAGCAAACAAGTGAGCGTGGCTCACTAATACCCCCGACTGTTTAAGTTTGACATTTTTATTTTACTTAAAGAGAGAGGTGTCTGCACACCTAAGGATTGATAAGCTTTGAAATGTAATTGCTAAGATTAAACTGTTTGTGAAATGGTAGGACAAGTCTCGATCTTCATGTGAAAAAGGTGGTTTAAGTCAAAAAAGGAATAAAAGTAACTTGAAAAGGTATTGGTAATATAATACACTACTGCTATTACCACTGATTTCAACTTTATTTTGGAAATTAATCCATCATAATGATTCATTCGAGTGACTTTAAACAACAGGTACATGGAAGCACACCCCTGAAGGCACAGTGAGAGATATACAGCAGTTGATGGCTGAAAGGAAAGAAAATTTAACTTTTCCCAAAATATAACCAGTGGAAATATAAAAAGTAAAATCAACGAGAACACAGAAGTAGCTTTTGATGAAAGTTACATGAAAAAGAAAATGATGAAGTCAACAAATCACAATACAGAAGTAGCTTCAGTCATTCTAGCTATGATAAAGTAAAAGAATATAAAAAATTGCCAAAAATTCAAAAATTCACCAAATCGTGTTACATTTTGCAATGCACCTCTCCTAGTGGTGAAGGAGACATGTGCCAAATTTGAAAAGGATGAGATGAATAGTTTTTCTGTAATCGGTCGGACAAAAAATGCTCCGAATTTGACTAAGTTAAAAAATACAAAAATTTGCCAAAAATTCAAAAATTCACCAATTCGGTTTAAACTTCGCACTGCACCTTTCCTAGTGGTGAAGAAGACATGTACCAAATTTGAAAAGGATGAGATAAATAGTTTTTTTGTAATCGATCGGACAAAAAATGCTCAGAATTTGACTAAGTTAAAAAATAAAAAAAATCGCCAAAAATTCAAAAATTCACCAATTCGGTTTAAACTTCGCACTGCACCTCTCCTAGTAGTGAAGAAGACATGTACCAAATTTAAAAAGGATGAGACGAATAGTTTTTCTGTAATCGATCGGACAAAAATTGTCTTCGGACGGAAGGACGGAAGGACGGACGGACGGACGGACGGAATCGTTGGTATAACTATAATATACCCCCAACCGTTGGTCGGGGGTATAATAAGGATTGGACAGATATATTGTACATCACTTGTTTATGTGCCAATGTTATAAAGGTTGAAGATTTCATCTATGTGACCTCTGAGGGCTGGGGGTGTTAATATAAAGGTAAGGATAAATCAGTGTAAGTCCATAGAAAACCCCAAACCTGTAACATTCACAAGCGATTTTAGAGGTTTTTAAAAGGTTTTACATTTGAAAAATGAATTTTGGGAAGATTTTTGATCTGTGGCATTTCAACTCCATTAGAATATTTTAAGACCACTTCTCACCTGATACGAGTCTCCTTTCGGCAGGGACTTCAACACCGTCTTCAACTTCTCAACCGTTGCTTCAATTTGCTGTCTCCGTTTCTCCTTGAGGGAAACTTCTGTTAGCAGTTCAGTAATCTGAATTTTAAAAAAACAATTTCTTTTAAGTTTGTCCACATGAATTCATATACATTCAAAATAGACAACACGTGATTTTAGAGAGCATCTGAAAATAAGCAAAATGCTCGAACTTGGTACATCTAAGACTATAAAAGTCTTGGTTATAAACTGTGATATATTTAAGCAATAGAAAACGAGTTGGCGTGCTTTATTGTTGAATAAAACATAGCAGGGAGCATAAAACACGAAGGGGAAAGCCCCGAGTGTTTTATGCTCTCTGAAATGATTTATTCTACGATAAAGCACAACATCGAGTCTTTTATTTCTTATATGAGATGCCCTGAAATAATTACTCGCTTTTATAAATAAAATCTTTTATTATGTTATTTGTATCAAATATTTTTAGCAAATATTAATGCCTCCCGTCGTAGAACACATTTACTAGCAATTGAACAATCAAAGTGACGTTAAATATCTCCCATTGACCGCCTGTATTTTATTGCCGTGTGTATCTTGTATTCAACAATCAAATATGTCTGAGGATTTACTGCTATATTTCGATAATTTTGTGTCACATTTGTTTCAATTGCAGCAGTGTTAAGATATAGCTCGTCTGAAGTCTTTAACCTGGTAACTTTTGCTCAGGGTGGGAATTTCCATTTTTGCATATCATAAACAAAATAACACTTCTGGTCGAACTACTTTTCAAGCTTATTTTTTACAGTGCTTAAAGAACAAGAAAAAAGTGAGCATGGCTCACATACCCCCGCCATATGCTATCCGTCCATTGAGAATTATAGAAGTGAAGGGTACTATGTTTAAAAAAACAGCTTCAGGCATCATAATATTGTCCAAAATAATTTTGGGAACGGGCTTTGTTATTACAAAATTTCATTCACTCAGACATAATGTTTTTCAGGTAACTTAATTTTTCCCATTAGAGCATCACACCGGTAATTTGTACCAAGTTCAATTACAGATTCAAGGGCTTCATAACTCCGTAAAAATAATATGTTTGAACTGGACTGTGAAAGTATCATCTGGACTACCTCCATGTTAAATTTAATTCACCTAGATGTAATAGTTTCCAAGAAAACTTGTCCCCATTGGAGCATCACAGTTCTTTTGATACTAAGTTCAATTTCGGATTCAAGGGCCATAACTCCGTAAAAAATAATATTTCGGAAGTGGTTTTCAAACTCGATAAAGAGTATGATAGTGAGTACTCACAACCAAAATTTCATTCACCTAGTTTGAACAGTTTCCGAGAAAACTTGTCCCCATTGAACACAATAAAACTAAGTCCAAAAAGTGACGTTTCCATTGAAACCACAAAAATTTAAATCTCAGAAAGTTGAAAATTGTCTGTGCGCGATTGGAAGAACATGGTTAACAACTGTACAAAGTTTGGTTGATGTACCTTTGACGGTTTTTGATAAAATTGACCGGACGGAATGAGGGACAGACGGACGGAATGACCGCTATATATCCCGCTTACTTCGTAGCAGGGGTATAATGAGTTTTGAGACTTTGCCACAAGTGGAATTTTTAGCAAATTAGGGAATTACATCATTGCACAAATTAGCAATGAAATTCTAATCATGCAAATTACAATACAACATCTCAAATCACAATTCTGATAAAACTTGTGAGACATTTGATTGGAGGTTACAATCGTGAGACAGCCTGAACACGACAAACCTGAAGTTTGAAGAGATTTGACTGAAAGAGACTTTCTGCCTCCTTCAGATTGTTCAGCTCCTGTGCTGACGGTGGCTTGAAGAGAGATGCGTCCAATTTGGCCATTTTAGCTGGGGGTTGTGCAACATCTCCATCTTCTTCACCGGAGTCCTCAATATCCTCCTCTTCACCTCCGTAATCATCACTCAGCTCACTGTCCGACTCCTGGATGACAGAGAGATATGGTTGTTATTAAAAACTAAGTAGTCAACATGGACAACGGTTACGGCCCATGCCACAAGCTAATCTTGCCTTTCAGGCCTGATGAGCTAAAGATTAGTGAAAATACAGCATTTTTCATTTCATGTTTTGCAAAAAAGCAAGATGGTGGACAATCAGCCTCTTTAATTAGTGCAAAAGAGAAATGAGAAGGTAAGACGATTAAAAGTCAATGCTGCTAGTGACGTGTAAGTTTTGTATAGTTTGGGCTGTTTGTGTTATTATTTCGATTCTTTCAATACTTCATAAATGTACTGTGATGATGTTCATTGTCTTCAAAGTCAGTAATTTGATGGTTTCAAGTCAAAATTTGCATATAATCGACAATTGCATCTAATCGACTTTGAAGTGCTAAATGGAGTGTTTGATACTCGGGAAATGGCTTATATATGCGTCCCAAATCTTTGGAATATATCCTTTTATATATAGATTCGACTGTTACAACCCGATCGATGTATATTATGTCAATTTCAGTGTTTCCCCAACCTGAGTGATACATGTAAATGACCCATCTATTTAGAACATTTCTGGATCAGCCTGCTTGAACAAGGATAATGTACAGTGCTGTCGGGTAAAGCTACGCACCTAAGAGATAACGGACCATTTATACTAGTAAAATATTTTACATGTGAAAAATCTATCCAAATGAAAGTTTAGGCTTTTAGTAATCACATTAATGTAGACTTTTTAAGTAGAATTGCTTAATGCATTGACACTAAAAGTAATCAGATGACTACCGTACCCCCTATTTCCATTGGTCAACAAGTGTAGGCTAAAGATACCCAGTCTAAGGCTATGCTTGATTCGTTTTGGCGGCGAATACACCGGTCACATGTCCGGCGTACGCCGTTTCTCTACTAGGCTCAGTTGAAACAAGTGTATCGGCGTACAGACAGGAAGACGTCATCATCCCTCAAACTAGCTTAAAAAAACATATCATTTATATTATATATCTATTTTTTTTAAATTATTTCAAAACATTGATTTATATTTTATTAGCGTGTAATGCAATGTTTGAAATAAGCAGTGACATTTAAAAATAAATCAGTCAACTATTTAATTGTACAACGCAACTTCATAAACAAAAGGGTTATTGAATGTCGCAAGGGTAACATTTGTCCGCCATTACACGCCGCCTTCGCCGGTCATTTCCAACCGGCGCATTCGGAGTACGCCTTAGGCGTACGCCGGGTTCGAATCAAGTGATTTGCCGGTTGCGCCGCTTCCGGCGGCGTACGCCGGGTAGTGCGCCGGGTCCCGAATCAAGCATAGCCAAAGTTTGTGACTATTTTGGTTGATAAACATCCTTCTAAATGCTCTTACCCGTTACAAACATTGCAACATCTTCTCAAATTTACAAAAGAAACAACAATTGAAGTCTATACACTCTGTACATTTATTTATGTTCTATTTGTGGAAGTGCGTATCTTTACCCGACACGGCTGTAAAACGTGGAGCCGCAGGCCCACTGCAAATGTGTTGAAATGTTATAGGTCTTAATTAATAAACACGTCCTAGCTGTTTCGTAAATTCCAGTGATTCCAGGTTTACGCTCGCCTCGCTAGTGGTTCCACTCATTCATGACAGTAAGGGACTATTTTGTGGGAACCCAGAAACTGAATGTCATGGTTTGGCCTGTGAACGACGATGTCTGTCACACACATTAGTTTGATGGCAAATTGATACAATTTCCAACTCGCACATGTGTCGCTGTGGTTGGACGTTGTGAATATTGGTCAACTGATTATATGAAACATTAAAATTAAAATACTGTCTTACTCCAGACTCAAAAGCATCCGTTTCCACCGTACGCTTCATATTGTCAACACATTTCTCTAACCACGTGCACTTGTATTCCAAGGGAGGCAACTCTAAATACAATGCAAATTATCTCCCCTGATTTACAGCCTTTCTCACAGTCGCTATTACTGTCATTCTATTGCTTTCAGTCCACTTGTTATACTCACTAAAAACAAAGTTTTGTTTTGTAGTGGAACGCTTTCAAAATAATGCTAATAAGTATAAGTAAAGAAACCATTAAATGTTGACATGTCTAGATTGAAATAAAGAATATACAGGACTTCTTTCATCAATATAATTCATTGCATATTATTGTTTCTCAAATTTATCATTTTTATTAAAGTTTATAAATATATTGTTACATTAGAGCAGAGACTATATATATAGTAAATTAGAGAGTCCTTGGTAAAACATCTCATTGCACTACCCGATATAGAAATCGGTTATCGGTATTTGTAGAAAATGGTGCGACAATTCTGTGGAACTCGTCAGTGCGAGAGATAGATTTGTAGGTCTCGTGCGATTTTGATAGTTCAGAAAGTAAGATGGTTGACCATTCCATCATTGCACATATTTATAACACAGCTATTGCTACATGAGTCAGATCACTTAAACTACCACCGAGCGGCCATATTAATGTGGACACCTTAAAATGCCGACTCGGTGGGAAATGGACTCGCTTCGAACCATGTACATTCGTTTTAGAACTCCTTTTATTGATCCATTAGTACCATTTAGCCATTAGTAACGCTTATTTACATTTTGTCAGATCACTTCATTTCAGTAAGAACGGCGAGCTATGGCGCCTTGAAAGGGTTAGCCTAAATTGCAGAACAAAAGTAGGTATATAACAACAAGACACCAGACAATAACCAATATAGAGTATTAGCTCATCAGGCCTGGACCTTCTCCAGAACCACCACACCCCCAAAGCTGAAATTTTGTGGGGAGGTACATTGCACCCCGGGGATCAAGCTTGGGCGTGGCAGGCATTATTAGCGAAACCTTTAAACGACTCCTTCTCCGACACCGGTTGACATAGGAAGCTGAAATATTCAGATTAACAGTTTTATTTCATAGAGAATTTAATTTGTTCATTTGGTCTTGACCCCTCCTCAAATATGGGTGTGGCAGGGGGTCAACCCTAAATTCTTTAAACGACTTCTTCTCCAAAATCATTTGATACAAGAAGCTAAACCTTTCAGAATAACATCTGTGTTACATGAAGACTTAGAGATCGGCCATTTATAAGACAGTTGACGTAATTGGGAAATACAAACTTTGCATGTAGACAGTGAAGCGAAGCGTTACACTTTAGCAGACACTCTTATCAGCATAGTTAAAATGATAGATGAAATAATTTCTGAAATATAATTAATGGTATTCTCCACGTTATGCTTAAACAATAATTAATATGTAAGTCCTTTGAAATCGTGGAAAAACTGATTCGAGTCAATAACATTTATGAAAACCACGCCTAATGAATACCGCTATTTCCGGTTGATTCACGTGCGCACCGTACCCACGTACATATGTAGCATCATTACCACTTTAATGCGAATGCGTGCCTGTCTTGTTGCTCGTGGTTGTATGAAAATCTGTTTCAAATGTTTTTTTCTGATCAAGCACTGATCGAAAACTGAACAATTCGGTTGTCTCATTTAAACAATCGCCATTCTTTCGTGACATGACCACTTTTAAAAGCTAAATATATTTTATGCAGAAATGGTGCAACTTAAATGGTTTCTTTTGGTCGACAGTGTATTAGAGGTCCGTACAATAGTACCACAATAATATATAAGATCCCGTAGTCCCATCCCCATCCTCGATAATCCAGCGCTGTTGTTCCGATAAATCGGGATCTTCCCACCTACCCAGCCCTTTTGTTTAGGGTAATTAAACCAGTCAAGCGGTATAATCCCTTAAAACAACAGGTGCTGGGTCAGATTTGATACCCATGAAACTAAGAGAAACGAAAGTATTTTATTTGTATGTGACACTTTTAATCATACATCCAATATGTGTTTTTTTGCACTTTTTCAACATACAATCATACATGTATTTACATATACATACATTTACAACATAGCACTTTTATTTTAACAACATACAATAATTACATATATATATACATTATATTATATATATTATAAATTACATATTATTTAAATGGACATTGAAGTATCATTTTTATAAATGGACAATTCAGTAGCCTGTCAAGTGACCAACAAGGTCCAGGTACTCTTCGCATGACACTATGCCATTCTCATAGCGCCGTTTATAGGTCTCCAAAGCGCTGTCGAGTTGTCGGTACTTCTTCTTCCTGGGTGGAGCTCTGCCACCATGGTTCAGCTGGATGATACAGGCCTCAGTGTAGGCCTGCTCTCTCTTTAGGAAGCTGATGGTCTTGAAGAGGTTTGGGTGGCACTCGGATGTTACAGTGCTCAGCTTTCTGTGCCACCCCTCAACGTGGTTTGTGGTTCTGGGGCCGACGGTGTTGTAGTAGCTGGTGATGTAGTCCTTGAAGCGTTCAGTTGATGGGTCTTCGGGGGATGCTTCTAGGGCGTGGAACCACATGTCGCTGACCTTTTCCAGGGGCACTAAGGGAAGGGCAATTGCACGACGTACAAGTTCGGTGACATGACGGTTGGCTGTAAACTGCTGGGTAAGGCCATGCTTCTGAACATTTTTCCAAATAGCCTGACTATAATGGAAAAAACATCCCTTCATGGTGGTACCTGGAAATACAGTGAACACTGCATTTTGAGCTGCGATTTCAAAGTCAGTAAACACAAACGTGGGAGCAATGATGATGTTATTTGCAGCAGCAAAGTCCTTCACATGTGCGAAGAACCGTTGGTAAGTGGTCTGCTTCTTGTTGGGGAGTAGTCCATAAACCAGCGGGAACATCTTTCCTTCAACAAACGCATGGATGGAATAAAGCTGGGTGAAGACCTCAGGTGACTTGTATAACTTTATAACAAATAAAAGTATTCATGTAATAATAAATGGCATTGAAATAAATACCAATATATCTTTGGTTTGATTCACTTCATTGTCTATTCAAGATGACAAAATACCAAACCTTTGACCCTAATAACGTGTATGGCCTCCCCGTGCCATGATACACGCAGTGACCCTCCGACGCATAGAGAACATCAAACGCCTGACTTCATTACGTGGAATGCGCTGCCATTCTTCTTGGAGAGCTTGGACAAGTTGCAGGCGGTTATGTGGAGGTGGTCGTCGTTGGCGAATACGACGATCCATAGCGTCCCAAAGATGTTCGATCGGTGACATGTCAGACGAGCATGCTGGCCACGGCAAAACGTCGATGTTGTTGTTAGCAAGAAAGTCGTGTTAAAAGATCACACCTTTTGCCTGTTGTCGAATAAAGGGACAGACGACGGGACGGAGAATGTCATCGACGTAACGCTGAGCCGTTAGATTTCCATTCACGATAACCAGCGGCGTCTTCTCCTCACCAAGTATGCCTCCCCAAACCATGACACTTCCTCCCCCGTAGGGCACCACTTCCTGAACGCAACATGCTGCTGTTCTCTCTCCCCGACGGCGATAAACACGTACTCTTCCATCTGCTTTGAAGAGACAGAACCGACTTTCGTCAGAGAAAAGCACCCTCTGCCACTGACGTCGCTGCCAAACGTAACACCGTCCTTGCCAATCTCAGTCTTCGTTGGCGATGTTCGGATGTCTACCGCTGTCCCCGGAACGGTCTGTATGCCCTGGTGCCATGCCATGCTTACCCGGTGGCCCTGGGCATTTGACGCCGATGACGTCACAGTCAAGAAGCGGTTCCTGAAGTGAAACGTGCGCAGGTATCGGTCCTCCTGGTGGGTTGTGACTCTTGGTCGGTCTGATCTTGGCTTGTCTGAGGTCTGTCCGGAATGACGATAACGCTGTCTTGTGAGTGACAGTTGTGCGATGACAGCCAAACGTTCTTACAGCATGGGTGTGGGTGGCTCCCATTTCAATCATCCCGATTGCTCACTCACGTTCTTGTAAAGTTAATCGTGCCATTCTTCAAATATTTTTTTTTTACAAAGTGGGTGTCTAACAGCCAATTCGCATTAGTTTTATACCCGTCGGGCATGGGTCTTGTTTGCTTTGCATGAAAAAGACGAAAACCACAATTTGGGAAAAGTTGGGAAAATCATGCGTTTTATACCACAGTTCAATACGAAACAATCATTGTTGTGTTTGGGCGATTTCTTTTCATTTGGTCGGGTTTGAATCTGAGTTTCATTTTTTTCGTAATTTCAAATCTAAAGTGGTAGCGTTTCTTTTGCTCGTGAGTTTACATACCACTAACACACGAGAGCAGAAGTTATCACAAATATTGTTAATACATTCTTTCATACATATTACCCCTACACAGCATATCCCCTACAGGTTATCAAAACAAGTTAACGGTCCAATAGCTTGTTACCTCCTACTATGCAACGGAACGGTCCAGATTAAAAACAGAGTCAGTTGATAATGTGAGCAAAAAGATTTAATGAACATATCAAGGACATAATTACATACATTCATATCTATTAAGGACATGTTTAACATTATTGAAATAAATAAATACATGTACATACATATCACATATGAATTTGAATATTCACAAATTGCAATGTTTGTCACACTTCACATTGCCACAAGCCAAGCTTCAGGAGATGTCCGACGGCATCTAAGAACTGGACCGGTGACTTCTGTTCCCGATTCAGGTTGTCCTTCAGTCGTCACATTCGGTTCTCCACCTCCCTGTAGACTCTCTTTCTGCTGATAGGGGCTGCTCCAAAGTCTAGCTGTGCAATCTTGGCTCTCTCTGCCTGCTCCACCTTCTTGATCATTGCGAAGGCTGGCCATGTTAGTTTGGTTCAAGTACTTATATACCAAACTAAGCCATCTCAACTGTAAATCTTATTTTCTCATTCTCTTTTATTTTTATTATAAATACCGATATTAGTGAAACTGTTATTTTTTCGCTTAAAAAACGTTTCCTTCTCACCATACTTACTTCCTACTCA
This sequence comes from Gibbula magus, assembly GCA_936450465.1. Taxonomy (NCBI): domain Eukaryota; kingdom Metazoa; phylum Mollusca; class Gastropoda; order Trochida; family Trochidae; genus Gibbula; species Gibbula magus. The sequence goes on along the minus strand of OW388289.1, from coordinate 97,180,300 downwards.
TTTATTTCACAAACAATCCTACTAAGTACACGTATATTCTTTTAAGAAAGCTCGTAACCTTGACCTACCGCTTTATTGTATTATCAAGGCCTTTGATGCAATGAGTCTCCCGATATTGTTATATGGTGCAGAAATCTGGAACCACTCAAATGTCTATATCCTAGAAAAGGTACATCAGAAGTTGTTTAAGTTGGCAGCAGACCTTAAGATATCTACACCAAATTTGATGGTATATGGCGAACTAGGTAGGAAGCCACTAGAAATTCTGATAGCTAAAAGAATGATAAACTTCTGGCATAAACATGTATCAGAAGATAGTAAGTTATCATGTGATATGTTAACTTTAATCACTTCAGATTTATCATGTCATTACCGATCACCATCGGTTAAGCACATTGAATCAATATTAAACAACTGTGGTTTTTTTTAATTTGTACTATTGTTACCAAAGCTATTTGACAGACAATGGTTAACCAATGCGGTAAACACGGTCCTATAGTGATCATTTCATCAGTCTTGGCAAAGCTCGGTCGATAACAGTTCCAAAGTTTTTACTATAAGTATCACAAACAATTTCCAACATTTGAATACTATCTCTATCTTCCTAAATCAATTTCTTATCCCATACTTAAATTCAGAACTACCAACCATAAATTACCAATATAAACAGGTCGCTGGACCAACACACCTAACGAAAATAGATCTTGTAAATTATGTTATTCCCCAGCGATAGCAGATGAATTAGACTATATGCTTCGTTGTTCTGCTTTAGATATTGAAAGATGCAAACTTTTACCTATCAAATTCGTTAAAAACCCCAATTTAACATCATACAAACTACTTTTCGCCTCCAAGAAAAGGAATATTTTGAAATCACTCTCAATTTTTATTAAGATTATAACAAGAAATGTGTCAAACTTGTATTACTTCTCTCTTCCATGAATGTACATATAGATTTACTATTTCTATTCTGTCATCTTGTCACCTTATGTATGTTATATTATACCATGTACTGTATTCTTATACCACCATTGGTGGTCTTATGGAATAAAAACGAATCTTGAATCTTGAATCCTATACATTTAACCCCGTAATCCCCTCAAGCTTAATCACTTTCATTCCTACTCCATACTTAATCACTCGTTAGGACGAGTTCATTATGTCAGACAGGTAACTGCTTGTGTTGTTTTAACTAATTGTAGGGGAAATGGAGTGTAGGGGATATGGGCTGTAGGGTTATGGGCTATAATCCTGTTCGATTATAGCCCATTACCGATATTAATTAACACAAACAAATGCTTTATATACAACTATTTAATCTATAACTATACAGTTTCCTGCATATGAAGTAACTGTTTAGAGCCACTTGGCTCTTTACTGCATCATTCATTATCTCTAAGACTAACATGTCAATTATAAGACATTTCCCATGTGGTCTCTCTTATGGTTTCGACAGTCATCAAATTTAAAAATTGTAATAACATTGTGGTCAAGTTATGTTACTTAGCAATTGGGCAATGTCAGAACGAAATGTACACACATTATGGATCCTTTTAGCCCCTCCCTACAAAATTTCAGCCTTGGGATGCACAGACGCCGGAACTAGTAAAACGTTTGCGGAAGACGGGCGACGCCGGACGACCATTATAAGCCATTTGGCCTTATAGACCTGATAAGCTTAAAGGTACATCCATTGTGTTGTTTGGGGATACATATGCTAAACGTTATAAATTGTGTTATGTTATCGAAATTCAAAGTACTGACTGTTGCCGAAAATTGCCATTTTGATCTTAGTCGACTTAGTTTATGACGATATGAAGGTAAAAGTAGTGATTTCTGATCGAAAACCGGACAATGTACCGCGTGTGGCGCGCGACAATGAGTCAAACGTAATTTTGGAATCTTATTTAAGTAGTATAGTAAGAGGGAGCACATACTCCTTAACCGGATCCAAACCGGATCAGCGTTAATGTATGCAGCGTAGCTCATTAATAGGCTAATGTATGCATGACGTCACGGGTCAGAAAGGTCGAGGAATCATTAGACTACACAATGCAAGGATGCTTTTGAACCTATCCATGAACATTAACGAGAACAATGGTCTTTTATAACACTACCCATCGAGTAATGAAGACCAGTCGAACGAGTTTGTAGTTTGGAGCCAAAAAAACTATTTGTAGGTATGACGTGTCACCCGTCCCCTCTGTGATTAAAATACACATATGAATACATTATGTATACCTAGCGAAGCGTGAGGATTTGACCTGGCTATACAATACCGTATGGTTTTCTGAATATACACCTAGGCTTTTGAGCTGGCCATAAGAAGTCCTGACCTACTGCTTGAACAAAAGGTCTTTATTTATATCGCTACAGCGTCGGCCAAGAAACGTCTCTTAAATATCCATATATTATTATATAGGTCAAATGTTTATTTTCTACTTTTCTAGTATTATTATTATATCTCTCAGTGAACCAGTGAAATAGTACACGAAATTGACGGATGAAATATTCTCGAAAATATGTTTCATACAGTGAGTGAGTGGGTGATTTCATTTACACGAATCTTACAGAAGTATAACAATGTTCGAGTCCTTTAAGTTTGATATTAGTGTACGTTTCTTAGCGTAATATTTAAGATCGGGTATGCAAACTTCATATGAAGTGATTTTGAGTTGACTGATAGTTATACATAAAATACCATTCCATAACGAGTTAAAAGCGAAATAGGAATATACTTAACGTCATTTAAAATATATATTGGGTATATGAGTTTTTGCCTTGATAGGTTGTCAACTTTAAAAAGATATGGTAGTTAGTACTGATATGAGGTGAAATGAAGGCTGCAATTGAAAACAAATTTTATCGTACAGAACTCAAAAACGTATTCATATTCGTAAGCACTTCTATGTTGTTTTATAAAACAAGTTGATCAGTGTATCAGTGAAAATCTATATACGTCATTGAGACATCGTGAATAGTACTGTGCTTTCAGATATATCGTGTTTAAGGTTATGAGTTTATGAAACGTTTGATTGGATGGAGCATAGATCATATACAAGTGTAGATAGTCTAGTAGTCTACTAACCGTCACGTAGCAATAAAAAAAAAACAAAAACAAAAACAAAAAAAAAAAAAAAAAAAAAAAAAAAAAAATGTGATGCGGTTTAATAATAATAATAATATAGGTAGTGTTTATTGATATATGTACTCGGTTGATACGACTCACTACAGCGTACGACAGTCATGAGAGCGAAGAAGGTGAACAAGATTGAGCTGTATCGAGAAAGAAAGGTGTATGGTTTTGACGGCTTAATAAGGCGCCGTTTTCATAGTAAAACATCCATATATGGGCATTGTACTATAGGGGTCAGCTCGAGTTCGTGTGGCTTGTCATTGCTGTAAAACATCTGAATTAACATGAGTTGCGTATTCCAGCATCAAACACATACATTTATAAAAGACATTAGGTGTTTTTACATCGTGTGAACAACGACACTATATACTCTTGAGATGACCATCAAGTTCAGTCATCAAATAGAACTTTATGAAAATGACATACCTTGACACGCTAGCTCGTAAATCAACGTCTGTTATTATATACGTTGATATGATATGTTTTCCAAAATGACATTCAGCTATATACGATACACGTTATACTATGTCCACCCATATAACCAACGTGGCAGAACATAAGCAACTTTTACGGGTTTGTTAACTGGCGAGGTCTAACGAGGCAATACCTATAGCTAAGATAAGCAGACAATGACCAGCGAAGCTTGACACTTGAGCAGTGAATCTACATGACTCAACAAATTGATCTTCTTCTTCTATGAAAATAGGCAGAAAACTCTCTCTTCCTTCATTTTCGACAGAGACTCTCAACGTATCAGTCGTGTTTGAGTTTATGCTTAAAAACGTACGATGGGAAGGAAAGTGTACGTTCCGGATACCCAGAAGTTTATAGACTTTCTACATCGCAGAAGTAAAGGTGAAAAAATGGTGAAAGCTCGCCCAGGTTCGGGTCTCATCCTCATCACATCACCACCACAACCACCAGCACCAACACCACCAACACCACCCAATGAGGACGTGGTCCAGAAAGCAGAGACGAAAGGACAAAAGCGTACTACGGAACGCAAACGAGAGGACGACCTATCTCCTTCACTCGAGGGAAATGGCTCTGCCAAACGAAGGGAGATTATAACTCTCAATCCAAGAGATATATTTGTATAGTAACTATGGTGTATCCCTACAGCGCATGCGCGTCATTTTAACATATAAGCATCGGTTAGAGACTGGTCGTTACTCAGGAGAGACTACGATGTCCTATCGGTGTACCACGTGTCGAGGCCTGTTGCCCGTAGATGCTCACGGGGAAGATGGGAGCGGACTCTTTACCTGTGTGTACTGCAAGACTAAATTGAAATACACGTATCACCGTTTCATAGTACATAGCGACAAGTGTACAGTGGAAAGAAGATTAGCTATCCACTTACATTCGTGCTCTTGTGACGACAACAAGATACTATAAAACGCAAGCGCAGAAGGAACAGATCAACAGTTGCCTTCTTACTGTCTCAACGAAAAGACGTTTAAAATGAAGACAAGAACTTCAGACAAACGTGTTGTTGTACCGAGAGATATATTCTCAACGTTTGGCAAGACGACCCAAGCTAGGAAATCCAAGATTTATAAAGCAAAGTCTTCGGCGAAGAGGCGACGGGTTACCTCTCAGAAGAAACCTGTTACCCACCAGAAGAAGAACAAGAACTCGAAACGGACTGCATCTAAAGGGAGCGAGCATAGGAAACCGACTGTAGTGAACATACAACACATCTCGACGACACAAGGCGTTGTGAACAGGGCTCTAGCTGCGCTAAAGAGACAGAGGCTAGAAAAGTATAAAAAGACTTCTTCTCAACCTCTCCTCACATATCTGTATTAGATCAGAATGGAGCGGGTCGACTGTCCGGATTGTGGGAAGAGTTTTACACGAAATGACAACCTATTGAGACATCAGAAACAGAGGCATGGATGGACTCCTTACACACCTCCTACTCCTCAGAGTGGCCAGTCGCTAACTCCTCCTCCTCCTCCTCCTCCTCCTCAGAGTGGCCAGTGGAGCGGTAAGTCTCCGCCTCCTCCTCCTCCTCCTCCTCCTCCTCCTCCGCCTCCTCATGAGCAGCGATTCCAGCTCGAGATTCCCTCCAACGCTCTCGTGGTCGGGCCAAGTGGTTCGGGGAAGAGTGTATTCGTCTTCAACCTATTACGACACGGCTTGATTCAACCATTACCAGATTCAATCGTTTGGTGTTATTCCGTGTGGCAACCTCTATACGAGAGCATTCGTCAAGCCTTATCCCAGGTCCAGTTTGTGAAAGGACTACCCTATAACCTGGAGGAGGACAATTACTTTGATGCCCATAAGCAGAACGTGTTGGTTCTAGACGATTTTCTGGCGGAAGCCAAGAATGACAAGCGGATATCCCGTCTGTTTACTCAAACTTCCCATCACAAAAATGTATTGATCTTTCTCCTATTGCAAAACCTGTTCCCGAGAGGCAAGGAATCTCGTGACATTGCTCTCAATTCGCATTACGTGACCCTATTCAACTCGCCTGTGGACAGACAACAGGTGAAGGTATTTGCGAGAAGAATATTCCCCGATGATATAGGTAGATTTATGAGTGTTTACGAGAGAGCTGTTGAAACACCTTATGGAAACCTAACGGTGGATCTCAAACCTTCAACGAGTGAAACGAATAGACTACATCTCAACGTCCTGTCACAACGAAATATAACCAACCGTCAGCAGGGTCGTGGTGGTGGTTCGCAACACCACCACCAAGAGATAAAAGACGTCTCACCTGACTCAGATCTTCAGACAGGTCGTGACGTTCGAGCTGAACACACGTCTCATTCTCTTCTGGACGACACTGCATCCATTTCGAGCGAAGAGTCTGGACCTTTCACCATGGCAACGGCTTGTACATCCTGCGGCACGTTGCTGAGCGATGTCTATTCATTGCAACACCATATACGATCTTGGTGCCCGGCAGATCATCAAGGCCCTTTGAAATCCAACAAGAAGAAACGTGTCATCTACGACGGTGACACCGAGGATGAGGGACTACAACATCGTCAGAAAGGTGGTGGTAGTAGTGATCACGCTGTCCAATCTGCTCCTCCGCCTTCACACCACTGGCCAGTCACCGACATGGAAGCAGAGGAATGGCAAAACGTAGGCTTGCAACGTATCTGGAAACGGGTCTATACCCTTTATCAAGACGTGATGAGAGTCAAACGACAAAAATACCAACGACTAGGTCGAACGGCAGAATGGATAGACAGAAAAATGAAACAGCTTTGGGAACTGAAACTAGCCGAAAGTCTCAACAGTATCCTAGAGTTTACCCAATACTTTAAAGAGGCTCCCCTGTTTCTACCCCTTCTCGTCAGTCTGGGCGACATGGATCCGTCAACGGACCAGTCCACCCTCAAAAGTAAGGTCCGTCGTTTCACGAAACCTAAACTGAGAGACATTCTGACTCGCCTGGATATGCCTGAAATTGAGAGCGACTCTGACTCGGATATGGCTACCGAAAACGACGGGGCTAATGCAGATGACGAGCAGAGTGAATAGGAATAACAAAACGCTTCCAGAGATATCACTATCAGTCGACTCTCAGCGTTCGAAGAGACAGGATGCGTTCTAAATTAGCCAATTCCAAAACGGTTCACATCATTAAAACATTACATGATCCTATCAACAGGAAGAAGAAGAAGAAAGGTGATAAGAAGCGTCCAATTTCCCTCTATGTCAACGGGCTTATTAAGCTGGGACCTCCCGGGCACCGAAATCAAACCAAGAGATGAGGTCTCAGGATATTCATCCCAAGGGATAGACTATATAAGAGGACGGATACTTTAAAATGCATAGGAAAATATGTGTTATTTTCAAATCGGTTACACTTTCCATACTGAACGGGAACTGTGTATGTGTATCTCAAATTAGTTGTACATTATATTTTCAATACTGTATGTAGAACACCTTACTGCATGTAGAACGCCTTGCTGTTTATCACAAATGTATCTCATCTTGTAATAAATAAGTCAGTCTAAACCAGGTTATTTTGTTGTGTTTTCTGTGTGTAAGTCTTCATAAGATATAGAGGAGGGTTTGAAATAACGTTTGAATAGCTTTGAAATGTGACAATAGACAACCATTTTGAAAACGAGACGAGTATTACAATGCATACATCCAAGCAATGCTACGATATGGTAACGCATCAGTCGTGTTCCAGTTTAACGTCCAAAACCCATTATATACAATGTACAGATGATCATGTTGATACTGCAACGCATGTTAGAAAGTACCACCGTCAGAGCAGGACATGTACATGTTAAGATACTCGTTTCAAGACATTTTACAATAAATGACAAGACATCACAAACCATTATAAAATAGTACAGTCCATTGCATTATATATTACTATGTATTATAGGGGTGTGAAGGCAATATAAAGTTTGATGGTCACTATTGATTGAATACTTAAAATTTAAGACAGTTGAGAACCTCCAACCAGTTAGCTCTCACATAGCAAACTGGAACATGTCAATGTTCACATGAAACCAATTGTAAAACTTATAGGGATTAAGATATTGATATTGATATTGATAAAAGGTAGCCTGATATACTGTGTGCCCTTTGATACGAACCTAAATACTAACTGTCATGATATAAATTCAAAAACCTCGATAAATCTATACAGAGATGCCTAAAACACGCTTGCCCCGTTATAGTGCATAGAGGAGAGATGGGTCTCGAAACCACGTGCGTTTGAGCGGGCCAGTGTTATAACAGTGTTACAACGGGGGAGGTACGGCGACGTCAACCAAATAATGGGTGGATTCACTGCTCAAGTGTCAAGCTTCGCTGGTCATTGTCTGCTTATCTTAGCTATAGGTATTGCCTCGTTAGACCTCGCCAGTTAACAAACCCGTAAAAGTTGCTTATGTTCTGCCACGTTGGTTATATGGGTGGACATAGTATAACGTGTATCGTATATAGCTGAATGTCATTTTGGAAAACATATCATATCAACGTATATAATAACAGACGTTGATTTACGAGCTAGCGTGTCAAGGTATGTCATTTTCATAAAGTTCTATTTGATGACTGAACTTGATGGTCATCTCAAGAGTATATAGTGTCGTTGTTCACACGATGTAAAAACACCTAATGTCTTTTATAAATGTATGTGTTTGATGCTGGAATACGCAACTCATGTTAATTCAGATGTTTTACAGCAATGACAATCCACACGAACTCGAGCTGACCCCTATAGTACAATGCCCATATATGGATGTTTTACTATGAAAACGGCGCCTTATTAAGCCGTCAAAACCATACACCTTTCTTTCTCGATACAGCTCAATCTTGTTCACCTTCTTCGCTCTCATGACTGTCGTACGCTGTAGTGAGTCGTATCAACCGAGTACATATATCAGTAATAACTACCTATATTATTATTATTATTAAACCGCATCACATTTTTTTTTATTGCTACGTGACGGTTAGTAGACTACTAGACTATCTACACTTGTATATGATCTATGCTCCATCCAATCAAACGTTTCATAAACTCATAACCTTAAACACGATATATCTGAAAGCACAGTACTATTCACGATGTCTCAATGACGTATATAGATTTTCACTGATACACTGATCAACTTGTTTTATAAAACAACATAGAAGTGCTTACGAATATGAATACGTTTTTGAGTTCTGTACGATAAAATTTGTTTTCAATTGCAGCCTTCATTTCACCTCATATCAGTACTAACTACCATATCTTTTTAAAGTTGACAACCTATCAAGGCAAAAACTCATATACCCAATATATATTTTAAATGACGTTAAGTATATTCCTATTTCGCTTTTAACTCGTTATGGAATGGTATTTTATGTATAACTATCAGTCAACTCAAAATCACTTCATATGAAGTTTGCATACCCGATCTTAAATATTACGCTAAGAAACGTACACTAATATCAAACTTAAAGGACTCGAACATTGTTATACTTCTGTAAGATTCGTGTAAATGAAATCACCCACTCACTCACTGTATGAAACATATTTTCGAGAATATTTCATCCGTCAATTTCGTGTACTATTTCACTGGTTCACTGAGAGATATAATAATAATACTAGAAAAGTAGAAAATAAACATTTGACCTATATAATAATATATGGATATTTAAGAGACGTTTCTTGGCCGACGCTGTAGCGATATAAATAAAGACCTTTTGTTCAAGCAGTAGGTCAGGACTTCTTATGGCCAGCTCAAAAGCCTAGGTGTATATTCAGAAAACCATACGGTATTGTATAGCCAGGTCAAATCCTCACGCTTCGCTAGGTATACATAATGTATTCATATGTGTATTTTAATCAGAGAGGGGACGGGTGACACGTCATACCTACAAATAGTTTTTTTTTGGCTCCAAACTACAAACTCGTTCGACTGGTCTTCATTACTCGATGGGTAGTGTTATAAAAGACCATTGTTCTCGTTAATGTTCATGGATAGGTTCAAAAGCATCCTTGCATTGTGTAGTCTAATGATTCCTCGACCTTTCTGACCCGTGACGTCATGCATACATTAGCCTATTAATGAGCTACGCTGCATACATTAACGCTGATCCGGTTTGGATCCGGTTAAGGAGTATGTGCTCCCTCTTACTATACTACTTATTTATAATAGACAAACTGATAAAGTTGGGTTGATCATGTTTAATAGGTCATATAACTACTGTGCATGTAAATGGGACGTATAGTTTCGGTTTCTGCACATGCATAATGATGTTACTCTATTTTAATTGAAAACTAGTAATTATGATATATTTGGTGATTGGAAATGAATATGCAAGCCGAGTGAATTCATTTGCACTTTAAAAAGCACATATGGTGAATCGGAACGTATTAGAGCCTAATAACATTTTGGATGTACCCTTAACTGAGGCAACAGATGGAATTTTTCGAACATTTGAGAGCGCGGACAACCGATTGAAGATTTGAGAGCGTGACAACATGTTGTTGGACTGATTGGAAACGTCAATCATGTCATCCCAAATGTGTTTTTAAATATTATTAATTATAACTATATTTAATGTAATTATGTTGCCAGGAACGAGATATGATCATGTTTTAAAGTACTTGTACGTCCTCTATGAATACTAATAAGACATAATTCATAAAGTAATCATGTTAATAAACATATGATTTTTAACATTACAACGCGATGATACGATGCTAAATATCCATAGGTTGTCAGCCAAGTATAACAATGAGAGCAGTCGGAATAATGTAGGACATGGCCCAGAAATCAAACTAATAGAAAATTTAACTCCTATTCGAACCAGCTTTAACGGGCAGTAGCACGTTTTCTGCAATTTTTGTTTTTTAAATTCCCATTTATAATGATATTTTATGTCATTTTTAGACCATAGCTGCTAGTGTTTGAGCCGTGGTATAACCAACGTGAATTTCAGTTAGACCACGGCCGGAACTACTTTTTATACGATTCTGATTTTTACGTGGTTTCAAAATCTCGTCAAATGCTTGACATGTATTAAACAGTAAAAGAAGAACATAACTCAAATAAACATTTTATTACATCAAAAGTGTGTTTACAGTTTAAACAGCTTGGGAAGTTATAAAGTATGTACTGTTTGTACAGTGATATCAATGTTTACGTTCAGATGTATTTAGGCGGTTCCTCTCGGGCCCTGGCGTCCTTATTAACTTCGTTCATCATAGATATAGGTGATAGACAAGACAATACTTCCCGAAACCTGTAAACAAAATTAAAGAAAATTGTGAAAGTTATATTGATATATTGTCTGTAGCATACAAGTCATTGTATGTTCAGTAACCTATTAGTATTACACCATTTCAATCGAAGCGTTTAAAATATTTACACAGTGATGTAAAATTGCGTACTGATTGAAACAAATACATTAAATACTCACTAGATAGTTAATGTTACTTTTTAACCAATGCCAATGCTCAATTTGCAAGTGAAGCCTGAAGGGGGAAACTTAAATACACGTGTCTACATTCCCGCTGAACTATCTAAGCTCCGTGAGATACAATGTAGATAAAGAAAAACATATTTATTAAAAGTTTAATGAAAAGTTACTTACGTAGTAAGTGTTGTTCGTTAAAATCATAATAATTCTTACCTCACAAACACTCAGAACAACGTTTCAACCCCTCCACATACGTTGAATAGAGCTGCAAATATCCACGTCTGAATATTTCAAATGCCTGTTTTCAAATGACTGGAACTCCACGTGCGCAGGTCAGAGGTTCACTCGCACGTGCAAATTGTGAGAATGCGATTTTCACGATCTCTGTGGTATTGTTTTGATGTCAATTTCGTGTGCGGCATGGGCTTCATATGTGTGATTTGTCCAAAACAATATAGTTCGCGAGAAAAATATTAAATTAGTTGATAAGATATATCTTAACAAACGTATTATTATTTGGCAATAGTCTAAGTAAGTTAGACCATTCGGGCCTTGTTGTCTGATCGTTGAAATGGTTAGTTAGACAACTCGCGCTACGCGCTCGTGGTCTAACTAACCATTTCAACGATCAGACAACAGGCCCTCGTGGTCTAACTATTACATATTTACTTACGAGGGTAACACATCTTATTACACAAACCAATTATCTGTAATGGCAATAACGGTGTTGTTTACAAAGCAAAAATTGCATGACGGCCATTTCAATGTGAACATATTTAATTATTTCGAATTACAAAAACGATTCCCATGGCTTTACCGAACCATGTACACTCATTTTTAACTTGATTTCCCCAAGACAGAAGGGAGTTTCACTATCAGTGATATTATTTTTCACATACATTTCATCGACCTACTTGAGCGAAAGAACGTGCTACAGCCTACTGAGAGGGTTCTATCGGATATTTTTGTGGAAACGACTTTCGAGAGGACATTCCTATTGATACACACACGCACGCATATTTCATAAAGTCTAGCGCCCATTCATTTGAAAATAAAAACAATGAGAAGTGAAGCCACTCATCGGCGCTAAGAGTGTGGAAAGCATTGCAACGGCACCTCAAGCCATTGTTGCTTAAGGCCCCTTTACACAGACATAAAGACCGTTGTGCGTCCTCTGTGCGACCAAAAAACATAACAGATCGCCGTTGGACGCTAAAGGGAGGCAGAATGGTTGCTCAGGTCGTGAGGAGGTGGCACAAGGGATGTTGAGACATCGCGACTGATCGCCAAGGACGCGGAGGACGCCACAAAATTTTGAACATGCTCAAAACTTCCGCAGAGGGGTCGCCGTCGATTCTGGTCGCTCAACGGTCGCTCCCAGGAGGCAGAAAGGTCGTACAATGGACGTTCTAAGGTCGCAAAGGACGCTCAATGATCGCCATGTAAGAAATACGCTAACGTTGGGCGATGCCTCTGCCTCCCTTGTGCCTTCCTACTGCGTCCTCTGTGCAATCAGAGCCGTTTATATCACGACCGTTCTGCCTTCATGCAGCGACCACGACAACCTTTGTGCGACCATGACGAGTGTTGTGCCTTCTTTCTGCATTAACTCAGCCTTCTGTGAGCGACCTCGTAAATTCTGAAAAAGATAGATTATCGATTCTCACATGTTTCCTTGTTTCTGTTGGCAAATCATTGATAAGACTATGACACCAAAAAAGAGCAAGACAACAGAAAAGTCAAGCAAATAAAGATGTCTTAACTCACTTGTAAAGAAACGCCATCACATATTTAACAATAAGAACGGAATGCTGCTGTCGGATAAAGTCGATTTTAAATGTCTTTGATAATAACAAGTTTTGTAAAGAAGTACGCACAATTTCAACATTCGGGTTTGATACTTTTATCATGATCTTTATTCAAACACATACGGGTATTGGAATAGCCTTTTTTTTGTCCAGAATGTTGGGTAATTTTCTTTACAAAATTACGAAATACCGAAAATTAATTAATAAAAGACCTATTGTATCTCTCTAACTTTAATTCTGAACTCTAACATTGAAGCATCGTCACGGTAGGACATCGTAAAACAAGCCAAAACGTCCCTTTTTACTCTCTTTTTACTTTTTTATCTCCCCGTTAAGAAGATTTTTAAAAAGACTAGTTTTTACAAGGCATGATTTTCAGAAGTATGAATAGATAATGTTTCATATACTTAAATTTAACCAATTTGACTTCTGGAGGAGGATGAAGCCTTGTTTCATTTCTTTTGTTTACCCGTGGATTTAATAATTTCATGTATTTTTGTATATTTACTTCTTTAGTTTTTATTAAATTTTTTTTATCATATTCTTCTGCAAAATTTTTTTTTTATTTGTATTTATTGCAGCTGCAAAAGCTCATTGGTTGGTTGTTTTTTTACTGTTGGAATGGGACTGAAACAATTGAGACTAATGCAGCTTATTATAGACCCTAGTCTATCCAGGTTGCCGAATGGTCCCCGGGATCACTGAAACATTGTTCAGGTATCGCAGAGGAGGCAGAAGTGTTGCTGCATTGTCGGCCAACTGTCGCCATAGTCGTGAATGGAGGCACAGCGAAGGCACAGAGGAAACACAGAGGAGGCACAGAGGTGGCTGACGGGTTGTACGGGGATCGCCCTTGATGCTGAAATGTTGTTAGGGTTGCACAGTGAACGCCCAGCGAAGGCAGTGTGGAGGCTCCGTCAACGTGCAGGTCGTTCAAAGATCGTCATGGAAATTACCGTTATTTGCATTTTAGGTCGCACAAAGGACGCACGAAGATCGCAGGAGCATTTACACAGAAACGGGATTTCGCGAAATCAGCCGACCATTGAGCGTCCTGTCCATTTTTTAGGTCGCTCAATGGTCGTACGAAGGACGCGGCTCTGTGTAAAGGGGCCTTAACTTAAATGATTCATTAATTGTTACTTTATGAATAGATCATCAATACATGTTTTGTAAGTTGAAAAAAAATAAAATAAGTGAAAACACAACTATTTTTCATATCATATCAAGTAATGCAATAAAGCAAGATGGCGGCGCCTATTTTTGAAATAAAGTAATTTCTGGGTATTGGAATTCACTTATCTTTTGTGTTCATAACCTCCTAAACCACAGCAAAGATATACTCTGTTTTGTATTTTAATCGCCTCATTTATGTGTTTTTTAACCTACATGCATGCTGTATTTTAACCAAATACTATGCTCACATGTATGGTATGGAAGTCTTCCTCTAAGACAAAAAAAAAGAAGAAAATTGACAAAATTGTAAATACCTCCAGTAAAATTTGCGGCTTTAATTTTGAGCATCTTTCATTCCAGTTTGATTCTAGAGTTAAAAACAAGGCTCTAGCCATTCAATCAGACCCATCGCACTTTCTAAATGAATATTATGATTTTTTACCATCTGGACGTCGTTTCAAAATCTGGCATTTAAAAACTAAAAGCATCAAACTCGTTTGTCCCATAGATTCTACAGTGTATAAAACTTCTAAACCTTCGCACAAAATAGCGATTATGTAACTCTTGAAACACGACATGGTTGATTAAAATATGGCACATTTAATACAAGAGGTTTTGTGTTAGTTGGAAACTATGTGAAGATATATGTACATTAGTGTGTAAATTAAAAACAACACATGGAATTAATGTTCACACAACTTTGCTCAAAATTTCTATTTCTACGTTTCAAATTAACACATATTTATTTCTTAATGCGTTATACAGAGGGCGTATAAGCATAACATGTAATTCATCTACAGCTGCTTACCGAAAGTTTTTTCACCTACACGTGTATTTTTTGGAAATATCATGTAAATTGACGTTCATTGTTCATCCATGAGTAAAATAACGTTTCTCAAACGTATCCCGTGAGCGTCACTCCAATGGTGAATGTTTATGAACTTTGGCAAAATTAAAGAGACAAAAGCGATCAAATTTGGAAGATTAAAATTTATTTAATTTTCGAATAAAAGGTTTCAAATTGACAAATTCTCACAAATACATTGAATGAGTATACGAAGAAATACATGATGTATGTTTAACCCAGTCGATCACTTACTGGATATTTCACAGAAGAAAAAACTGTAGTTTTGAAAAGATTGACCCATGGTCAGTTCAAAGAGCTATACCAAAACTGTAACTGTTTACCATGAGGCATCAAATCAAATAATGTTATGGGACACTCAACTGTCTTCTTATAATTCTAAAGAGGAAAATGATCGGCCTGGTTTCCGCGTTAATACGATGCTTCGAAGACATGCCTAATTACATGTTATTTGCACTGAAACACACAAGGAAGTGAAGAAACTTTCGCCGTGCAGCTGTATGTACAGAAAACATCTAACCCGAACTCTCGAGGGATACTATTTGTTCTTCAAATGCCAAAATGTCAAGTGTTACAAATCGTCATAAATCTTTATTAAATAAACAAATATGATTACATATATTTTCATAGACGAATAGAAATCTAAATAAGAATCTTTATTTAACGTTGGCGTAGTATTTTGAGCATTACCATTTATAACTCTATGGGAGATATGTATAATGAATATATAAATATTGATGATGTTTGGAAACTCATATGGTTAACTAAAAATATGTGTAATCAATGTGTACAAAACCATGACATGTAATTTGTACATTGTAATCAAAATGAGTTCGAAATGCGAAAAAATAATTTCATACGCAGGGCAATGTTTTTAGATGTAATTTTGGTTTTCTATTCCACTCTAACACTTCACAACAGCCGTATTTATAATTAAAGCGTCCATGCGTGTATAATCAATAACAAAGTATTATTTTGGGTCGAGTATATTTATCATAGCTATTGATGGGTGACTGAAAATTATACCATTATAAAAATGCATGTTATTCACGGATTTCTGCACAGTCAGAGATCAGCGCTAAACCAGAATGAGTCGTATGGTATACGTATCCAGATCCCTGGGTCTCTGTGCTGGACACAGGCTTAAAAGGTAGGATTTCTGTCCCTAGCTTTCTGTACTGGACACAGGCTTAACAGGTAGGATTTCTGTCCCTGGCTTTCTGTGCTGGACATAGACTCAAAAGGTAGGATTTCTTTCCCTGGCTTTCTGTGCAGAAGATAGACTCAAAAGGTAGGATTTCTTTCCCTGGCTCTCTGTGCTGGACACATGCTTAAAAGGTAGGATTTCTGTCCCTGTCTTTCTGTGTTGGACACAGGCTTAACCGGTAGGATTTCTGTTTCTGTCTTTCTGTGCTGGACACAGGCTTAAAAGGTAGGATTTCTGTCCCTGGCTTTCTGTGTTGGACACAGGCTTAACAGGTAGGATTTCTGTCCCTGTCTTTCAGTGTTGGACACAGGCTTAACAGGTAGGATTTCTGTTTCTGTCTTTCTGTGCTGGACACAGGCTTAAAAGGTAGGATTTCTGTCCCTGGCTTTCTGTGTTGGACACAGGCTTAACAGGTAGGATTTCTGTTCCTATCTTTCTGTGCTGGACACAGGCTTAAAAGGTAGGATTTCTGTCCCTGGCTTTCTGTGCAGAACATAGACTCAAAAGGTAGGATTTCTGTCCCTGGCTCTCTGTGCAGGACATAGACTCAAAAGTTAGGATTTCTGTCTCTGGCTTTCTGTGCTGGACATAGGCTCAAAGGTTAGGATTTCTGTGCCTGGATTTCTGTGCAGGACATAGGCTCAAATGTATGATTTCTGTGCCTGGTTCTCTGTGCTGGACACAGGCTTAACAGGTAGGATTTCTATCCTGACTTTCTGTGCAGAAATAATATGGTTTCTGACTCTGGTTTCTTTGCTTTTGCTTTGCTCAAAAGGTATAAGTTCTATCTCTGACTTTCTGTGCAGAAATATCGATCAACATATATGATTTCTGTCCCTGGCTCTCTGTGCTGGACACAGAGGCTCAACAGGTAGGATTTGTGTATCTGCCTTTTCAGAACAAAGGCTCATAAGGTATGATTTCTGTCTCTGGTTTTCTGTGCCTGCCACATGCTCAAAAGGTAGGAGTTCACACCTCAGATGGTTTCGATTAATTCAATATTTAAAAAGAAATAAGATGCATTTGATTATATCATGATTACAATAACACATATTTGTAATATCGTGACGGTGTGAACTTTCTTTTGTACTTTAAGTGTAAGGTTTGAAATAACCCTGTCAGGGAGAGTGCCATCCTCGGTTACCCAGGGTTTTATATATGCTTCGTTACTCTCCACTATATCAGAGAAATCTGTACTAAAATTATCCGCCCTTTGTAGAAAGACCCGTTCCTAAAAATGGCGTGAAGTATGAATTTCTCTCAACTTATAAAGTATGAATTTCTCTCAACTTATACACAATGTTAACAACAAAAATCTGCTCGAGCTGACCTTATCAGAAAGAGAAAGTAGACAAGGCTATAAATTCATTGATGTATATGCGACTATGGTAGTACATATCTCTGGCATTGTGACTAAATTATCAATTAATGAAAATGTTCTACATTGAATGACCGAAAAACTTTGATAATAATGTTGTAAAATTGATAATATATCGCTCAAATATTGTAAAATATCTTGGGATACCTTATACAACTTTAGTATGACATATGATGAGGTTTTGCGATATGTAAAATTACACAATTTGGAGTTAACTTTATATTTGCTTTCAAATGATGACATTTTAGCTAAGTTTATGAAACGTCCAAAGAGACACAACATACAATTTGAGGTGAACCTTATATTTGCTTGCAAATGATGACATTTTGGTTAAGTTTATGAAACGTCCAAAGGGACACAATAGAGAAGAAATGTGTCATTAATTAATAATAAACAGGTGCTATCATATCTTTGACATTCTTATCCCACAATGGTTACTCCCTTCAGATTTCCAAATGAAAGGAGTAATCTCAGTGAAAAGAGGATTTTAATTTTAATTTTAATTTTATTCTAAATTTTAATTTTAATTTTAATTTAAATTTAAATTTAAATTTCAATCTTTATTAAATTTTACAGTTACATGTTATATTTTAATTTCAACAGCGATAAACTGACACCCGAGGAGAACCGTGCTATTTTTGGTCGTTGTTATGATCCTAGTGGCCATGGACATAACTATGAAGGTATGGATATCGTTATTTCGTTGGTATCTATGAGAGGTATTGGCAAACTGGTCTACGTATCCAAATATCATGTTCGTCACGACGTTCCCTTGCCACATATTGTTTTACCACGACAACTTACATATTTTCAAATATATATATATATATATGTGTGTGTGTGTGTGTGTATGTATATATATATATATATATATATATATATATATATATATATATATATATATATATATATATATATATATATATATATATAAATGTACTGAAGAAAGAGGCTTATATACTGTGTACTATATATCATTTCTACATCTTGTATATTTACCAAAGGGAAAACTTGTATATGTTTTATTACATACCTAAAGATAAAAATAAAAAGTCAACTTCTGTAGCATTTAAACATTGCTTATTTTAACTTCAAATTCACATCAACATCTTGTTTCATATTACTTTATTTATTCATGTTTGAACATTACCACTTTTATGCGTGTATATATATTTTCAACAATTTGAGAACATTTTAACACTTGACTGTGCCATGATTTAACACTAATTTCAAACCACCATTATAATTATTAGCATAGTTTCGTTCATGCAAGTTGTAAACTACATAGCATGCAGATCATAAAACAAGTCGTATTTAAATGTATGCAGCAGCTGGTATTCAGGTTGGAGCTTATACGGCAACCTCCCGAGACTCATTGATATATGCGTGTGTCGACCTACATACTAGTATATGTGGCGCAGTGACAAGATTATCAATATATGAAAATGTTCTACTTTAGATAGAAACTTCTTTGATAATAATGTTAAGCTAACCGCCAAGCTTGGCGTAAGTAACTCCACGAGTCATAGAGGGGCGGGAAATAACTCATTTACTATCTTAGATAAGATAACCGTGAAGCAGGTCACCGTCCGTTGAAAATCGTATTCACTATTGCTGAACTTCATCAACAGAGGGATATACAGAGCTACGTGTCATATATATATTGTGCACAGCCAAGTGAAAGGATATTTATTCAAGAAGAGAGTTCAATAGAACTATTCCTTTAATGATACGCGAACATTTCATTTCAAACAGTAATTAATAAACTAGTGGCCAAAATAAATGCTTCAAAATTTTCAAAAACAAAATACTGCTACAGTACAAAGACACTCTTGAATGTCTTGAATAAGTATATGTCCCGTAAAGACGTACTGAACAATTCACACATCATGGTATGATACATTTATTTGTATGATTCTTCAAACAGCGGTGAGGTGCTAAAGTCTCTACTTCAAGAGGGCTTTTGGACACAATTGTTTACATTACAAAATATGGAAATAATGTTTAAAAAAGGTGTTGTCCAAATAATGTGCCACCTTGGACTCTAATTCGTTGACGCTTGGTAAAAATAGTAACTGTTGGACGTTATAAAGACAAGCCAAACAACCCACATTTCACTCTCCTGTCTCGCCTAGTTAAAGAGATTCTAAAACGACGATTGTTTAAAAGGCGTGTTCATAAACATAATGATACAATGTTTTAAAAGCGGATAATAAAGGTTTGCTTGCTTCTGAACACAACATGTAACTATGTGTCAGTCCTATTAATCATTTCTTGATGAAACTATATTGCCTTTTTGTAGGTAGCGTTTCTTTTGGTCGCTAGTTTATTTAATTAATGTGAAATATGTGAACTTCCGAAAATGCATTGATCATTTTATTTCAATCTATATTTCAGTTGTTGTAACCCTCAGAGCGCCGGTAAGTGTTTTTCTTATCGTTTAAGTCTCGGGTTATATGAACTTGTAAAGTAAACTGTTATTATTCTCACATTTTCGAGTAAAAGTAATTGAGTCCCAAAAAGTTAATCCAAAGATTTCCTTTTTCTGTCCGACGGATTCCCGCAATTTGCATTTGCACCAATCATATTTTATTAAAACTTGAAAATACAGTGTAATTTCGCAGTTTCGCAGTTTAGACAATAGGCATTGAAAATTGAAGTCTTTGAAAATATTTATTAAATAATACATACAGTTATGTGCGATAGCTCATTAAGAAAGCTAAACCATGTGTATACAATTATAGTTACAGAATCAAATACAAGTTCATAGTTAGAGCACACGTTTTGTTGGGAAACCTGCAAAGTAATCACATGATTGATAGCTCATTTTAAAGCAGATATATCAATTGAATAGGAACTAACACTTTCTATCATTACTTTGGAGTGAGAGGTCGTTGAATATTGCCTTTTTCAAAACTAGTAATTGTTATGAAAAGAACCACGCCTCTTTACAAAAGATGTAATCAAACCATATGGTTACGGAGGCGCAATTTCATATAACAGCTCATATACAGCTCCATACCTGGACAACAATAGTCTATGGGTCACAAATATGCATTATTTAGTATTTCCAAAGTGAATCTTCATAGGAACGTAACTCGGGTGTAACTAACAATGCTAAAAAATAGTTTCTACCAACAAGTAGGGTACCAATGGTAATCAAATACATGTACCAAAAAGTAAGGTAGCAATGGTAATAAAAAATGTCTACCATCAACTAAGGTACCAATGGTAATCAATAATCTGTACCATCAAGTAAGGTACCAATGGTAATCAATAATCTGTACCATCAAGTAAGGTAGCAATGGTAATCAATAATCTGTACCATCAACTAAGGTACCAATGGTAATCAATAATATGTACCATCAACTAAGGTACCAATGGTAATCAATAACCTGTACCATCAAGTAAGGTACCAATGGTAATCAATAATCTGTACCATCAAGTAAGGTTCCAATGGTAATCAATAATCTGTACCATCAAGTAAGGTAGCAATGGTAATCTACAGTTTCTACCATCAAGTAGGGTAGCAATGGTAATCAATACTTTCTACCAACAAGTAAGGTAGCAATGGTAATCAATAATCTGTACCAACAAGTAAGGGGAGCAATGGTAATCCATAATCTAGACCAACAAGTAAGGGTAGCAACAATTATCAACAGTTTCTACCAACAAGTAGGGTACCAATGGTAATCAATAATCTGTACCAACAAGTAAGGGTAGCAATGGTAATCAACAGTTTCTACCAACAAGTAGAGTAGCAATGGTAATCAATAATATGTACCAACAAGTAGAGTAGCAATGGTAATCAACAGTTTCTACCAACAAGTAGGGTACCAATGGTAATCAATACTTTCCACAAACAAGTAGAGTAGCAATGGTAATCAACAGTTTCTACCAGCAAGTAGGGTACCAATGGTAATCAATACTTTCTACCAACAAGTAGAGTAGCAATGGTAATCAACAGTTTCTACCAACAAGTAGGGTACCAATGGTAATCAATAATCTCTACTAACAAGTAGAGTAGCAATGGTAATCAACAGTTTCTACCAACAAGTAAAGGTAGCAATGGTAATCAATAATCTGTACCAACAAGTAAGGAGGCAATGGTAATCAACAGTTTCTAAAATCAAGTAGGGTAGCAATGGTAATCAATAATCTGTACCAACAAGTAAGGAGGCAATGGTAATCAACAGTTTCTAAAATCAAGTAGAGTAGCAATGGTAATCAATAATCTCTACCAAGAATTAATGGTAGCAATGGTAATCAACAGTTTCTACCAACAAGTAAGGTAGCAATGGTAATCAATAATTTGTACCAACAAGTAAGGGTAGCAACAATTATCAACAGTTTCTACCAACAAGTAGGGTACCAATGGTAATCAATAATTTCTACAAACAAGTAGAGTAGCAATGGTAATCAACAGTTTCTACAAACAAGTAGGGCACCAATGGTAATCAATAATATGTACCAACAAGTAAGGGTAGCAATGATTATCAACAGATTCTACCAACAAGTAGGGTACCAATGGTAATCAGTAATTATCTACCATATCGATAACAAGTTGACCATCCAGAGATCGAATATTCCCCCGACTGAGCAATGGTGAAATGTTTTCCTTCAGATTGACCCTGTGAGCGGCACTGCCATCAAGCTGTCCGATCTAGTAAAAGACTTGAATGTACGTACCTGTTAACATGTATGTTCTGGTTCTGGTTAACGCATTACAATGGCCGCTCGATGGGAAATGGACTCGAATGGCTTAACCGAACCAAGTACATACCTTTTATAATTCTCTTTATTGATTGTGGAGTATTATCTAGACATTGGTAACACTTATTATACCTTTTCGCCAGATCACTTCATTTCAGTAAGAACAGCGTGCTACGGTGCCTTTATAAATAATGTGCAGTTACAAAATGAACGATTGATGAACACTGATGGCACAAGAGGTTTGTGGTGTCACGCTTTCAATTGAGGGGAGTTAAGTGTAACAATATACATTTTGAATAAATTACAAGCACATTAATCTTGAATTATGAGTGAGAAGAACTCTTATTCAATCTTTTGTGAATCATCTCTAACTTGACACCAATATTAATAAACAAAAATGTTTATTTATATCTTCCAGGAGTATGTATATGAGCACCTGGATCACAAAAATCTCGACAAGGATATCGAGCATTTCTTCACTCACTCCAGGTACGTAGTTAAGCTTATGTATATGGTTACTATTTTATATTTAAAGAGAATTCATTTCACGTGGAAATATTCTATTCTATTCGTGGTATTAAATAAAGGACAACGTTTTTCTTGAGAATTCATTTTGGATTTGCAACGCCTTTAATAAGGATTGATTTTTAAAAAGTATTTTATTCAATGAAGAAAGGATAAGGAACAAGTTAACTTAAGTGGCTGGACTTTCCAGCAATAAACATTGGTGATTTGGCGTTTATTAGCCATTTATGAATTTTATAGTTGATAAACGTGTATTACCATAAACAAAAATGTCATTATTCATTTCCACTAGCTTTTTTTCGACCCAAAGAGGTCTCTTCGGGTGCACCACGTTCATCAATATATGTATTTATTACATACTCGGTTCTATCAGTGAAATAAACCCTCTATCAAGCTACAGTGGCGATAACCTGTATCACCACTCTACTGGGTGACGATAAACTTTATCGCCACTCACGTGACATAATCGGGACAATGTTATGACGTCATATTCACAGCTTGCGAAGGCTGTACGTTTGCAGTTGAAATCAACGCGTCACTCGTGAAAATATAAACTTTCTACCCCACTCGATGAGATAAACAGTGTATTAGTCAAGAAAAGACAGATATCCTCGATATATTACTTACATCATAAGACTTATGTCACTTATTAATATACTTGTGGCATTCTCCTTCCAGCACGATTGAGAATATAGCGGTATACATCTGGGACATTCTGGCCCCACAGCTCCATGGGAAACTGTATGAAGTGAAGGTCTGCTCTACCGCCAAGAATGCCGCCACCTACCGAGGGGAGATATCTTCTTGAACGAAACATTCATGTAGACCTGCCTCAGGACCCGAGCGACCCGCGAAGGTTCCCGGAATGTGTTTCGTGACTGAAGTCCAAGTGTAAAGATCTTCTGCGTCGATGATTTTGCAGAATACTTTATTTGTCATGTCGTAGATGGTATAATAAAAATCAATATGAAACATTTTGTTTCTTGTTAATGTTTGTGTTACAAGAATGTCTATGTTTATCACTAACATTTGATATGATTTTGTGTGTTCTAAGATATGCATACAACTGGTCATGTCACAGTATCTGAACATTATATCATAATGTTAAAATCTATGATAACCTGGGATATAAAAAAACAACAACACCTTTTACAATATTTGTACACTGACACATTGTAGATTTGATAATTAAGAATTTCTTAATTTAAAATGTCATTCTTATTATCATGCAGTCTAAAACTTGCCTCTGAAACAAGTATTTTATTAAATATTGAAAGGAGCTTATGAGAAATGGGATTAACGTTAGAAATACGTACCATTTAGATAGTGACCAAATTCAACAATGTTGTGTTTTTAAAGCACACAATCTTCAATACTACAAGTTCTTGTTCTTTCTTTGGCATGGATCCCTTGCTGTTCACTTTCAGATTTGAAAATTCCGTATACTTCTGTTTTCTCACCGTTTATAATGCATCCAAAATTCGATGTCTTTTACACAGATTGGTGTCTAGCGGTTTAAATCCAAGAACCAGTTGGGTATCATCAGTATAAAGATCCATGGACAGATTACGACGTTTTGCAAAGCATCCCACTAATACCGTTTAAATGGTGAAGAGAATAGGGCCAAGTACTGACCCTTGTGGGACCCCATTCTTGTCTGAGGCGTTGTTAACACACACTAAAAGCTTTCAGTGAGATATTATGAAAACCGTTCTAACGCTTTTACGCTGAATGCAATGTTGGATCGAAGTCTTGAAATCATTATAAAATGGTGGTCTTTTGAATATATTGTTGCTGAATGGTCCAATTGAAAAAGCATGGTAGCTACTTTGCATGCAATAGGTCATTCTGCACGCTCATTGATCGCTCAATGTAGCGCTCAATGTAGCGCTCAAGTAGCGACACAGTGCAAATTCCTCGAAGTGTGCTCGCTTTACTACGTAGCGCTACATCGAGCAATCGCGTTCAAGAGAGGTTTAAAAGTAATCGCTCAATAAGTAATTGCTCATTGAGCGATTACTTTGAAACCTCTCTTGAACATGCCCCAGGGCTCCGTTCCATAACAGCGAGCGCTTATAATCGCTCATTGATTGCTCAATGTAGCGCTCAAGTAGCGCTTATTCTCTCATGAACGACACGGTGCAAAACCTCAAAGTTAGCTCGCTTTGCTATGTAGCGCTACATTGAGCAATCGCGTTCAAGAGAGGTTTAAAAGTAATCGCTAAATTGAGCGATTAGTTTGAAACCTCTATTGAACACGGCCCAGATTTGTGTGTTGATAGGTGTACAAAATGTATCATCCAAAACTGTGTTCCACAGGAGATATCGCTTGTGTGAGATCAAGCGATATCTCCTAGGGGATATCGTTTTGGCAGTAGATTTTGCACAATGCCCTGTCACCGTCAACTACATGACATCACAATGCATTTACATCATCGAGTAATGACATCACAATCCTATGACGTCTTTAACATGATGACGTCAAAATGCTATGACCTCACCGCACTGGAAGTCAAATGGCAGAGATGTGCTCAGAGATGTACACTATTTTCACTGAAACGTAATAAGAACCATTTTGGATGATAAATAGAATCTCACCCTCGTGTCTTCTGATATCAAATATATCAACACTCGTTGATAAAAGTAAAAATATCCTCGGCAAGCCTCGGATATGTGTAACTTTTATCAATTAATGGAAATGTTCTTGACATCGCTCAATAATCATTCCTAGATGTAACTGTACTTGGGCCATGAAATAAACGAGTCTGTGTCTATGAAGTTTTGAGTAAAGCGTTTCATTTGTTTTTTAAAACTTCATAGAATATTTGAATCTCATTTAACTAGACTCTATGTAGCTTTTAATTTACTTGGTCACCCATCTTACCCCAAAGGAAATATATGTTGCAGTGTATGTGTTTGTGGCCGAGGGCGTTATTATATTCATTCATGTATTATATTCATTTACGTGCAAACATATACTCATGGTAAAAATGGTTGACATCCCTAAACAGAAAATTGATTTAAGCAAATTAAATGCATGGACAATAAATATTGTTCGATATTTTCGGAAATAAATGGCACAAACACATGATGCAAACTATATAATACTTGCCATGTATGTATTGTGTGCGAATGAGACTCCTTGAAAGTTTTTATGTATATTTTGGTTCAGTAGAATATATTTTTTTCAAATGCAACTTTCCATTATTTATTAGAACCAAAATGAGAACACCCAAACACTGTAACAATATACCAATGCCACGATCTCAAGACACAAGGAATGAACTCTTTTGAATAAATTTCATTTTTCTTATATTCCTCTTTCTTTGGTATTTTAAAGTACAAGTGGAAAAAATAGTACGTTTGTGATTAAACGTAATTATTTATACTTACCTGTTGACTAGACCTACTTTGCCTTACCTCCTATAGGTAATGCTATTTCAACCTTAACACAGACGAACTTGAAGAGTGGAGAAGGGGTGCGTAAAATCCCTTATCCAAGGGCCGGTAAGTCTAGGTGGTCTCGTGACGTCACTACCTGTTCAGGTCACTCTCCGAAAGTCCCAAAAGACAAGACAGACCAAGTGGGGAGGATGGGAGGGCCTAGAGCGTAGGTCTAGTCAACAGGTAAGTATAAATAATTACGTTTAATCAAAAACGTACTATTATTTAAATACCTATCTGTTGACTAGACCTACTTTGCCTAGAATCCCACCGCATGGAGGCGGGTCAGTAGATACATGGTAGTGACGAGACCAGCGACTAGCCCTGAGTGTAAGCTAACCTACGAGTCCTCCACCCTGTGGTGAGGACAAGGCACAGCCCGGGAGATACTATCTCTCCTGCTAAGCGGATCGAAGAGACAACCCTGCCACTCAACTTCCGATCAACACACTGCCCCCCAACCCCAACAGGGAGGGGGGTGTTAAAGCGAAGTTAAAGAAAAACCAACAGACACGAGAGCTAGCAATGTAAACAATGTTTATTTACAATATACCTTAAAGCTCCTAAGGGGGTTGACCCCTTCTTGGTCTGGTTGGGGGGACCACCTTCGCCTGAGCGAAGATCTGTGGACCCATCCTAGAGATGCCTTCAAGATCTGCTGTTGAGGCATCTCGTAGGTAATGGTTGGCGAAACCCTCTGATGAACGCCAAAAACATCCTGCCATGACATCCGAAACCGCGATGTTGCAGTGATACGCCATCGTGGCTGATACTGCGCGGATCTCATGAGGGTTTGAACGCGAAGGCGGAGGCAAATCAGCGGCCTTGTACGCATCAATGACCGCCGACCTTAGATACATCCCCAACGCTCGCTTATCTAGCTCCTTGGTGCTCCACGGCGAGTGAGGCAAGAACAGACGACGCCTGCCATCTCTCAGCCTGCGGGTGCGCTGCCTGCGTGTACACCCTCAAAGCCCTCACCGGACACAGAGAGAGATCCACCTCTCCTGAGTCAGAACCCAGAGTCGGGATAGAGAACGTACGGCCAGCTTCATCAGCTGCCTGGTTCTTACAGACAAGGTCGGGCGTCAACCCAAGAGAGGCAGTGACAGTCTAGTCACCTAACAGGTGAGTGACAGCCGAGCCCCTAACGCGTGTAATCTAGACGAGGTGAGTGACATGCGGTCCCCTAACGCATGTAGTCTAGACGAGGTGAGTGACAGGTGAGTGGCACTCGCATCACACAAACGAGTCACTGACACGAAACACCTAATCAAAGCAGTGTAAGAACTCAGTTCCAACACTAAGACAACAACCCTTCCGATAGTTAAATACTTCAACAACACCAAGAGTGTAAACTCACAAACGTAGATAACGAGACGCTTAAGTGAGTAATACGCAAGGTTGAGACGAGGCACTCAAGTCGAGTCGAAACTCACCTAACGCGAATGATTAGCGAGTGACAGGCTTCCCCTTCCCGCGCGGGAGCTAAGTCCCCTTCAGAACAAAAGGAAGCCTTCCTGGCTGCCGACGAACGGGGTCCCGACACGCTGACCTGACTGAGTGATACCTCCGCGAACGAGGCCATCTCCGACAGCCTTGGGACTGAGTCGATAACCGGCGGATCCTCCGACAACCCCACACCCTCCGCATCCGACACTATGTTGATGAACGGAGGGTCCGAGACATCAACGAAGCGGACGTCACGCTCCGCCCAGTCTAGCGAGCAATCCCGGGTGGGCGACACCACCGTGACCCAACGCATAGGGGTGTGACAAGCCCGCGAGGAGGCAGCGGACCCGGAGGCCCTTGAGGACGTGGGACGCTAACCCTGAGACACGCAGTCCGCATTGGGTTCACGATCTAGCGTAGTAGCGGGGATCGTGAGACTAGGCAAAGCCAGCGGACCCAACCGGGCATCCAGCAATGAAGAGACCCTGTCCTTAACGGACGCAAGAAGGAGGTCCGGATTGACTTGGTCAAACCTATCCTTCTTGGTCTTCTTCTTCTTGCTCTTGGGTGTGGAGGGTCCGCTGACCTTAAGTCTCAAAGGCGACATACGCCTGTCTGGCGAAGGGGGAGGTGACGTACAAGTCTGCGGACGAGAACGCAAACGCGAAGGGGGAGAGAGCGAATCTCTCAACCCCTAGCGGAGTCGGAAGAACCAGGCGACTCCCTGTCGAAATCAGCTGCCCGTTCTGTAAGTACAATGTCAACCGCCTCCTCGGGAGACTAGTGACGAATGGAAGAGTTCAATAACCGGCGAATCACTGACTCGAAACACCTAAGTAGCTTAGCGTAAGAACAACAACCCTTCCGAAAGCTAATTACCAAAAACGAAGACTTACAAGAAAAGCAGACGACGAGACGCTTTAAGTGAGTAACCGCAAGGCAACCAGCTGAAAGCACAGGCTCCGAACTCGAAGAGAACGAAGTCAATATCCACTAACAGCCAGACAAAGTAATTAACTGGCGAAACAAAGCGAATCTCTGACGCGAAACACCTAAGTCGATCTAATTACACAAAGCGCGAGTCCGCGGATGAGAACGTGAACGCGAACGCGAAGGGGGAGAGAGCGAATCTCTCGAAACCCCTAGCGGATTCGGATAAGACGACGCACGTTTCTGAAGCGAAGCCCTATCGGCTACGGACTTGCGAATGGCCACGACATCCCTCCGCAATTCGTGCAAAAAGCGTAGTACATGGCGGAGCAGGCGAAACACTAACACGTGACGTAGTCGAAGGTAGTGACAGTCGAGTCACTTACGCAGGAGAGCGAAAGACGAGACACTCGCACGCGTAGCGTAGACGAGGTGAATCACTAACGCGAGACACTTGAGTAGCGTAGCGTAAGAACAACAACTCCTCCGATAGTTAATCGAGAGAGTTGAAAACAAAGGCTCTGAACTCGAAGAGAACAAAGTCAATATCAAGCCCTCCGCAATTCGCGCAAAAAGCGGAGTACATGGCGGAGCCGGCGTAACACACGTGACGTAGGCGAAAGGTAGTGACAGTCGAGTCACTTACGCAGGAGGGCGAACGACGAGACACACGCCCGCGTAGCGTAGACGAGGCGAATCACTAGACGAGTCGATCACTAACGCGAGACACTAAAGTAGCATAGCGTAAGAACCAACAAACTCCTCCGATAGTTAATCGAGAGAGTTGAAACAAAGGCTCTGAACTCGAAGAGAACAAAGTCAATATCAAGTAATGGTTAGTCAAGATAAGTGACTGGCGAACCAGCTTACACTGATTAAGTTAACCACTTACGAGACGAGACTAATCAAATATACAACCCAAAGGCGAAAGACTAACGAAACGAATGACAAGCGAAGCGAATGACAGGCGAACCAAGTCACTGGCGAGACGATGCAAGTCAAATCGAATCGGGCCTAACGCAAGCGACGAGCCTAAGGCGATAGACTGGCGAAGCGAGTGCCTGGCTTACGCGAGGCACTGGCGAGACGATGAGAGTCAAGTAGAATCAAGCATATGGATGACTGGCGAAGCGAATGATTGGCGTAGCGAGTCACTTGCAAGACGAAGCGAGTCAAGTTGATTCGACCTAAGGCGATAGACTGGCGAAGCGAGTGAATGGCGTAAGCGAGACACTGGCGGGTAGATGCGAGTCAAGTAGAATCGAGCCTAAGGCGAAAGACTGGCGAAGCAAGTGACTGGCGAAGCGAATCACTGGCGAGACGAAACGAACCCCACTGATTCAACCTAAGGCGATGGACTAGCGAAGCGAGTGACTGGCGTTAGCGAGACACTGGCGAGTAGATGCGAGTCAAGTAGAATCGAGCCAAAGGGGAATACTGTCGAAGGGGGGGTTCGCCGCGTAGTGAGTCAAGTTGATTCAACCTAAGGCGATGGACTGGCGAAGCGATTGACTGGCGTAAGCGAGACACAGGCGGGTAGATGCGAGTCAAGTAGAATCGAGCCAAAGGCGAATGGTAGGCGAAGCCAATAACTGGCGAAGCGAATCACTGGCGAGACGGAGCGAGTCAAGTTGATTTCAACCTAAGGCGATAGACTAGCGAAGCGAGTGACTGGCGTAAGCGAGACACTGGCGAGTAGATGCTAGTACAGTAGAATCAAGCCAAAGGCGAATGACTGGCGAAGGGTCCGCTCGCGTAGTGATAAGCTAGGCGAGTGACTGGCGAAACGCGTAGGTAGTTGATACGGACCGAAGGCGTATGACTGGCGGACGCGAAAGACAAGCGAAGCAAGTCACAGGCGTATGGCGAAGCGAGTCAACAACCAACAGTCGAAGGTGACTGGCAGAGGGTACGACTTACAAGGCGTGCGAACCGAAGCAGTCAATGAATACAGGTGAGAGAAACACAAAGACACGGGCTGCACGTGCAAGGCAAGCAGCCACCTCTCGGGCAGCCACACATCCAGCACATGTCAACAAGGCCCTTGTACCCCAACACCTACTAAAACAGATTGTTGAACAATCTGCTAACGACGAATTGAGTATAGCAGTTGAAAATATCCCTCAAAATAGGAAGATATAGCTAGCAAGTTAGCAACAAAGTCGCTAAAAATACCCAGTCTCAGAACAAAACAAACACGTCTGTCTTGCTCTGCAACTAATAGGAGAGTGACCTGAACAGGTAGTGACGTCACGAGACCACCTAGACTTACCGGCCCTTGGATAAGGGATTTTACGCACCCCTTCTCCACTCTTCAAGTTCGTCTGTGTTAAGGTTGAAATAGCAAAGTAAGGCAAAGTAGGTCTAGTCAACAGATAGGTATTTAAATAATAGGAAATGCTCAGGGACACTTTTCACAAAAAATCATTCAGTAGTAACATGTTTAACGAAAACAACTTGACGTTTTAGGGGGAGTCAACCATTATTACCATGAGTATATCTACATTGATACTTTAAGGTTTACCGGGTATGTGGTAGGAGACTAGGTCACAGTGTATACAATCATACGATCTTGTGAATGAATCATATAATCATCGTCTTCTACAGGTAAAAGCACAGAGGTTCGAATCCATGTTTGGACAATATTCAAAATCTATATTTTTGCAATCATGTACTGTGTGGTGAGCTTATATTTCAAATTTGAGCGAAATCGGTGAAGATTTTAGATGAATATCCCCCAGTGTCTGTATATCAATAGCGGGGATATTTCTCTAAGCTCTTCACATCGTATATAAACAGTATATGATTGCAAAATGTAGATTTTGAATTTTTAAAAGATTGTCCAAACAGCGATTCGAACCCCTGTAGGGGAAGTTTGTGACAGCTACACGTGTACACTGGCGGGCAAAAAAAAGTATATGGCTCATTTGTATTTATCATATTATAATTTTCAAAGTCAAATATCTCGAGTTTTCGACGTCGTATTAAAAAACGGACTAGTTTGTGAAATTAGTCCAAAACATTAAAACAGTCAATTTTTTTTATCAAAATTTAAATTCCCCCAAATTAGTCTTGATAAAAACTGTTCATCGACACATAACACATACTCTGTGTGAAAATCAATAAATGTGCTTCGTCCTGCACACATTTACACCATTTGGAACATGGTAGGAGTCTTGTTGGTGTAAATTTCATGTCTTACCCCTGTCTACTTTAAATAATGATATTTTAGTTAAAAACAGTCACCAATTAAGTCATTCAAACTACTGTCGAGACGTGTTATTGTGTCGTGCCATAATCAAATGCATCTCATTTCTTTAAAATTTTGATAAGTGAGTGTTGTACTTTCTTTTGCCCGTTAGTTAACATGCATATTGGTGTCTGTAACACATTTAGAGACATGTAACTCGAGTCACAATCAGCAACGAGTGACGATGCATTGCGAAGTGTTGTACCATCTCACCAGCTCACAGTCAAACCATGAATGAATGGTAATTTTTACACGATATCAGGACTGACGACATAAATAAATGATTTATATATCTTCAGCCTTATATTTATTACAATAAATGCATATATACACGTGAACAGAGATATCTATTGATTTCTCCTACGGCGACAGCCCCCCATCCACCCAAGGCAAGCTCTCTCGAGTGAGGCGTCGAAGTGAACACACCCGTATAGTTCTCCGGTGTCGGCGTTCAGAGCCTTTGCCTCGATCGTGTAGTCCCCCTGTAAGAGAGGGAAAACTTACATTCTCGGTAAATTGCAAAATTCAAATTTAGACTTTCTTTGAAATGAAGATCGGTACAATATGCTTGCAAGAGCTACAAAACCCAATAGGATTGCCAGAGCTGCAAGCCCCAATATGACTGCAAGACAAAACCTGCAAACCCCAGTTTGACTTTCAATCCCAAACCTTACTGTCAGACCAGAGCTACAACCCAATATGACTGTCAGACCGAGCTACAACCCCATATGACTGTCAGACCAGAGCTACAACCCCATATGACGCTCAGACCAGAGCTACAACTCCATATGACTGTCAGACCGAGCTACAACCCCATATGAGTGTCAGACCAGAGCTACAACCCCATATGACTGTCAGACCAGAGCTACAACCCCATATGACTGTCAGACCAGAGCTACAACCCCATATGACGCTCAGACCAGAGCTACAACTCCATATGACTGTCAGACAAGAGCTACAACTCCATATGACTCTCAGACCAGAGCTACAACTCCATATGACGCTCAGACCAGAGCTACAACTCCATATGACTGTCAGACCAGAGCTACAACCCCATATGACGCTCAGACCAGAGCTACAACTCCATATGACTGTCAGACAAGAGCTACAACTCCATATGACTCTCAGACCAGAGCTACAACCCCATATGAGTGTCAGACCAGAGCTACAACCCCATATGACTGTCAGACCAGAGCTACAACCCAATATGACTGTCAGACCGAGCTACAACCCCATATGACGCTCAGACCAGAGCTACAACCCCATATGACGCTCAGACCAGAGCTACAACTCCATATGACTGTCAGACCGAGCTACAACCCCATATGACTGTCAGACCAGAGCTACAACCCCATATGACTGTCAGACCAGAGCTACAACCCCATATGACGCTCAGACCAGAGCTACAACCCAATATGACTGTCAGACCGAGCTACAACCCCATATGACTGTCAGACCAGAGCTACAACCCCATATGACGCTCAGACCAGAGCTACAACTCCATATGACTGTCAGACCGAGCTACAACCCCATATGACTGTCAGACCAGAGCTACAACCCCATATGACGCTCAGACCAGAGCTACAACTCCATATGACTGTCAGACCGAGCTACAACCCCATATGACTGTCAGACCAGAGCTACAACCCCATATGACGCTCAGACCAGAGCTACAACCCCATATGAGTGTCAGACCGAGCTACAACCCCATATGAGTGTCAGACCAGAGCTACAACCCCATATGACTCTCAGACCAGAGCTACAACTCCATATGACTGTCAGACCGAGCTACAACCCCATATGAGTGTCAGACCAGAGCTACAACCCCATATGACTCTCAGACCAGAGCTACAACCCAATATGAGTGTCAGACCAGAGCTACCAACCCCATATGACTGTCAGACCAGAGCTACCAACCCCATTTGACTATCAGACCAGAGCTACAAACCCCATATGACTGTCAGACCAGAGCTACCAACCCCATTTGACTGTCAGACCAGAGCTACCAACCCCATATGAGTGTCAGACCAGAGCTACAACACCATTTGACTGTCAGACCAGAGCTACAACCCCATATGACTGTCAGACCAGAGCTACAACCCCATTTAACTGTCACACCTGCAAACCAGAATATGACTGGTAGTCCAGAGCTCCAAGCCCCGATATAACGACAAGCCTGCCAAAATGCAAACCCCATTATTATATGATGAACGAGTGTTCTGTTTTCTGAATGGACGAGACGGATGGTCATCGACAATGATCAAACGTTATGTTAACCGCGGGAAGCTATAACCTGAAGCTAAAAATAGATCACCATCGCGAGGAGCCTAGCTGTTTAATATATAATTGTTTCATGTTCATGTTAATTTATTTAAAAATATACTTTTTGTTGTTCAATCAAAGTGCATGTTGTCATTAACTATAGGTTTTCAAGGAAAATTAGGAAAAAAGATACTTTTTTTTAAATTGACACCTTCGTGAAACATATAATAAAACAGTTATTGACTTCAGTTATCGGTGATGAATCAAGTGGTTTATCGACCTCGGAAAGTTACCTCCACCTCGGCTATCGCCTCGGTACGGAACCGTAGAGGGGACATTTCCCGAGAATTATTTTTTCAATATTAAGTCGTGGCCACAAGATAATATTTCGTGGCCACGAGATAATATTTCGTGGCCACGAGATAATATTTCTTGGCCACGAGATAAGAAGTCGTGACATCTTATCTCGTGGCCACTACATATTATCTCGTGGCCACGACATCTTATCTCGTGGCCATGACTTATTATCTCGTGGCCACGAAATATTATCTTGTGGCCACTACTTATTATCTCGTGGCCACGACATCTTATCTCGTGGCCACGACTTATTATCTCGTGGCCACGACTTAATTTTGAAAAAATAATTCTCGGGAAATGTCCCCTCTACGGTTCCATACCTCGGTGAACATAACTGTTCCGAGATCGATAAACCATTAGATTCACCTTAAATGAAGTCTACAATTGTATAAGATGACGGCCAAAAATGCAAACCCCAAAAAATGTTTACCAAAATAGTAACGAAATACAAATAAGACTTACGTCGGCCAGGATATCAGCGGCTTGGCTCATCTGGGGTACCTTGAAAGTGAAGGACTGCACTCCTAGGGTCTGCACCTTAATAGGACAGGTGGCGTCGAAGTTGTTGGTTTTCAACATGTTTTCTATCTGAGATCCCAGGTCTTGCTGTGATGCATCCCCTGCTGCAAAGTCGGCAAAGATCTTGCACCCGTCGTATGTACTGAAACATGCAGTTTACCTATCCATCTTATACATGTAGATTATAACGTGTATAACAATGTTACATTTGGGATAATACTACCTTCAATAGTACAAATTCTACCGACCAGGAGGCGAAAAGGTCGTGTGGTAAGCTGCTGGTACGGTCAGTGCTGGCCGATAGTTGCCTTACTCTGAGGTTGTGGGTTGTGGGATTCGAACCCATATATTATATTTGTTCACTATCTAAATGGCATATATTCCTAATGTAACGTGGATTCAGATTTACGGTAAATTTATCAGCGTCAATGTCAATCAATCTTTACTCCAGTACTGAGTAGTCCACAAGCCTTTAGAACATTTAATACATACACAATCTTAATTGCATGGCTCGGTGAAATAACACAGTTCAATAAAGAAGAGCATGTATCAATTGCTAGATATACAAAATAGAAGTCTTTAATATGTTTACGTAGAATATCATATACGGAACATACAAGACAAAACATTATATTCATATTCTATAACATTACAACATCTACAGAATCTATTCTTTTAATATTCATAACTTTACCGTTGTCAATTAACAGTTCATGAGATAACGAAAGAAAAATCCTCATTCCCTAGTAAGCAAAAGTACCAAAACAAATGCTGCTGATATTTGCCGAAACATTGAAATGGTTCAGAATTTGGCTCTGTTTGTTCATGTCCATAGATATGTATATGTTTTGCCTTATGTCACAAGAACGTCAAAATATTATTTTATAGAATTGATGGCAAATAAGAACGATGAATGTATTAGAAACGTTGCAATGTACATATATCATGCTATGGAATTTAGAAAATCATTGATTACATGAACGTTTTCTTATTTATATATCTGTTTCACGCATGTGCATCATGTT
Source organism: Gibbula magus (assembly GCA_936450465.1). NCBI lineage: Eukaryota > Metazoa > Mollusca > Gastropoda > Trochida > Trochidae > Gibbula > Gibbula magus. The sequence goes on along the minus strand of OW388289.1, from coordinate 97,144,351 downwards.
TATCTATTTTGTATATATTCTATGTTGTTATAGGCCGTTGGCCTAAATATCGACTGAAATAAAGAAATAGACTTTTTCCTTTTCGAAATACAGACATTGTTACAGAACTGTAGACACACCAAGAACAAGACTCATCTTAGTTGAGAGAATATGATTTGATGGTTACGTCCCTTCCGTTTTACAGGAGTTACAGAGCAATAGTACGTAGCCTTGACCAAAGTTATGTACAGGCATGTGTAAATCAAAATGACGTCATTATTAAACGTGCATTTTCAATTGACTTATTGCTCATTAAACATCTATAAGATGCCAAAGTCGAAGATGATAACATCATCCGTTTGAATATATCTATATATTTCAGCCCTGTTATGAAGATAAAAAGCTGCACGTTCATGACATTGCATGCCATATGACAAGGAGTTTGCAGATGCTCTCACACGTCTTCATGAAACGTATCATGGTATCAATCGGTGACAAACCTTGCGAGCTTAACGAACACTGACTTAAAAGAACAATCTTTTGCCCTTGAGTTTAGTTGTATTGACCAATAAAAGCGAAGTTTCCAGTACAAATAGAATCTATTCAATTCAAGATTATATTGAGATATAAGTTACTAGATATAGCATGTCTTCATCTGTTTTTAATTCTTACTGCTAATCTTTGAAATGCGTGTTTTTTCAGAAACATGAACAATGTTTTAAAATTTTATTTTGTTTCCTTGGCTTCTGAAGACATGATTTGACAATTGACAATTTATGGATTCATATATTTAGTTTGTTTGCAACGTTTCTTTTGCCGAGAGTATATTAACCTTCAACCTACCACGAGCCTATTTCATGTGTACACGGTATATGGACATTGGCGAGGAAGGTGTGTCGGTTGACATCCAGCTTTAGACTCCATTTTGGAAGGGGCTTGGTGATTTCCATCTTCACGTGTAGTGTGACGTCACCGGGCACCTTCACTGGCATTGGTGACGCTGTTATCTCGAGGAACTTGACAGCCCGGTTGGGGTCGCTACTTCCTGTAAGGGGAGACAATACAGCATGCAGACGCACTAACATTCTCTTTCCACAGAGGTTACTCCCTTCAGATTTCCGATCCTAACCTCTGTTCTACTAGGGCTGGATTCCCCGGCATAAAAGGGAGAATCCTGATTGGCTGCATTTCCGGTCGTAACCTCTGTTATACTAATACAGCACGGTGCCAAAAGTGTTGCAAGAATCGCCGTTTTCCCATATGGTCCCATGTTATTTCAGTGTATTTCAGCATTACTTTTGGCAGCGTGCTGTATGTCTTTCTCGGCAAGAAACCGATAACATTTTAATCTAGTTGTGCGATCAGCGACGCCTTTGTAAAAGTTACATTTGCCAATAACACATCATAAGGCCAAAATAACCTTTTTCTCGTTTAATGTATTTTCCTCGAAATATGCTATTTAATTTTGTGAAAACAATGGATCATAAACATGTTCATAAATATCAAAGATCAAATCAAGGACAAATATCGAAGGACATGTGCAAGACCCCTTAAAAAGCTAAGATGTTCGAAAACACTCGGTTGACATAGCTGCTGAAATAGGAGTTTGATAGGGTTTTGAAAAATGTAATGGTCCATTGCGAACGATATACGCATAAACTGTTGCGTAAACATATAAAATATGGTTCATTATAAATATTGATGTTATATTCCCGTTACCCTTGGCGAATGTGAGTGTACTTTAAAGGGGCAGTAGCACGTTTTTTGCAAATTTTATTTTTTCAAAAGAGAGAGAGAGAGAGAGAGAGAGAGAGAGAGAGAGAGAGAGAGAGAGAGAGAGAGAGAGAGAGAGAGAGAGAGAGAGAGAGAGAGAGAGAGAGAGAGAGAGAGAGAGAGAGAGAGAGAGACAGTTGCGTTGGGTTGAAAGTTGCGTTAGAAAGCTCTCAAAAACATCACCAAATATAAACATTGCTAACATTTTATAGTAGCGTTAATGTTAGCAAAATGGTACACCACTAAAATGTTTTCACTTATAACTTTCTTACTTTTCATCCAAAACACTTGAAATTTGGAACTCTTGATATTCACTAAACATAGTATAGATGATATCCTCAAAAGTAGAGTGTTCTGGGGTCATTGGTTTCTGGGATGAACAATATACATTTAAATGAATCCCTGTCACCATCAAAGTATTAAAGTTTCAGTAATGAAATTTACAAATCATAATCTCCATCTTTAAAAGTAAACACTGCCTAGGTTTCTGGATATCTCCTATTGCTGGTTCATGAGAAGAAATCGTTTGAAGCGTTTAGGGTGAACTCCCTGCAAAGTTCATATTTCATAATTTATCTCAACCAAACTTAAAAACTGGTATCTCCATCCTACAAAGATGTTAATGACAAAATTTCACATTCCTATATCAAGCGCTTTCGGAGAAGAAGTCGTTTAAAGGTTTTATTTTTAACGTCTCTTGCGGCCATATTTGTGGGCGTTGGAATTCGTAATGAACAAACTTTGACCCCCTAGGTAATGGGTACCCACCCACCAAATTACAGCTTTGGGGGTGTAGTGGTTCTGGAGAAGAAGTCGAAAGAGTGAAACGTTTACGGACGACAAACGAAGGACGTCGGACGACGGCCCATGCCATAAGCACCTTTCAGGCCTGATGTCACAACAGAGATGAATGACCAGTTTTCCTTATGTGCGAATGAAAACTGGTCGTAGGGAAAACTGGTAGTTCATCTATGTTGCGCAACATATTTGTAGTGGTAACAACGGTGTTGCATATAAAGTAAAACTTTTGTGCTAAACTTCACCTGTGGTTGACCTTCGGTATGAACGTGTCGAATCTAAGGAATGACACGTTGACAAACACTCAACCAGTAAGGAAGAATATTTTTCACCACAGAATATGTTGACAGAAAAGATGAAAGCCTTTATTTTTTTTGTCAGCAACCCTTTTTAAGGACATGTGGTATGAGTTAAACTTTAAGTCAAAGATTGTAGAAAATAAACCATAAGACGAAATTCGCTTAGATTGGTTTAAAGAAATACTTTAAATTAATACAATATAGACAGAAAGACAGAAACTTCATTAAGACATGCGAATTGCTTTTATGACATTTAATAGTAACATGATCATATAATAAATATGAATGCATTCATGTAAGTCTAATTTTAAAATCCTGTAGAATTATTCTGTGAATATGAAAGTAAAATAATGTTATGTACAGAAGATATGCCACCAAGACTTACCGCAATCATTGAATTTGAATTGTGTGATTTTGGACTGGGCTACAGCTGCCAAACACACGAGAATAACCAAAGCACACCTCATCTCGGAAAGATTAAATACAAAATGAAAGATTGGAAGAGATAATGGTCACCTGTTGATTCTGGTGGTCACGTGGTTTATTCACTGCGTCATAGAGAATTTTTCACGTTTCCTCTATAGCTATCAGTCACTAACTACATTCTGTACTTACATAAACTACTTCTTTAAAGGCAGTGAAGCACGTTTTTCAGATTTTTTATATATTAAAATTAAATTTGTCATTTATGATAAAAACTTATTTATATCTTTACTTAAGAGGATATTAGAAAACAGTGTCGAGTATAAAACGAACATTTTAGTGTGAATACCTTTTAATAATTCGTGGATCGGAATGTATCTACGTTGTTTAACCAAACCATATTAAACATTCGTCTTAAAGGTACATCCATTGTGTTGTTGGGGGTCAAATATGACAAACGTTATAAATGGTCTTATTTTATCGAGAAGTACCAACTGTTACCGAAACCAACCATTTTAATGATACTCGACTGAGTATATTGACGATATGAAGGTAAAAGTAGTGATTTCTGATCGAAAACCGGACAAAGCACCGCGTGTGGCGCGCGCCAATGAGTCAAACGTAATTTTGAAATCTTATTTACACCAGACAAAATAACAAATTGGGGTTAATACGGTTCAATAGGTCACATAATTACTGTGCATGTACATAGGACGTGCACTTTTGGTTTCTACACATGCATAATGATGTTACTCGATTTTAATTGGAAACTAGTAATTATGATATGTTTGCCGATTTGGGATGAATATGCAAGCTAATATAAGTGAGTTTACTTGTATCGTAAACAGCGCATATGGTGTGTTGGAACGTATTAAAGCCAACTAAAATTATATGAAACACAATGGATGCACCTTTAAAAGTGAGAGGGATTGTGTTACAGTTGGTAACATTCTTATCCATTTAATGAGATCGTTTTTATTTCCATTAAAAACGTGCTACAGTCCCTTTAAAGGTACAGCCATTGTGTTGTTTGGGGTCACATACGCTTAACGTTATAAATTTGTGTAATATTATCGAGAAATACTGATTGTTGCCGAAAAATACCGTTTTGACAATGCACCGCGTGTGGCGCGCGTCAATTAGTCAAAGGTAATTTTGGCAACTTATTTACAGCAGACTAAAAGAAAACTTTAAGTTGATAATTTTTAATAGGTCTTATAACTACTGTACATGTCAATGGAACGTGTAGTTTCGATTTCTGCACAAGTAAAATGATGTTACTCGATTTTAATTGGAAACTAGTAAGAATTATATATAACAGGCGATTGGGGATGAATATGTAAGTTCAGTGAAATTATATGAACTAATATCAGCACACATCGTATGTTACTTATACCTTACACCAGATGGCAACTTCATTTTCTGTGGTAGGATGTGATGAGACTCGGGGAAATTAAAGAAATATATAATTTTATAAAAATCCTCATTTGGGTGGGTATATGCTCATACTGTTGCTAACCAAATTGTATTTTCTCATTTATTATATTATCTTTCTATCCTGTAAGTAGTTCTCAACATATCCACCCTACGCCACTTTAATTAATTAAAGGAATTTATTTTTATAAATTCATTTAGGTCTTCTTATTGGTCTTCTGAAGTAACCGGCCACATCCACTGTACTCAGCTCTCTTTACCAATAGGCACCTACCCGGAAGGTCAGAATCTCACATACATAGTCACAGCACCACATGCATAGCACAGGAACCCGATATCGTAAGTAAAATGTAGGTAAAACGAAGGTTAAAAAACCCTAACCCCTATATAACATAGAGTAGGGTTTTTTTACCTACATTTTACCTACGATATCGAGTTCCTGTGCATTAAGGTCGTGTGGTCGCTGCACGAAGGCAGAGTAGTCGTGATAATGAACGCCTTTGATTGCACACTGAACGCAGAAGGAAGACACAAGGGAGGCAGGGCATAGCCCCACGTTAGCAAATTTCTCGCATGGCGATCACTGAGCGTCCTTTGCTACCGTAGAACGAACGTTCTGCATCCTTGGAGCAACCGTTGAGCGACCACAATCGACGGCGTCGCCTATGCCGTTTTGAGAATGTTCAAAATTTGTTGGCGTCCTCAGCGTCCTTGGCGATTATCCGCGTTGTCTCAGCAGTCAGCATCCTATGTGTCACCTCAGCAACCATTCTGCCTCCCTTGAGCGTCCAACAGCGATCGGTTATGTATTTTGGTCGCACAGACCACGCACAAAAGGTCTTTTAATATGTCTGTGTAATGGGGACTTTATGAAATCGAAGAAGATTGCCTTCCTTGTCCGTATAGTAACCTGTGTAAACTTCATGTAGGGACATACATGTATACTTCAAGAATCAAGACCCGTCATTATTCCTAACATCGATCTCAAGATTTTATTTTGAGGAATCCTAGCCTTCACCATGCAAACTAGCTGCAAGTTCATGCAGGCCTGGTCCTAGATGTCATGCAGGTCCTTGATGTCATGCAGGTCCTAGATGTCATGCAGGTCCTAGATGTCATGCAGGTCCTGGATGTCATGCAGGTCCTTGATGTCATGCAGGTCCTAGATGTCATGCAGGTCCTGGATGTCATGCAGGTCCTAGATGTCATGCAGGTCCTAGATGTCATGCAGGTCCTAGATGTCATGCAGGTCCTAGATGTCATGCAGGTCCTAGATGTCATGCAGGTCCTTGATGTCATGCAGGTCCTAGATGTCATGCAGGTCCTAGATGTCATGCAGGTCCTAGATGTCATGCAGGTCCTTGATGTCATGCAGGTCCTTGATGTCATGCAGGTCCTTGATGTCATGCAGGTCCTTGATGTCATGCAGGTCCTAGATGTCATGCAGGTCCTGGATGTCATGCAGGTCCTAGATGTCATGCAGGTCCTTGATGTCATGCAGGTCATTGATGTCATGCAGGTCCTAGATGTCATGCAGGTCCTAGATGTCATGCAGGTCCTGGATGCAGGTCCTAGATGTCATGCAGGTCCTAGATGTCATGCAGGTCCTGGATGTCATGCAGGTCCTAGATGTCATGCAGGTCCTAGATGTCATGCAGGTCCTAGATGTCATGCAGGTCCTAGATGTCATGCAGGTCCTTGATGTCATGCAGGTCCTTGATGTCATGCAGGTCCTAGATGTCATGCAGGTCCTGGATGTCATGCAGGTCCTAGATGTCCTGCAGGTCCTTGGTGTCATGCAGGTCCTTAGTGTCATGCAGGTCCTAGATGTCATGCAGGTCCTAGATGTCATGCAGGTCCTTGATGTCATGCAGGTCCTAGATGTCATGCAGGTCCTAGATGTCATGCAGGTCCTAGATGTCATGCAGGTCCTGGATGTCATGCAGGTCCTATATGTCATGCAGGTCCTAGATGTCATGCAGGTCCTGGATGTCATGCAGGTCCTGGATGTCATGCAGGTCCTTGATGTCATGCAGGTCCTGGATGTCATGCAGGTCCTAGATGTCATGCAGGTCCTAGATGTCATGCAGGTCCTAGATGTCATGCAGGTCCTTGATGTCATGCAGGTCCTGGATGTCATGCAGGTCCTTGATGTCATGCAGGTCCTTGATGTCATGCAGGTCCTGGATGTCATGCAGGTCCTAGATGTCATGCAGGTCCTAGATGTCATGCAGGTCCTTGATGTCATGCAGGTCCTGGATGTCATGCAGGTCCTAGATGTCATGTTGAATTGCCTAGTAGGAACTCTTTGACAGTACTTGTCCGGTAGGTCTTTTATCATCTGTGGTAACTGGTCTTCAAGCAAAAAAAAGCTTGGCAAATGTGGCTACAACTCTCTCAACTCCATTTTGATACCGAGACCATGATAGAGAATAAGGATAAGAATACCACGGGGTTTCTATTGAAACTAACTTACAATATAAGAAAATGTATCCCCCACAATATGACTGATGCTCTTTTAAAAGGAATCGTTTTCAGGATATTACGCGGTAATATTATTAGTCTCCAAAACCATGTCCTACAATATGCAGTAAGAACCTACTGGGAAAATTATCCCTCTCCAGTGATGTCATATTCCAGCATACATGTTGGTTACAGTTGGTGGTGCTTGATTGCACTGTACCCTGCTGCTTTGAAGCCGTTTTAAGAATTCTGTAAGAATAGATCTTGTCCAACAAACAGATTAACTGTGGATCTTGATATATTTCCAGTGTGTTGGTCGAAAATTCACTCAGAACTTGATGTAACAGTGTCAAGGTTGCGCTGACAAGCTTAACATGCAGGTTCCCGTGTCCATTCAATGTTTTGCTGTGACATTGAGAATAAAGTCAGGGTCACCACAATCTAACAATCTTCCCTTGGACAGGAGTTGTGTAAGACACGAAGAGAATCAGTGAGCGGTTCTTGAGATATCCAAAGGTAAAGTGGTCGTCTCATTCAAGGTCACAAACATCTATGGGAATTTACTGAACCAATATGCAAAATATGGAAAGAATCAAGTTAATCAAGGGTATACATTTCATATATACAGAATATACTGCCGAATACTATGCCCCCGATTCCTGTGGTAATATTAAAGGCGCTGTAGCACTTTTTTTGCATATATATGTTTTATCAAATTTGACATTTATCATTTAAATTCATACAATATGTTGGTACGTTAAAGGGTAAAACAGCTCATTACAAGGCCTGTTAAGCCGTATCCAAAGAAAACGTTTTTCAGTAGTGGTAGATAATGATGCGACTATAAAGCGACAGTGGTGTGGAACTCTTCAGTGTGAGAGGTAGATTCGTATGTCTCGTGAGAATTCTGACAGCAAAACGGTTGACCATTCCATCATTGACTCATGGACTCGCATCGCTTAACCGAACTATGTACATTCGTTTTAGAACTCTTTTTATTGATTCAGATGTATTATTTAGCCATTGGTAGCACATATTTATATTTTTGTGATAGCACTTTATTTCAGTAAGAAATTTGTGGTACAGCGCCTTTAAAGTCCATGAAAAACATGATAAAAGCTCCAGGAAGCAGGATAAGGGCTGACTGATCAGATGCTTCGAGACTTGTAACTGGTATAACCTTGCATGGGAAAGTGCTGTCATTTTCAACTTTCAATAACTTTGTGAAAATCACCTTGGTTTTCAAAATATGAAGCAACATCATTTTCAAACACAACACAAAACGTTTTACAAATAAATGACATTGTTTATTAATAAAGAAAATATATGTATATGTATAATATATCATCGCAATGCATGAAAATATAAACATGTTATTCAAGTACCAACAAAACAGATCCCTCCCATCCCCTTAAACAGTCTATTATTAAATCAGACGATAAATACACAGAACTGGATGATATCCTTCAGCAGCCAAATAAAGGAGAGAACCATCACTTAACTTAACTCCTTCAATAATCTCATAGCTTCCAAAAAATCTCAAATCATACCCTGGATTCATCAGTGGTTTGGCTTGATAATTCTATGGCCTACATTTGCTGGCTACTCTTTCCCACAGTATTGAACAATTCAGATAAAGGGGAGATGAGGTGATTTGGAGTTTAACGCCGCTCTCAGGAGTATTTCACTAATATCGCGGCTGCTAGTATTATGGCAGGGAGAAAACCTGCAATGCCATGTGGCTATGCATTGCGGTGAAACCTGCGAACATCGGCTGAAACTAGCGAACTGTGGGTGGTACTATGCTGAAATTCAGTGTAGCATTGCACCCAAACCTTACTGCGTGTAGAACAGTTCTCTACTGCCGACAAAGTTGCCGTGCCCTGGCAGGACATTCAGATAAACTCTTACAACTCAGCTTGTCAGTATCGGGGCTCTACTGAAAAATGAGCCTTCTTATTTGTTACCCTCAACTTCCAAGCACAGACACTTGATTGGAGTGAGTGAGTGAGTTATTGTTTAACGCCACTTCGGCAGTATTGCCGCCATTAGCGGGGAGCACTTGATTGGATAAAAGAAGAGGCAAAGTAATTGATTACAGTCAGAGATGAATCCAGGGTATGGGTAGAGATCTATTAGAACCTGTGGATTATTGAGGATGGCTATACATCTTGAAGCAGAAGGTAAATATATCATTGATGCTTCTAATTTGAAATTTGTGGACCAAATCCTTTCCAGGCAGAATATATTATGTAAAGGTTCAATAAATACATGCCAAACATAGTTTTAATTCATAGATGTTTATCCAAATTAGATATACCTTAAAAAGAAGGGAACTCAAACCATAACAGAAGTTCATGAAGAAATATGCTGTTTCAAATTGTCTGGAAAAAAAATCACAAAATTATAATCATGAGAAATGTCTGTTTATGATGTAAAAAGTGCCTTTGTAATGTGTGTGATTCAAGAAAAAGTTCTCATGAAAAACAAAATATCAAAGCTGATTCAACATAAAAAGTTCAGGACCTCCAAAATGTTTGATTGAAAGATTGATGTATGATAGTTCATAATGATCCATAAAACGTCTGAATATTGAATATTGGGAGTCTTTCTGAAATTTTGTCGTTGAGTATATGCTGGATGAAATACGTTTAGGATATTTGAATTTTTATGATGGATATTCCATCAGCGCATCACACAGACCATTATTTAACATTTCAAAATTGACATATATATCACTTTTTATTTTTGTTTAGTATATATTGGCCAGCAAGTTAAAGTGAAAGAAATTCTAAATTACAACAAAAATAAAAACCTTCATGGACAACTCAGAAAAAATATTTTATGAACAATCGCTCCTTCATAGGGCAGTTAATTGAAAACCCAGGACTTCTGAAACATAGTGATCTTTATATTATGAGGAGCAACATTATCTAACTATCTGCACAAGCTATCGGTCACACCAAGAAATATTTCATAATATTTCTTTTGTCCAAAAGATTGAGCAATGCATTGCATTAACATCTATGCTAAAACAGTGAAAAACATCCTCATTACATCACATCCATAGGTTCGTATTTAGTTTATTCCTGTTCTACATTAACATATCTTTGTTTACTGCTGCTTTCATAAATCTTAATCTTACATAAACCTAGATAAGCATATGAACAAACACCTGTTTTCTCTTCGCTTATATAACTTTGTATATTTGTTTAATTCTACCATTTATAGACGACATTTCACTTTAACTGTAACTTAAACTGTATTATTATATAAGGATTAACATTTGAAATAAATCAGTGACAAACCGTTCTGAACGGCAATTTACAGGATTTACACATCTCATAACAAAGGCAATAGTTTGCAATAGATGGCTACTGAATAGATAAGCTATTGTGGAATATTCCAAGATTGCTAAGATTATTTTCTTGGTTGCTATAATACCGGTAGACCATCCGTAGACTGCTATAAGCCTGCTGTTACAGAGCCTACACGCATAGATATGAGATCGGTGAATATTATACCTCGCCGTATGTCTGAGGACAAAGTTTTCACTAGAAATGTACAATAATTATTATTTATCTTAGAAATAAGCTGTTCTGTACAACAATCATCAGACACTCCATAATCTGCTGCTTTGTAAACTAAAATAAACTTCAATGAAATATTACAGATAACGGTTTGATAACAAATCGTCAGTAATGTCCCTTGGCGAGATCCTTGGGCGTTTGTTTGGTGGGTTTTCTTTGAATATTTCAGATGTTGAACCAAACATAGGGTAAAAAAAATAAGAATAATTTTTAACATACTACATCAATGCATATCACATTATAGATATATGTAATGTATGACCATTGAACATCTGGCAAAATTAGGGAGGGCTATAACCTTTAAAATAACCCCAACCAGGACAACTCTTTGAAAAGTGGGGTGGCCTTAGGCTTCCTACGTTAATCTAAAGACTATGAAAAACTTTGCTGAAATTTTGTTTTGTTGAGAATACACAATCAACATAATCAATGGCTGTTTTTAGTTGGTATAACAATGGCAGATCCAGTGAGGTTTCGAACTCCCCTTTCCCCTGTAATATGTGAACCCCTTGAATAAATATGGATTCGCTTTGAACAAGGAACAAACAGAAAGACTGGCACTCAAAACAGATTGATTGTAACAGAAAACGATTGTTCGTTGATGAAATGATTCTCTTAATGCTGTATGAAGGGAACAATATCTAGAAATATCTCAAAATGTAAAAACAAGGAAAAAATACCTCATTGATTCGAAGTTGCCAAAAGTTGTCTGAGTTTCAAATTTGTATTATAACGACTTACAAATAGTATAAAATTTTATAGTCCTTCAAACATGACAATTCTTCAATATATTTGCCACGATTAAATTCTTATTAATTCACTAATCAATTGAGTGAGTTTCTGTTTAGTACTGTTAAGCAATATTAGCAAAGTATTGATTAATTGAACCTAATGTCTTCTGTCAATTTGTTTTGATCAATTGAATGTCATTACATTTTCTGTCACTTCTTTAGGTAATTATGTAGACTATATTATAGTCAAAGATGGCATGTGTCAAAACCAGTTTGCTACAAGATTGTCAAAGAAATATTTGAAAATATTTTATCAAATAAAAGTCGGCATCAACGAGATTGGGAGGCATAACTATCTTACAATAAAAATACGGCAACATTTTTTTACAAGCAAAATTTTGTTATATTTGATATGATTCATTTAATTCATGACAGAAGAACAAGACATGACTGATGAATGTGAAGGAATACTAAGTAAGCTGGCTAAAGCTCTCGGTTATTTATTTAAATAACATAGGTCTGGTTATGCTTGAGAAGTGATCAGCAACTTTGATACTGTGGACAGTTCTCTAACAACAGAGATCTCAAACATCTCTTATACTAAAAGACAAGGATATTTTTTATGGATGTTCAACTTCTTTATTTCACAATGGCAACGTTTCGCTTAATATATACCGTTATGCTTGAAAACGGTATAAGGATCTATACCCAAACATTATTGTGAAATAAAGAAGTTGAACATCCATAAAAAAATATCCTTGTTATTACACCAACTTCTAGAATGCCTCTCAACTAGTTGATCTCTTAAACTATACTCTAACACTTTTGCTTTAGATCTACCAAAGACCTTTCACAGAGCATACAGCAATTAGAATTAATCAGAGCCTTTCAAGCCTATTGTCGGTTTGTAAGTTTGATAGACGACCAACCCACTGCCATAAAGAAACTTCTATACAAGAGCTAACACAGATCGGTCTATCACAGGGTTGTCCATCACTTAATGGAGAAGGTGGTAACTGCAAACACTTGTAGCAAGAGGTATATCACGTCTATTCTATCGTCCCGCAACCTAACATCTAGTACATGCAAGCAGATGATTATTCTTTATTAAACGTATAAAACATATCAAGCTCATTTCAGTTAAAGATTCTTATAATAATCAAATATATGTAAGTTGCATTGGTGTTTACCATTTCCTATTTTGCATAACACAAGACCACTTTTGGAATAGTCATGAATTTTCATTATCTTAAAGTTCTGATAATGATGAATTCTATTTCCAAATTAAATTAAATTTACTATTCCCACATAGCCATACACTATACAATCACAGAATAAATATGGATTTTCATGTCACCCAAACACTTTTATCTCAAGACAGTATTCTGATTTTGACACATTTAAATAAAGTAATTGTTACAAAACTCAATTTAAGGTGACACTGACATCTTTTTAACACACTTCAGAATGATATGTAAACATAGAAAAAATCATATAGATAAGAAAGCAACAGGACATTGAGGAACTGCATTACATTTTGTTCTATGATTCAGTTATTCCTCATGTACACTATACCATGACATCAAGAGTTACCCTGATATACTGCATCCTGTTCCATCAGTGTATTTGTATCAGGTAACCTACTACAATACCCTCATTCCTTGAGCCCCATAACTTGTTTTGGTGTTGGCTGGTTATTCATTGCTAAATAGCATAGCATGTATTTTTTCAACCAATGAAATGTCATGATTTGAATGTCAGTTCTCTCATCCGGGAGCTCTTGGCAAATGGAAGTTGTCTTATTGGCTGGTTATTTATATCCATATACGAGACTTACTGGGCTCAGGGAACCAGGATATTGAGTAGCGTAGCAGTTACAACTCCGCTGATGGAGCAGGATGGATATATTTTGTTGAGAATTCGACATAAAATCAAGAGTGATCAAATTTGATATGCAATCGGAAGTACATTCTGTCCTAAGAGAGGTTACTCAACTCATTTCACCCAACATTACCCCTGTCACAAGTGAAACGCTGTCTGGGCTAGAAGGAGATCCTGATTGGTTGCTATCAAAGTAAGTTGTGAAATCAACGAAGATGTTTCAAACTGAGCTTTTAATCTGTTTCCGTAACTGTTGAATTAACTTAAGTTTCTCTTTTCTCTACAATGAGCACATATCTTTTACAAAACAGATGTCAGTTGGAGATGTCCATTTTTGTCTGATTGGATAGAGTTGAGGTGAGGTGAGGTGAGGTGAGGTGAGGAGAGGTGAGTTGGGGTTTAACACGCTTTCAAGAGTATTTCTTTTATATTGCAGCTGCTAGTATTACAGCAGGGAGAATGCCTGCAACACCATGTGCCTAGGTATTGCAGTGAAACCTGCGAGCATCGGCTGGAACTAGTGAACCATGGGTGGTACTACGCTGAAATTCAGTGTAAAATATCACTCAAACCTTACTGCGTGTAGAACAGTTCTCTACTAGTTGCCGTGCCCCTGGCGGGATTCGAGCCCCGGACCTCTTGATCTGAAGCTAAACCAGCTTAGCACTGCGCTATCCTGCCCCTGATTGGATAGATATTAGAATAGAACGCTATCAATGTTGCAATCTTTTACTGCTAAAGGATTTGGTGATAATCGTTAAATATGCCCCATTTGTAACAAAGGTTACGTTGAAGGGAAGGACTTGAGTAACATCAGTTTTGAGAGAATATGGGAAGAGATGTGTATAATCTTCTTGATGTATTACAGTAAAGAGAGGGCATATTGGTCTTATCAAACAAAAACATTGACAAATTATGAAATATACTGACAAATCATGAGACATCATAAAGAAATCATAAGAATATTGACAAATAGGTGATAATTCTGACAATTCATGTTGCAGTGTTAACAAATCATGACATTTTTACAATAGAATCTTTTTTTTGTAAATAAGGACATTTGAGCTGTCAATATGCCAATTTCATGATAACGACAATCATTTAACAATCATAAAGTCATGTGATCAGTTGAAGTCACATGATCGACTCCATGGCAAGTTGGAAGAGAAAGATGAGATGGATTTGGATGGATATTTACACAGTAATGGGATGAAGCTCTTATGTGATACTTTGATTTTATTTTCGAGGATTTCAATTTTGAATGATCTTTTGGATAAAGGGTTATTTCTGTGACAAGGCTGCCAAACACAATTCAATGATTTGTCAATGGTAAATTCTCAGAAACGAGATAAAATGTTTATTCTATAATTGGATGGTGGATTATTTTGAATTTCCTGAAACAATACGCTAAAAATAATTATCGGTACGCGTTGATGTTAACACTCAGCTAAGTTGATATACATCATTTGAGCTTTAATGATAAATGTTAAATTCCTCTCGTAGTAACTGGCATATAAATTCTCATTTTTTCCACATATCTCCTAGAATAACATGAATTATTCTCCTCGATAACTCTACATGCAAATGAAGATACACAACTCTTTAAGCTGGATCCTGTCAAAAGGGCCGCAAAAAGGAAAAGTGAAAAGGGCTACAAGAAAATCAAATGGCCACAAACCCATAGCCAAAAGGGCTGCATATATATAAATAACAATTATATATGATAAACCAACTTTTTTCTCATATTTATATAATATACATGAAAAGTGTATTATACTTATTTCTAAATAACACAGAAGGCAACAGGAAAATAGATTTTCAGCTGAAACTAAAAATTGGAAAATGAAATTGGGTTCAGGGTGTCTTTTTTTTCATGCCGCCCTTTTGACCTGTTCCCTTTAAGCTGATGTTGTTTCAACTCAAAGAAGTACCTTCAACAACTCTACATAAGCAATAAGATACAACTTTGAAAAGATTAATATTGCCTCAAAGTTAAACCTAAGGATAAATTCTTGCCTTAATACATATCTCCTGAAACTAATTTAATTCTTTTCCTTTGAGAAGATCAATTCACCTATAAGTTGCACTATATTCCAATAATTATCTGTTTTGACATATCACCTATTAATTGTACAAACAGAAAGAAGAGACGGCCTAACGTCTTTTTTCTCACGGCCACAAGGATCAAGATAATGTAAAGGCTTGAAAGACAGAGTGATTTATCATTTTGTGAACATTTCTTAGCTGAAACGATATAACAACTGCAGACTGTTGTAGAGACACAGTACCTTGTGATCAACAGCAACCTGTTCAGTTGATGATTTTTTTAAAATTTCGACGGAAAGAAAATTAAATACATTTTGGAGCAATTAAAAGTTACTGAACTGAAATCATTTTAGTATTTTCAGCATAGATACTGAATGGAAAACAGATCCGAGTTCTGGGCATTGATTTCTTGAGTCAATTGACACGTATACTGAAAATGTTTACATTATGTTACATTCCTGGGTTACAAATATGTAAGTTGGGACACAATGTTCTCAACAACAAAGCAGGCAACCTTTGAAGTACAAATAGATCAAAGGAAAAGGTGGACAAATTTGCTGCAGTTTACAGTCGAGCAAAAGAACATTCTTTGACAAATTTTGGAATTATGCACAGATATATTAACAAACAGATGATATCACAGAAATTAACTCAACTCATCTTCGTTATCTAAATCCTCTTTTGTTAAACCGACCAAAGACTCCCTATCGCTGCATGGCAGTTTGTTATACTTATAAGACCAGCATAGGAGCTGGTTGTTTCTGGCGTATATGAGACCGAGCACAGACACGATGAAGAGAAGCAAGAAGCTGCAGAGGACGACCAGGACGATGACAACGCCGCGGATTGAGCCCGGCATCCAGACGTGTTGCTCCGTTGGTTTCTCGCCCTTGTTCAGACACTGCCCGTCCCATAGCTTCTTTCCTGCGCGGCAGGTAGTACACATGGTGGAACGACCCTCGCACGTCTCGCAGAGGTGAGAACACTTCATGCACTGGGCGCCAACTGAAACGTAACATGGAGATTTTTTTATAGAATAAAATTATCTTAATATACAACTTAGTTTTTAGAGATGGGTGGTTTTACCGGTATACTGGAAAACCGTGTTTTTTTCAATGAAGTGGTACGTACCGCGGTATGTTGAAGAAAACCAGGTTTTATTTAATTAGAAACAATACCTTTTTCACGATGATATTTGTCAGAAAAATTTAATATCCTACTATTCTTTAAATCGTTTTTAAAACTGCTGTTATCTGATGTTGTTTAAATGTAATAGATCTCTAATGAAAGTGTCTGCAATTTTCTAACTGATTGGTTGCATGTTGGTATGAAAGGAAATCTACAATTTTGAATCCCCGTTAGCCAAGGAGTCTTCACACAAAATTTCAGCTCCCTAGACCAAGTGGTTCTGGAGAAGAAGACGAAAATGCGAAAAGTTTACAGACGAACGGACGCCAGACACCATGACATGCCATGCCATAAGCCCATCGGGCCTTTCAGGCCAGATGAGCTAAAAATTTATTACATGTTTGGGCTTTGGAGGTTCTCAGGTATGTATGAGGGCGTTGCCCGGATTGATCATGTGCGCCAGGATGGAGAGATACAGTGGGTTGCGCACCTGACTGTCGCCCATGCGCTGGGCTGAATAAGTGGAAAAGGGTTGCGCACACCAATCTGGTAGGCTCAATGATGTTATGGGGAGCGTTGGACGTATGTACCCTTGCTCTTGAGCGTCCAGATTAATTATTGATAATATAAATTAGAGCAGGGGGAAACATTCCACAGCAGCGAATTACCCCCTGTATATACCTGAAAACCTCCAGAGTGTTGCAAACACTCAATTGTTACATTGATTGTGAACATGATAAGTATGCATATTAACATGAATTAATGTTACAGGTAATACAGGTGGAGTTGTGGGTGGTGGTGGGCGAGCCCAGAAATATTAATGCTTCCAAGATGGCGAACAAAACAAAGTGAAGTCTCGCGAGATTGGTAGAAATAAACAAAGGAATTCCAACTCTCGTGAGATTATAGAATAATCAGCCATAAAATATTACGAGATTAGAAGAAATAACTAATTAATTTTTTAAGAGATTATGGGAAATAAATGAAATTGAGTCTCGCGAGATTGCTGAAACTAAACAAGGAAGTCCAATTCTCGCGAGATTATAGAATGAGCAATGCATGTAACATCTTGCAAGATTAGAAGTATTTGAAATAAAGTGAGAGATATTCGAAGTAAATAATAATATAAATTAACTGGATAGAATGAATTGCCATGAAGTTTTAATTATTTAGTTGTAGTATGGAAATAAAATATTAAGAGATGAAATGAAAATATGAGAGTGAAGGTATGAGTTAGATATTAAATAATTGTATATAAATTGTTACTTTGAATTGAGGAAGATGCGCAGGTGGAAATATATTAATATATTGTGCAAGAAAATGTGTATACAAGAAAAACAGTGGAATAAAACAAATATTATGAAAGATTAAGTAAATTGGTAAATACATACATAATTGTAAAGAATGAGAAATGAAAATATAGGAATGTAATAAAATATAATTATAAACGATAATTATGCATGTGAAATGAATGAGTATTTTCATATGATTGCCTGACAAGCCAAACTACACTCAACATTATTGAGTTAGAAAGTATGCTGCAGACTGCACAGCTCGTGAAAAAATCAGTTGGATTGTGTCTGCAAACCTTCACAAACATTGAATATTATTATTTAGTTGTCAATGCATCCCAAATGTTTTTCTGGCTTGACAATTGAGAAAATTTCCCTCTTAATCTATTAAAGATAGTGACATACAGCTTCAAAAGCATTATGAAATAGGCTTGAAGACTTACCAGTCAGAAAATCCAGGCAAAATTACAGGAAAATTTACCAAATTTACCAGTCTGGAGCAAACTTAATACATTAATGGCAGTTCCACAAGCAATATTTTCAACACTGTCAAAGAGACTTCTCTTACTCTGATAGAAGCCATGCAGACACTGCTTGACGCAGACGTGATCCTTGACGATGAGAACAAAGTCTGGCGGGCAGGTGAGGCAGTCTGTGATCAATGGACCGTGACATGTTTCACACGACTTCTCACACGGTCTGCATTGCTTCAGATCCTTGTAGAACCCGGTCTTCGGACACTCACGCACACACTCACTGCAAAAGAGGGGTTAATTACTGGCCTTTCATATAGTTGTGAGGTGAGGTGTGTTGTGGTTTAATGCAGCTTTCGAGAGTATTTCATTTATATCGCGGATGCTAGTATTATGGCAGGGAGAAAGCCCACAACGCCATGTGGCTATTCATTGCGGTGAAACCTGCGAGCATCGGCTGGAACTAGCGAACCATGGGTGGTACTACGCTGAAATTCAGTGTAGCATTGGCCTTTCATATAACAAAGGGAACTAATTTGACTTTCATAAAACAACATTATCGTCAAATCTTTGAGGGGCATTAACATTATTCTCCTTTACTTTTAAATACAATGCAACAAAGAACAAGTATCAGTTCGACAGTAAAAGTATGGTTTATAATCTTTAATTTGATTTCAAGCATTAAACATTTCTCAACCTGTCAAACGATAAAACAGAGATCAGATGGAAGGTATTAACTTTGGTAACCTATGTGGTAGAGAAAATCCAAAACTTCACCATGATCACTTTCCAAATCTATTCTCTAATACTGCTAATAATTTTGGTACCCTTTGTTCCACACATGATGTTTGACTATAGCATCTCTTAACCATTCCAGATATCCCTGTCCAGTGGCAACAGGGGGCCGTTCCACTAACTGATCTTAGCCCTAAGATCAATCGTAAGCCCATAACTCTCACTGCCTATCTGGAACACTTTTAGAAACTCGGGAAACCACAAATGACCAGCAGGGGTCACAGTTATGAACTGATGTGGTTTGGAGTTCTTTCAAGACCATTTAACGACTGCTAGTATTAATTCAGACAAAAGCCTTTAACATTATTGTGGCTATGTATTGTGGTGAAACTTCCGAGCATTGGCTGGAACTGACCAACTATGAATGGTACTGCGCTGAAATTACTGCATGTAAAACAGTTCTCCACAGTAGACAAAGTTCCCGAGCCAGTGGGGGGGGATTCGATCGCCGGACCTCTTAATCAAATGCTGAACATACTGACCACTGTGTTATACAGCCCCTCATAGAAATGACTTTGTGTTGATACATTAACCCTTTATCTATGAAAGCAGAAATAAATAAGGCCTTGCTGTTTATAAGTCCGAGCGACACCATAACCTGTTATTCAGACACTTGAATTTCATTTGTACCTAATTTATCAAGCAGATAAAGGGTTAATACATAATGTAATGATAATTACCCGGTAGAACTGATAAGATAGTTGACACAGGCACCACACTGCTTGTCAGTGGGTCCAGTGCAGCCGTTGGCACACTGGCTGTGACAGGTGTAGTTGGAGGGTTGGGAGGTGGGGGTGAGGGTAGTGACAGGGGGGGTGACGGCAGGGGTGGACTTTGGCGGTTCCTCGGGGCCCAGGTTGACCGGCTGTGTGGCGGTACCATGGATTACCAGTGACCACTGTTCTAGGGTGCCTGGAAACATAACATATGAAATGAAAACAGAGGCTAATGTTTCAAGTTTAAACTATTCTGCAGTTAAATTTGTTGATTATATATTCATACAATGTCTAACTGTTAAGGTTTTGTAATTTACTGATAAGTTAAAACACATTCATGCAAGGTGAAAATCAAGGGAAGTAACTCTAGATGAAGTCAAAAGGTGGCATACCACAACGCAAAAACTTTAGAGGGGTTCTTTAAGACTTTAATGGGGACAAAGCATAAGGCAAACAGAGAGGGAATGCTTACACCTTAATAAACTGTTTAGGAAGTTAAACAAGATGAAAATCGTATTTCAAAATGGTGGTTAACATCACTACAAACACATGATTACTTTTTTTAGATAAACTCAGTCCAGCAAAACATTACATGGAATATTGCAGCAATAATCAATAGACAAACAACAGTTAAAGTAACAACAACCAGAAATTAAAGCATATTGATAATGTTCATGCAATAAATGGGTGGGCAATCATTATCAAACAATTTTCTGGTGAGGGTTATGTTGGGGTATCTGTCAAGCTTTACATTGGGATTCCGTGTTTGGGTTATAAGATTGCATGTCATGTTACCAGTAAGGATGTTGGTTTTTTTTTTGTTATTTGTAAAGATCCAAGTATTGACATTATGTTTGGGTTACAGAATTATCTTTCAAGATATGGGTATATAATTTGTGTTAGAGGCTATACAGGGTTATCTGAAAATATATAGGTAAGGATTCTCTGTCACATGGTGCTTATTAGAGGAATCATGGCAATACTAGGGCCCGCTCCTTTCGATGACCAAAGTGTGTTTCAAACATGCGCAAAGTGAAAGGAGTGTCTCCTGACCACTGCTCTTGGCTATTCACGGAAACATGTACCACATGCTAAGGACAGTGTTCAGAGCAACTCCTCTCACTCCACTTGTACCGGATGTCTGTACCACATTTCGCTTATTGAAAGGAGCAGGCCTATAACGAACTAAGCAAAAGAGGTACAGCACTATGCAGAGCAGAGTGGGGAAGTGAAGCAGTGAGAACATACCAAGCGGGCGCACACCATAGCTTTGCTCAATAGAAAAGCCGTTATAGCGATAGTTGCTAAGACCAGAATACAGGGACATAGCGGGGGATGGGTTAACACTACCTCCCCCCGTCGGCTGCCGGGATGCGCTTGCATCTTCAATCTCCAAAATCCAATTCCCTGATGCCTTTTCTCCCCAGAAGTGGACCGAGAGGAACGGCCAGTTGTTGAAGCTTCCGCTCCGAACATCGTTAGGTCGCCGAGGCAACAGGGCCGACCTTGTCCCACTTGGTGACGTCAGGAAAAGCTTTACATCACCACGGCGATGGTAGCTGAGGGAGATCTTGGCCTGCACATGTTCAAGATATACAACCTCTTTCTTTGTTCCAAGACATCCGTTTGTATTCAACTTCAGTTGTACAGGGGCTCCTGTCAGCTGTCTGTAAAACAAGCAATATGATGGTTGAACTAAGCTCAATTCACTTACCGGTGTAAGGTTCCAGATTATACCCCCCTTCAAGGTATACCCAGGTAGATTATGGGAGCTCCCAGATTATACCCCGGGGTAGATTCTAGAGACTTCCCAGAATCTACCCCCTCCCTTCTCAGCCTGTATTACATTATCTCAATGCCCTATGAGTGAATATTTTGCAAGTGAATTATGCCAAATTTGTGAGATCATTTTATGAAATTTATTAGTAATTTTTTTAAAACCCAGTAGAACATAGTTTGATCCTGGTAGGTCTGTAAAATGGAATTATTTGATGGAAAAAATGACTTTAAATGAAATAATGACTTGCTAAAAAAGTGACTTGATGAAAA
Source organism: Gibbula magus (assembly GCA_936450465.1). NCBI lineage: Eukaryota > Metazoa > Mollusca > Gastropoda > Trochida > Trochidae > Gibbula > Gibbula magus. The sequence continues at coordinate 97,122,481 of OW388289.1, read as the reverse complement.
AAAAATGACTTTGATGAAAAAAAAATGACTTTGATGGGGAAAAAAAGACTTTGGTGAATAGATTTTTAAAAAGTGATTTGGTAAACAAATTATTTGAAAATAATGACTTTGATTGAAACAATGACTTGCTGAAAAAAGTCACTTTGATGAAGAAAATATTATACCCTGGGGGTAGATTCCGGGAGCTCCCAGACTATACCCCGGGGGTAGATTCTGGGAAGAGGGGGTATAATCTGGGAGCTCCCAGAATCTACCCGGGTATACTTTGAAGGGGGGTATATTTTCAGACTTTACACCGGTATACTACTTATTATTGAGGACATAAACTCTCTCTCTCTAAACAAGACAATTGCCACCCAGGACAATTTCCAACTGGGACAATTCCAAATCAGTTTTTTTCCCCCAATGTTTTAGGGAGATCAACTGCCACCCAAATAATTATTTTACTTTACTTTCTCACATAGTTACTAGTCATGTGTCCATGGAAAGGTCAAAAGATAAAATTCAGGTTTAACCCATATAGGCACATTTTCAGATTATGATTATCACGTGTAACAAGTTGGGACATTCTGACATCCTCATAGAGTCACCGGTAACGGGAACTTTTATGTGTGTTTCAATTACAAGAAATAGAGTTGATAATCTGAGAAAATTTGCAGAGAACACAATGATACATGACCAAATATACAATAGACAAACGGCAACGTTATTGTGATAACAAGTGTCAAGTTTCACATCATTTGAACAAAATGTGACTGACAGACACACAAACAACTAAATACCTTGTCGTCATAGCAGGGGTATAAAAACCAGGGGTAACAGTTTCGTTTTCATCACAAGAAAATAAAATATCTTGTGAATATGTCTGACATTTAAGTCTGGCATCTAAGTTACATGTATTCCTTACATATTTTTCTGAGTAGACACGATTTCACAGATATGCTGCTCAGGTACATTTTTCCACTGCAGGGCGTATTCCACCATCTTGGTTCCATCCATCAGTCCATAGCCATACCTCAAGCTCACTGCAACAGAGAACCAGAATATACTATACCTATCTTGATGACGGTCTCTCAAAGTTGTACATATAGTAACAAATAGTTTACTGAGACAACTCAACAATGTCCTGTCATGAAGTACCAAATATTCCTGCACTCATAGCGCTGATAAATAATAATAATAATAATAATGGTAGAATTTGTATAGCGCCTAAATCCAAGATTTGCTCTAAGGCGCTTGATCATATGCTGTGTTGAACAGAACTGTCTTCAGTTCTTTTTTAAACGGAGTGATATCAGTCATGTTTTTCAAGTGATCAGGTAACTGGTTCCATAACACATTTCCTGCCTTGGCAAATGCTCTATCGCCATAACTTGCTGTCCGTGTAGAGGGCACTGCTTCCTGTTTTGCAGAGGCTGATCTGAGAGCTTGTGTTGGCTTGTGCCATGACAGAAGTTCAGTTACGTATTCTGGAGCTTGGTTGTGAAGGGCCTTGTGCAAAGGACGAGCTTCACTTCTCACTGATTTTATTTTTCAATGGATGTGTTTCAGTCTCAATCAATGTAATGTCACCAAAATATTTGTCAACTAGATTTTATTGTATTAATAACATATGTGGAAACAGTAATGTCCCCTCGAATTTTGTTTCCACAAAAAAATACCCAAAATGTTTCCGATATATTTTCTCAAAAACATTTGGTCCTTTTGTGTTTAAAAGTTGGTAAGAATTAACAAATTTATCGATTTACAACTTTCTTGCAATGATATGCAACGTTTCGGTGTAGATACTAACGCCGTTATCAAGAAAATAATCATTTGCTTGATAATGGTGTTAGTATCTACAACAAAATGTTGCATATCATTGGAATAAAGATGTTGTAAATCCATATTTTTTAAAATTCTTCTTATACGAGTATTGTGTGGTGTAGTTGCATAATCATCAACTTGAAAGAAGATGTTTCCTCCAAAGTTATTACCAGTGGTGTGTATATAAATGGCTACCTTTTCTTTTGAGAGCGTTGGTGATCCACTGTCCATCGATAAAAGGTTCATGTTTGGCTGACATCAGCGTAATGTACTGCACGTCTCTCCATGTTAATGAGGGACTGTGAATAGAAGATAAGTCAATTAGTTATGACAGAGAATCACTGCAGAAATAGTTTGTATTGTAATATGGCAGTGTTTTTCTATTCTTCAATTAACCTCTTCAACAAAGCACAAAATTCACAACAGGGAAAATCTCAATTATCGTGCTCTTAAAGGGTTGAAGAGAGGTAGTCTATTCACTAAGTTTCAAAATCATGTCTCATTTTGCGTTCCTTATCACAAGTTGTCTCCATATGTCTCTCAATGACCTAATCACTAAATGGAATAGCCTCAAAGCCTGAAAACGTATTTTAAAATTTCAGGATTTTTCCAGGATTCCATGAGCCGTATGAACCCTGTTATTACAGAATTCAAGATGTTTTCACAACGGATAGACTATAAACCTCGTACTCACTTGGCCTCGAGAGCGAGCGCGACAATTCCCGCAGCAAGAGGAGCAGAGGCCGAGGTACCGGTGTGAGAACTGGTGCAGCTGTCGTGCAGATCGTCAGTTGTCTGGAGGTTAACAATTGGTATCTTAGCAATGAATATTTGTATGAAGTCAAGGTAATGAGCAAACTTTCTATTGGCGCTGCATTTTATCCAGGATTTCCCATACCAATACTCAATTTGACTGAATGACGGTGATGAATCCTTGAATTTAAAATTTGTATATTGATTATGAATCTTCGATGTAACAATGATAATTTTCTTTGTTTCTCTTCCCATCCCCTTTTCAGATGATTAAATGTTTTTATACTATTCATTTATCAATATATATCAATCCCACATTATTCAATCTTATTTTTTTAAATTGTTAGTGCTTTGTTGTGAACATTTAATTGATGAATGCTGATCACTTTGAAGTATTGTTCAAAGAACAAATAATTTGCATTTAAAGGAACTCAAATACATCAAATTATATATATGGTATTATGATTATGACATGGCAATATCTATTAATCAGTCACAGTCATATATTGTTGCATCCATTATGATAGGTTGTATGAGAAGATTTATGATGCTGATCTAATGGAGCATATTGCAAAAGTAGCAACCAAACCCAAATCTTGCACGATTTTAATGGCAATAAGTGTCTATCCCACTGCAAATTCCATCAAGAACTGATTGATAAAACCACAAGCCAGGCTGCTGGGAAAGCAGTATTTAGCAGACTTAGGACTACTCACGATCTGTTTCTCGTTGTAGGCCCCACTGCTGTAGGTGGTAGCAAGTGTGGAGCTGCACTCCTCCAGGTACCAGGGCTTCGTCCCCTTCTCCGACGTGCTGCTGATCGACAGCGTGTAGATACTGTTTGTGTAACCATCACAGTTGCAAGAGTCGTGGGCGCTTCCTCCGTTACCAGACGCCCACACAAAAATGGATCCTTTACCATCACGACCCTGCATAAAGAAAGATTTGATAGAAACATAGCAACATATTTGTCTTTTTATATTTAGGGAGAATCTTGGGAACTTGCTTTTCTTTATTACCATGATTTATCATCCACAAATTTCAAACAATGATCAAGACTTATTCTTATTTCAAATGCACCAAATTTCCTCCAAAATTATTTTTCATAAAAATCATTCAAAAGTAGTCCTTGGTCCAACAGAGAATCATCAATGCATATTCTACCGGTACAAATAACATTTATTAGTTCACTGCTCTCAAAAGCACCACAAAGCAGTAATACTGTGGTCAATTGAAAGGTTTTATAAACATATTGTAAATAAAAGTAGCTAACATGGAAGAATCCTAAATTGCTAACAGAGAATATAGAATTTGCCAAGATGAATGTTAGCCTTACCCTGAATATTACTTGTGAAACAGATAAAGATAGGAGATAGCAAAACGTCCTTACCTTCTCTACGCCATTAGTAAAAGCTTTTTTGGCTAGAGGCCCTGGTCCGTCCACCACTCGACCATCGTCATCCGGGCCCCAGCTAGCGGAGTAGATGTCAATGTGAGAGCGGTTGAAGCTAAGAGACGTCGCCTCGACCGCATCATATACCTCCCCATCCAACATACGCACCCCTGTAACAGATTATAAGAATCAAAACAATTTTACCAGATTTCAATTAAGCCAATCCATTCCTGCTGGCAGTTTTATCAGTCAGCAGTTAAAATGGCTACATTGTTTTCAATAACATTGACGGACTGAAGATATGGTTTCGTATCCCACAATGGACTTGGTCCAAAAAAGTACAAGAATTTGAACTATTGAAGGTAGTGTTATCCCAAATGTAACAATGTTAGATTTGTTTACTATCTAAATGGCATGTATTTCTAATTGTTTTCACTTGCCTTCATTTTGTACACTTTCACATGAAAAATTGCTTAGGTTTTTTTTAGTTTATTAATTTACATTTTCAAAACATGCACAAATAGTTATGTTCCCGGACATGAAAAGTCTACGTCTACCATTACCAAATGTCAACAAATTTCAGTTTTTAACACTTTTGTCTATGTAAAATATGCTTGAAAACTACCCAGTCCAAAAGTGTAATTTTGTCAGTTTAAAAATCAATGTCAATAAAATGCATGAAAATGCTGACAATTTGGATTCAAAGTTCCTATTTTAGACCTGACTTTATCTTGTGCCCTGATGCAACAGAAATCTTGATCCTGCAAATGTTATCAGAAATTTAATGAAGCAATTAATCAGAGCTTCGGGACATGCTTCTAAAGGAGTATGTAAAGTGTTGACATGTACTTTCATTCATACGTCACTCAAACGTTTGATACCAGCTAAGAGCTGACACATCAAAGGACAGTAGAATAAGTTGTGTGAGTCATTCAGGCCCTGGAGCAAATGTCAGGCTAGATAAGGCATAAAATACATTTATGGGCTAGATAAGTGGTTTGAAGTTTTAACATTTTTTTAAAGAGTATTTCATTTACACTGAGGCAGGTAGCATTATTACAGAGAGAAGGCATTGTGATATGCAGTGTTGTGATACCTGCACACCTTGGCTTGAAGTTAACCAACTATGGATCAAGTCATCCTGGATCATAATATAACCATGAATCCAAAATAGTGCACATAGAATATTGTTCTAATGTCAGAATTAGTTGTAACAATGCTGCTGGGAGGCTGACAGGATTTGTACCCAATCGTCAGCTTTCCTTCTCCCATCCCGTTCTTCATTTTGTAACTCTATCCAGATCTCAATGTCATCAGCAACAACCTACCTCCAACATGAATGCATTGGTTTTTATGTATCAGGGATTCCTGAGGTGAGGTGAGTTGGGGTTTAACACTGCTTTAAAGAGTATTTCACTTATATCACGGCTGATAGTATTATTGCAGGGAGAAAGCTATGCATTGCAGTGAAGCCTGCAAGTATCGGCTGGAACTAGCTCAGGGATTGTTTAAATAAAATTGTCAATAATAAAAGAAAAAAACCACCAAGAACAACCTACCTCCAATTCTAGAGTTATAGGCAATTCCTATCCCACACTTTGTGTTGTTAGCTGTGGCCGATACCTCCCCCGCACACCGAGTACCGTGTCTGAAACCCAGGAGAGGAATCGGTTCATTACAAGAGAATTGGACAGAAAAGAATCTGCACATTTTAGGTGAGGTGATTATAGATTTAATGCTGGTTTTAAGAGTATCACAGCTGCTAGTATTATTGCAGGGAGAAAGTCCGCAACACCATTGTGGATATGCATTGCAGTAAAACCTGCGAGCATCGACTGGAACTAGTGACCATGATGGGTGATACCGAAATTCAGTGTAGCATTGCACCCAAACCTTACTGCGTGTAGAACAGTTCTCTACTGCAGACAAAGTTGCCGTGCTTCTGGCGGGATTCAAACCTTGGACCTGAAATTCAGTGCAGCATTGCAATCAAACCTTATTGCATTTTTTTAGAACTAACCTGTTTTCATTGGTCCGATCATATCTGGGTAGAGGATCATGGTCGTGACTGTTCACATCATAGCTGGCGTATGGATCCTGTTTCACAGAGCAGACGACAATCAGCATTATTGTAAATAAAGTTCGACAAACAGGGATGAGTTCAAGATAAATATTGACAAAATTGATTTCCCCGGAAGGACTGTTTCATCATAAGAATGGATGAAGTTGACTTTTGCTCAAACATGGATTTGAACATGTATTTGTTTTATTTAAAAGAAAAGAATGCATTCACTTTTGAAGTACTAAGTTAGAAAATGAGACAAAATGACTCAATAAAGCAAATTAGCTCGTCATAAAAAATACAGAGTGTTGATAATTTTCACGTAAAATCAGCTTCCACTGAACATTTCAGTAAGAAGAAAGGAGAACTGCTGAAACTTGGAATTGACGGAGTGACGCCTGTGAGCAAAACTTTAAGTATGTGAAAACATTTTTCAGCAATCAAAAGTTTCAAAGTCAAACTTGGAAAAATTGCAATGATAATTGCATTTCATTGGCAACATATTTGTAAATTTCATAAATATTTTGAATTGATGCCAAGAGATGCAGAAAAAAGATGTTTCATCTTGAAGGAAAATTGACAACTCTTAAACTGAACAAGAAATTGTGATGAGAGCCACATGTCTCAGGGGAGATAACTGTCTCAATCAGACAACAGGGTCATACCACTGTATGAAATTTTAAACTGGCTTTCTTGAGGTCTTTAAGCATTTAAGCAATTCAGGCTTTAATATTTCAAAGGGATAATTCATAAGCTCATTTTTGAAAATTTTAGAAAAGACAACAAGATCGACTAAAATTAAATTTTTTATATAATTAATCAATTTGTACAAAATCCTTCAATCATGCTTAGCAACTGGGAAAACTATTTGCTAATTTAGTGGGTCATTTGTGTTTGTGTTGGCTGATTGGAAAAGCAAATTCTGGGTATTTTGTAAAATTGGATCACTTGCTCATGCAATAAATTTGTTTACATATCCTGGCATGTTCTTAATTCATCAAGTACGGTAATCATTTGACCTAAATATTTGAACAAGATTTTGAGGAACATTTAGAAGTGGAATACATAAGAAAATAAAATTTTCTTGATAACAACTTCTATTTTGTGTAGATACATGATATTTCTGATTATCAGAAACATTGTGGATCTGCACAATCTAGAAGTTGTAACCAAGAAAATCTTATTTCTTAAATATTTGAAGTTTGAAAAAACAATTAGATTGTCCTGCAAAATAAGAATATCTTTCATCCAGCAAAAAAAAGAAGAATTGATTGGGAAACCTCTCTGGGATTGGGAGGTGAAATATGAGGCAGGGCTTACGTAGTTTTCTTTAAGATCGGTGTGTGTTCGTTCGATACCATCGTCAAGGATAGTGACGACAATACCCTTTCCAGTGAAGCCCTTCTTCCACGCTCCTTGTACATTCATGTCATAGTGACCGTATGCTCCTTTGTGCTGCAACAAAATTATTCAGGTTATTCTTCGATCAACATTGATTAAACGTCAAATTATCATGAAAATGAAGAAAGATTATCTTCGAGTTGATTATGAGTAAGCTTGTTTTTTCATTTTAGAAGGTGATGTGATGAAGAAGAACAAATTCTATGGATAGTCAACTAATTCATTGCAATAGATACAAGTTAGATTGATTTTTTCCAGAACAGTGATTTGACGTCAAATTTTCATTAAAATTATGAAAAACAAGAACAGATGATCGCAAGAAACAAAATTGCTTTGAAAATATTTAAATTTACTGGATGAAATAAGTTGGGATATTGGAATTTTTATGATTGATATTTTATCAGTGTCAAGGAATATATAGATCTTTATTTATAATTTCAATAATATATCCCTAATTATTTTTGTTCATATATGTATTTAGATAGATATTGTCTGTGTCTTGTGATGATAAAAATTCTTTGCAAGTATTATCTTCAAATCATTTGAGTCATCAATATAAATTTATAGCTGAATTAACTTTTTTAAATTTTCGTATGTATTGCATAAATGGGGAACTTTTTCTATCACAAGCTTTGACTTAACACACACACGTGCACACAATAAGACAAGACTTTCTATTGGTCAATAGTGATTGATAAGAGTGATATATCATGAGCAAGACAAAAGGCATTCAAAACGTCAGAAAATCAATGACTACTTTTCACTTACATTTTCTAAAACATAGAATATATATATAATATGGATTATGTTTTACATGCTATTTGCTTTAATGTCACCATGGCGTTTTGGTCAATGTTTAATGGAGAGTTGCATTGATTACTGAATTATTTCCACTTCATCTAATACTTCAAAGCAGAATGCAGGGAGCAGACGGATGGATCACTTATCATTGACCTTGTTTGACATTTCATGTTCAACACCAATAAATCATTGGAGGTGAGGTGATTTGGGATGTAATGCTGCTTTCAAGAATATGTTCACTTATCTTCAGGACTGCTAAAAATAAAGAAAGCCTGTAACACCATTGCAGCTATGCATTGAGGTGAAACCTGCATTCATCGACTGAAACATATGAGTGGATGGTATTGTGCTGAAATTTAGTGAAGCATTGCACCCAAACCTCACTGCATGTAGAACAGTTCTCCCGGCAGACACAGTTGCCCAATCCACAAGCAGGTTTCCAAACCCGAAACTCATGATCTGAAGCCAAACGTGCTAACCACTGCACTCTACCGCCCCCTAAATCATGGGAACAACTACAACCGAGGTCACTACCTTCATGATAAGACATAAGTAGTCAAATATATGATGTGTGCATTCGTGCAATTATCACTGTTCTTCAGCAACAACCACAGAACAATCAATGAGGCAGTGAGTAAAGACACCAGAGGCATTGAAATGACAAAGTTTGCATGATTCATGTGGAATAAAACGTAACAAAGAAACTATTGGACAAGTGTGTCCCATCAAACTGTGCCTAGAATTTCTAAGCTCTCAAAAATAATAGTTTAAAGTGCTGTAAATAAACTATCTGTTCACTAAGATTTAAAACATCATGACTTGTGTGTTGCTTTAAAGCTGCCTTAATTCACAAGGCAAACTAAAGTGTGACGACAAATGCTGGCCAACTCAAGTTTGAGAGTGAACGGTTCAGCAACTTGTCACCAACAACAGTTTACGAGTTGTCAAACTGTTAATAGGATCGGTCTCTTTTCTTACCAACTTTACCATCAAACTTGTGGAGTTGTCAAACTCAAGTTGACGTGTGAAATGTTGTCAAACTTGTGTTGTTTCTTGGTAGCAAATGAAATCTGAGAATTTAATCACAAAATTTCATGACGTCACTTATATAACATCATTTGATTCTACAGTTTGACAAAAGTTGGCCAACATGTGTGGTGAAACTTTAGTTTACCGTGTGAAGACCGCTTTAACGAACACAGCAGAGTCTTGATATTGTCTCAAAAGTTTGCCTTGTATTGGCTGCTTATGTAAAATCCCTTCTCCAACAATATGTAGCTAGTTGGCAGAGTGTCCGCACATCACCCGGAAGACCGGGTTTGATTCCTGGTCGCATCATACCAAAAGACATTAAAAGATGGGAGTTGTTGCTACCTTGCTTGACACTCAGCATTATAAGGACAGAACAACGCTTGAACTGGCGCTGCACTGTGGCTGCCGGGTGCAAAATGCACAAATCGAATTTCCAATGTATTGCTGACAATAAAGTGTTATTATTATAAACAAATTTGCACGTTTAATGAAAATTGTATGACACAAGTGCTCATGTAATTTATTCAAATCAAGTATCAACTCACCAGGTACCACTGGTCTTTATAGTTTGGGTCCACAAAGGTCATATCCGGTTCTTTGAAGTCGCGCTTGACTCGCTTGTGTTCCACCTGTTGTTCGAACCACCGCACCTGCACATGAACATAAAAATAAATATTGTAACCGTATTATATTTATTTATTGCTAATTTTGCGATAACATGTTCTTGAATCATTCATAACATTGCAATAACTGGTTGTTTCGTTATGTTACTAACACTATATTATTAACACTTAAACTGGTGCAATAATTGTGCCAAACCAGAGAATGCTTGCAAAAGTCCAAACACCTCACAAAACATTGCATTTCTATACAAATACCTTCATTGCTATAATATCAAAATCGATAAAATACACTCCACTATGAATAGTAATAAAGACTGGGACCAGCCATTCAAGCTAAGTGTATAGCAAATAAACATAATTCCTGGGATAAGATGGCAGTTAGTCCTGCTGGGAGATTTGGCTAATGGCCGTCACTGGGATAGAGCTAGACTATCACAGCGTCTACAATAAAAATTTAACTCTATTATCGTCCTTTTATCCTGCTATGAAATCATGAGGCAACCATCATGTTAATCAGCTGAACACATAAGCTGTGAAACATAGGTAATTTCCATGAATTTGTTGCTCAAATATTTGGAAAATATATGTAAAAACATGTGGGTACCATTCTGCATTTCGTAGTTCAGTCATCAACAGGGTTGTCAAGAGAACTAATCATGGATTATGTCAAATTTGTGAACTCTAGTACCTAAAGATCTCATGACATGACTTTCATTTGTTCATGTTTTAATTTATTTTGAATCAATTACTTTGTTATAAAACTGTTATTCTATGAATATTGACTTTTGTTGTATTTGACTTTAACCAAACAGGTATTTCAAGGTGAATATAAAGAACATAAATTACAATCCTGCTGTACAAGTTAGTTTAATTTCCTGAAACCTAAATATCGGCCACCCAATACAAGTTGGCTAATACCCCTCTGATTCTCTGGGCCTATTGTGTGATGCCTAGTGATTAATCATTTAATGTGAAAAGATGAGGTTACAATTGATTGTAGCCTACTTGAGACCGAGTCCAGATCCTTTTACACAAAACATGAACAATCAATTGAATCAATGTAAAAGAATAGGCTACAATTGATTGTAACGTACCACTTTGTCGAATGTTAACCTGGCCTAATAATCTAGACGCTATCAATTGTACGGTGCACTTGAACCAAACATTATGAGGGGAGTGAAAGTTGATAAAATAGGAATGGAATAGTATTGCTTTGGAAGGTACGGATACAATGTACGACAGTCCTAACTGTATTTTAATAAGGCGCTGTTACTGGTAATATATTTTGCCTTGAATCTTGCTATTTGCAATTCCTAGATTAGACACTGGTTGAGTTACATGCACTTACACATGACAAATAGCACTGAAAGAATCAAATGTATCGGTGAAAAACAAGAGCCTACTTAAACCACTCAACTGAACCTTGCTCAATCGGCTGAAAATCCTGGTAAATTAATGACCCCAACTTAACGGCTGATTAGCTGATGTGCAAATCAAGTGGGAGGCAACTCACCTCAGGATGGTTCTCCAGCAACTGATGATGTTCATGGCTGTGAGATGAGGACCTCTTCGCTCTCCCCGGGATCTCGAGCAAATAGTGGCCATCCAAGCTACCCAGCTGAAACAGAACCAGTCTTCATTAGTGATATTTCTAAATTAAACTTTCATTCACAGAGACTAAAACCCACCAGAAACAAGTCGACTTGATCCAAAAGTCAAGTCATCAACACACACCCCGATTTTGTGCATATGGTGACAGTTGATACTTATGCTACTGGAGAAAATCATTTTGTAAATTGAGTTACGTATTTTGCGTTTGATTTGAGATATCATAACCCTCGACCCTGCAAAGATTATGTTTATAGGCATTTTGTGTACCTAGAGGGGGTCCTGGTGACATTTGTCCACCCTTTCGGCTTGGTGTCCCTTAAAATTTGGAGAAGTAGGATACGTTTACCATTGCAAAGGGTCCCACTTGTTCAGAAATGGCCAAAATTACCCCCTCAGCAGACCCACCTAGGAACAACTCTGAATAGGGCCAAAACATATTGACCAAAATTCATAGAAAATCAATCACAGTCGACACTCAAAAACAGCCAATCATCAGTTAATGGTAATCAGATACTGCAGATATAAATGATAATTGGTAAAATCTTTGCTTCAAAATGTCATCAATATTGACAAAATTACAACTAACATTTTCTATACACATGTAACACTCTTGTGTAAGCCCAAAACCACCTTGCTATAAGTTGCTAACACAGAACAGAGAACATCTATTAGCTGGTCACATAAACCAGGAAGCTGTCATGTCATGCAGAGAAATGTGATTTAGTATTTCATATACAGGAACTCAGACAAGCATAAAAGATACGGTCACCAGAGACTTTACGTCCATTGATAAGGTATAACAATTCCCCTGTTGAACACCATGTGCTGGCAAGGAAGAAAGACCAAAGTTAGATTTAGAAATATGCATTCGACGTTGGACATGATGTTATTTTAGGAAGAGCTGGTTATATGGCAGAAGTAAGATGACCTACTCCCATTATAATGTACGTAAAGGTATACCCTGTTTGAGAATGTACTTAAAGTTAAGCCAGCGCCAAGCATTAGCAAGTAACTCGTAAAAGTGAAATAGAAATGCTTATAACAGAACAGTAGTTAATCTAAGAAAATATCAAAGGTAAAAGTTTGAGGAGACATTTGTCATTTGAGATATTCGAGTAAGACATGAATAATATGGATGGCAGGGAAAGGGAGTGCTGTAGGAAATAGAACCCTGGGGTTGTGGAATATGTATATCTTACTGGCACAACCAGCCTTGGTCTAGCTGACTTCAAACTCAGAGATTCTCATAACAGAACAAGGATTAATCACTGATAATATCAAAGGTACACGATTTGTTGAACAATTTAGCAACTGCTTTTGGATCATGATATATAATAAAAGAATATGGGCAGGGGTACTGAAGAAAATAGAACCTTGCGTTTGTAGGATGAGTACATCTAACTGGTACAACCTGAACCAGACGATCTAACGGACTTCAAACCCAGAGATGCTTACAACAGAACAAGGGTTAATCTCTGATAATATCAAAGGTACAAGACTTGTGGAACCATTTAGCAGTTTTATAGCATGACATAAAGAATGTGGGCAGGGGTGCTGAAGAAAATAGAACTCTGGGGTTGTAGGATTTGTACATCCTGCTGGCACTACCTGAAACAGAAATATTCTGACTTCAAACCAGTTGAACAACAAACTTCTCTAAAATACCACCACCGCCACAAAGAGATACATTCGCTCGGACATATTCTTGCACGTCTACCCATGGAGGCTATCAAACTTCAAGTTTGCAATTCCATTTCCCTCTCCCAGGGGACCTCACTGCAGCAGCAATCTCTCCATTAAGGTTACATTTTTTGTTAAATAAATCATTATGGCAGTTTCATACACTTTATCTTGCTTGCAATATAGTTCTCTATCAAGTCAGGAAACAAGACATAATGACTTCATGACAAAATCTGAATTCCCTGGGTCCTCCTCGCAGAGTAAGTGTATAATGTTTGATGCAAATGCAGATCAGTTTTCAGCTTGGAAGACCAAATGTACAGCTTTTTAAATCTTGTCCGACAGCATGATAGCATTATTATGGATCAGGTTCTTCCTGATCGATTCCCAAAATCGCAAACATGTCATAAAAATCACAATAATGGTGATGGATGTCAAAAAGGTCAGAATTCTTGACAGTTAAATACAAATTTACACTAATGTAAAATTGCAAATCAACAGTTTTTGGATCATCAAGTTTGTATTAGCATAGCTGAAAGGAGAAGAAAAAGATTGGGTTTGACCAACGTGCATCCCCATGCATTGATACAAATACAGAAATTCAAATTAAATCGAAACAAAAAAATCATAGTCGATCACATAGGGAAAACTGAATTATTCATTTCCAATTCTTCCGTTGATTTAATCAAGATTAGGTATGGACCCAGATAAAAAGTTTGTTAATTAGCGTAATCAATGTAATCAATGAGGGCATAATTAGGACAACAAACAATTCACCAATCGCCAGTGATTTATCACATGACAATCAGCCCTGCAAACAAACCCAGCTGGACAATTCACACCAAGCTAGGAAGAAGTCTTAGGTGAGGTGATTCTTGGGTTACAGGGGTCAAAATTTACCTTATCTAAGTACTAGCCATTCTGACTTGTCAATTTCCTGAAGTACCAGCCAAATGCATCAACAAGATTAAATCATTTTAAATTCAAACTATCCTTTAGGACTGTCTGATGAAGGAAGAAAGTCTCTCTTCTGGGTTAAATGTGGCTTTTAACATTATATCAATTTGGTTGTAATTTTGTACACGAAAGTCTCTCATAACTCATATTGAGTGGTTCTGTACTATTATCAATGTTTATGCCTACATTAATTGACAACAGCAATTGTCTCTCGTTGTCTATATCACAGCGACTGGAATCATTACAAGTACAAAGGACTTCATGCTAATATTTACATTTGAATACAACAATAGACTTTGTGCATCACTAAAGAATCTTGATTATAAAGTTTTGAAGGGAATCAAATTGATTGAAAGTAATTTTTTAAATCAATATGATATTTAAATCTATTCCCAATGCTATATTCTTTTGGGGTCGAAGGATGGAGTGCTATATCATGAAACCGATTCAGTTTCATCACAGAGGTTAAAATGAAATACTGTATTGATTAAGTTTCCTTCACAATAAAGCCCAAGGCGAAGAAGTTAATAGAAAATGTGCTTCATATTGTTTATCTCAGATGTCATGATCAAAGTTATCATACAGATTTTTTTAGTTACCATAACAACAGCTACCTCAAGGATGAAGCATGTAATACACAATTCACAAAGATCAATGGTAATAAGCACTCAAAAATTAATGTAAGACAGAAACGTTTGGTTGTAGCTGTGCAAAAATGATTTTGTTGATATGACTCATCATCAGCTTAACTTGACACAGATAGATGTCTTCTATGAGGTCATATAAATGTCCTTCAAAGAATGCACCATATCAGCTTAATCTTCAAATTGAAAATCAAGATTAAACGTCATTCTGAGCAAAGAGAGGCAAATGGTTTAAGAGAGCTCAATATTTGCAGTGTCCTCCAGGATCATAAAGTCAGCATCAACATCTCTAGGGATCTCAAAGTAATGAAATAATCAGTCACGAACGGAGACACATCAGCGGCAAATCAGCTTCTTCACTACTCCCAATCATGGACTTACTCGAGTGAAAGTTGCATCACTTAGACATACCAGCAGAGGAATTAGCCAGGGAAATGAACTCACCTGAAGTGACTTAATGTCTCTGAATTAATCTAATCTGGCCTAGCAGTCCCCAAAAATGAAGACAAACTGTCCCAAAGCGTCAAAAGGTTTCAGGGTTAAGGGATAGGGTTAAGTTCATGAATTTTAACCAATCAAGGACAAATTGTGAAAATATGAAAGGTTACTAGCAAACAATGAACAAACTCCACTGAAAGTTTCAAACAAAGCAGCAGCTGAAATTAACCTTCTCCTTGGCAGACATACGTTTCTAAATATCTTGAACCGGTTCAACTCTCTCCTTGACTGTCTATGAGTCAGCTGCAATGAGTCAGTGGTCTAGCTAACAGCAAATGAGTCAAGGGAAAGGGTTAAGATTCAAGATACCTCAATCCTCAAGGTGGTGAAAGAGTTCACTTACTCATTTGGAGAAGTAGGATACTTTTACCATTGCAAAGGCAAGGCCCCATCTATTCAAAATTGGTCAAAACGAACCCTGATCACTTGGGAATAACAAATACTGCCAGACTTGAAAGAATTAGCAGCCTTTTTCTTTAACAAAGCAATTTCTTATGGATTACTTGCAGAATATTCCAAAGATTTATTACAGTGAAAGAAACGGGAAAATCAATAATTTCCGCAAAAGTTGATTATTTTCAATTGATCACACATAGAAGAGATAATAAGATATAAACGAAATTTATTGTATATTGAGTTCCTTTCCTTCACTAGATTTATATGCATTATAACCATGTTCCTTCATACATTGAAGGCAATAATGAATATGGTAATCTGAATGGGCTCATGACCACCAAATCTTATTAGTCAAATTACCAACAGAATTGTCTAATGATTTCATTAAATGATATAAACTAAGAAGGTCATGTCAAATTTGGACGACACTTCAAATTCCTGCACAGAACATTTCCTTAGATGTAAAGACAAACAATTTATCACAATTTGAAATTTAAAATCAAGCAAAAATTCACTGTCCTTAATATTTAGCTTTTACAATTAATCTGTTTTACCTTGAAATATTTCAATCAAAGTTGGAGGAACTGAAACTGAAACTTTTCTCTAAAACTTCACATGAATCATATTTTTTTCCAAGAGAATGATACTTAATAATGTACAGAAACGTGAAGTAAATTCCATCAAAGTCAACATCAAATAAACAAGCTCTCGCTGTAACAAGTTTTCTCCTTTCAAAAGTCTCTCAGATGGAAGGTGATTATTTTCTGGGGCAATATGGATTAGTAAAGAGTTTTCATACGTTTCAATTTGTGACATTTAGTTGGTAATATCATTTATTTCTGCAATTCAGCATCATTAAATTGGTCATGCAAGCGCTAACAGTTGAAATACATCTTTCAATTACCGTGTCTTTTTAGATTTGTGGGAATGAATAAGACAGTAGCATTAGCTTTCATTAGACCTTTTGTCTATTTCTTCCATTTGATAAATGTGTGCCATCCTTCAGGACCCGCTGAGCTGTCTATATGATTTTAACTTTACAGATGACTTGTCAAAAGAAATGGAAGAAAGAGCATTGATTTTTACCAATGTTTTGTATGTTAGCTTAAACTTATGATATGAAATTGTTGTAAATATAATGCTTTGAATGTAGGCGTTGTCACGACCTCACAAGTAAACATCCTTAAAGACAGATGGCTTTCTCTAATTGAGAAATGATACTTCTATCTCAAGGTGGGCGTTTGACATACACATTAAAACATTTATACATTGAACACAATCGCTACTTTATCCAATAGTGATAGAGAAAGATGGCGTTGCTCAGATGATAAGACTATATCACTACATTTCAGTCTGCTGGAATATATCAAAACTTCTCTTACCAATTTCCTTGAATACAACCCTGGGGTTCTATTCCGTTCAGCACCCCCTTACCTCCCAGGTTCTATTCGCAGAAATATGGCAGGCCTTGAATTCATATTCAAGACTTATAAATATATAACTTACCCCCTTGGTGTATTCGAGGCCCAGGTTATACTTGTGACCTAGGTTGTATTCGAGGAAACAGTCATTCTCACAGATCAATGTGATTATTTCAGTGTCCAATCATCCAATCATCTTCTGTGAGATTTAAAGAATCATGAAGGGACCGCATAATTGATCACTGGACCATAATGAAAGGAATACCAGGAATATCTTTTATCCTTTTTCTTAATTAAAATTATTCCATTAGAGCTGAAGCAATGGAAATTGTAAAAAAAAAAATGTACAACAGAAAGACATAATTCTGAAAGCTAACACGGTGATACTTCCAACAATGATTTTATTTCTGTATTATGCCACGGTGATTGTTAACAAGAAATGGCAGGCTGTTATCATACAGCTTTGTCAACACCCTTCATGCAAATACACAAGAGCCTGTATCTATAATGGAATGGGCCACCATGTGATAAATTACCCAGCCCTCTGACAATCTCATTCTGGCACGGAAGTGGTGGTTACAGCGTAAAGCTTCGGAATGATAATATTGGTGTAAACAATTTCTTCTATGTATTACTGCCTTGATAGGGAACATGACTCTATCAAGGTTTCATGTAAGTTCATTGAAAGGAGTGTCACTCAGGTTCTTAATTCCTCCCTAAGATCTTTTCACAAAACTGTTATTTTGACATGTCAAAGTTGTTGTTTATCAAATTTTATAGTTTTTATGCAACTTTGATCTTTGGAGGATTGAAAACAATCTGGTAAAATAAATCTTTTCTGAGGACTGGTCATGTAAGAATATTTATATTTAAATTTGTCCATTGTTTGTCATTTCTGCCCAACACTGAAAACATAAATATTTATTCAAAATGTTATAGTAGACAGTGATTGACGTATAGATAGTATCATAAAGAGACTGTCTTGTTATGACAGACAAGATATGTCTTTCAATTATGATATGATGTCAATGATATCAAATGTTTCTGCTTCTAGAAAATTCCTTCAATTTGATTCAATAGTGTAAGCATGTTCTGACTGTAAATGAATATTCCAAAAGGTTTCCATTTCTCCAGACTAATATCTCTTTAACTTCATTTATGATTGCCTTAGAAATATTTGAAATTACTGTAAATAAATGCTTGTCTCAAGAACTAATCCGATGTAAAAATACATACATAACGAAATAGGATATCATTTTAATGGCTGGCTTTCTCTGGAAGCAATAAGATACTTGACAAGCATCTGAAACAATCACATATCTTTAAAGAAATGAGGTGATGTTTCGAGAGTATTTCTTGGAGAGTATTTCACTTAATTCAGGAGGCTTATTGCTACAGGATGAAAGCCTGCAACACTACAATGGCTATGCATTGCCATGAAACCTGCCAGTAGTGGATGATGTCACTTGTAGTCTATGGCCTTTTAAAAAGAAAGGCAGTAAAAGTAATATTGACGCTTCAATAACAACAACAATACCCTTGCAAATGTTTAGAAGGACTTAGGTGAGGTGAGGTGAGGTAAGTTGGGGTTTAACACCGCTTTCAAGAGTATTTCACTTATATCGTGGTTTCTAGTATTATGGCAGGGAGAAAGCCCGCAACGTCATGTGGCTATGCATTGCGGTGAAACCTGCGAGCATCGGCTGGAACTAGCGAAATTCAGTGAAGCATTGCACCCAAACCTGACTGCGTGTAGAACAGTTCTCTACTGCAGACAAAGTTGCCGTGCTCCTGGCGGGATTCGAACCATGGAGCTCTTGATCCGAAGCCGAACGCGTTAACCACTGTGCTATCCCGCCCCCAGAAGGATTTAGAGAATTTAAATTGAGAGCAAGTGACCACTAGAACATTGAAATTAGTTTCAGAGCAGCGGTCCTTTAAATAAATCAATTATTCCAGTCAGGACACACTAAAACTGACCACAAATCCCAACCAGAGCCAAGGTCATATACCAGTGCAGCAATGACAGACTACGACACCAATGTACTGCCAGGTTCATTCAAGAGAGAAATATGGGTTTATAGCCCAGGACCAGGGGAATAACGGAACCATTCTGCCTGTCTAGTTTATATGCATCCAACAACTTGCGTTTGTAAACGGCTTGGCTGAGACATATATCCACTCTTCTGTGTTTGACATTGGGCTCAAGGGAAAATGTAAAGCATGCGCTCTTGTATATACACATCAGTATGAGGAATTATTCAGATTTTCAATTTATACAACGAATTGAGACACTTGTTCAATAATTGAAATATTTTTTTTAAACAAGTCTTCATACATTGTGTTTAACTATTAGATTTCTGTACAGATAGGTAAATAAATTAATTTGACGCATCAATGAATTTCTTACCTCCAAATATTGACAAGATACTAGATATTGTAAGAGACAATTCTTTAAATTTATAGATTTCAAAAATGATCTTTCTCTTTCAAAATAGAAAATTGTTGCATCTTTTATTTAACAACTGTGCTTTACACATACACAAAACTAAATTTGGTTTGTATGTGCAAGGGGCTGTTCATTAGTACAACTTCATGATACAAATCGGAAGTGCAAATTTTCAACTTTGACGCAGAATTTTACAATTACGAGCAAATTTTCTTCATCTCGTCTCAAAACCCATGTCAGTCTGCTAATGCTTCAAACAGTTTGAAAAGCTGAGTCAACATAAAATGAAAGTTTATTCAAATAAAAGAAATTTCAAAACTTCCTCTGCCGAGAAAATTGTCAAAATATTTCTGAAAACAAGCAAAATTCCATTATGTCAACCTTGAAGTCTTATAACAGTCCAACTCTTTTGTTATGTCTAGACTGAGCACATCTGGACCACAGACAAAACATTTGTGACATGTTTACATTTGAAAGCAGGACGACTGTCCTTCCAGGATAAATCATTTTCTCTGTAACAAAAGCTTTGACAACGAAGACATTTGGTATCTTTTCCCCTACTTATCGCCATGTACCTGTTTGACCCGAGATATCACTCCCCTTCTAACCTTTATCAACAAAATGGTTAGAAAAGATTATCTAACTAAACTCTTGAAGGAAAGGATTACCTTACAGCACTAGGCTTTCATCAATTGAAAGCTAAGGTATTTACACCCTACTAAAAGCTCTTGTAATAATTATAACTTACACTGGTATCTGAACTTTGGAACCTCAACTGTCATCAAAACAAGCTAGGATAATGGAACACTGGTGAAATGATTAACATGGATAATGGTATATTTTTTGGTTTTTCAGCAACACCAAAGAAACATAAAATCAGTCTATCTACCAAAAGTAAAGATAAAATATCATGGAAATTTCAACTTTGATTTATTAAAACTAATCATCTCGAATTTTAGGAATGCTTTTGACAAAACTTAAGCCTCAAGAGGTGAGGTGAGGTGAGTTAGATTTAACGCCACTTTCAAGAGTATTTCGCTTATATCGCGGCTGCTAGTATTATGGCAGGGAGAAAGCCTGCAATGCCATGTGGCTATGCGGTGAATCCTGCGAGCATCAGCTGGAACTAGCGAACCATTGGTGGTACTATGCTGAAATTCAGTGTAGCATTACACCCAAACCTGAACAGTGAACAGTTCTCTACTGCAGACAAAGTGCCCCTGGCGGGATTCGAACCCCGGACCTCTTGATCTGAAGCTGAATAGCTAACTAAGCCTCAAGAAAAAAGGGATAATGATGATTATTACTATTCAATGTGTTCTGATAATCATATAAAATAAATGGTTATTCATGTAAAGATTAATTTCAGTGCATTGTGAAATGTTAGGGCTCGATGCCAGCTGTAAATGATGGGCAATTATCTGGGTCAGTTTGGGCCAGTCTGTTTGATTGTGTAGACAGCAAACAAGACAAAGAGAGCTCACATTACAAGTGATGCTGACGCAGCTAAAACTGAAACTTGTCACATGGAGATAGGACTTGAAGTGTAAATGGCAGATTCTAATGTCCTGTTGAAGATCTAATGCTGTACTTGCATATAAAGCGGTCTGGTATTCTCTCTATTTTTCACGCACTGATCTTTTTTCCTGCGACTATTGGAGATAAGAGTTTTAATAAATAAAACAGTATTTGAAATTTATGATTCATAATACCTGGCTATTTATGATAAAATACACAATGAAAGAATATAAACAAACCATTTAAAATGATATCTATGACAATAATACAAGAACACAATTATTTTTTTTAAATGGTAGTCAACAGAGTGAGACATTATTATATTTAATTATATCTTCACGACTGATTATGAATTCCTATCCAGAAGAACAATTATCAGAGGGGTTGTTCCACTAACGAAATCCACCTGTTAATATTATCCAACATCGATCGCAAGACTAGACAGGTTAGAGGAATAATCTCTAACAATGACAGTAGAAGACACGGACGAGATAATTTATGGGAATGTTAGTTTATTTTCGCAATTTCACACTGGAATTTGAAATATTTCCACACATGCACAATTAACCACAAACGATTAGCATGATAATAAATATCCACTACAAAAGATCTATAACAAAGAGCATAGAGACAAAAATCGTTTATGGAAACCTTTGTTTTTGGAAATTTCAGACATGCTTTTCAAGAGGGGATAGGGTGAAGTTAAAGTTAACATATTATGAACTACAGTCAGACTTTGTGATCGACTAAGCGTTTATTGGAATATCCACTATCAATTAGATCTATAACAATGGGAGGAGCACAGAGACAAATGATGGAAAGTATGGTTGACTTTTTTGTTAGACTAAGGGTTTATGGAAAGTTTAGTTTACTTGTGTTTCACCAGTTGTCCCCTCGAGTGATGAAAATCAAGCCAAGTGTAAACATTGCCTCTATATTGATTGCAGTGAATTCAGAGAGAAAGCCATGTAGCAACAGAATCCATCTCATTTGCACAGTGCTAAATCATCCGGGAAATTATGACACTTTATCAATAGTAGCACAGGTGGGCAAATACCTCAGGCCAGAATACATGTGTTCTTCTATCAACGTCAGGCATTGCTATTTATCTCTCTGTACAGATATTGCATCATATTAATCAATGACAGGAATATATATGATATTGTGAGGGCTTTTCGATAACAACTACATCATTTGTTGATTGATACGTGGATTCACATTTTGATTAGATCTTTCCCGGGTCTAAAATGCTTGCTGAGACCATAAAATTGACTTGAAAATTGTCAACTTTAATGACAGCTATTGCATCAACCGGTAACATTTATGTATTCTGCTATCAGTGTAAACAAGTGTTTGCTACTAACATGGCAATGTCCCCTGCCGCTAACTTTAAGTCAAGTAAGGCACACTTACTATTAATGTTTGGTCAAAAGATGTTTTTTCATATATTGCATTACTGGTAAAGTGTTATATGATCACAAAATTAAAGACACTGGGTCCATGAGATAGAGCATTAACAAAAGTTTGGAAAGTTGTCAGTGTGTAATGATAAATTTGAAAATGAAGTCAGTAGTTTGAAGTTGAAAATAAAGTCATTGTTAAAGAGTGAGTGAGTGAGTGAGTTGGTGTTTTAACGCCGCTTTCAAGAGTATTTCACTTATATCGCGGCTGCTAGTATTATGGCAGGGAGAAAGCCCGCAACGCCATGTGGCTATGCTTTGCCGTGAAACCTGCGAGCATCGGCTGGAACTAGCGAACCATGGGTGGTACTGCACTGAAATTCAGTGTAGCATTGCACCCAAACCTGACTGCGTGTAGAACAGTTCTCTACTGCAGACAATGTTGCCGTGCCCCTGGCGGGATTCGAACCCCGGACCTCTTGATCCGAAGCCGAACACGCTAACCACTGCGCTATCCCGCCCCCCATTGTTAAAGATAAGTTGTGTCTGCATAATCAATAAATATGCTGTCACCAAATTGGAAGACATTGGTTGACAAACTGTTGGTTTAACAATTGTATGACCTTGAAAATAAGGTCACGGTCACCATTTTATTGTATAAAATTTTCTTTAGACTGTTTGTGGTAGCGACTGTTAGATATAAGCTGCAACCGATACATATTCAATGCTTGATAGAATTGCATTTGAATTGTGATTGTTCTGTGCCTGAACATCTTCACTGACTAGAAGCTCAAACCAGATGTCACAGCTTGAGCTAACAGTATTTCTTATCAAACACCGCAGGCACAGTAAGTGTGTACACATCTTCAGGGCCAGGTCAACATGACACATGATAGTGGTGGATCCAGAGGAGGGTTCAAACTCCCCCCTTTTGACAATATTGGCATGTAAATTTGATGGATATTCCATCATGATAAGGTAAGGGAAATCCACTGTCAATCAATTTTCAACAAGTGATTTGAGAATTCCATGATTACTTATCCAAAAAAATTCTTCCCGCAGAAAAATGTTCTGTCAATCTGACATAAAATACATTAGTGGCAGATCCAGAAATTTTGATGTGGGGGTTCACCTTTGGGGCCCATCAAATATACATGATAAAATTTCCTGGATCCGCCACTGATACATGAACACACCTTCAGAAAATGTACCACCATAAAGTAATATGGCCTCTTTTTAAAAATCACTGTTATACATCAGTGTTATGAGAGTATCGACAGTGAATTGTGCAGCTCGATTGAGCTTTACACCAAAGTATATATGCCTCAGGACATGAACATCAATTTCAAACTTCAAATGGCAACAGTATCTTCAGAGAGATCTATAAGTTTATGAAACACGGTCTGAAGGTCACAATCAAGATGACAGCGCTTAATTTTTTAAATTGTCAAATTCAAATTGAGCCAGTGAGTGAGTTATTGCTTAACGTCGCTTGGGATATATTACAGCCATCTGCAGCGATAAATTTAAATTGATAATTTACAATTGGACCTTTTTTTTCGACAAAACAACTCCTGAAGTCATGAAGCACCTTCTGATGTCATAACTCCTGATATGATGTGTTTTGTCTGGTACAGTAACAATTTATTTTACAAGTTCATGACTCAATATTCATATTTATGTTTCGAGGATCTATGTATTGTACCATCTGCCAGTTCTCAGCTTCATCAGTGCACATTGAATATGTTCCCTAAACAAATGCCCCTGTGTTAGGGTGTTACAATTTGCTAACATTTATTATACTTCGACCCATTTTCATGTTTCACTGGATCAATGTGCTGTAACGTCTGCCTGTAATGTATCAATAGATCTGCAGCAGTTCCAAGCTGCAGCGCACATGTTCATCAGTGCACATCTGAGATGTTCCCTATATGCTTGCTAAAATCTATTATACATGAACTTTGACTCATTTTCATGGCTCAATATTCATTTTTTACTCGATCTATTTGTAGCATCCTCATTTCACTAAATCCTTTGACTTTCTGACTTAAAGGCTAATGAATGTTCAGCGAGAAGGTGGGCAAGTTAAGGTCAACAGAAATGAACACTTGAAAAGTGACTGCAAGTGAGAAACCCTCTGCCTGTATCGTATTATGAACAGCCAATTGATATGTGATTTGCAAGTGACAAACCCTCTGCCTGTATGGTACTGGAGATCTTTTGCAGTTCTCTACCGTGGTGCTAATAAATCTCATCAGTGCACAGCTGAGATGATAGAGAGCTTTATGTTTCATCTTCACACCATGAAAGTAGGGCTGTGTAGCCTATATTACCCCTAATGAGACTGTGTGAATAATAAAGTGTCATCAATCTGTCTCCATAGACATGAAATCGTGTTGGAAGGTGACAATAAACATAAATTAGACATGAACATGATTTGAAAATTCCAGCAAATATGTATTCACGCATCTTGTCATCATAGGTAAACTTTAATTCCCTTTTCACTTACACTACATTTTCATGTTTATCCTTTCTTCAAAATATCAAGTAAATTTATTTTGCAAACAATGACAAAATTTTAAACAAATCAATATGTGTAAACAGTACAAGATATAACAATAATTGCTTAGTAGCCCATTACCACTGTGACTAATTCAGTTTCCCAATATGGAAAGTTTATCATACCAAATTGTTGGGCAACACTATTCCTCAAACCCTGGACATATCTATAACATGCATTATTTATGTCATTATGATGCATAATAAGATTGATAGCATTAAATATCTATTTTAAGATAAGGATCCAGATCTGTCCATCCAAATTGACATGAGGGGACGAGTGGAGACGACACAAGCGAGTGTTGGTGACAGGCTCCTTATTAGCTATACTGGGAGTCATGATTAGGTCTAATCCATTGTTGTAGCAGTCTAGAGAACTAGCCTAAGGCCTGGTTGGATTAATGACGTCTAATGACTATCAGTAGGGGTGTATTGGCAAGGGTTGGTTACTGAAAGTAACATACTGCTTCTATCAAGGAAACTGCAATAACTCTAAACCAGTGTTCGAATAGGGACTTTTTGGAAAACTTTGCGGTGGCAGAACAAACACACTTCACATTTTTTCATCCATGACTAAAAAATAAAGAATTTTTTTTTTTGCACAAATGACACCTAGTTTGTAATTCTCATCAAATGTTTGTGTCAAATCAGAATTTTTAAAACAAAAATATATAGACTTCATTTAACGTATTTCAAAGGAGATTATCAAAAGATTAAGCACAAAAACTGGGGTTGCTAGGGGTTGTGTCCAATGTAGGTTCAGTTAGGCATTGAACTATTCAAAAATTCTTTCGAAGAAAAACGAGTTCAACTTCATGGACAAAGGAGCCATTTACCTTGAACAATGCAATTACTGTCAGTATAGTTTTGTAGTGATGTCATCAGTCACTCCAACTTGCAATGAAGACCCATCCGTCAATCAACGTCAATCTTCAGTCAGATGATTGTCTATAGAAACTTGAGAACACTAATTTGTGTAATATTATGTCAGTAGTTAACTGAGCGACAAGTCTGCAGTGTGTTTAATAAGAAAGAAAGATAATAAAACCTTGTCTTTGTCTGCAGGTCAAAAGGTTATGACCATTCATAAGGTATTTGATGGATCACTTTGGGCAGGCATTGTAGAATATATTTATTATTTACCGCAGATCTGTGAAGTAATCTCATTGACAATAATGCCATGGAAACAAAATCCATACTTACTGTTACATGCACAAATCCGATCTTTTATTTTGAAATACTCTAATATTTTTAAGGAATTCATATTGCTAAGTAAAGGGGGTCATTTTCTTTAAAGTACAGTTTTCTCCAGGGTGATCCCTGAAACTCTTGACTTCTTACAGAACAGTAGCTTTTTGAAAAGCAGGTGATTCATAATGTCTGATTCGCTTGCATAGGAAAGTAAAAGATTGCAGCAAGGTTTAAATTAGCCAGTGATGGAGACTGGCATGAATTATGCCTTGGATCTGATGACATTTAAATCAGATCTTTCATAACACCTGCAACTGGCCTTCTGTGACCTTCATCTTTCATAAATTCATCCAATCATTGACCTGCATTCATATTTCAGTGGTAAAATACCAACATAGAAAGGAATGAGCATTTGGTAAAATCAAATTTTAATGAGACTGCATTGGCAATGTTAGTTTCAAAATATGGGATTTTTTATTTGACACTTCCTCTCAATAGATGTTTTACAGAAAGCCTGCAAAACAGAAGACAATGATTAAAATTTTCAGCTAAGACCGTTCAGATTCAAAACTTAAGTTTTTCTATTGACTGACCTAACATGTTTCCAAATAATGTTATTAAAACAATAGTATGGAAAAATATTAATTTTCTGCTTAATGATTGTTGCAAGAAATCAATTATAATCAATATTATTACCCATAGGGTTGAAAATAACCGAGGTAATATTATTGATATGAGCACATGTGCACATATCACGTTTGCCAAGCAACCATTGTTTCACCGCGACCTCCCGCATTTTGTCGTCTGTGACGTCATAAAACGATTGTTCGTGACGTCACTGTAGCTTCCCGTCGCAAGAGAAGTGGGCCGTTTCCTGACTATTTGTACGCGAATCAAATGGCATAAAATGGGTAATAAAGAAATTATTACACTCGAAAGTGTGTCATATTACTTTTACGAAACTCGTGCAAATTTATGTATAACCCTCGCTCTCGCTCGGGCAATAAAAAAATTCACACTCGTTTCGTAAAAGTAATATGATACACTTCCTCGGGTAATAATCTCTATTTATGTTATGTTATAATTAATATTACAAATCATCTGCCAACTGACCAAGTAAGAAATAAGAAGATTGATCTTGCCTTCAAGATTGTAAAAACATAATTCACAAAGCCAAGCTAATTCAACAAAGATAAAATTCTGAGCTCCAACTCAGTAGAAAGTCAATAAAACGAGCACACAGCACTTAAACCCACTCATCCCTCAATGTTATAATCTGTCTGCCACGATATCCCCCTTCCCTCATTTGTCAAAGACTGGCAATTTGTATATGTAATGGTTTTCGACAAGACAGATTAGCGAAGATATTTGCATCGGGCCGACAATACATTAGATTACCAATGACCTGCACATAAAATGTCACTGGGCAGAAGGATAAATGTGTTACATCACAGTCTTGTAAATCAATTACTTACAGAGAGTCCTTTCATTTGAATTGCTAAGTGCTTGATTAGAGGCTTGTTTGCATCTGTTCTTGGGTTAAGAGCCTGCACAACACTTCATTAGTAACAGCATATGACAAACAAGATGTCCCGTCGTTACAAGTTACAGTGTATGATGTTAACAAGATGGTGTTGGTAATGTCACTGATGTACTGTCATTACAAGTTATAGTGTATGATGTCAACAAGATGTTGTTGGTAATGTCACTGATGAAATGTTGTTACAAGTTACAGTGCATGATGCTAACAAGATATTGTTGGTCTAATGTCACTGATGTACTGTCATAACAAGTTATAGTGCATGATGCTAACAAGATATTGTTGGTCTAATGTCACTGATGTACTGTCATAACAAGTTATAGTGTATGATGCTAACAAGATATTGTTGGTCTAATGTCACTGATGTACTGTCATAACAAGTTATAGTGCATGATGCTAACAAGATATTGTTGGTTTAATGTCACTGATTTCTGTCATAACAAGTTATAGTGCATGATGCTAACAAGATATTGTTGGTTTAATGTCACTGATGAAATGTTGTTACAAGTTACAGTGTATGATGTTAACAAGATATTGTTGGTCTAATGTCATTGATGAAATGTTGTAACAAGTTACAGTGTGTGATGTCAACAATATATTGTTGGTGTTATCATTGATGTACAAACTACTGTGACTCTATTGTCAGTAATATACTGTTCTTATAAATTAAAGTATATGATTTCAAAAGACATTGTAGATATTGTACATTACCATTAATAGTGCAGTGTTTTTCCGAGAGGGGGTCCTGGGGACATTTGGCCACCTTTTTGGCTTGGTGTCTCTTAAAATTTGGAGAAGTATGATACTTTTACCATTGCAAAGGGTCCTGTTCAGAAATGGCCAAAATGGCCCCCTCAGGAGGCACTAAGATTAACCTGTGTCCTATTGCACAACTTTAAGAATGTAAACAGATGGCACTAAGGTTAACCTGTGTCCTGTTGCACAACTTTAAGGAGAGATGGGACGATGAAACAAAATATTTTAGAATTCGTTTATTTTTTCAAAATAGCAGGTTTATTGTGTCTTTTATCCAAAAATGTAAGAAAATTTGGGGGTCACCGAACGATTTAAAAAGTTATCGGCATTAGTAATAATACTCCCGTCGGCAAATTACGCCATTTTTTTAAGATTTGATGTATTTAGATGAAGCGCTCGCTTTCAACAAATAAGCTCAGAATCCTTTCAAATACATTTTAGTTACATACAGGGATGCACAGCAAGTCTATATTTTGGAAATTAATGACACTGGAAAGAGAAACAAAATTAAATTAAGCACTTTTTAATTAAAAACGGCATTTTTCTCATCGTTTTTCGCATATTGAACAGGATTTCACACTGACACACATATTTTAGATATTGCCAAAAATACAATATAATGTGCATATTTGAATAACCAAACGAATTCAGAAATAAAAATAGGGTGTCACCGGAGGTTTTTCATTACTTTAACGTCATTTTGTAAATTACCTTCATAAACGTAAAACTCTAACGTCACAACAATTTTGATGGTTTCAAGTGTAACTTTGACGTCCTACCGTGTGATCATCATTGAACATACTATCAATCTAAGAGTGCATGATGAAAGAATAACTATCAGTTGATTATACCAGACGATTTAAATTCGTCAGTAACTAAAGATACGTATGTAATTCGAATAACACACACAGTAACATATTTACCGCGAATATAGGTGACGATAACGTTATGCGGCAGGTCGTAAAATGACCGTTAAAAAGGCGTTACGGAAAATGTAAGCACTTTCCGTTAGTGTATGGATAAGCGTATGCCCCAAACAACGTAATCCATGTATTTTTAGACTTATTCACTACAATAATTTGTTGTCGCAAAATGTTACCGTAAGCGAGTTCGATTTCTGGGTCCCATCTCTCCTTAAGAATGTAAACAGATGGCACTAAGGTTAACCTGCGTCCTATTTCACAACTTTAAGAATGTTAACAGATGGCACTAAGGTTAACCTGCGTCCTGTTGCACAACTTTAAGAATGTTAACAGATGGCACTAAGGTTAACCTGTGTCCTGTTGCACAACTTTAAGAATGTTGACAGATGGCACTAAGGTTAACCTGTGTCCTGTTGCACAACTTTAAGAATGTTAACAGATGGCACTAAGGTTAACCTGTGTCAGGTTGCACAACTTTAAGAATGTTAACAGATGGCACTAAGGTTAACCTGTGTCCCGTTGCACAACTGTAAGAATGTTAACAGATGGCACTAAGGTTAACCTGTGTCCTGTTGCACAACTTTAAGAATGTTAACAGATGGCACTAAGATTAACCTTGTTTGGTGCAACTTTAACATTACGCTAAGGTTATGTGACCCCTGTTCAATCCTTTGAGAAAGGAGATCTAGGGTACACTTGCACAAAGCTCCCTTAGCCTAAGGTGATTTGAACTTAATGTCTATGGGCTAAGGGTTCATCAAATTAGCTTCTTTCTATTAAGAGAATGTTGAGGCCATTTTAGATAAATGGCACCTTATACACAAGACTGAGCATAAGCTACTGCTCCAACACAGACCTGCAGATAGTGTAAATAACTTTGATAAGATTCAACCCTCAAACTGACTACTAATTTTCCAAGATCTCTTTTCTTAAATATTGTAAATATCCTACATTGACATTTGACACTGACTCAACAACTAGGAAGAACTTTGAGAATCTAGGTCTTTTTTTCGAGGTCACTTGACAAGTTTGGTGTAAAAACCAAAGCACACTGACTTTACCAATATGTTCAATTATGGATATCACTCTATATAATCTTGGAATATACATATATATAGCCATCTGGATGTCCTTCTCTTATGTCTTGGAATTTAAATAGAAAAGTGTTGATTCTTTTTAAATACAAATGACATAAAAAGGTCACTAGTCTGAAATACAAATAATCCATATTAGAATGAATTGTCGTGTCTTTCTTGCTCTAAAGTCTAATAGATGTGGATCGATCCACCTTTTATAATCACTTAACATCAAAGTATGTGCAACTGCTTTGATGATCATTCTTTCATAAAGAACTCTTAAAAGTTTCAGCTTGTATAATTGAGAGGATTTCTTTAATTATATCTAAACAATTGGGAACATTTTTCATTATCTTTGTTTTCTGTTAGAGCTAAGATTTGAAATGATTATGCAAATGTACTATTGTCATACATAATGTAAACCGATAACAACTTGAGAAATTAATGTTAAAGCTTTTGCTGACAAGTTCGTTTTATTATTACATCTGTTATTCTCACTTCATGCAAACATTAAATTCTACTTCTCACAAATGTTTTCCCCTGGATTTACGAGCGTTAACAACTGCTATCACATGAGTGAACAGGAAGTAGGGGACAAGAAGACAAATCGAGAAGCTCAGAGTACAACTTAACTGAACTTTACTTCATGTTACTCGCAATAAAATATAGCCTTGTCTCGCGGATCACAGAACACATTTATTTTAATCAAATTTTACAACACCGAAACATAGTTCTGTTTCATGAAATCTGAAAATCTCTGATCTGAGACAGTTGAAACTGTGTGTGACAATTAACACTAAGTGTATGATTATGCCAAGTAAATTTTTCCCAAACTATAGAACATTCTTTCCCACTTCCCTTGTTTGTACTAGTGTTCCAGTTTCAAGTAAACGTCCAATAGGATATGAATAAGGAACTGACGTCTTGGAAATTTCAAACAGGATATAACTCAATCCTACCAGGTCAGCTGTCATAGTTTCTATTCATAAAGACATTGGAGAAAAAAAATCCAATTAAATATATGACACTGTATTATAGAGTCGGGCAAAAGACACTATTAAAAGAAGTTTTATAATATGTACTTACCGGTAAATCAAAATAAAATATGCCTCACTTCAGAAATTCTATTTAAAATGTTTAATTCAAGTCAGTCAATACAATTTTGCCTAAATATGTGGATGAATAACGAGCAATAGACAGGTGTCTGATGTTCCCTGCAGCTACATGACATATACACCACACAACACTGTATCTACCGGCAACACTGCACCTGCCAGAACTACCGCAACAGCAGATAGCACATTGTTGTCCTGTCACACAAACAGGGCTGATGTATACAGAGTTCAGGAAAAATGCAGCCATTTCACTGTCTACACCAACAAAAAGATAACTTTTGGTGATCTTTATCCTGCAGAAGCCCCTTGCTATCCTGCAGCATTGTTTTTGAAATGTTGACAAGGCAAAAAACTGGGGTTTGTTTGGTCCGATGGATGACATTCAGGTTTTTAAAATATTTGAATTATGTTCCTTACTGCTCAAATTTGGCAATACAAAAAGAATGTTCCAATTGTATATTTCATACTGTGTGCCATTATTGATTTTCTTTATTTGAAGTAGTAATACCAAACCTTATCTCAAATCGCCAACAAAATTTTCAAACACTGCCGACTAATTAAAGTCTTCCCAAGTGACCAATGCACAGAATGAGGATACTCCACGATTTGAAATGGATTATGGGGAAAAAATATATTCTGAAGAAATAGTTTACGACCTACAGGCAAAGGGTTAAAGTGGGGAAAGTGCACCTTTTGATCCCTGGTAAAGAAATGTGTCTGAGTTTTTGTAGAGATTTTGTACAATTATAAACCACTGAAAATAATTGTCTTTAGTAAAGATGAGAAAAGTATTCACTGAAAAACAATTCATAACATGTTTTTGCATCAAAAACAAATTTGAGAAGACTCTACAGAAGGTTCTCCAGACAAATATACATATACTTTCGGACAATACCTACATTTGTGTTCTAAGTACAAAAGTGGGTGGAATTATAAGCACATCTACAAAGCCAATACAAATCTTCTAAGTTCGGCAAATCTAAGAATAGTACAGAGAATCTCTGTCTATCTCCTGCTTATGACAACAGACAGCATGCTTTGTTGTATTTTCAGCTTTCAATCAGAGTTCGGAGAATTACGAGTAATCTGAAAACGTCCCACACAATCCTAGGTTGTGTTTAGGAAGTGTTAGAACTATTGACAGTGACACAAGCCTAGTACACAATCAATATATTCCCCAGCTTGACAACATGTCCATGCAAACAAACATGGCCGCTTAGAGAGTTATGTCCCCATGGGACAAGACAACCTTCCATGTCTGTGTGTGTTCTCTTCGAAACTTGTTTGGTGAGAGCAAGTGACAAACACCCGTTATGTTTGTTTTCTTTGCAAAAAAAACTTCAACAAACCCAGATGCTGTGTTAGGTGCAAATAATTCATAATGGCGACTCGCCAGTGCTTAATCCCATGTGGGTGGAGAGCTAATGGAAGATTAGTTAATACACCATACAAGATTTAATTCTTCCGTGTATAATCCTGGAATGTCAATCTGAGGAAAGTTTTTTTTATTGACATTCTTCTTCTGACATTCCCATTTATGTTCACTCTTTCTTAGTTAAAATGAAAGTTAAAATTCAAAATAATGATAACTTTCCTTAGGAAAAATCTATACATGAGGTGAGGAGATTTGGGCTTTAACGCCGCTTTCAAGAGTATTTAACTTACATCACGGCTGCTAGTATGACAGCAGAGAGAATGCTTGCAACGCCATATGGCTATGCATTGCGGTGTTACCTGCAAGCATCGGCTGGAACTAGCAAACCAAGGGTGGTACTACGCTGAAATTCAGTGTAGCATTGCACCCAAACTTTACTGCATGTAGATCAGTTATCTCTATTGCAGACAAAGTTGCAAACCCCTGGCGGGAATCGAACCCCAGACCCCATGAAAACAACAACACAAAAAACATCATGTTTTATTTTGACAAATATTCAGCATTTGAAATATCAAATAATGAAATGAAAGAAGTTGAAAGCTAGATGAATCTCTCTGAAGCTAAGCTATTACAATTTTAATGTCCTCCTGTTGATGTTGCTGTAATTGTGCTCTCGGGTCTGATTAAAACATTCTGTATGTCAGATTGTGACAATGTTTGTGATATCAGCAATATTTATTGCAGATTGAAGGCTGAATTTTATTAATTGTAAATTGATACTTGTGAATGTTTATACCAGAGAAACCGTTTAATTTACAAACAATGCAACAGTATTATAGCAATGTCATTAGAACCTGATATATATCCATCTGTTACCATATTAATCTGTTTGAAACATAGTGAAAACAGATTTCTAATTAAATTCATATATTAAGAAACACATAGCTGACTGAAAAGTTGAGTTGTGATAAATGTGAAAGTTCTCACAAAATAACTGACTTAAGGTATCGAAATGTGGATGCAAGAGCATAGTTTTATAATTAAATTATGGCTGAAAAAGTAGATGATGAAAATATGTAATGAATAATCAATCAAACAATATCTGGACAATACATATCAAGCTTTTGCATATAAGAACTTATCTCAATTAAAATTATGGCATGGGCAAAAGTGCTACATGATGATAATTTGTTTTGAATAATCAATAAAACAATATCTGGACATAATCTCAACGTTGAAACTGACAACCTTGATCCTGCTGGATATTCTGAGTCTTACATAAGGTTCAAGCATCACATTAAATCTGTGACATCATTACACTTTACTGATAAACAAGACAAGGCCAGAAATAAAAGACAAAAGAACCCAAACACTTAGAAGCTTGAGAGGCTTGGTCCTAAAGAATCAACATGATGCAACAGGCTTCCATTTTCCTTCTGTCCTTGACGTCTGCCACCTTTGAATATCTCCGGCTTCGTCAGCAACTGTTGGCTTCATTGCAGCAATTTGGATTATTTGAATGTATGCCGAGGCAGTGAAACTATGCAAACACTTATATAGACCGAGGTACTTAGAAGGTATCCCTGGGTCCATAGACGACTTGTTAACTCTGATGTTACTCCCATACTCTCAATAAACATCCCAGTTGACTCGGAAAAGCAAACTAAACGGAGAGGATGATTTATGAAGTTTCAAGGAGGATTTTACAGTGGTCTCTCTGTGATGAATGCATACTTTACAAGTAAATGGTTAACAATTATTTATATATTCAAACATTCATTCATTTATAGTTATTAAGGAAGATGGAAGATACTCAAATATCAAAACTTATCAATAGGAAGATTTGGGGAATTTAGGGAAGGTTGATGTACAAAATTGGGGATCTTTTGGCAAACAAATTTTACCATGAATCTCCGTAAAAATTTATCGTATATTACTTAAAATCTAAATATTCCTAAACAGATGGAGGACCTACTAAGGTTCCCCAACCAGCAAATCAGAGGAGTTGAAGAGTCATTGTAACCCCGGAATATTTATGAAACAAAAGTTAAAATCCTAATTAATGCAAGTAAATCTTCATATTCATTAGAAAATAGGAGAGCTATTTCAAATATGCTTTACAGCTTACAATAAAATACATGGGAATCAGATTTCAAAATAGAAGAACTATTTCCAATGCTCATCATATATGTATGTAAGAATAATCCAGACAGATATCAAGTGCCAGATAAGAGCAAATGGTTAAATATTGATGGGAACGTATATAATTCAAACATACACAGACCACTTTCAAGAAACTGCATGTAAGATTGGTCCTATAATAATGTAAAAGCTGGAAGTATTAGAAGTATGGACAAGGGGGCAGCCGACAACTGTCTAATGACGTCTGCTTGTCCTGACAATATTGAACATACACTTCAAGTTTATCATCCAATCCAAGGGTCTTATTGCTGAGAAATCCAACACATCAGAACAAACAGACTATAGACATACCAGTTGACTTAGCTGAAACATTGAAGTTGGCGACCGGCTGCAAACTTGGATAACAGTGCTTCACAGACAGGAACGAGTCTCCAGTTAACACAGAGCTTTCCTGGAGTAGCTTGCTTTATGTGCAAACAGGCACATCTTTGATAAATCTAGTATTGGTTTGAGCAAGTCAATCTATAAACTGAAATATCTACTTTTTCTGAATCTGGCTTATTGAGATGAGCAAAATATGAATATCTTTTTTTCAGACGTTGTCAAAGTCAATCACTTGCCCCATATTTATCAGGCTGCAACAGTGGCAAAATATCTCAGATGTGCCCTCTACATGATAATGTATTCCAATTTCCCCACAAGGCCTCTATCATTAAGCCTTACTGCATTTCATCAGCTTTTCTCTGCCAGCAAGCAGCATGCTACACTCGGTCTTGGTAGTGCAATGAGAAAAGGAGATTTGACAAAAGTTGAATTATGGACCAGCTCTTTTATTGTATACATAGTTGAAGTTTGCAGGCATTACAAGAAGACCTCAGTTTTAAAACTTTCAGAGAACTGATCTACAGCATATTTAGGCAATGAATAAACATTGAAATTTCCTGATTTCAGATGAAAATCAAGAGGAACTGAAGAGTCAAAATAGTTCATACTCAGAATTGAAAACCCAGAAACAGTCGCTCTGGTCTCTGGAGTCAGGTAGATAATTTTGTATTAGAACATCATCCCTGAGTAATTTAAGCTAGGGAATGATGGTCTCTTCACATGACATGCTCAAGAAATTGGAGACTTAACTTTCCATGTCAAGACCTGCATGGCATGAATAATGGTAGTCATCAAATTCTCAGGTCAGGTCTTTTCATAGAAGGAATGAAACTGAACTAAGAAAATCATGAACAGTACCCGGCAGTCAAATCTTGAAATCTAGAATGAGGTGAGCTGAGGTGATTTAAGGTTTAATGCCGCATCCAAAAATATTTCACTTATATCAGGGCTACTATTATTATGGCTGGGAGAAATCCTGCAACGCCATGTTGAACCTGCGAGCATCGGCTGGATGGGTGGTACTACACTGAAATTCAGTGTAGCATTGCACCCAAATCTTAGAGCATGTAGAAAAGTTTTCTACTGCAGACAAAGTTGATGTGGCCCGGACCCCTTGATCCGAAGCCGAACACGCTAACCACTGCGCTATCCGGCCCCTGAAATCCAGAATGATCTTGTAGTAAAAGAAAAACTTGCTTACAATTGAAGGCAGGGATTTTCTTTCCTCACAGTTCAGTTGGCTAAAGTCAAAAGTGGTAAAATGACTTTCAAAGCACGAGACTGAACTTATAGTCCTTGACATAAATTGTTGTGAGAAGCATGCAACATTTTTCAACAACTTCAATTTGATTCCCTGAGATTTCAATTACGAACTGTAAATGAGTTTTAAGACTTCGAGATAAAAGCCTAAAGTTCATTGAAAAAGAAAACTGTTCAATTGCATTTAAAGAAAGCATCTCAGCTTATAAAATCGTGACGAGAATGTGTAACATTATAACATGTCTTATTTTCTAATTTTACATTGGTAAAGTGATGTATCAGAATTAAGTCCTGAAGTGATTGCCGCTAAAAGAGGAAGTATCTGGTAATGGCCGGAGATTGCACCGTTGGAGCGAGGTCTGTTACTTATACAGCTCATCTCCGATTTGATTCACTCCAGGCGGAAAGTGAAAATTGATTTCATCAGACTGAGTTGAATCAAGTGATATCACTCCAATTTTTCACACTGCTGACTTGAAATTGAAGCCACATTTCGCTTTTTATATGTTAATTTGTTTTGTAAATGTGTGCATGGGAAATTATATAATTTTTCTGCAGCTGCAAAGTGTGAAAAATATCAAAAGATACCAAATTCCTTCATTTGCCATTTTTGTTAATCAAATTTCTAAAATACAATAAGTTTAAAATTCTACAATGGAGAGATAAACAATTATCAAATACTATGCATGATGAATCTGCATATTTTTCACTTATTTGTTTAGCTGAATTGTGAAAATACTGGGTTTTGTTCACGTTTTCTAAAGCATTTCCAACAAACATCCCCGCAGTGGAAGAGATAAGACACTATTCAAAACATATAAACTGAAATTTAACATGACAACAAGGAAGTGGCTGTAAATGTGTTTATGGATGACCAACTTTTTTTTGCAAGTTAAGCTCTTCTTTTTTTAACTATGACAAATTGAATACCAAACTCATTCTAAGACATGAAATATAAAAAAAATAGTCAACTTTGCTATGAAAAACATGAGTTTGTATCATACTACCGGTAATCACTTTAGTTATTGCCACACAGTTCTGAGTGGCCAATTTAAAGGAATCAGAAATCACTGACAAAGGTTTTTCAAGCTCAAGCATAAACTATCCTGGAATATTTCTGCATTGTGTTGGTCTATCAGATGAAATCAGCATATAAAATAGTCCTGCACAACAGCAGGTAGAATTCGTTTGGGGCTGGTAACCGAGGTTTTCTTACCATTTATATTGACAACATTACATGCTGGGACTGACTAGTCTTCAAGCTTATTTCATACACTGAAGATAAGACAAGACAGACTGCTTTATCTTAACATCCTGAGTTCTCAGTCCTTGACATGTTATTCAGGCGGACTCCATTCTTTCACTATGTTTTACACACAAGTCAAAAAAATAGGATAGCCTCATGCCCATACGCAGTAAATTTAAGATGTCACCTAACTACGCATTTGTTTTACTCAAAGTTGGTTTACCAGTTTTGAATATTTACATTGTAATTATTTTATCATGTTAAAATATGTAAGAAATAATTGTTATGTTTTATGGGCAAGTTAAAATAATAGGGTGAGATGAGGCAAGACGAATGAGGGTTTTACGTCACTTTCAAGAGTGTAGAACAGTTCTCTAACATAATAGGGTGAAACAACATTCAAACATGACCTTCAAATAAATGTGTACCTTTTTACAGACACACAATCACCAAACTTCACCAGGTTCATCAGCTGAGTAGTCATCATTAATCATGAGGCAAAAGATACTCCAGGAAATCTTTGCACAATTGCAACACCCTCTTTACAAAAAATACCCAAATAGAACCATCCCTTTAACAGCCTTTCACAAATGCACTGTTGGCACTTCTGCACTTCATGCAACAGCACCGAGTCTGGAAAGGGACTTCAAAGAGTTTACAAGGAGTATGTGTACATATGTCACTTTCACTTCGACAAAATTCACTTAATTTCTCCTGAAGCGGCAACTAGATATAAATTCATCCCTTTGGGGGGAAACTTTCCTTCAGTTCCAAACTCGGATGTAATAGAGTATTCATTCCATGTTTTATTCAATTTGAAGGTGCTTGCGCTAACATTTAACAAGTTCAGACCCTGTATAGGAACACAGATTATTCAGATAGTCTTCAAGCACAGCTCTAGGAGATATCCATGTTTCTGTCACTTTTGAAAATGTTTTGAAACTTTCTGAATGTTTTTAACTCTGTTCTCAATTGAAAGTAGCTTGCAAATATAGTCTTCAAGCACAGCTCAAGGAAACCTCCATGTTTATGATACTTTCGAAAATGTTTTGAAATTTTCTGAATTTTCTAAAACTGTTTTCAATTGAAAGTTGCTTGCAAATAGTCTTCAAGCACAGCTCAAGGAGACCTCTGTGTTTATGCTTTGAAACTTGCTGAAAGTTGCTTGCAAATATTTAACAATATTCAGAACCTGTATCGCTTCTTGAGAATATAGATTTAATACAGATAATCTTCAAGCCAAATCAAGAGGACATCTGTGTTAATAACTGGGAGACTGAAAGTGATACAAGATATTTTTCATTAAATTGTTATTTGTCTTTGATACAAACCAAAAATACCAAGTGCTGATTTCAGTTCAAATCATTGCATTCTACTTGCAAATTCATCTCCAAATGCATCTTCCCACGGCAAGGTGAAAATGTATAGAGATCTCCATATTTAACCTTGCCTTCAGCCTAGGCAGAAGTGGTGAAACGAATCAGCGACACCTATCGTGATCACGAGTTACTTCCCTTACCATCTGCTACCATACAGCCAATGAAATCGCTGTTTACATTCGGAACCAATTCAAAATAGCGACGATCGACACGGTCTCAGAGGCAATACAACTGTCTTCTGATTGGCTTATCCGATTAGCCTGCAGTACGTTAAAATCTTAGCACTGAAAATGCGAGGGTTGAGGTCAAGGGCGGAAGGAAAAGATATGGAAATCTTTTCGTATGTCATGTGGAAATATAAGTGGGAACATTCATAGTTTTTCGTAAAATTCCTAGTTTTCAATGCAAATCAAACAACAGCCTTATATATGTGCAAAAGCTGAAATTACATATCCACTTTCAGGGTTCGAAATCAGCACTAGTCTGGTAGCCCATGGCTAGTGAACAAGAAGCTGGGCTAGTAGAGTGGCACTAGTCCGAATGGCTATTGCATTGAAAAGGTTAATTTCGACCCCTGAATTTACATATATACTAATTATATGACTACCGACTTTAATATGTCTTCTTATCTGCTAAAGATAACTTTCCAAAATTACGTTAACAATTGTACCCTCACCATGGTACACTGTCCGGTTTTCTTGCCATTATACTGAATATATTAATAGCATGAAAATTTTAATTTTCATCAACAGACAGTATTTCTCAATAACATTTGACATAGTGATTCCACAACATTCCCTTTAATTTGCCTTTAGGCTTTATAAAGGATTGGTTTGTTGATAGGAAAACTATGAATGTTCCCACTTATATTTCCACATGACATAGATCAAGTAGGACTTCTTTAA
This sequence comes from Gibbula magus, assembly GCA_936450465.1. NCBI lineage: Eukaryota > Metazoa > Mollusca > Gastropoda > Trochida > Trochidae > Gibbula > Gibbula magus. Next base: position 97,082,185 of record OW388289.1, on the reverse strand, counting down.
TTCACATACCAGGTTTCTCAGCCCAAACCAAAAAGTGGGCTTGTGGGGGAGTAGACATTGAGTTCAAACCCATTAAATGTGTCTGGTTTGGGTTAAAAACAGCTTGGTTCCAATTCACCCATCAGGTCACTGGGTTTCCTTTTGAGTATCTTGGAAACATGTTGAGCTCCTAAAACTGGGATTGGTGATGAGAAAATGGATTGCAATATGAAACAAGCACCTCTTTCAACATAATCTTATAGCCCTAGACCAGATTAACTTTTGGAAAAAAACTTGTGAAATATTTTCATAACCATATCTCTATGTTTGAGATCTTTTTCTAAGATCACATTATATATTACTGATTCACACGTTGACATTTAATTTTTCCTTCTTAAGCAATAATTTAGATCAAATGCTAAATTTACTTTTATAACACAACACAACACAACACAAACAAGGTTGTGGTAACACGGTAACAGCAGTACATAAACCTAATATAAAATACTGCTGATCATTAATCATTTTTAAATGTTCCTTTAAGCATTAAAATAGACTAATTTCAAGTGTTAAGAGATCAATATCTCCATTTACCTTTACAGCTAAACCTAAAGATTTTAAATCGACGACAATTTTTTTTACTAACACTGCTGCAGTTCACAAAATCATGATCAAAACATAAATCAACTTTTATTTACAGTTCCTGACCTTGGCTCACAGAGTTCAAGCCTTAATGTCATAATTAACCCATCAATGCTCCCAGATTAACAAGATCCTCACGACAATCTCCTCAGGCATGTCAAGGAAGACAAGGACAACTTGATGGTCAAAATCTATCTGGTTGCATCATTGTGCTGTTATCATTTAGATCAATCCCTCTCCCTCTCCAAAATGTGTCAAAAACATCATGAATGAAACAACTCTCGGATAACATCCTTGTCACAGAGTCCATGACAGAACAACCCGTTTCAAAATATTCACCAGCCAAAACTGTTATCACCTTTTTTTCTTGTATTGTTCACTCTGTTTTATTGTTTGGTATTTAGCGCTGGAACATTTTCTTTTCCCTCAAAAATATTTAATCAAAATTACCAATATTGCCTCTCAAATCACAAACATCCCTCTTGTAAAGCCATCTAAAATCTTGTGTCCTTTCCCTTGCTCATAACATTATCGCTGATGAAACAAACTCATTAAATACAAGCTATTCCCTTTTCTCTTCTTGCCGCTGCTTTGTTTTATCTTATCTTATCTTACCGGTAATTATCTTACACTCTCAGGACATTCTGAGATTGCGTTTAAACCTGCTAAGCCCAAGCTTACCATCAACACCAAATGTTTTTTTAGTTAGGTTGTTGTTAATGAGGCCTACTTTACAACTTGTGTTAAACTCCCTCAGGAACATACAGTGAAAAACTTTAAAACGCATTCTCCCTTTTAGCTCTGGAAGAACCAAATTCTTAAAATGTTCAACTGAAAATGGCTGTTGAAGATTTAAGAAAATATGAAACGTAAAATGATATGCTCATTGTGATGAATTATTCATCTTAAAAACACATCACATCACATTTTTAAGTTTTAAGCTGAGAGAAAAATTCCCTAATAAAAAGATAGTTCTATGATTTTTCCTAATTTCCACAAAAATCATTAAGCTTTTGTACATTAAACTCTAAAGAAGAAAGCAGTCAACATTTTACACTCACAGGGATAACATTCAACCATATCCTTTATGTAACTTTCAAGAATATATCAAAGGCTTATCCTTGTTACATGTTAAGCCTATCAGTAAAATCTCAAAAGTCAGCAGATATTATATCGATTTACTCTTGGATAATTGTGTCCCATAAGATTATCTTTATGTGGCCTTAAAGTTCATTCTCTTGGGTTAAAATCAATGCTGTCAAAAAACTTGTCAAAGAAACTGTTTTTGTAAGAAACTTTCTTCAGCTTATGTCTTTGAAGAGAATTTTGAAGCGGAACACAGAAGAGAGAATTCCTGAATAACAACTTCTTTATTGTACATAACATTCCAGTGTATATGGTTACTTCTTTTTATATATGGAATATGGTCTTCACTTAACTTACAAAATTGTAAAACAAATCTCAATCTGTGGTGTTAACATGAAGAAAGGCATGGCAAGTCTAGGAGATATAGATGTTAATATACTTTTTACAAAATGTGATTTAAATTTATGTCCCATTCTATCCAAAATTAGTGTGACATGCAGAAAGGACTTCAGACAATTTTCATGGGCAGAAAGATAGGTAAATTTTGGTCAGTTTCTATCTTTGGTCTACTTGTTACACATATCCTAAATCTAGTCCTCCTGTAAAATCAGACAAGATGAAAGCAAAGGGATTGGCAGATAGACTCAAGGAATTGAAGCAAGATTTATTAGTTCAGCTGTTGCTAAGATCTGACACTTATTGGCAAAGATAAATCAAGCACTGTCATTGTGATCATTCTTAGATTTGAGAATAGATCATTTCAAATTTTCTCCTAAAATATCCTGTCAATCGACACACTTTTAATCATAAAACTAAGCAAATTAATCCACACCAGTTTAGTACAAAACGGTTGAGATGAGAAAAATAGTTTATGACATGTTATATAGCACAATAGTACACAAAATTTTAAATCAAAGAACAGTGTCACATGACATATCATGAACTTCTGGTGAAAACAAACAACCTTGCCATTTGCCGCCATGATTCTCAAAATATTTACACATTAGGAAGGGCATTATGATGAAGGTAGTATATAGCCTTAACTCTGATTTCTTGTAGAATATGTGAATAATGGTTTATACAAATGACAAATTTTGTATGTCATGATAACTTTAAATTCACTGATTCAGTGATAAATTTACAAATATGACATGCAGAGTCCAGGAACACGCTACCGCAAGTTCTTGTGAATCCCAGCAGATTTAAGTGAGTCCTTCAATAAGTAAGCAAATACCACCAAAAAAGAAATTGTGAGTCCATAGGAACTCGCAGCTTGATTTTTTCCTTTCCAAATTTTAATGAGTATTTGATGCAGGACTCGGGGGGTAAATTTAACACTGCTGATCAAACTCAACTCAAACTCAAACTCTTTATTCTCGGAAACTACTCTCGGTGGTACAAGAGATACAGTTTATAATAATGATACATAAAATATAAAAGCAAGATGGCAAGGCATAATTAATTATTCACATACAATACATAGAATGTCATTTCACAATACAGCTGAAATACAGTTGACACAAAATCATTTATATGTCTTTTTCACATTTTTATCAATAATATTAAGATACAGTGCTAAATTTTTTATAGAAAGACACTGAAATAGACTACAGTGGATACAAAATTACAATATGAATAATCCAACACCCATATATGACATCCTTATTTAACCCTTAACATGCGGGCGACGGAATTATCCGGGAGGCTCATAGAGAAAAATGTTAGAACCCTTGGCGAGACCCGTACGTTGGACTTAGTGCATTTACCGGGTCAGTAATAATTATATTTGCCCCCCAGGCGAAATGCGAGACGAAGTGTGTCCGTATATCGCCACATGAAAACTTGTTTACATACATCTCGCAGATAGCCACGATAACGAGTCTGTGTGAATGTCCGGTCGAAATATCAAGTAAAATTCACACCAAATTGCGTGTGCATTGTTGACCCGTAACGCATTGATAATTAGCTTTACAAAAGGCCAATTTTGTCGGGCTTGGCCCCCGAAGCATTAATTCGCTTGAGGCTATTTTCACCCACGTGTTTGTATTGCCTCGGGTTTGCCTCGCCCGAGACTGCTATCTGCCTCGCATCTCGCGAGACGGGGGAAAAAATCGCTAACTCGCCTTACTCCCGCACTTCATATCATGTGAGCGAATAGTTTGTTTTCAAAAAAAAATACGGCAAAATAAAGGGGAAACAATGGACTACATTCCCATATAAAATTAGAAAATCTCAAAAAAATAATAAAGACACAGCAAGCGCCGTGAAAAAGGTCATGTTTACACTTCATAAATTTTGAAACAATCGGCGATTTTCACAACTTCTAAAACATTTATCACGGCTAAAATACTGAATGCATTTTCATAATTTTTATATCACAATAAACCGAAAAGAATAATCTTTTATTCTATATAAAATGCGCAGATTTATTCACAGAAATAAAGATACAATTTTACCTTTCTGAGATACATGTGAAACCAAACGGCACACAAACTAATCAACATATTTTCATCAGTTATGGTTCGAGGTTAGCGTTTATTTGAAAGTCAAACAACATAACCATATTTGGGTTGACATGTGCTTATTTGTCAACTGGTTCGAGATTATGATTTCTTGGAAAAGTGCGATGAACGACCGTTTGCAATGCCGCATACATGTTGTAAGTATTGACGATTTTATAGGTGGGAATAAAGACAAACTTTACATAGCTATAGAATTATAACCAAAGGTCGCATTCTAATAATTTTTATATCATTGTGAAGCTAGACATCTTGTCTTCAATTCCGTATATAAATGGAATTTTTTTCGTTTCGTATTTATGATGTTACGAGGCCCGAATAAAAGACAATCTTTCGAAAGTAATAGAATAAAAACGAAAAAACATAGAAAATTCATTCAAAGTTTCGAGTGTGAATTAGCCATTTGTGTACGGGTTTCGCTACTTGAATTTGTATTGAACGCCCGTATATAGTCCTTATTCGCCATGTAGATGCGGTATATTTCGTAAAAACGGTACCGGAATCGCCGCCTGGAAATTCCGCCAGCAGAGCTCGTTAGTGAATAAGCTCAAACTACTGCTGCGAGCTGCGAGCCTGTAAATTCCGCCACAGGGGCTAAAAATGGTAAAATATATATACGCAACGTAAGGGTTAATGCTCTCCATAGAGGTCCAAACAGAATAACGACTCAAAAGGAACACCGCATCAGGGATAAATATGAGATCAGATTATTATACTTATCGGTCACAGACCCCAATTTCAGACACCTTGAAGTAACTAATCACAAAAACAACTCAATGAAAACAGAGAAGCAAAGCATGACTCTAATTAGTAATCATTGTGTCAGGGTTCATACAGAATTTCAAGATCCATATTTAAGGCTTTTTAAAGGCTTCTTTAAGGCTTTTCTTGACAAAATTAAGGCTAATAATCATAAGAAGCGAAGCCACACGAAGTAACTGAGCATGCGCAATAGACCGTGTATATATTCTGAAACAACGGAAATTCATGATGATTTCTGAATGTACAGAAGTTACTCAAAACTTGTTTTGCATCAGACACACATACATAAAATTTGAAAAAATCCATGAGACAATACTAAATTTAAGGCTTTTAAGTAGTTTTTCAGGCTTTTTAGTCATTTTTCAGACTTTTTAAGGCTAAATTAACTTTTTAAGGCTTTTTAAGGCCAAGTGCCCAAATTCCAGGCTTTTTCCAGGCTTGTACGAACCCTGCACAAGCAAAGCTAATCAGTAATCGACACAAGTACATCTCATAATTATCCTCGACGCGGCCTTTTTGTGAAAATTTCCTAACACAAACAGCCAACACTCAGTGAAGCATATCAAATGGTAGTCACATAATATACTTTACAATTCTATCCTATCTTCCACGCTCTATTTGATTCATACCGGTAGATCAAATGGATACATGTGCCTCAGGGTATGATTATATATTTCATACTGCCTGACGACAGAGGCTAAACAACAATCTCAGTGTGCCAAGTCTACGCTGACAGTATAGTGAGATGTGTACCTGTCGTAAATACGTCACAACAGGATACTCGCTTCAATCTCATTCATACAGATTCCTCTATGATGTCATAGAATGTGTTTCCTGAATGTGGTCGTGCTTAAAAACATTGCTTAATGTCAAATAGCCGCGTCATTGACAAAAGTTCAAATTATGCAATTACGTAGACTTTGTTAGAGCAACTATATGTTTCTGCCTCATTTATTGATGTATGATGCCAAACAAGATATTTTCAAGTTAATTTGGTAAACAAAATACATGGCATAGTTAAAATGGTAAAGGTTACCAAACCTACTTTTTTTTAAATCTAATATTTCAAATGATCATCAGAAATATCATAATTTAGCCAAGATGTCAAAATGAATCTATTTAAATGATACAAGAAAATTGCCCATTAATCTATTTTCATTTCTCTGCAAGTTAAACTGGGCTATATTTATACACAAATAAAGTTTCAAACAATATTGAAGATACTGTCTGTGTTACAGTCAGCAATTTTCTTGACTTCACTTAAAAAAATTATTACAGTAAGTCACGATCAGAAGAAATCATGTTTAGTTAGATCATTATCATTGCCCATGTATTTGACATTTGAAAGTTGTATTTATTTAAAGACTGTATTTATGTACACGGCTATCAGATTTTATTTTTATTATTGTCTCTGTTTGTTGAATTGTCAGCAATTTTATCATTACAGTCTTTTACTCAAAATAATGTAAGCAATAAAGGTAACAAGATACATTTCAAAGACTATCTTTTTTATGACAATCAAATGTCTAACATGAAGCACTATTCTCTAGCTGTGAGACATATATTCTTTCGTCATTTTTGTTGGTGGTTACTCTCAAATACATTTTATCATAAAGTGTTAACATACTTTAAAACAATTTAGGTATTTATTAAATTATTAATAAACAATAACAAATTGCTTGGTCTAATATTTAGTCACATGATCAAAGCAAGTTACTCATCAAAGCCCGAGTAAGAATACAAATTAAAGGACGGGGTATATTTAGTGGAAACAAAATTCAAGGGGACCTTCGTGTTTATATATATAAAATTATGTATTTAATACACGATTAAAACACAATCCAGTTGCAACATATTACTGACAGTAATATTTAGACAACTTCAGATTTGACAAAGAATTGCACTTTCGTTCAAAATGAAACAATGAGAAGTGAAGCCATTCATCATCGCTACAAGTGATGAAAGTTTTGTTTGAATAAAAACACATTCTTGATCCCTATGTAAATGTTAAATAATTTGATACTTTGTGGATATTCTATCAACATATATATTTTATCATTGAAAAGTTGAAAAATACATTGTGTTTCTGATGTCATGTAATACATACAAACAAAATGGTGGGTACTCAGATAGAATCCTTCCTTTAAAAGGAGGGTGCTATTGGGGTATTTTGTGGAAATGAAATTCGAGAGGATATTCCAGTTTACACATACTAACTATTAATAGATGATTGAAACACAGTCAAATTGAAAGATAATGTTCAAGTTAGTGATTCAAGTTTTGATGACTATATTTCACAACTTTATAAAGACTAGTGCACATTTGTTGAAAAATAAAAACATTGAGAATTGAAACTATTCATCAGCGTTGCGGGGGAAACTACTATCTGAATATTCTCTCATTGAATATGTTTTATTATCAAAATTAAGTTAAGTACACTGAGTGTGTTTTCATTTCACATAATGCCAAGAAACCAAGATGGTGGATGCTGCTATAGATCAGTGATAGAACTTTCCCTTTAAATATGAGTAAAATACTTCTTACAAATGTATCAACTTCTGGTATTGAAAGAATGTCAGACTCTTCCTGTATTTTATGAACATTACAACGCACAAAAACAAACTTATATGAATATCATACATAAGGAAACATTACCTCAGCAATAATTTCATCAACATAAATTATATTATTACATTAGAAATATGATTTGTCATTTCAATGTGATGTTTCCTTATATTCAATAAACACAAGCTACAAAATATTGAAAATAACATGTTTCATTACCAAGATTTTAGCTTTTTATAAACTTTTTAAAATTACCTCTGTATGACCGATACAATAGTTCAATTTAGCTGAAACAAAATCTCATGTACTAGTATTCATTAACTGCTCACTTCTTTTCAAATACTGTTTTTCACATCGATAAATACTGACAGTATCTTCAAAATTTCATATGTTGATGATTGATAGACCTATCTCTAATTATATTCAGTTACAAAGGATATATTGATTCAAGATTTATCTATAAAATTAAATGTGGGTCAAGAATTGATTACACAAGGATAAATAATGTCCATATTGAAAATATTGTAAGAGAACTTTTTGATTTGAAAGTAAATGATCGAGCACCTTTATCTACAATATATTACATTCACTTTCAAAGCCACAAAGGATATATTGATTCAATATTTATTTATTAAATGAAATGTGGGTTGACAATCTCATTATCTGATTGAGAATTGATTACACAAGGATAAAAAATTAAATTAAATTAAGTTATAAATATCATATTAAATATTATAAAATATATGTTTGATTTGAAAGTAAATGATCGAGCACCTTTAGCTATGGTTTATCATGATTGATAATCTTTCCAATACAAAATCCTTCACCATATCCTACCAACCAATACAATTTACATAAAATAGGATATTTTAAGTCATAAATGTGACTTTGGTTCCCACAAACAGAAACAGCGAGAAAGGTTGGCTAAGAGAAAAAGCACTAGTGAAAATCAAGACTTTATAAAGAAAACATAACTAATTCGTTTCTCCAAGAGAAACAATGACTCAGTAAATATAATTAGCCTAATCTTCAAAAAGTCATAGTGGGCTCCGATTTCCTAGCATGGAAACCATAAGGAAATACTGTAAGGCTCAAATCAGCCAGTAATTGAGACTGGCATGAGTTATGCCTTGTGTTGGGAAGTTGTTTTGAATCATAAACAGAAACAACTGCTACGCTTCCATACACTCACATCTAAAGTCTGTGACTATCATAATGTTACTAAATGTGCAGCTGAAATGTCAAATAGATTTGATATGTTCTATAAATTCTGGTCCTCATGTCATTTTCTGTTTATGTGAATGTATTTGTGTGATTGATACCTGTAAATAAAAGTTGAAATATATTTGTTTAACATTGATAATTTTGAAAATCATATTATAATTGACACTAACTTCAAACAATCAAATAAATTATTATGATTTTTAACCTGAGCAGTACTTCAGTGCTCACTGTTGAATCTTTGGAAGGCATTTAGAAAGGGGTACATGAGAAAAACAAGATTTTTGGATAACAACTTTTATTGTTATCAGACGCCAACATTTGAGAGCATTAGTCTTTCATAAGGTGGATGTTTATTTAAGTGTTGCCTCTAGGTAATCAAATGAGGGATGTAGAGTGGACACTTCATCACCCAGAAGGTCTTGCATGGTACCGCCCCACCCCCTCCCCCCATTTAATTATTTTTAAAGTTGCAACTGTGGAAAGATATATTTTTGCTTTAATGACTACTTTATTATGATTATTAATGAAATAAAAAGGCTTTATAGATCAAGGCAAATTCCCAAAAAAATGGATATGATAGCCGACTTCTAAGATAAAACAACAGCATGACAGGCCTGGCTAAAATCAGTTACCTGAAAGAATATGACATATCAAAGTGAAATAAATTACTTACCTGTCCTTTATTAATTAATCCTGCATCTCTGGCAACCCTGTTTGCAGCTTCATGGCCCCCATCTACATGAATGGCGATGTGGTGAATATAAACACGATCCTCAGCCAAACACTGACCCAGTATCAATAAAGTCATCAAACACAACAAATGTACTTTCCCCTGAAAACATTTTGACACGATCTTTACAACTTTCAACATGTGTACGTTTGGGGTGTTCTACTAAGAGCGCAGCTGAGTAGAGACGTCAATAAACTTGGCCTGAAGACGATCCCCTCAGATTGAAAAGAGTTTGATAAGTGGGGAGGTTTCCCGATCGCGACTCTGCAAGTGATAGATTTGACAGAGGCTGTGACTCGAAGATTTTGTGGAAGTGAATTGAATATGCCCGTTGTAATCCGCCGGCATAAACAAGTGACGTGGCTTTCTTGTCAGAACGTTACCGATTAAACATTTTCACTGAACACCCGCTTGTCCCGGATATTCGTGATGAATTTCAACTCAACAAAACACGTCAACTGAGAGATGCACGTTTATCATTTAGATTTACAGGAAGTAAGTTGAGTGACGTCATGGAGCGCCCTCTCTGTGAGCGTTTACCAAGGGACGCTACTCGTGATGGCCGTTTCATTCCACCGACAAGAGTTCCCTCACAAGGTGTATTGTTCAAATCCCATTTCGCCCCTTGTGTCATTTTTGGATGCTAGATCTAAGATGTTAGAACTTTTCATTATCAGTTCAATACAATATTGGATTTTGAAATTTATATAAAACAATAGGTTTACTTTAAACTGACCCCAATTTAAACTTTGTTTCTAACTTATATTTTTTAAAAGATCAAAGTACATGATTGAAAAATCAGCATTAAAAAATTGGGGGTAGTGTGGGGTTTTTCGAGATAAGACGCCTGAAAGATAGTTGGTTGAAGTACAATTTTAACATGGGAGTCTATGGGGAAATGAGAAAAAAACTGCTAAAAACATTACAATACTACATTTCTAGTATTAAACTCCCCCCCCCCCCCCCCCTTTTTAGTCAAATTTAGGCAATTTATGCTGTTTAAGCACTTTTTAGAGGTTCTAAAGTCACATTTTCTTTATTTCATATGGTTTTTAAAAGTATGTAGATGATGTAGAATATCATGAAGTAAATAAAGATGAAATATACTCATGTGAGTAGAAGCAATATTACTAAGCGTTCGCATGACATTTACAACAAGGGGGAGTATTTCATTATTTTATGTTGTTAAACTCACGGATTTTCTATAACCTGAAGAAAAAAAAGAGCCATGGGCTCTGTAACTCATTAAAAATGTTATTGTTTGATGTTGAAGACTGAAATAAATTGTGCTCAATATGATTTAGTCTTACACATAGACTCTGAAAAGTATGTATTCTGAAAATAGCACCATTTTATTGAATATTGAAAAGGAGATTGTAAGAAATTGGATTTTCAGAAAAAAGATACCCCTTATCATTTTCTTTTCAATAATTGTTTAAGTTTGGGGTCTAAGTCACATAATTAATTATCCCCAGCCCTGAAAAATCTCCGTAGTAACAATTTAAAAAACATGACTTGACACTTAAGTTTGATAAAATCGGTTGTCCAAGAATAGCAAAGATAGTAAAGTAAAGGTGAACCGCCTAAAGTACAATCCCAAGTACAATCCCTATTACAAGTACAATCCATTGACACAACATTGAAACTCGCGAGAAAATGAGGGTAAGAGAGGCAGGGAGGTGGAGGGTTGGAGAGGGAGAGCGGTAGGGAGAGAGAGGGACAGAGGGAAGCAGGAGTGTGTTGCAATGCATCATTCCTTACAAAGTCCCCTCCCCCCCCCCCCCCCCCCCCCCCCCCCCCCGACGTGGCCTGTTAGAGTAAAGGCAAATATAGAATTTAATCTTTATTTTTCTTTTGCACGACCCCTTGACAAATTGGAGTAAATTTGGAGTAAATTTACTTAGGTGAGTAATTGCGTTTGCATGCACTAAATACTCACGTGAGTATATTTACTTACGTGAGTAAATATACTCAAGTGAGTAAATCGATGCATGCGAATGGGTTATTACTTAACTTTAAAAAAACGGTTATATATGTAGTGAACAAAAAATCCACGTGTTAGTTAAGATAATAGCTTTAGGTTCATACGCAGATATTGTATATTATTGTAAAAACTTAGCGTTTATAATTTAATTGGTCCTCAAAGTCTCCTTTAGTTTAGTTTGGTCCGCAGGGTCGTCATCGATCTTGGGTGAGTTTACAAAGTTTACAAAATCAGGGACTCTATAAACAGAGTCCCTGACAAAATGAGAAATTGTGACACTTGCAAGGGTGTCAATATCATTCAAACCTGATGAGTGACTCACAAGTGTTTCAATCTCGTTTAAATCTATGAATGACAACCCAAATTAGCAAATAAGACTAGGGATCGATTCAATGAATATTTTATTATAATGAGACAAGTTTGTCAAACTACAACGAAACATTTGCAGCTTACGTATAAGCTCGCTCTCACTCGGACAATACAAAAATCACAGTAGTTTCGTAAAACTCGTAAGACACAATTTGTCGTGAAATAATCCATGTTTATTCCTAAACATCGTATAGTATTGCATTACAATTCGTTTGAGGTACGCATGTCTTCATAATGGTATGGTCCAATGTTATAATTTGTGTTATTTAAATGAGAATTATCAACTTTAATCGACACTAACCAGTGTCAATCAGTTCAGTATAACGAAAATACAGCCATTCATAGTCAAGGTCGTGATCGAAAACCGGACAATGGACCTTGGCTTGCTGCAGCCATTACGTCATGGTCGTGATCGAAAACCGGACAATGGACCTTGGCTTGCTGCAGCCATTACGTCAAAAGTGTCCGTGAGCTTGAACCATAAATGTGAGAGGCCTTCCTTGGTTTTCATATATATTTGATATAATATTTATAAGCATTTTTTTTCAAAACTTATATATCATGCAAAACTGATCATGCATTTTTAATAGTTAACACGAGAATTAACTTAGCTTTATTATCCACGATTTTGCAGAGCAATCGACGCGATAACCCTTTCTACGGGCGAGATGTGCTAACACATTCATTTGCTCTAAAACAGACCAGATTGCACATGCAGATCATGAATCACGAATGTTTTGCTTTTCCCTTCAATTGCACGTGCATTTCGTGCAGAATCAATGGTTCTTGATTGGAAAAGGAAAAATAGTCTGACGCAGATTTGCACGTGAAGTGATATGTGCACGAAAAAAGTAAATTCTGTAGGAAATGCTAGAAACATGTTCTTTCGACATAAAATAAGAATAAGCATTTATCGATAGATATATAAATTACAGATACATGTCCAACATGTATGTATTCTAACAAATCGTTAATTTCACTGTAGTACAACTAGAAACGTTTGTAGGTAAAAATAGGAAGACCTTAAAAAATAACACTATCCCAAGTTTGTTGACGAGTGTAAATGAGGCTTGATACAGCATCGTCTGCCAAGAATGTTGAAATCCAACTAAACTGAACTAATAAATTTCGGAAACATTATGTCTTAATGTTTCTACAAAAAAACCACGCCTTTAACTAATCATCCTATTGGAGTGCCGTTGAATAGGCGAGATAAGATATAGAGATTATAAACCGAGGAAGTGTGTCATATGAGTTTTACTAAACGAGTGTGATTTTTCGTATTGCCCGAGCGAGAGCGAGGTTTATATACAATTTGCAATAGTTTCGTAAAATCATATGCCACACGAGTGTAATCATTTCTTTATTACCCATTCTATTCCATTTGATTCGCGTTAAATTAACCAGGAAACGGTACACTTCTCTTGCGACGGCAAACTACAATGACGTCACGAACAATCGTTTTATGATGTCACAGTCGCGCTGAAACAATGGTTGCTAGGCAAACGTGATATGTGCACATGTGATGATATCAATTTTATTATCTCGGTTATTTTCAACCCTATGGGTAATAAACTGAAATATGACATTTTTCATGCTCGCTTTAATGTCTCCTACGTCAATGATTCGTCAACGAATTAAACTCACAGAGGGAAAGACATATTTTATCAATTTTCAACTTATATGTCAAAACGTGTGTCCAAAACCATTGAATATCAACATCAGAAGCAGTATTTTGTTTTGACTATGTTGAAGCATTAGGATTATCAGTTTCGCTGTATTTGTGATAGCGCAAGTCTACATATATTATACGTACGCTTCTTCTCTGTCGTTGGCAGCTGTCCCCTGTTTGGTGATGTTCAGTTTGTAAAGGTAAACACTAAACACGTTAATACTAATGAAAGCCAATGAATGCTATGTTTGACAGATAACAAACTTATAGAACCGTATTTCCTCTAATAGGGGCCCGGGCCCTTATTAACATTTAAGGGCTCTTACCCCCCGGCGCTTATTGGAGGCCCGGCTCTTATTTGAGGCCGGCCCCTATTCTATTTTTAGGTTTGACAATAAACGTGATAACCTCTGATAACTGACTTAAATTTCTGAGAATAACACAAACTCCTCGCCATTTGATGTAAACCGGATTTAATGTTGTACTTTAAACCTCTCAGTGCCTTGGAACATGTAAGTAGAAATGTATCTGATAGGGAGTAACAATCGATGCGATATAAATCGGGCCCCTGTAGAGGTCCGGCCCTTATTGGAGGCCCGGCTCTTATTCATCTAAAGGTACCTTTTTTGGTATAAATAAGTCGATGAAATGTATTTGAAAAATAATGTCACCAATAGTAAAACATCCTTCTCTCTTCGGAAAATCAAGTTTAAAATGAGTATACATGGTTCCATAAAGCCATGGGAATCGTTTTTGTCATTTGAAATAATAAAATGTGTTCACAATAAAATGGCCGCCATGCAATTTTTTATTTATACGCAACAACGTTATCACCACTACGGGTAATTGGTTTGTGTAATAAGATGTTTTACCCTCTAAAGTAAATATAAATGGCATAAACAATCATTTTGTTGAAAAAATAAAATTTGCAAAACACGTGCTACTGCCCCTTTAAATTATTGTTTATTAAAAGCTACTTACAACGATAGGCATTCAGCTGCATTTTTTTACGGGTAAAAGAAAGACAATGCAGCTAATATGTATAAAAGATGGAATCTAATTTAAATTCAAAGAAACCCATTTATTTTTATCGGTATGCATTTTCTGTAATTATCTCCCCTTCTAACAGCATCGTCTGCCAAGATGGCTGCCTCAGCTGGCAGAGTGTTGAGGGTAAATTGTTCATTTGTTATTTAGACCAAATAATTGACACTATGTATAATTTATTTTGATGAGCATTACCAAATATCTCAGTTTAACAATTTTAAATATTACAATCGATAATTCTTCTGTTGTGAAATCGACAATAACCCTCATCGGGCCGTGACTTTCCTGTTCGTTTCCAATGTCAACATGCAAAAGTTTTTTAAATTAGTCCTACATTTATCTTTTCTACTATCATGAATGATTCATATCAATGTTGTCATTTCAGTCTGACATTTGTAATAATTTTGGGAGATTATATTTTATTCAATAACAATAATAGATTATCATTAAATGACAACTATCAGTGTTATTTGGATAAAAGAAACCAATATCAAAATATTTCTATTGTCCAGATATCCTTTTGCAAGATATTTGGCCATGATGTCATGAAAAATGGATACATTTTCGCAAATGTTCTGCTTATGAGGGGTGTATATCGTGCATGCAAACAAACTGATGTACAGCAACAAGGCATAAACAAACAGGCTGAAACATTACCAGCCTGACACCGTGATTTTGTGCATTTTCTTGGTAAAGTTAAGTAAAAACCAGATTACCGGCCTTATTGCAGACACTGCTGTATCTATGACATCTAGCATGCTAGAGAAATGTACTTCCTTATTTCCTGATAAGTTCTAAATAGCTTTTAAAATGTCTAAAAAATGTTGTCATTATGATAAAACTTACTCCTATTTCTTGTTTCAGTCTATGAAGCCACATATTCCAATGATCAAGTTTCCAAACAGAGGTAGCCCAGGTACAACCCTAACTTCTGGTATATCAAATACTCTTTTTAATCTATTTGTAGACTAGAACACTGAAGTCAGTGTATTATCATGGATTTTCACAGTGTTGATCTGAATTTGATTTTTAATTGTGCCATGTAAACAATGATACATTTGTTCACTATCTAAATGGCATGTATTCAATTTTCTAATGCATTTAGCTTGGATACCTGTGCCTCTTAACTTCAATCAGAGAGGTACTATTAAATGTAAAAATATAATAATGTAATTTTTTATGTAATAAATACTGACTGTTGAACCTCATTACAAGTCACAATGACCGAATGTGTAAGCTGTTGGTATACTTAGTGCTTGCGGTTAGTGCCTGAAGGTGTGCATGGGTTTGAAAAAAGTACAAGAAATGTTGATAATGCAGACAGTATGATCCCACATATACCAATGCTATATTGTTTATACTGTCAATTTATGTAGCTTAGGTCAACAATTTGAAACCATTACTCTGGTTCAATTAATGGAAGAAAAGACGTTCATCAATTTTATGGACAATACATGCAAAAAGAATATTTTCAATATTCTTTTGAGTGTAAAGCTGAGTTATGGATGGAAAAGTCGGTTTAAAAAAAATCCTGACAGCTTTTTTTAGTCTACGTAAGTTAAAATGATCATTATTAATACCCTGAATGCTCTAACACCTGATCACAATTCAACTATTTCAGCTGCAGTAAGTAGTGCTGACTCAACAGGAAAGAGTTCAGCTCAAGGTTCAGGCAAGGCTACAGGAAGCGCACCCCGTGGCTCAGGGGTCGACCTCGTGGATCTCCCTCTCAAGTACCAGAGGAGGAGTATTGACCCCGATGAAATGGAAATAATTGAAGTAAGAATTGGGAATTAAATTTGTTTTAAATATTTTGCTTGACATATCGGAGCTTTCCTTGCAAAACTGATAAATCCTGATAACAGCCCGTATGCTTGCATGTTCTGCCGCAATTCATTCAACCAATCACAAAACCTCCAACAAAAGTTTTCGGGCAGCTTGGGGCAGGTAACTCCAAACAGCTATCCTTTCGTCTATTCCAAATGCTTTCAAAGCATCAACCGTTTAAAAAGTATGATGTGATTGGTCA
The DNA here is from genome assembly GCA_936450465.1 of Gibbula magus. Lineage (NCBI taxonomy): Eukaryota > Metazoa > Mollusca > Gastropoda > Trochida > Trochidae > Gibbula > Gibbula magus. Next base: position 97,065,577 of record OW388289.1, on the reverse strand, counting down.
GCTATTTGACTGGGCTTTGTCTGCGCTAAACTGGTACGGGAACACTAGCCTATACGGTGTGTCCTCAGACCTTGTGGTGAGGAATCTATAGAACCAGTTCGTATCCCTATTCACGATATGAACAATTTTGCAGATTTAATTCCTTGGAATAGGGTCGATTTTAATCAGACTGCATTCAGTAACAAATTTTATCTTATGTATTTCAGAAAGGTGGTATAGTGTAGTCCACTTGTGCCTTGTAGCCGACTCCGCCTAGAGACCAGATCGCCATTAGTCAACTCCATCAGTCTAGATTTATTGAACAGCTGATATATTTTAAAGCAAACTTAAGCGTGAATGATTCTTAAATGTACATTATGGATATGTGTATTTGTACTGTGTAAATGGGATGTATTTGTAATAAATCTGTCTTGAGTGTTACTCTTTGTTTCTCTTATCTACACAAAGAAAATGATAGAACCCTTGGGGATTCATCTGGAATTTTAAAATTTTGTGAAATACACAAAGGATGCTAAACAAACTATCATATGTTTTCTTTGTAAAAGCCCTTTTGGTTGTTCCCTCCCTCATACACAGAAAACCTCCGAGCGGTTTTCTCCTTCATATAAAAACTGGCATAGAGGTAAATAAGTAACATTCTTTCCTCAGAGGTCTCCTCTGGTATAGTCTGATAGTTTTTGCCAATTTCCTTGATAACGACCAGAGCAGTGAACATTTGGAACTTGAACTACTGACGGTCCTCAGTTCTATCTTACTTGATGTAGGTCCCTGGTGGAGAAATCTTATTGACCAGAAGCTCAGTTAGGTGATTTGGGGTTTAACGCCGCTTTCAAGAGTATTATTGCAGGGAGAAAGCCTGCAAGATCAAGAGCAACGGCTGAAACTAGTGAACCATGGGTGGTACTGTACTGCACTGCACTATTCAGTGTAGCATTGCATCCATACCTAAATTTTCCAGAATTTGCATTTGCAACTCAAAACATTATAAATGTAACAGTGATTTAGGTGTATATAGCAGTTTCATCCATGCAAGAGTCGGAAATCATTTCCACAGCATAATTTAACGACTTGGGAACTTTAAATGTTGTGTGACCTGTGTGATGATCAATTTGTGCTTTTCCAAAAGTGTTACACGAAAACTGCCAAATTTTGACTATCATTTTCAGAGCATAACTTTAAAACTATATGCCTTGAAAACATAATTTGGAATGGAAGTTTTGGAATGTGTTTTTTTTTAGAAGCGAGTTAAACCGGGTCAAACATTTGATTGTTTTCACCATCTGTCTGTCCAAAAAACTTAAACCATGGCCATATCTTTTGATTTGTTAGTGATGTGCCATTGATAATTCACATGTGCATCCATTGTGATGAACCTTTCAGACCAGGTCATAATTTTTTACCTTACGAATTTGACCTTGGTCAGTGAAATTCATCTTTGCTATGTAACCATATTCATTCAGTCTTAGTGCTTATATTTGATATATATATATCAATTTCAAATTATGCTTCTTTTAGGGGGCATCAGTGTTTTTATAAACACATCTTGTTTAGTTTTATATAATAATATAATAATATGATATTTAATACGGTATCCCGCCATTGTGTATGGAAGCTAACAACAAAGTGATGTTATTGTTTTTAGGTGTTGCAACTCCAAGAGTGTATCTCTTTAGTATGAACCCATTTGTTTTGAGGTTTGAATGTCATCAACATCTTACAAGAAAAGAAACAAGACTTTAAATTGTTATTTTTTATTATAAGAAGACATCGCATCGTGCCGAGTTGATGACTGTCCTTTTACAACAAGTTGAACTTCCAAACAGTAACCTAATACCATAGGTTTCGCCGACATAGATGAAAAATAAAAACCATAAAAAAAAATTCTTTTGCACTGAAAAATCTTTTACAACACAATCAACCCTTGGTTGATAACAACATATAATCATATTCAAACCAGATCACATTCTGTGTTACACCCCACAAATGTTTATATTAAAAAGATGTTGGGCGAGGGGAGTTGGAGTATTTCACTCAAATCACGACTGCTAGTATAATTGCAGGGAGAAAATCTGCAATGCCATATGGTCATGTATTGCGGTGAAAACTGCAAGCATCGGCTAAATCTAGCGAACCTTACTGCGTGTAGAACAGTTCTCTGCAGACAAAGTTGCTCAGCCCCAAGCAGGATTCGAACCCCGGATCTCTTGATCCGAACATGCTAACCACTGTGCTATCCCGACCCCCTCCTTGTAAAGAAAGGACTTGATTCCTTTGAGACCCGTGAAACATGAGCATTATTACACAAGAATTTTCATAAATGCAATTTTGAAAACTTCGTAGTGTGCTGCACTTTGGTGAGTGAGTGAGCTATTGTTAAACTCGGCAGTATTGCAACCATTAGTGGCGATGCTGCACTTGGACAAGGGGCACTATGTTATGCAATCAGAAATCTCTAGCACAGAAGGTTATGAAATGCAGCAGGCTAGACTGATCAGTTATGTCTTGCAGAAGTTGATTGATGATAAGTTCATTCCAACCTTCAAGTTCATAAGGATCACAGCAATGTTACTATGTATGATACTTTTTTTCCACCTTGTATTATTTACAGTACAAGAATTCTTACCTGTTATCAGGTGAGTAACAAGATTAACAAGCATTTACTATATGTTGTTGTGGTGACAACTTTTGAAGTTATCTTATGTGAGGTACAAACACAAAAGTCGTGATCTGATTCAGACTGACAAACATTCAAAAAGTTTTGAAAAAGTGTACACAAACTAAAGCACCATTTAATCAATGTCTCACAAAATAAATTAAAAGATGTGTTCAATATTAAAACAAAAAGAGACCACTTTAGTATCTTGAACACAAATTTCCGTCAAAAGATACTATCCTCATTTTTAGTATATTCATATTATACCCGAGAGAATATGGTATTCAAAATTTGGTGAATTGGTCAAGTATCTCAACTGTTTGTCTTAATGATAATAAGTTCAATGATTTCAGTGTAAAAAATAATGCCATCCGACAGCACTTCTGCTGGGTACCTGGGCTGGTCAATAAGGTGACTCTTTAATTTGCCATTTATATCGACAAAATCTCACTTTTGGCGGGCTTTTTTTTAAAGCTAATTTGATACACTATTGATATAAAGAATATATGCAATTTGAAATTAATTTAACATCTTTCTGATCAACTTAACAAAAGGAGTGGTTGTCATGGCAAGTTGAGTAAATACTTAATATAATATATATTCATGAAAAAATATGAATGATAAAGTCAAATCTGACAATACTCTGGTAATTTCTCAGTTATGTTTTGGTAATTCAATAAGATCACAATTTTTGTATATTAACAAAACTTAACTATTTCTCCAATGATCTTACATTAGATGAAGGCAAAGAAGTTAAATATTTACTGAAAACCTGTTCTTTTCAACTGTGCCTTTCAGTTGGAATAGCTTGCCATAATCATGAAACTATCTTTTTAGCAAATATTCTATATTTCTTTTACATGTGACAGATTTGAAATATCTGAGAATTTATCACTTTAATAAGATCATACTTTGACTTGGCCGAATCGTCCATTATTATACTATTCTTTTACACTCAATTGTTCTCTTCCCACAGAGGTTACTCCCTTCAGATTTCTGATCCTTACCTCTGTTCTATGTCGCCTTAATTTCAATGCTTCAGAAAAATCCCCTAGCATGGAAAAGGGGAACCTCATACTGTATCCCTGCTTCCTAACCAATGAAAACTCTTTTAGAGGCCATGTCGACCGAGTGACTCCAAAAATCTAGGCATTTTACTCTCAAGGGTCTTGCTAATTAATGTCTTTCAAATATGTCTGATGTAAATACACAAATGAACTGTTTTTGGTATTTGTCTTGGAATTGGTCTTCTTTATTTATCAAAAAGCATATTTCGAGGAAAACACAGTAAACGAGAAAACGTTTATCTTATGTTTATTTTAACATTTAGGCGTGTCATTGGCAAATGTCACTTTACAACGTCGTCACTGATTGCCCAACTAGATTCAATTGCAACTAATCAGGACACTCCATTTCTGCACTCAGATGTAGAACAGAGGTTAGGATCAGAAATCTGAAGGGAGTAACCTCTGAGGGAGGAGTTATTGATTAGCACTGCCTCATGGTTAAGCGTATACACTGTTACTCTACTTTGTTACCCTAGGTTAGAACCACACTCAAAGCTGCCCACTGTGACTTTAAATAGACAACCAATGACTGCTTAAGACAGGTCGGCAATAACATTCAAAGGCTTGCCACCCCTTGGTTTTCAGTGATAAGAAAACGTCTTCACATGCATGCAGGTCGTCAAGTACCTCTATCTGCAATCTGAGACAATTTGACGGGGAAAAAACTTCGATTTCAGCTGGCTCATCTAAGAGGGTTGCCATTTTGCGGTAGAGGAAAATCCAACTGCAGACTGAAAGGTTCTATGTGGTTGGCTGAACAATTGCAATAAAACAATTTGGAGTATGAGCTGGAGTATAGGTCACAGTGCAAAGTTAAGTGGAGCGACAGTGTATACGTTTTACTCTGAGACAGGATGGGGCAATATTGGAGACAAAATACAAAATATTCCCTGTTAAATAAATCGTACCTCCTAATCAATAGGATATTTTCTTATTGTGATGACACGGGTGTACTACAAAACCAAATTAAAAATACTGTCAAGTATTATATCTTAAATACCATTTCATTTACAAAGAAAAATATGAATAAAACATGACAAAAATATTAACTCTGATATCAAATCTAAAAACTTGAAATCAATTTGAGACGTCTTGTCTACTAAAACACTGATATGAAATGCATAGACACGTAGCACAGATTCAAATGACCAATTACAACTTAAAGTTACAAATTCTGCTGTAATTGGTCAAAATACAAAAAAGCACTTGAATTTTCAACATGATTGAACAAATTCATACACCTTGAAATTAGTCAAGAAAGAATCCTACAAATTATTTGTATTATCAATTTAACACTTAAAAAGGCTGTAGCAAATTTTCTAATGGAAATAAATGAAATCTCATAAATCGAAAAGAAATGTTATCTAATACAAAACAATCCTCCTCAATCAATAAATAGAGTTAAAAAACGAATGGTCTAGTTCGGTAAAGCAACGCGGATCCATTTATCATCCTAAAATTATTAAAAGGTATCCACACTAAAATTGCCTCTAGCAGTTTTATACATGACACCATTTTCTACAACTAAATTGGTCTCGTAATGGGTTGTTTTACCCTCAGAAGTAAAGGTATACTACATCAACTATCACTATAAATGGCAAAATTTGAACATGAACAAACTAGCTACGGTCCCTTTAAGCTGGTGAATAAATAAGCACAAAACGAATAGGAGTGGCCAAGTTACAGGACTCAACTCATTAGAATAATCTTGAGTTGGCCACATGAAAGATGGGTAACCTAGAATATCCTGACAACCTGTCAAGGGTAAAATAAATTACTGGTAACTTCTACACGCAGCCAAATAGTTTTAACTGCACCAATTAATTAGGGCAGGTCATCAAGATATGATGATACACCTGATTAGATTGTGGGGCCAAAACAAGAGACATTGTAAAACAGAGGAGAGAGAACTGCCATTAACATGCAGAGTCATATAATTTGGTTTTTCAGGAATTGTACAGGCCTGGGCCTGAATTTTCAAAGCTATCATAGCGCTTAGTTTGTCTTATATATTAACGAATGTTACTTCATAACTATCTTAGCACTAAGAGAGCTTAACAAATCTAGGCTCTATTTTTACTTACCTTGAGCTAATGGCAAATGTTAGTTTCAAATCGTGCATGTATAAAATAATTTATCTGGCCAATAATCAGTATCAAGGTCCTGAAGCATTAAGTGATAAAATTGTCTAATGAAGCAATAATACATTTTTAGCTAGATTGAACTAGATTGCGATAGCACTGTTTGACTGGAAGTTCTGTTTCTTGGCTAATTTCAAGGCATACATAACGAACACACTTCATGAGAGAGATTCGGAAATAATTGACTTGATCGTCTGTACAATGTCTGATTCGATGTTACACAGATCAAAGCTGAAAGAGGTCTCAGAGACCTTGAACAGACCAGTTGGACCAATAATATCCACAACATTTTGTAACTTCCGTCGGTCTGTCATTCGACAGAGAATGACTTGCAGATCAAGCAATTCCTTGATATTTTCTCCATTTGGCGCCTTTTCCGGGATACCATTTTCACATTGTCCATTCTCCTTCTCTTTCCTTTCCCGGGATCCTTTATCTTTGGTTGCACGGGAATGTTTGGAGGAGGAACTTTCTGATTTGTCTTTCTTGTCCTTTGAATCTTTTGATTTAGACTCTGACTTGGATGAGGATGACTTTTTGGAACTGCTGTGTTTTGACTTTGATGACTTAGATTCTGGCTTCAAGGGTGAACTCTTTAAGTCTGTTTTGACTGGGGAGGATTTGTGTTCCACTGAACTGTTCTTTGAAACTTTTGGAGACATGCTGGACAACCTTTGAGACTTACTTTCCGAGTGATTAGAACGGATATCTTCGTCCGAATCACTGTCACTGGAACTCAGGGGTTTCACACTATTCCGCCCATTGTCACTTTTACTTGAACTGCTGCTTAAATCGTCTTCACCTTTCCCTTCCAAGATCTTCCTCGTCATTTCATCTGTGTCCTCAGCAGACAGAGATGAAATGGGAGAATCTTTGGGCGAGAGGCCTAGTCTCTTGTGGCTGCTATTTGAGTTACTGTCACTGTTGGAGTCGAGAAGATCTGGTTTTGAGCGAGGTGGACTAAGTGACCGTGGTGGACTGTCATGGAGGGGAGAGAGCAGCTCGTTCTTGAGTTTCAACTCTGGCATTGACTTGCTGAGGCTGGAGGAACTCTTCGAATGTGAACTCTCCGACTTCTCTTTCTTCTTCTTCTCCTTGTGTTCCGACTTCTCTTTGTGGTGCTTCGATGAGCTCGACTTCCTTTTCTCGGACTTGTCAGAATCTGATTTCTTCTTGCTGGACTTGTGAGACTTGTGTTTGGAGGAGGACTCTGTGTTGGACGATGTTGAGGAACTTCTCTTCATCTTCTTGCCAGACGTCTGCTCCGGTGATGAGACTGATGGTCTTTTCTGTCCGATGGTTTCGCGGGTGGACGAAGACGAGCTGCTGGATGATTTGGATGACTTCGGTTCCTTGGATGCGATTGGCTGAGTGGCAGGACCCGATGATGATGAGGATGAGGATGAAACGGTGGTTGACATGTGAGACTGCGGTGTGGATGGCTTTGAACCGCTCTTACCCTTCGAACCCTTGTCCTGTGAATACAAAATTACTTCACATATAGAAAAGACAAGGATATTCAAGGATGATCAACTTCTTTATTCTAACAATGGCGACATTTCGGTAAAAATCCTTATACTGTTAACAAGGATATAGTTTGCTCATACAATAAGTGTCCAGATACATGACTTTTACCACTGCGCTAACTCTTGTGAAATAAATAGATAATTAACACTGAAATGAATTTTCCATCCTTGCGATATAAGTTGGTATACAATAATGGACAACCACTTTTGTCAGTCGAAAAGATAATATTTCTCTAAAATTTCAAAACATCAGTTGATATTTTTTTTCAGGTCTAAAATTTTTTGTACCACTGAATTCATAACCAATCTATGACAGTATATCACACTGTAATTTACCAAATAAGCAGCCCCTACCCTATTAAGCATCTGCCACATTGTGACAAAATAGCACCCCCTTTGCCCGCCTCATACTTGATAATTACAGTCTATCTTCAATAAATTCAGACTTTCAAATGTAAGCAATATGGTACATTCTGATTGGACTAAACCAGGTCATGTGACCAGTATACATTCACATAAACAAAGGATAACTTTCATACTTTGAGGGTTATATAAAATAACTTGCAGGACTACTTTATCAGTTGACATAGCACAGATGATGCTGATGTTGATGCTATTATTCTTATAAAATATTTGGAAAGTGCTCAATTGAGACAAAATATTGATAGATCATTGTGGGCGGAGCTAAGAGATTGATCAAAGAAAGGCCTGAACAATTTATACAAGTTAAACTTGCACTTGTCAAACCATTTATAAGGCAGTGAACAAATTATGAAATCTATATCCTAAGTTAACAAAATGTAGAATGAAGAACAACTTTATGGATATACAACTTCTTTATTCTATGTAGGCGACGTTTCGACATAGATACTAATGTCGTTGTCAAGCAGGTGATGTTGTTCTTCATTTTTTATCACCTCAACTTCTAGAATGCCCATCAAAGATGCTTACAAAATGTTAAGTAAACTGGCAAAATCTTCATTTCAAGACAACACAGCAGCCAATCAACCGCCAACTTTTCAGAAGAAAGAGTAAACTATCTGCTAATTCTGTGCTTATGTCGTGACCAGGCAGGGTCATTTAGCACTTACTTATAGATTCCTCGTTTAACCTGAAATAACCATAAACATGAACAATGCCAAATTACTGTGGTGGATCCAGAGAGAGGCTTCATTTGACAACCCCCCTACAATATAAGATCTCCCCTACTTGGAACATTCCTGAAGCTGCCTATGATACTGACACCCAAACTACTGATCTAATACAACCTTACTACAGTATTAAACTAGATTAGCGTTGGGGGGACACAAAAGCAGAGCAGTCCAGAAACTAATGTGCGCCTCCACAGCCGTCTCCACAGCCACAATGAAATCGGCAATTTATAACCCAAAAGACAACTGAACAGTTAACTCAAGAAATCGTGACCTTGACCTTTGACTTTGAATGTTAACATGTCAAAAGAATTCACAGGGGGTTATTAATTAATTATTAATTTGAGTTCTTAAAACCTGCTAATAAGTCACCAACAACTCAATCATAGCTGGATTCAGGGAATCACTTATCAAAAAGAGGGGAAGGAGTTCGTCTTGGGGGTTTATTAAATTTACATGCAAAATTCAACCCCCTAGCAATCCTCTGGATCAGCGACTGAAAATTTCAAATTGAGGTAACACGAGGGCAAAAGAATCTAGATAGATTGAACCCACCTTGCCGCTAGACGAGGTCCCGGCTGGACGCTTGTTGCCAGTGTCGGGGGTGATTGGAGTCCCGAATATGTCGAATGATTGCTGTGAGCCGTTCCCGTAATGTACTTGCTGTAACAGACAGTTGTTTCACTTATTCTTTGATTTTTAAATCAGTGGTAAGAAAATGTGAAAATGCATAGCAACAAAATGTTTGTAACGCTGATAAACTAGTCTTCACCTTGTGAATATTCATGATCAACAACCTACAAACTGTGTGGACTCACTATAGATGTTCTGAAACAATAATTTATCCATGGTAAGTGCAGCATGGACAAAAACATTCACCCTTTTACCTGCAGATACCAGAGTTTTCAAGGATACCCATCTTTACAGGGATGGCAATGGAGATTTTGGAAAACAGCTGACATGCATGGAATTAAGGTTCCAGGGTGGTAATCAATGACTAAAACTACAGTTAGGACCAACCCAAAACAGCTGAAATCAGCTGAAATCAGCTGAAATTGCCATCCTTGGTAATCTATTATATGCTAAGGCTTAAACGATGTGAGACTGAGTTCTCTCAATTTGAGAAAATGTGTTCTCATCACTGCAGTTTGATATCACTTTCTCAACAGTGAAAAATATCACAATGGGGATGACATCATGTATAATATGGTATGATGTCACATTTACAATCAACGCAACGTCATCGCCATGACAGAGCAACAATAGTATGACGTCGCTCAAATATAATAGTTACTTGGACTTAAAACCGACCACAGAAGCATGTAAAACCAAACGGGGTAAAGCCAATATTTTCACTTGCAGCTGCGCCACTCGTGAAAATATCAGCTTTCCTTCGTCACTCGATGAGAGATAAGTGATATGCCACTGAAAACACAAAATATCCTCTATATATAGGTCATATTTGTGTCTATGTCTATGTTTACAACACTTATGCCCGGATATCAGAATATCCCTTGATCTTGGTTGGGTGAGGTGAGGTGAGTTGGGGTTTAACGCCGCTTTCAAGAGTATTTCACTTATATCGCGGCTGCTAGTATTATGACAGGGAGAAAGCCCGCAACGGCATGGGGCTATGCATTGCGGTGAAACCTGCGAGCATCGGCTGGACTCTTGGTTGGGAAATACTAATATTCAGGCAATCTTGTATGACATAGTTACTCATATAATATCCTCTATTTGTGGATCTATTATTAGATCCATTACAACATCAGCCCCATACCAAAATAGGTTACGTTGATTGCAACAAAAGGGAAAGTGCTTTTCGACGGTGGTGCTGATGGCAATGTATCTGGGTTGGCAATTCCTTTCTGAGGATATCGTAGTGTTAACGAAGAAGTCATTCATCGTTAACTTACCAAAGAGGGTAAACATCGTCACAATGTTGTATTGGGGTTGTAGGTTGGGTGGCTTTTTATACAGTTTCTTTTTTTGAGAGCCATTATTCCTGACAGTCCGACAACAGAATGGTTAATTCATTGATGAAAGTAACAAAAACAAGCAATTGTCACTTAAGTGACATGATCCCCCACAACAAATTTTTGCTTGAAGGTCACCTAAATTGACTGTGAAAAACATTGATGTAATATATGAAGAGAATCCAGTGAATGGTTCTTTAGATATCTCGCTGACAGGGGTAAAATGGCAAAATCTCAGTGTGACCTCGAGATGAAGGTCAACGTCACAAACGTCTATGGGAACATTACTCTCACTATGGTGGATCTATATGCAAAATATGGAAAGAATCTAGTGGATAGTTCTTGAGTTATTCCATTTCGTACAGAGCTTTCGAAAACAGTAGAAGTTCAAAGACGTAAAAGGAGGGTTCTATCGGGGTCTTTTTTGTGGAAATGAAATTCAAGAGGATATTCCTGTTTACACATATATGTTATCAATACATGATTAAAACACTATCAAATTGAAAGATACTAATGAAAGTAATATTTTGATGACTTTATATTTCACAAATCGATAAAAGCAAGCCGGAATTGTTGAAAAATAAAAACGATGAGAACTGAAGCCATTCATTTTTAGAAAGTGTAAAAAATTGGGTTAAATATAGCGTGTTTTCATTTCACGTAACGCCAAGAATCCAAAATGGCGGATTCTGCTGATAGATAGGTGATAGAACTTTTCCTTTAAGTAACATTCTGACATATCTTTCTCTAATGTTGTTTCTTTCATCAGTTCTGGAATGTAAGAGTGATTATTTAACGCCACTAGGACCGCAATATTGCAGCCATTAGAAATGAGTCAGTTCTGGAACAGCCAACCAATTAATGTGATAAACGTCAAACACGACTAGATAGGAACTGATCAATGTGAGGTGAGGTGATTTGGGGTTTAACGTCGCTTTCAAGAGTATTTCACTTTTATCACGGCTGCTGGTATTAGTTCAGGGTGAAAGCCTGCAACACCATTGTGGCTATGCATTGCGGTGAAACCTGCAATTATTGGGTGGAACTAGCAAACCATGAATGGTACTGCACTGAAATTCAAACCTTACTGCACATAGAACAGTTCTGTACAGCAGACAAAGTTGCCGAACCCCCGGACCTCTTGATCCGAAGCTGAACAGCTAACCACTGCACTATTCCGCCCCTGACCATGTTGATGACAAATAAAGCAACTCTTCACAAACAGAATAAGACTTTGGGGTCCATCAAATTTATGTGTAAAATTTGTTGAAGTTGGAACCCCCTGAAGCCCCCTCTGGATCTGTCACTGGATCAAGATGAGGTGAGGCGAGTTGGGGTTTAACGCCGCTTTCAAGACTATTTCACTTATATCACGGCTGCTAGTATTATGGCAGGGAGAAAGCCCGCAACGCCATGTGGCTATGCCTTGCAGTGAAACCTGCGAGCATCGGTTGGAACTAGTGAACCATGGGTGGTACTACGCTGCATTGTACCCAAACCTTACTGCGTGTAGAACAGTTCTCTACTGCAGACGAAGTTGCCGTGGCCCTGGCGGGATTCGAACCCTGGACCTCTTGATCCGAAACCGAACTCGCTAACCACTGCGCTATCCCGCCCCCTCACTGGATCAAGTCGGAACCACTAACCAACAGACGGATAGAAATTCAAAACCAGGACAGTGAGCCTGAGTAAGTCCATGTTTATCGCAATATTTCAGTAATTAGTTTGTTATATGAACATAATTGAAAAGGCTAAAGAGAATTAGCAGGAAGTCATTAAATATCAACAAATAAAGAGCATGTCAACATGTATGTATGGAATGTTGGTAAATTGTATAAGCATCTGCTCCAAGACCTCAAGATCTTTATAAACAAATTCAACTGAGAAAAATCATTCTTTCTTGAAAACATAAAGATACAAAATAATGAAATTTGAAAAAGCTGTTGCCAATTTTTTCCTTCATAGACAAAAATATATGTCATTGTCAGTGAAATTTATCGATTTTAAAAATGTACTTAATTAATTAAAGTGAATGAATTATTTAACACCACTTCAGCAGTATTGCAGCCATTTGCGGCGAAATTTAAAAAAAAACCACAAAATATTGCACCCATAACAATTAAACCTTACATTCATCATTGAAGAGTTACAAAATTCAATTTAAAGATTCCAAGCTCACTGAAGTTAAGGAGCAATGGGTATAGTCTACATGTAGCCCTCAAAATGACATACCCCGGTAATGTTGATTATTGCCTAAACTTCAGAGGTGAGGTGAGGTGAGTTAGGGTTTAACGCCGCTTTCAAGATTATTTCACTTATATCGCGGCTGCTAGTATTACGGCAGGGAGAAAGCCCGCAACGCCATGTGGCTATGCATTGCGGTGAAACCTGCGAGCAACGGCTGGAACTAGCGAACCATGGGTGGTACTGCACTGATATTCAGTGTAGCATTGCACCCAAACCTGACTGCGTGTAGAACAGTTCTCTACTGCAGACAAAGTTGCCGTGCCCCTGGCGGGATTCGAACCCCGGACCTCTCGATCCGAAGCCGAACGCGCTAACCACTGCGCTATCCCGCCCCCCCTAAACTTCAGAATTAAAGAGTTACACAATTCTATCAAGGATGATGTCTCTGATGTAAGAAAGCTCCACGGATTGCATATTACTCTCACAAACAGCTGCAATAATTAGATAATGACCTCCATATTTGATAACTTAAATAATTTTGTCTAAGTATAAAAATACACATAAATAAGGAATCCATGACCATATTCTTACCCTCACTGACAGCAAAAAAAAAAAAAAAAAAAAAATTTCATAGCTAGATGAAGTAAGAAATCCATGACCATATTGTTACCTTCAATTACAGCCACATAAACAAAATAATTTTCATCATTTTCTTACCTTCATTATAGAAGAGTTACAAAATTGTATCCAGGATTCTGGTAATGAAGTAAGAGAGCTCCATGGCTCTAATGATACCTTCACTGACAATTGAATAAGGTCATGTGACTAGTCATGTGACCACGACATCCAAGCTGAAGTGACAATAACAGGCTTACCTGTCTAATTAGTGAGCACAGGTGTGGAGAGCAGGTGAGAAAACACCTGGAAATATTGACAATAAGACAAGCTGACCATTCAATTACGTATTCCATTACTTACGTACATGTAGACTTAATGAGTCAATACTGAGATCATTTTGAGATGTTTCGTGTGTATACAACAGTGTCCTGCTGTTGCAATTTTGAGAAATCCTATTCTTGCTATGACAACAAAATTAAAACAAATTGAATTTGTTAAACCAATTTATAAGTGAAATGAGCAAATACCTCATTTGTGTGCAGTTTTTAAAACTCTGAGAGTCTTCTTGTATCTTCAACATTTGAGAAAAATACCTTTCTAGGTAGACCTATATGGTCTTATGGCCCATATTACTGTAATACACAATTGAACTGAATATTGTTTTAAAGTTAAAACACTATCTATATATCTAAGAATAGTAAAATTCTCTAGGTAAAAGATTCTTTATTGTTAACGTACACAATGTATATGCTCAGTCCTTAACAGGTGGATGATGAGAATTTGTGGTGATGATATCTTTTGGTGATGATATCTAACAGTGATATAGTGATGATATCTTAGGGTAATGATATCTATGTATGTAATGACTTCAAAATTTGTGAGCATACTTCACAACACTGCTGAAAATAAAAATTCTCTCTACAAAATCGGACTACATAATCATTGTTTTCTCAAAAGTTAATTTATAAAACAAAATCCAGATTTTTTCAGGTGATGCTTAATCTCTTTGCAATATGTTGTACCAATATAACTATACTGTATCAAATTTAATAAGCTCCAGGCATTTAGCGAAAAAGTAAACAGGGAGGTGCTAATTAATTTTAAGAACATATTGTTCATGTTTTAGATCCATGTTGATGTAGCATGTTCATATCATATATAATCATTTGAATAAATGAAATAACAAGACTTTGCCGAACAAAAGAAGGGGCGAGATATGGCAGTGGTTAGCGTGTTCGGCTTCGGATCAAGTGGTCCGCGGTTCGAATCCCGCCAGGGGCACGGCAACTTTGTCTGCAGTAGAGAACTGTTCTACACGTAGTAAAGTTTGGGTGCAATGCTACACTGAATTTCAGCGTAGTACCACCCATGATTCGCTAGTTCCAGCCGTTGCTTGCAGGTTTCACCCGATGCATAGCCACATGGCGTTGCAGGCTTGCGTAACACTAGCAGCCGCGATATAAGTGAAATACTCTTGAAAGCGGCGTTAAACCCTAACTCACCTCACCTCACCGAACAAATAACAGTTATGAGAAAAGTTTTAAAAGTGGCAAGTGTCGTGGTGACCTTGTAAATAAGATCAAGGTTACCAAAGACGATTGTTGTCTGCATAATGGAAACTCAAAAGTAAACACGCATATGCAATCTCTCGCTGGAAATTATTACTTAAATCTTTTTTAAATAATGTAATGTCCACAAAATTTATATGGGCCCTGCACCTTCCCTAGAAGAACATTGGTGTCAGATATAAAGAAAGTCCAGTGAATGGTTCTGGAAATATCTCATTGAGAAGCTAAGCATGCTGAAAACTTCATACTTCCAATGTGATCATGAGAATAACGTCAAGGTCACCAAAATCTAATCAGCCTTACATTGTCCCTAGAAGAATGTTTTGGTAAAATATGTAGAGAGTCCAGCAAAAGGTTTTGGAGATATACCACTGACAAGTTTTATGTTGAAAAATAGAGCCATTAGCTCAATAGCTTATCAGGCTTTAAATATAAGCTAAATAAGTTACTAACTTTAAATTTTCCAGAAGTATTTATCAAAAGTATAACAAATTTCAAGTACCGTAAATCCTTGAACAATTGCCTGCCTTGATAATTGCCAGGTTAAATTTAACAAATGTAAATAAACTAATGGCTATCTCCTTTTCAAAAATAATTCCAGCATAAGCATATTAATGCGAAGTTTAACCTCATGACATGCAGTTCGTTTACATTATTTATAACCTAAAACATAATGAAGTGATGTTTTTGATATGATTTTTAGAAAATTTCACATATATATATTATGCCTTAAATAATTGCCTGCCTTGAATAATCACGGGTCAAAATGGTGTTTGAAATGTATAACCGCCAGGCGATTATTCAAGGATTTACAGTACTTTATGTAATGGAGAAGATGATCACAGATCCTTAGGTTGTGGCCCCCTTTGACCCATATTTGGGGCTATAGTGTCATCAAATCTACAATTTAGGATCCACATTAGCCAAGTAGACTGTACTTAACAGCGGGAGGGATAGCGCAGTGGTTAGCGCATTCAGCTTTAGGTCAATAGGTTCGGGGTTCGAAACCTGCCAGGGGCTTGTAACTTTGTTTGCTGTAGAGAACAGATCTTCATGCAGTAAGGTTTGGGTGCAATGCTACACTGAATTTCAGTGAGGTAACACCCATGGTTTGTTAGTTCCAGCTGCAACACATAGCCACAATGGTGTTGCAGACTTTCTCCCTGCACTGTAGTGAAATATTCTTGAAAGTGGTGTTAAAACCCAACTCACCTCACCTGTATACAACATTTCATCTTTCTTGAGTCTTTCATACTGGAGTAGAAGAAAATAGGTTTTTAAGTCTTGACCCCTGTGACCCACATTTGGGGTCACAGGGTAACCAAATCTACAGATTAGAATCCCCATTTGCCAAGGAGTCTGTACACAACAATCAGTTTTCTAGAGCTTTTTGTACAGGAGAAGAAGATGAAAATGGGTTGTTTGGTCTTGAACCCTGTGACCCACATTTGGGGTCACAGGGTCACCAAATCTACAGTTTAGAATCCCCAATGGCCAAGGAGTCTGTACACAACATTTCAGCTCTCTAGAGCTTTTGTTCTGGAGAAGAAGAGGTTCTTAGGTCATCACCCTACAGACGCCATGCCATAAGCCAATCAGGCTTTTCAGGCCAAATTAGCTAAAAATGGCAAATGAAATGATTTCTTTGTACACCTGTTTAAATAATCTTTATGTACAGGAAGTGTATTTTATTCATAACATCTGTGCATAGTGAACACACAGAATGAAATTGACCCAGTGTCAGTGACCTCTGTAAGTCACATGACGGGTCACATGACCACACATATGGAGGGAAAATGTTTTGCAGCCAAGACATGAGACACGGAAACAATATAACTGATTGAAATCGATCTTGTTCCGAGAAATAAAATTTGCAAAATAAGGCATCTTTCGGGATACGAACAGGTTCTATAGATTCCTCTCCACAAGGTCTGAGAGCGCCCCCGTATGGGTGCGTGTTCTGAACCAGTTAAGTGTTAACTAAACCCAGTCAGCTACCTGACCAATCACATCACTGTTTTAACTTTTTTTAAAGAATTCAGAATCATAAGTTATCTCAAGTAATACATTGTTTACAAGCAAAAGGTTCTTAGACCATGACCCCTGAAACCTAGATTGGGATCACAGGGTGACCAAATCTACAATTTAGAATCCCTATTGTTAAAGGACTCGGCACACAACATTTCAGATTTCTAGATATTTTGGTACTGGAGAAGAAGATGAAAATAGGTTCTTAAAGCTGTCACCCCTGTGACCCTATTTGGGGTCATGGGGTCATGAAACTATAATTTAGAATTCCCATTGGCCAAGAGGTCTGCACACAACTTTTCAGCTCCCTAGACCAAGTGGTTCTGGAGAAGATTAAAATGCGAAAAGTTTACAGACGGAAGGACGGATGGACGGACACCATGCCATGCCATAAGGCCATCGGGCCTTTCAGGCCAGATGAGCTAATAACAAACTTAAAATGGAAGCAAAAAGATGACTCACCCCTCCAGCTTTAAGTAGCTTCTGTCGGAACTCCTCTGTAGGATTCTGGAATGTGAGTTTCTCACAGCGTGTGTGGTTGATTGGAGGACCCCCCTCAGCATTGAGGTACAGGTCATACTTAAAGCTGATCTTCTTTGGAAGTTCTTTGTTTCGGAAGTAAATGTCTATTGGCAAGAGAAAACTGGCATATCCTGATTCACTGACTTGATAGGGTGGTTCTTTCACAGCTGTAATCATAGAATATGCATTAAAGATCTGAAGAAATGCATTTTTCTCAAGAATGACAGATGATTACCTCTACGTATATTGTATATCGGAATCAATTGAGCATAAAATCGAGACAATATGCACTTGCAATTGATAATTAAGACGATTTTAATTAACCCATTTTAACACTACCGCAATAAGTTTTAGCAATCATTTTGAAAATGCTCACTGAGGCGTGACTGTGATAAGCGACAGATGGGGCCGCCTAGACAGCTACTCCGCCAAGTCTCGTTAATTAATGATGATTATCACTGCCGCTAAATGAATTTATGGGTAATTACATCGCCAAAAAGACATGTTTATGTAATAATTGTGTAATTGTCATCTGCAGAATTACCTAGTTGGATATCTAAACATTCTATATATGGGAAATTTAAGTTGGTTTATTGAAGATTTCTTTGTGAAATTTACAATCAAAATGTTGCGAAATTACGTTGAATTATGACTATCGCCGAAAATCAGATTCCTCCAGATACGTCACAGAAGTCATCCCTTCACGGGCCACACCCTCGCAGACTTTCATTCTGGTTGCCGGGGCTAAATCAGGCGGTTTTTTTAAAAAGCCGTATATAAGTAATTTTATGGACCGAATTCAGAAATTTCGAGCAATTGTCAAATTGACATCCCATTTTAACGAATCCGATTTGGACCATATGTCATTGCATCTATCCTTTAATAATAGTCCATTTATAACGTGGTGAATTCATGCAGAGTACATGCTTTAAGAGCACATGTTAAGAGAACAAGAGTCAACAGAGGATGACATATCCCACTGGTCCCACATAATTTGTAAAACACATCTTTGACAGATAATTGTATATCTACTACTTCAGTTGGCGGGTAATACAAATGCAAAGTTTCAGGAAGATATGATGAAGAGTTGAAGAGAGATGAACACATCAACACAATATCAATGGAAACGAAACAAAAAAAAATTCAGAATTCTGAAAATATAAAAAGGCACCACTTCAGTTGGTGGGTAATACACGTGAATAGTTTCAGAATGATGTCATGATCAGTTTTCGAATTCTACTCCAGAAACTGTAAGGATTACATACGGACAGGATGACGACTATATCCCACAGTATTATTTACCGGTGGGATAATAAAACGACACTAGACAGAGAAAACACAATGGAACAGATAGTGAGTGAGTGAGTTATTGCTTAATTCTGCTTCGGCAGTATCGCAGCCATTAGCGGCTAGCGACCAGATAGGTTATTAGCTGTGTTTTAAATGAGACAAAAGATTCAGTCACAGCTTTATACATTATTACAACAATACTTGTAAGAAACAACTAATACCCATGGAATTAATATTCGAGGGTGGAGTTCTATGGAACAAAATACATTCAAGATCAACCTGGAACAGCTGAAATCAACTGAAAATTGTTACCCTGACAAATTCTGGTATTCTTCAATAAGACGAAACAATTGCATGAAAACTTATTAACATATGATTAGAAAATGGTAACAAGTATGAAAATAACGTAATTATCATAAATCCTGCAATCATAAACATAAAACTTTTGCCAAAAAAAAGAGAGAGAATTTTTTAGTAATTGATTTGAGCCAAAATAGATTATGATATGGGATTTATTGCTGAAAATATATTGAGAATATTTGACATTTTTTATTGAATGAAAATACAGCCAGGCCTCTTTTATCCGGAATCTGCATACTCGTTCATCCGCACTCAATTAATTTTATTTCGGTTTTGTAGGCCATTGGCCCATGTACAATCAGAATACATTATACAGTATATGAGAGTAGCTAATAAACAAAATAAACTATAGTTACATTATTACAGGTGACATAACACATTTCCTACAAGCAAGAGCTTCCCTAATATATTTGGAGCAGTTAGAGAGAGAATCACTACACTTGCTGCTTATAAGCTTATAATAGTTAGATGACATGTTACCATGCTTACAAGACGGTAAATAGTTTTCTCTAATTGAGTTGTATGCTGTACATTCAAACATAAAGTGAATTTCAGTTTCAATCCAACCACAGTCACACATTTTACATATCTCATTGACATTAACACCTCATATATTACATGTAATCGTAGTAAACAAATATTTCTTCTTATTGTTATATTATTAATAGAAGTGACATAGTATTCAGCATTTAATAACAATTTAACTTCCTTGAAATATCTTAGATGAAGAGATTCCTTTATTTTACCAATAATAAGTTGTTTATCACAATAAATAATCCTATTCTTAAAGTGTGAAATAAAATATGAAACATTACCAACTTCCTGACTGTACTACACAAATCCAAAACCATAAGAACATAACATATATTTAACCCAAGTTGCCCAAGTTACTCTGCCAGCTGAATCAAGCTTTCTCATGAGTAAATATGATTGTTTTGGATACCAAGTTTCTGACATCCTTAACAGTTTACACCAATAACTAATACACCTTACGTTATAATCCACATAAATGTTAGTTCTACCACAATCTGCTAAAATACCATTACTAGAAACATGTTTTCCAACCCCAAGTACATATTTACAAAAGTTATTATGAAATGTTTCAATGGCCTTCCTTTCCTCAAATCCCCAAATTTCAGAACCATATAATAAAACTGGTTTAACCTTACAATCAAATAATTTGAACATCAAAAAGTAGAGCCTTGGGCTCTGTAGCTCATCAGTGATTATATTGTTTAATGATGGAGACTGAAATAGATTTTGAGGTCATGGCTTGAGGCCCTCATTTTGGGCACCACAGGGTCACCATATCTACAATTTAGAATCCCCATTGGCTAAAGAGTATGCACACAATATTACAGCCTTCTAGGTGTCTTTGTTTTGGAGGAGAAGTATAAAATATATTTTTAAGTCATGGCCTGTGAGGCCTTTATTTGGGGTCATGGGGTCACGAGATCTACAATTTAGAATCCCCATTTGCTAAGGAGTCTGCGCACAACTTTTCAGCTCTCTAGACCTTTTGGAACTTGAGAAGAAGATGAAAATAGGTTTTTAAGGATGTGACCCCGGTGACCCAATTTGGGGTCAAGGGGTCACGAGATCTACAATTTAGAATCTCAATTGGCCAAGGAGTCTGCACAAAACTTTTCAGCTCTCTAGACCTTTTGGAACTGGAGAAGAAGATGAAAATAGGTTTTTAAGGATGTGACCCCTGTGACCCCATTTGGGGTCACGGGGTTACAAGATCTACAATTTAGAATCCCCATTGACCAAGGAGTCTGCATACAACTTTTCAGCTCTCTAGACCTTTTGGAACTGGAGAAGAAGATGAAAATAGGTTTTTAATGATGTGACCCCTCTGACCCCATTTGGGGTCATGGGGTCACGAGATCTACAATTTAGAATCCCCATTGGCCAAGGAGTATGCACACAACTTTTCAGCTCTCTAGACCTTTTGGAACTTAAGGATGTGACCCTGATGACCCCATTTGAAAAGAATGCCTTACTGGCTTTACCAACTAGATTGTGTGAACACTTTGTCCAAGATAACCGAGAAGAAAATAAAATGACAAGATTATTATAATAAGTTGATGTTTTAACTGGAATACCATTAAAGAACCACCTTTCATACGAACGAAGAAAACCGCCATTGCGAAATACCAGAATTTCTGTCTTATCCATGTTAACCCCCAGACCCCAAGATGTACAATACTTATGTAGAATATCCATCATCCGCACTGTAGTATTTCAAATCTTCTCTATGCATTCCTTTGTAAATGATGATTCACTTAACCGCACGACTTGATATCCGGACAAATTTCTGTAACCAAATCGTGTGGATAAACGAAGTCTCACTGTATTTATTATTTCTTCTTCATGACATTTGAAAGGGGGGTGGGGGGTTACGACAGACCATGCCCATCTAGGCCTGGTGAGCTAAAAAGTAGTCTTTAATTGGATAGAGAGTTTTATTGCATTCCAGGATAAACTGATGTAGTATAGAAATGAGATTCAAATAAACTTACTTCGCTTTGGTTTACTGAATGTGTCATGTAGATTGAAGACCACCTTCTCTATGAAGTGTTGTATCTTGGACCCATCCGGACCGCGGACAAACACTGACCAATCGTGAGTAAAACCTTCTGAGGTCTGCTTCTTTCGAATACATGCTG
This sequence comes from Gibbula magus, assembly GCA_936450465.1. Lineage (NCBI taxonomy): Eukaryota > Metazoa > Mollusca > Gastropoda > Trochida > Trochidae > Gibbula > Gibbula magus. The sequence goes on along the minus strand of OW388289.1, from coordinate 97,043,818 downwards.
TGTGACCAAGTTCGATGGTCACCTGCACTCGCGTGTTGGTCTGCACAAAGATGAATTTTTTAGTAAACAAGTTTTATAATGACAAAATCTTCTTGAACTGATTACCTTTGTTAAATCTCTACCTTACACATACAAACAATGATAGAATCTTAAAATGATGATGAATTCTCATCTTGATACCATAATAGACAATGTTAGCTTACTGTGATATTGAGTTAGACCATCTTACGCTACATTAAAAATTCTCTCAAGTTTAACTACAATTTTATTTGACTTGAGGCTAATTTGGACAGATTCCATTCAGAAAAAATGAACAGAAAGAACTGAATGATAGGCTTACGGCATTCACATAGAGGTTAAACATGCTGGCTGTTGAATTTTTGTCAAACAATAATTTTAAAACTTTCTTTTTTACTTTTGGATCTTTGTGTCTTATTTTGCCTCATAGCTTATCGGCTATCATTTTTAGACCTTTGATGTTTACCAGAATCTTATTACAGGGTTAGTTTGTCTGAGATAACAATAGGTAAAATTGGTCTGAAGTGCAGTGCTCCCCATTCGTTAAAATCTTCAGTGGAAAAAAAGTTAAAATACATCCTATTGACCTAGATCTTGTAATGGCAAATGCTCGCCTTGACTATTTCCAGTAAATCTCTGTAGCGTCAGACCGAGCCGAGCATATACCTATTGACCGAAATGATTTTGATATAAAGTCATGAGAAAAGAGATGTTCGACATGTAGCTAGTCATTTAAAAAATATTTTATTGGAATAATATATTCTTTAAAATCACGAAAACAACGAACATCTAAGTGACTTATATTGAAAATGAAATGATCAATAATATCTACAATTTTCTACTATTTCAGGTGGATTTCACAAACATGACCCAGAATTATGAGAAAAAAAACATCCCACTCATTTTTTGACATTCCTCTAATTCAGGTTTTCGGTTGGCCGCGGTGATACTGAGACAATTTATTATAATACATCTTGATAAAGTACTTACGGTTTGGGCCATTTCAGTCCCGCGAACACAATTTCATCGAGATAAATCTCTTTGTAAAATAACTTGATTTGTAAACAACCATTACTGCGACTGCACGGTGACCGGAAGTACTTCAATCACCGGAAATGCTAGCCAGAAGGTAGAATGTAAAATTAAAACCCTTATTTATGTTTTCAAACGGATAGAGAATAACATGAACGCTATATGTTGCAGTTTCGTAGGTTTTAAATGTGAATAAATAAATAATAATTTCCTATTGATCAATAAAAATATTTTATTCATTTCAATTTCAACTTAATATATATAAATATATTCAGAATTGTGTTGTTTGTATCAAGTGCACTTTTTGTATCACCCTATTACTATCGTCCCAAAATATCGCGGGAATAAACAAATAAGTTGCTGATCTAGAATTAATAATCTTTTGATGATATGTTACTATTTTTAAGTGGTTCATATTGTCTTTTCATCATGAACATCTAGATTGAAAATGAACGTTTGAGCTGTATTCAGATTAAACAGAAGTGGAACTAAAGTCAGCAGGTGCTTGTTTTTACCTATGGATTTCTGTTCTATTTATTGACCTTCATCTGTTTTGATACATGTAATTAATTTAAATAGTGATTAATTTTATGTGAAATGTCAAAACTGTAACAACTTAGATATCTGAATGAAAAACCAGAGAAAAACAAGCACAATTGTATTAAATATGGTTTGAACATTTCATAAAGGAGTTGATTGGTATAAACAAGCAGTATATATATATAAACATTGTATCTGAATACCATTCCAGTATTAAATATAAATGACATAAGGTAAAAGTAGGAATAAAACCCATAGTGTTGCTGTATAATATATGGATGAAGCGATAAATGTGGCCTAAAATATTATGAATACAGTTAATTATTTGATATTTCAAATTTTAGTAAAGTTTATATTCAGATAAAATTGATATATCTATATTTCTATATAACCAAAGTTCAACATGCTTTATACAGAAATTGCCAGCACTGATTATACCAACAACTTATCCACTCGGCCACTGAGAACTTTGAAGACGGGGACGGCGCCCTTAAAGAGCCATCACGGATGTTAGTGTTTCAAATTTTTGGAAAATGTACTTATAACGTCATTCGCCAGAGAAATCTTTTATCTACAACATGGCATAAGTTAAATAATTTTCATATCACGACAATGTATTGCAATTTGGTTTCAAAGAGAAGTATCACTTCGACTAGCGCGCGCTACGGGTATCTGACGTATATAAACAGAGTCCCCTTTTTGCGTAATACGTACTACACAAACAGCAAGCGCTTCCGAAGCGTGCAGGCTCGTCTCCAGCGCAAGTCGCCATAACAACCCATGTGCTGCACGTGCTGCACGTGTCTCTCTTGCAAGTTATCCTTGTCACACATTACTGAATGTGACGATTGCTTTACAAACAATGTTTCTAAATGTCCTGAGAATATACAAATTATTGCCTGTTTAATGTTCTTTTTATTGAGATAAGACCAGCAAATTATGACCAAAAAAAGGGAAAAATTAGGGAAAAATTAAGTGTGTTTATTTCACGGAGATAGATTTTTGGAAAAATTTTGATATTTTCATCAACATCCGTGATGGCTCTTTAATATAGACGTACATATATATCTACCTATACCTATATGTAACATATAAAGAAGGTATGACACTGTCCGCCATTTTGAATCCTTTTATAGGACCGGAAATGGTTACACTGGTTTCCTGGCTCAAATACGCTTTGTAACATTCGTAGACTGATCCAAGTTTACATTAACGGTCCTATGCCACGATTCAACATGGAGAACAGTGTCATACCTTCTTTATATGTTACATAGGTAGGTAGATATATATACGTAGGTGTATATTTAAGGTCTGGCGCCTGTGGGGAAACCTTCAAGAATGATCAGAGCAAGAGTCAACCCTCCAGCTATTCCAGAGACAATTTCACAGTTTTCAAAGCGAAGAATAATAAAGCTAAAATACATACAGTCAAGCTGCGATAGTCCGGCCACCGATAATCCGAATGTGTGTCCCAACGGTAGCTGTAACCAAACTAATTTCTATATGAACTCATTAAATGTTGATTCATTAATCCATAACTGATTAGTTAATCACAGCTATTACTGCTTCATTAATCTGATGGTTCATCAAAAGTGTTCGGGTAAACCCCTTGACAAGCGATCATCACACTGATTGGATCTGTAAACTTCAATGACAGTGGATTGACACAGGAATTGAGCGTGTCAGTAGTTTGTGATTTTGATAAATTGTAATATCTTACATTGTGTGTCAGTGGTTTGTGGTTTTAGTAAATTGAAATTTCTCATTTTGTGTGTCAAACTCATGTGATATTCTAAATACGTTCTTGTCTGTCTGTAGAATCAAAGGGAATGAACTCCATCTTGTTTGGTTCATTCAAGTAGTTTGAACATTTCACTATCCGAACGTTTTTGCTGAAAAACGGAAGCGTTCGGATTATCGAGGCCTGACTGTATATATATATATATATATATATATATATATGAAGGTTTCATTTCAAGTACAAAGATGGAAGACGATCGAGATGAAATGGAGGAAGAAGAGGATGATTGGATGGACACAAGGTGGGCGGAGCCAGGGAGCTGTCACATGATAACAACCAACGGGGAGGTCTCATCCGTCAACACATCGGAGAATATAGGTGAAAATTAATTTAAATATTTCAAAATTACCGGTAGATGAAATTTTTTTAACATGAAACTTTGCAGTCATATTTCTCTTAGCTAGTTTTACAATAAACACTAAAAAGTCATGAAACATGTGAAGTGCTACGCTTCTTAATTGGCTCTCAACAGTGAAGAATTAAACACGCCTGAATATTCTGATTACACTAGAGCAAGCAATAATGTCTGCCGTTATTGTTTCTTTTATTTTTGAGCTTTGTTTTAGTAGTGTAGAAACCAAATAAAAAGTCTAGTCATAGGCAGTTTCAGAAATTTTACCAAGGGGGTAATTCATATACTAAGGGGGGCGGGATAGCACAATGCATGGTTAGCACATTCGGCTTTGGATCTAGAGGTTCGGGGTTCATATCCCGCCGCGTAGAGAACTGTTGTACACGCAGTAAGGTTTGGGTGCAATGCTACACTGAATTTCAGTGTAGTACCACCCATGGTTCGTTAGTTCAAGCCGATGCTCAAGGTTTCCACCGTAATGCATAGCCACATAGCGTTGCAGGCTTTCTCCCTGCCATAATACTAGCAGCTGAAAGGGGCGTTAAACCCAAACTCACCTCACCTCACCTCATATACCGTATTCGCTGTAATAGAAGCCCTGGGCGTTTAAAAAATTGGAAAAAGGGGGCGTTTATTAAAAAGATGTCTGTTGATGTCCAAATGAAAAAGAAACATCGACATAATTTCCGAGTTTTAATCAAAATAAGTGTATCAAATAAATATAAAGGAGTTAAATGTCGCAGTTTATTATTTTATCAAATTTCAACCAGTACTGATACACAATTTGCAATGGCAGTTGAAACTAATTAAAACTCACGAAGATACATTGAGTAATTAAATCCGCCATCTTGTCGCGTCATTACTCTTATCCAATAGAACTTTAGTTTGAAAAGAATCTAAATATAACCACCAATGAACGGCAGCATAAACACAATCAGCTTATAAGCACATGGTGCAGAACGATTATGTAAACACTATTTCCGGGTCATCATATTCTTTATTTATATCACATTGACAACTACACATGAACAAAATAACGTTCATGACAAATTCGCGGTCAGTGTGCTAGTGTCATCTGAACTTGTGTTATAAACCTAGGTCGGATTCTGTCTGTTGTTTTGTAGGTATCTTCTTTTCTTGGAATAACCTCTAATGAGCTCTTACTTCCGAGAATAACCCGGTATGAGGTTTTACTTTTGAAAGTAAGACCTGAACCTAAGGTTTTTTTTAAAGTAAGACCTGGAAATGCACTTAGAATAATTTTTCAGACTTGCAACGCAATAGCCAACAAGCACCAATTATTATCGAAAATTATACAAAGTTAAAAATTTCCAAGTTGAAATAGCTGGATTCAAACCTGGCACCCTTCGCTCTCTAAACTGGCGCCTTAGACCGCTCGGCTATGCAGACCGAGATGATGAGAGGAGTTGAATTACTCCATTTATAGTCATACCTTCTTTGCCTCGATATAACGCAACCGAGGGCGACATACCCTTTATAAAAACACGATTTGGGAATCAAAAATTATAAAATGTAAATTTTTACATTTGACGTTTATAAATAGGAAGAAAACATTCCTCCTTCGTCTTCTGCTTTTAAAATGGTCTAAGCGGAGGAATAAGGCCCTTTGAGCGTCCGAAACTATAACTCGTAAATTTTGATAGTTGACGGTTTATAAGCTGGAGAAAACACTCCTCCTCGGTCTTCTGCTCTGAGAATAACCTCAAGGTCGGGATAGCCCCTCGGGCTAACGCCCTCGGGGCTTTATCCCTCCCTTCAGGTTATTCTCAGAGCAGAAGACCTCGGAGTCATGTTTTCTCCTTAACGGAAATCTTCAAAGAGAGTTGAGCAAGACATTTTCCTGTTTCTTAAAACATGGCGGTTGCATTGAATGTGTAGTGACTGATCGTTACAGACATCCGACAGTCGCTGGGGGACTGGAAATACCATGTACCTTATACTTTACTGGACATAAGAGGTTGATAGCAAGATTGAAAACTCTTCTTCAATGAAACATCAGTAAGATAAGTCGTTACTAAAGAGGGGCGTTTATTAGGGGTCATTTTCCGCGAGTCAAAAATGGCTTAGGGGGGCGTTTATTAGGAGAGGGCGTTTATTAGGATGAATACGGTACTAAGTTTTGTCAACTCCCTAAACCCCTCAAGATCCGTTCTCTTCCCATATGGGTTACTGCACTCAGTTCTCCCATCATAACCTCTGTTACATATAGAGCAAATTTCACCATTTTGGCAAAATCCCCTGGTCACAGTGAAATTTGCATCGCTGGTAACATCCTTATTTTTATTATAGAGAGTTTTGAAAATCCTTAATTTAATCAAGAAAATCTGGACACCACTGTTGCTCCTGTATCGTTTGATTTCGATAATCCAATTTGTTGATGACCAAGTGAACATCAGAATTCTACTTCTGCAAAATGGAAAAAGTCAATTCATTTTGTGCATCACAAGGTACGAGCACCAGTGAGACGCCAGCACCTGCGAGAAGTGGACAAGGTGCGGAGTTGATGACCCGTATGCAGCTGAATGACAACAAGGCCGGGATGGAGGGGCTCGACAAAGAGAAAATCAATCAGGTCATCTTCGAGGCAAGCAAAGGTACTTTATTTATATAGGTCATGTGTCTAACAGAATAAAGAGATTATTAATGTAGCTATGCATAATGTTGATTATAATAGAAGGGATGTTAGTGTGGTGATTTGGTGGAGGGTCGTAGTCGATAGGGTGAGGAACTCAGTAGGTGGGGTGAAGCAGTGATACATTTACAAATATGTCCTGTAGAGTCCAGGGACTCGCTACCAAAGGCTATTGTGAGTCCCAGCAGATATAAGTGAGTCCCTCAATAACTAAGCAAATACTACATTAAAATCCTTTGAGTCCAGGAGACTCCCAACTTAAATTTTTATGAGTCCTTTCCAAATTTTATGACTATTTGATGCAGGACTCAGGGGTAAATTTATCACTGTTGAAGTGGAGGGTCGCAGCTGATTAGGTGAGAAGTAGGGGCGTAGTTGGATGGGTGAGATGTAGAGACGCACTTGATTGGGTGAGGTTGAGGGGCTCAGTTGATGGGGTGAGGTGGAGGGACGCAGCTGATTGGATGAGGTGGATGGCTGCAGTTGGTGGGGTGAAAGGAGGGGTGTAGATGGTGGTTTGATGTTGAGGGGCGCAATTGGTGGGGTGAAAGGGAGGGGTGTAGATGGTGAGGTTGAGGGGCGCAATTGGTTTAGTGAAAGGGAGGTGTGTAGATGGTGGGGTGAGGTTGAGGGGCGCAATTGGTGGGGTGAAAGGGAGGGGTGTAGATGGTGGGGTGAGGTTGAGGGGCGCAATTGGTGGGGTGAAAGGGAGGGGTGTAGAAGTTGGGACGAGGTTGAGGGGTGCAATTGGTGGGGTGAAAGGGAGGGGTGTAGATGGTGTGGTGAGGTTGAGGGGTGCAATTGGTGGGGTGAAATGGAGGGGCGCAGATGGTTGGTTGAGGTTGAGGGACGTAGTTGAGATTAGGTGGCTCTTTGTTTAAATTTCAAACAGGTTGTGCTTGTTTAGGATGGGGCAAACAAATTTTCAATAAACTATCTCTATTAATTTGCAGGCTCCAAGTATTTTGAGAATGAAACCAAGAAGGAGGAACAAGTTAAAAAGAGAATTTTGGAACAACAAATGAAGCAGGATAAGATCACGGAGACCCAACTGAAACAGGGATTGGAAGAGGTAGTAAAATATTCATGATTTGTCTTGTCTCAGGTTTTCCTTGGACTTTTATCTGCAAATCCCCTCATTATCTTCTCAGCAATCGCCTCATCATGCAATGGACTGGTTACTCATTGCTATTTATTATCCCCCGCCACGAAGTGGAAGGGGGATATAGGTTTGAGCTGTGTCACTCCGTCCGTCAGTCCGAGATAAAGGGGACAGCTTTTCTCAGAAACCGTTTAAGATAGCATTACCAAATTCGGTGTGATGCTTGAGGGCATAAATACATTATGGAGACTCCGAGTTCGAAAATGAGAAGCCTGCATTTGTTTTTCCGACTTTATTGTCCTTGTTCAGTATTTTTATGCCCTCGAATCAGAGATTCCGGCGGTATATTGTTTTTCACCTGTCCGTCTGTCCGTCTGTGTGTTTGTCCACAAAAACTTTAACCTTGGCCATAACTTTGGATTGCTCAGAGCTAGGGCTTTCATACTTGGCATGTGCATACCTTGTGATGAGACCTTTCAGATGAGGTCATCATATTTGACCTTGTGACCTTGACCTTGCCGCAATTGACATTTTCAGAAAACTTTAACCTTGGCCATAACTTTAGATTGCTCAGAGCTACGGCCTTCATACTTGGCATGTGTATGCCTTGTGATGGGACCTTTCAGATGAGGTCATCATATTTGACCTTGTGACCTTGACCTTGCCGCAATGAACATTTTCAGAAAACTTTAACCTTGGCCATAGCTTTAGATTGCTGAGAGCTACGGCCTTCATACTTGGCATGTGTATGCCTTGTGATGAGACCTTCAGATGAGGTCATCATATTTGACCTTGTGACCTTGACCTTTACCTTGCTGCAGTGGACATCTTTAGTAAACTTTAACTTTGGCCATAACTTTAGATTGCTGAGAGCTACAGCCTTCATTCTTGGCATGTGCATACCTTGTGATGAGACCTTTCAGATGAGGCCATCATATTTGACCTTGTGACCTTGACCTTGCCGAAGTGGACAATATTTAGAAAACGTTAAACTTGGCCATAACTTTGGACTGCGCAGAGCTAGGGCTTTCATACTTGGCATGTGCATACCTTGTGATGAGACCTTTCAGATGAGGTCATCATATTTGACCTTGTGACCTTGACCTTGCCGCAATGAACATTTTCAGAAAACTTTAACCTTGGCCATAACTTTAGATTGCTCAGAGCTACGGCCTTCATACTTGGCATGTGCATACCTTGTGATGAGACCTTTCAGATGAGGTCATCATATTTGACCTTGTGACCTTGACCTTGCCGCAGTGGACAATATTCAGAAAACTTTAACCTTGGCCATAACTTTGCTACATCCGGGGGCATCCGTGTTTAACAAACACATCTAACCCTAACCCTAACCCTAACCCTAACCCTCTGTTCATGGTATCTTCAAAGGGGACAGCTTTTCTCAGAAACTATCTGATAGAATAACCAAATTTGGTGTGTTGCTTGAGGGGGTTTGAAAATAAGAAGCGTGTGATCATTTTTTCCGGAGTTATTGCCTTTGTTTTTTTTCGAGGGGCTAGCTTTTCTTAGAAACTGTTTAAGATCAAATCAGTTATGTGGTTTGAGGGTATCGATACCTTGATGGAATGAAAGTGAGAAGTGCACAATTATTTCTTCTCGAATTTATTGCCCTTGTTCCAATTTCTTCGGTCTGGTGGGGATGTTGATGACGATGTCTAAATCTTTTTATGTATTACTTACATTATTTATTATGACTTAATGATTTTAAATTTTATGGTAACTCATCATTCTACTCATTTTTGCACTGTCAAAATTGCTTGGTTTAAAGTCATTTGGATTATTTCATTGGCTAGTTACTTACTATTATACAAGGAAAATGCTTAGAAGACCATCAGAGGATTTGGAGGAGCCTTGTGAATAAAAATAACCTGATGATGTAGGATTGTATTTGGTGTCAAAAATTAGGGCTAAATTCGGCTGCGAGCCAGAGGGTCTGAATATTCTGCCACGGGGGCTAAAATGGGTAAAATATAATATCGCAACAGAAGGGTTAATACTTTTGCCACTTACATGGCAAGTGGGTTTAGAAAGCTCCTTTCCTCCACATCCTTTATAATGTGAGAGAAATCATTAATAGAAAATGTAATATTTTTAAATATACATATATAAATACAAATATATATGTATTACTATTGTGAATTATTCTATTTTCAGTGGGAATGTTGACTTCAAACCAAATCTTGTGAGCAGTGTTTTCCTGCATTTAACTACCTCTAAATTTACTATGCTTGTTAAGATGTTATAGATTGTTTTTAAAATAAGGTATTTTGATACTTTGGAAAATTATTGCCCCCCAGGCTGACAAGTTGCTGAGTGAGTTGGAGGAGTCACGAGACTTGAGTCACACGATCGTGCACATCGACATGGACGCATTCTATGCTGCAGTGGAGATGAGGGATGACCCCAGTCTACGAGACAAACCCATGGCTGTCGGGGGGATTGGGATGCTGGTGAGTCGGTATCATTAACCCTTCACATGGTGATTGAATATTAAAATCGCAAAAACCTTATATTCTCTGAAGGTAAAGTCTGCATTCAAGATCCGACAGTAGACGATTAACTAGGATCAGCAGATTTCCAATAATATCACCCAAAGGGTAGAATGGCAGCTGATTTAATGAGATCTCCAGGCAGGCTAACTTTTGTCTCATTGTACTGCCATGAGTAGATCAAATTCATGCCAAAAAAGTCAATTATTTGGAAATAAAATGATTATTTGATCTTTTATGTTTTGATGCAATAATTATTGCTATAGCTTATGTCTTATGTATGCCACTTCTAAATGCCCTTCAAAGGCCCAGAGTTTTTACTTGCCTAACAGTTATGAAGTAAATTTCTGAAAATGAAATGCAAAAGGTAGCGTTTCAAGAGCAAGTTCTGTCTAATTTTATTTCCACAAAATAATTCCTTGATAGAGTCCTCTATTTAATCCTCTGTTGCAGTCCACCTCCAACTATCTGGCCAGGAAGTTTGGTGTCCGGGCCGCCATGCCTGGCTTTATTGGTATGAAGTTGTGTCCCGAACTGGTGATAGTCAAAGCCAACTATAAACAATACAACGTGGTCAGTCAACAAGTCAGACACATCCTCGGTCAGTACGACCCAAATTTCTCTCCTATGAGTTTAGACGAAGCGTACCTTGACATTACCGAACACTTGAAGAAACGACAAACAATGAGCGACTCACAACGCTCTTTCTTACTGCGGTCATGTGATAACTTGGATTCGACTCTTTGTGTGTGTGATTTAAATGAAGGTATTATCAACCCAAATAAGTGCATACCTGAGAATCAATCACAAGTTGATCAATCAATTGGATTTCAAACTGGTATTTCAATTGATACTGAAAAAGACCAATTGAGCAGTGTAACAAGGGACCAATCAGAAATGTTGATCAGTGCAAAGAACCAATCAGAAATGTTGATCAGTGCAAAGAACCAATCAGAATCACCTATGAAGAACAGTGACCAATCAGAATCTTCAACCTTGACCTTTGAGGTGTCAGGACAGCAGATGAAGAACCAATCAAAAGAGAGCTCCGGAACTATGTGCTCTGCATGTGGGAAGCCGTTCCCTCCGTACATTACGGAAGTGTTTGGTGCAACGCCTGAAGAAGCTGTGCGGGAGATGAGGAGCAGAATAGAGCAGAAGACAAGACTCACAGCCAGTGCAGGTAACCATAGCAACCGTGTTAAAGATTTTGACCTTAGCATGGCGAGCTCTAAACCCTCTCCTTGCTGAATTGAAACCTTTCTTTTCTTTTAAAGATTTTAACAAAAATTGAGGCATAGGTGAATGTAGTTTGGTAAAAATCGACACTGTTCCAAGGAATAATTTGTAAAATTATTGCATCTACCGGGATACATACTTTCTCTCTTCTCGGGGTATGTAGATGTTCTGTATGGGCAAATGTTCTGTGACCAGTTTAGTGCAGGCAGAACCTAGTCATAGTTGACCAATCACATAATAGCTTTTTAAATGACTACCATTTTGAATCCAATCGTTCGGTAACTCAAGTGGAGTTAAGTTATCTCCCCCTATGTTTTTGTTTCGAAAGTGATTGTTGGAATCTTGTGTTTGACTAACAGAACTTGTGCAGCACAAGTGCTTATACAGACTGTCATAAAAAGAAATGTGAAGAGGAAACTCTTGTGTGGTTTGAGTTTGTATCCTTGTATATACATTATTTGGGAACTTTATTCTTCTGTCTTGTTTGAACATTGTTTATCTCACAGTTGTGCAAATGATACTGGCCAAGCTATGTTCTCATCAGAACAAACTTTCAATCTGCACCCTTCATCAGTGAATTGGTCTGGTCATAGAATCAGTAACATAAGATCCTGCCCTAATTAAAACTTAATGACTGTCAAGGCATTCTTTTCCCCAGGTATCGCACCAAACACCATGCTGGCAAAGGTATGTTCGGATAGAAACAAACCTAACGGTCAGTATCGGATCCAGCCCACAAGACAAGCTGTGATGGACTTCATCCAGGATCTACCTATAAGGAAGGTAAGTTGTATAGAACTGAAATATAAATGAAATAGTAATCCATTTATTATTTGTTATTATTTAATGTCTTTGTCTTCACAATAACGATGTTTCGGTGTAGATTCTAATTTTGGGTTTTATATTTTATTCAATTCTCCTTTCTCTCCTGCATTCTGGTATCAGGAAAATGTGAGACTTCAGTAAAAGTTATTCTCCTGTCCAATCAAGATTTCTGGTATCGGGAAGATGTCAGAGACTATTCTATGAGCCCATGCGTGATGAATTAAAGACATTCTATTTAATTCTCCTGTCCTCTCCAGATTTCAGGTATCGGGAAGGTGTCCGAGACGATGCTTCGAGCGCTGGGGGTGGTGAAGTGTCCGGACCTGTACCGGAAGAGAGATCTGTTGTATCACCTCTACTCTCCCATCAGCTTCAACCACTTCATGCACATCTGTCTCGCTATCGGATCTACCACTGTCGAGAGGTTAGTCAAAGAAATTAACCCTCAAGTTGCTATAATTCTATATTGCCCCTTTTGTGGTGGAATATTCAGATCCCCTAGCTCGCCCCCGGGTCTTGCCTTAATCACTTATTGGCACTATGAGGTGACTTTTCAAGACAGCGAATCTGGTACCGTATAGCTGTCTTAGAGTTGCTGGGCAGTATATCATCACTAATGATCCCATTCCAGGATTCGCCTTCAGGGATATATGAATGTACTATTTCCATCCTCGACTTGGTTCCGCAAGTTAAGGGTTAATGTTAGATTGTTTTGATATATCTATTCGATGACAAATGATATCTTGAAAAGTGAGCTTGAATAGAGCCTAATTTATCCATTAACAAATAAAAATAATAAAAGACACTGTGAGTCACAAGTTGTATTTTTATCCCACCGGTATGTAATACCGTGGAATATAGTCATCACCCCGTCCGTCTGTCCTTCCGTCCGTCCGTCCGTAATCATTTCGATTCCGGAGCAGAACTCCAAAACCGTTCATCATATCTTCACGAAACTTTGCATGTGTATTACCCACTAACTGAAGTGGTGCCTTTTGATATTTTCAGATTTTTACTGAAAGATTTCTTTTTTTCTGTTTCGTTAGAAACATGAAAGGGATGTTGGTTGTTGTTGATTTTGACTGCTTCTGGAGCAGAAGTCTAAAACCCTTAACATACCTGAAACTCAGCATCTGTAATACCCACTAACTGAAGTACGGTAGTAGATACGCAAGTATCTGTCAAAGATGTGTTTTACAAATTTTGTGGAACCGGTGGGATATGTCATCTTCTGATGACTCTTGTTTTATTGGTTGTTTACAGCATCTGAAAAATAAATTATCATTTAATAATATTTAGGTCAAAACAATTGATAAATCGATCGACATCACTGCTTACCAATCGCCGCTGTGTTGACTCTTGGGCATGTCGACTTTTCACTCGGTGTCAGTCAGCACGTGGTAAAGGGGGGTCGACTTATACATGAGATATAGGGTTTTTACCAGGATTTGGGTAGTTGAAAAAGGGGGTCAACTTATACGCTGGGTCGACTTATACCGAGTAATATACGGTAATCATTTGAAAGTCAATTATCAAAATGGCCTCTCACAATTATGAAATCTGAACTGGAAGCAAATTAATATCATTGATGTTACTCTATTATAACTGTTGTGTATTTTGTATAGTAAAGAAAAGTTCTTCAAATATAAATGTGTTTCTTCTTACAGAGACGGTGAACGGAAGAGTATGAGCACTGAGAGGTAGGAAAATTACTTATCAAAATCTGTAAATCTATTTTACAGTTTCTAAAACTCAGTGGCAGTGTCTATTTTCAAACTGCCATCATATTTTATCAGGTACATAAAGTACTGCATTGGGAGGACAGAGACACATTTTGAACTAAGTCACGTTCCAAGAGACACAACGTGTCTCTCAACTCATTTCTCATGGTGGAGTAGGGACTCAACCATGCAAGCTCTGAGATTATCCAGCAATGAGTAATAATCTAGTTGGTCACCAATCCGGTGATAAAATATGCCAATTGTAAGCCATAAGATGTTTATGAATATGTTCAGTATGAACATGATGATAATTTACCCAATAACATATATGTATCAAGAATATTTCTTCTACAAAAATGTATTTATTTCCTCACTGTTCCCCTTATTAAACAGGACCTTCCGTGAGTTGAGTCGACCCAGCGACCTTTACAGGAAGTGCTCAGAGCTCTGCGCAGCTCTTGTAGAAGACTTGACAGAGGAGGAGCTCCGGGTAAGATACCTCAATGTAAATTAATAAGTATTATTGTTTCAGGCTCTCAAAGTGAAAATTGTCACCTCACCTCACCTCACCTCACCTCATCTCACCACAACTCGACTCGCCTCAGCACACCACGCCACACCTCACTTCACTACACCTCGCCACGCCACGCCACACCTCTACTCTCTTCAACACACCACACCTCACTACACCTCACCTCAACACACTTCAACTCACCTCATATGATATGCAATTTATTCCTCAGGGCAAGACAGTAGCCATCAAGATAAAGACAGTAAAGTTTGAGGTGAAGACGCGTGCACATTCCCTCCCGCATCACACCGCGGACTACGAGGACATCTTCAAGGCTGCACGGGAACTGCTGCGTGTAGAGATACAGGCAGTGCAGCCACAACCTCTCAGGCTCAGGCTTATGGGTATGTCGGTCAAATTAAAGATCGAGCTGAAACTTCTGTGTCCCTTACTTTCTCATATTGCAGCCTTTGATTTCAGTTTGGGGTGCACGTTCTCCTTGTCTGGATCAAAAGTTTGTTGCTGAATTCTGTAATGATTGCAAACTTTGTACTTGTGAAATTGAATATTTTGTATTGGAGCTCAAAGAAAAGGCTTGGGTTTTGGTTCCATAACATCTTTGAGCTCGTTGACATATTGGATTTCCATGACAACTTTGAGTTTCAAGACCTCTTTCAGTTACCTGACATCTTTGAGTTTCGTGACATCTTTAAACTCCATGATATCTTTGAGTTACATGACATCTATGAGTTTAATGACATCTTTGAGTTTCAAGACATCATTGAGTTTCATGACATCTTTAAACTCCATGATATTATTGAGTTTCATGACATCTTCTACTTTCATGACATCTTTAAACTCAATGATATTATTGAGTTTCATGACATCTTTTACTTTCATTAAATCTTTAAACTCAATGATATTATTGAGTTTCATGACATCTTTTACTTTCATTAAATCTTTAAACTCAATGATATTATTGAGTTTCATGACATCTTTAAACTCCATGATATTATTGAGTTACATGACATCTTCTACTTTCATGACATCTTTAAACTCAATGATATTATTGAGTTTCATGACATCTTTTACTTTCATGACATCTTTAAACTCAATGATATTATTGAGTTTCATGACATCTTTTACTTTCATGACATCTTTAAACTCAATGATATTATTGAGTTTCATGACATCTTTTACTTTCATGACATCTTTAAACTCAATGATATTATTGAGTTTCATGACATCTTTAAACTCCATGATATTATTGAGTTACATGACATCTATGAGCTCTATGGCATCATTGACTTTCATATGACATCGCTGTGTTACAGGTGTGAGGCTGTCCAACCTGCTATATCAGAGCATGTGTGAGGAGAAGAAACAGGACACCATTACCGGACTCTTCAAGAAAATGGCCGCCAGGAGTCCTCAGAAGATGCAGAACAAAATCACACGACCTGAACAGAGTCGTGACTCTCTGCCTCTCCTTCCCTCTCTTGACTTAGACTCTGCTTGTGTTGAGGATGATCACCAGGTGTCTCATGTGCAAAATACACTTGCTTCTAATTTGCAAAATAGTGAAAATAAGACACTTGCTACCCATGCACAAAATAGATCTAGCACAGCAGGAGAGACACATATTCTTGATTCTCATGAACCCGACAGAGCTATTTCCTCAAGGGAATCAGAGAATCTGACAATCTTTAACCCACAGGGAGGTAGTTGTAAAACTGTTGGTGAAGAGAAAATTGAAGGGAATCTGAATGAGGGAACAATTAGTGTACCTGTAGACAGCCTTGGACCTACATCTGTCGTGTATAAACAGAGGACTGTCAAAATGTTATTCAAACCAAAGGGTAAAGATGCTCAGAAAGAAATCAATAACAATAATGATCTCTCTGATGTAGTGGGTTCTCTGAAAACTAAAACCTTGGTACCAGGTTCAAAGGAAAGTATTTGCAATCCTGAGATTCTGACAATATCCAGTAATGAACTAGGTGTTGAAAAGAATATTGAAAACATAGGCAAGAGCAGACGCAAAGGAAACGGCAGAAACAGTGCCAAATCGGTTGATTCTATGCAAAGTAGAACAATTACAGGTGATTGTAAATTTGAAAATATGGATAGAGCTGATACCAAAACATCCAAACGTGAGAGGATTGAAAATAGCATAAGTAACTGTGAGAATATCGGGGCCTCGCTTGATAGCAAAGACTACAAAAAGGTTGTAGATCTTCCTGCAAACACTCCTGCTAAAACTAAAAAGAAACCTGGGAGGAAGAAGAAGAGCTCCACAGTATCACCAGAAATTGAAGAATCTTCAGGGTACGAGAGCTCCATGCATTCTGATGAGAAATCCAATTGTGCCCTTGTGGAACCAGCCTCTGTGAAGAAGAAGGGCAAGAAAACAAAAAACCAAAATAAGAAAATGAAGTCCAGCAATCTGGGAACATTGAAGGAAGAACAAAATGTAGATGCTACTGAAATATCATTGAGACCTATCAGTGAAGAACAGACAAAACCTGAAAATTCACAGACGCACAGAGTGACGTCTGCTAATACTGATGCAGCTCCAAAGGCGAAAACTGTCCCTAAAGAGACCCAAGAAGTGCAGAACTTGAAGCAGTTTCAGTGTCCAGTGTGTCAAAGATGGATTGAGAGTAAGAACCTGAACTATTTCAATGATCATGTTGACGTCTGCCTCTTCAGACAAATTTCTTCCCAGGAGGCGGAAGAGCAACCTCATGATGTGGAGAATACCAGCACACAGGAGACAAACAGAGAGAGTCAATCTTATACCAACGGATCCAAGAGTAAATCCACCACTGACATTCATTCCAAAGAATCATATATGAACACATCAAAGCATTTGACAGATCAGCCAATGCAAAAAGGTCATACAACATATTCTAAAGAAGGTAGTAGCACATCATTTTCAAGGTTTAATCAGACTCGTAAATCTGATTTAGCGTCCACCTCATTGCAAATGATGGAACATTCAAATTTGACAAATGTAGGAATTGGTGTACCTAAAACATCAGATCAGGAGGCTGTGTCTGCAAAAATGTCTGCAATGTCAACTTCCAAAAAGGCTTTGTCTTCAACTGAGATAGGTTTGTCAAAACCCAACCAAAATACTCCATCTTCAAATGTCAATGAGATGTCAAAATCCAGGCAAGATGCTGGCTCATCAAGAATGGCTGATATATCCACTTCCAATCACAACACAACTGATGCAAAGGATGTTTCCCCAGGAGAGCATGTAGAAGCAGAGTTCTATGCATGTCCGATCTGCAATGTGGAGAAGCTGGGCTGCAGTCTGCAGGACTTCAACGAGCATGTGGACTCGTGTCTGAGCAGACGCGCCATCAAACAGATCCTGCAGGAGCAGAAGAACCTGCCGGCCAGCCCTCCCGCAGTCAAGAGGTCAGTGCACTGATAGTTAGCAGCTCCGACTAAGTCGGAGCTGCTATCAGTTTTTGTGCAGTTTCCATCGCCACCGCCGCCGCGTTTTGTATTGGCTATAACTTTTTTCCTTATTAGGTTTTGAGAACTCATATATATAACTTCTTACTTATACCCCTGGGGAATTTTTTTGACATGTTCACATTCAAGGTCAAATGTCAAGGTCACGAGTTCTGAAATCGCTAAAAAAATCCTTGTAAACACGATAACTTGAAAAATATTTGTGCTATCAGGCTCTTCTTTGGTGTATATCAACTATGGAGAAAGGCCAAGATTTGAAAAGGTTTTCGCTAACATCCGTCAAAGGTCAAGGTCATAGCGAGGTCACAACTTAAGCATGCTTTTGCGAAAATGTCTTATTTCAACTATTAACAGTTTGAATCATTACATGATTGTGATACACAATGAATAGTGATCACTGATTGTGTGACCTTGAATTTTAAAGGTCAAGGTCACGAGATAGGGTCATGGTCACCAGTTCTGAAATCACTAAATAACTTCTTTCCAAGGAGGTATCAACACCTCATATACATAACTTCTTACTCATGGCCCTTGGGAATTCTTTTGACATGTTCATATTCAAGGTCAAAGGTCAAGGTCACAAGTTCTGAAATTGCTAAAAAAAATCCTTGTAAACACGATAACTTGAAAAATATTTGTGCTATCAGGCTCTTCTTTGGTGTATATCAACTATGGAGAAAGGCCAAGATTTGGAAAGGTTTTCGCTAACATCCGTCAAAGGTCAAGGTCAAAGCGAGGTCACAACTTAAGCACGCTTTTGCGAAAATGTCTTATTTCAACTATTAACACTTTGAATCATTACGTGATTGTGATACACAATGAAAAGTGATCACTGATTGTGTGACCTTGAATTTTAAAGGTCAAGGTCACGAGAAAGGGTCAGGGTCACCAGTTCTGAAATCACTAAACTACTTCTTTCCAAGGAGGTATCAACACCTCTTATACATAACTTCTTACTTATGCCCCTTGGGAATTATTTTGACATGTTTATATTCAAGTTCAAAGGTCAAGGTCACAAGTTCTGAAATTGCTAAAAAAAATCCTTGTAAACACGATAACTTTAAAAATAGTTGTGGTATCAGGCTCTTATTTGGTATATATCAACTATGGAGAAAGGCCAAGATTTGGAAAGGTTTTCGCTAACATCCGTCAAAGGTCAAGGTCATAGCGAGGTCACAACCTAAGCAGGCTTTTGCGAAAATGTCTTATTTCAACTATTAACACTTTGAATCATTACGTGATTGTGATACACAATGAAAAGTGATCACTGATTGTGTGACCTTGAATTTTAAAGGTCAAGGTCACGAGATATGGTCATGCTGACTAACTGACTGACTGACTGACTGGTCACTAAGTAACTTTTTTCCATGAAGATATTAACACCTCAGCTTAATTTCTTTCTTATACACCTGGTGAATGATTTTGACATGTTCACATTCAAGGTCAAAGGTCAAGGTCATGAGTTCTGAAATCACTACAACAATCCTTGTAAACATGATAACTTCAAACTTTTTTTGTGCTATTAGGCTCTTATTTGGTATATATGAACTATGGAGAAAGACCAAGATTTGAAAACGTTTTCGCTAAAATCTGTCAAAGGTCAAGGTCACAGTGAGGTCGAAACTTAAGCATGCTTTTGTTAATATGTCATATTTTAACTATGAACACTTTGAGTCATTGCATGATTATTATACGCGATGAAAAGTGATCATTGATGGTGTGACCTTGAAGGTCAAAGGTCAAGGTCATGAGATATTGGTTAAGGCCATGTTAATCCTTTGATCAAATATTGAAAGAAGAAATAGGTTTTAAGAACAAACTTGTGAAAAGTGACCCCAGTGATGATTAGTAATAACTCAAATAATGAACAAACTTTTGTTAAAAAGAATTCCAATTTTATTGATGCTGACGAGAAGGCGGAACAGGGAAAGGCGAGACCCTAAGTTTCGGAGCTGCTCTGCTTTTGCGGTGTCCCGCAAACGCTAATCTAGTTCTTCCAGATGTTAGGGTTAGAGTTGCAAATTCATTTCAAACTTTTAACAATGTTTGGTGAGTTGCTTGACGACCTGTCCAAAATAACAGCATGAGGATCCACTTAAGGATGCTATGACGGAACCAACAGGAGTTGGGTAAAAATAAAGAGGAGAGAGTAGCCAAAACACATGAAGTTGGAGGAGGAGGAGGAGCAGAACGTTTGTAGTTACATGTTTCGGGGGTTATACCCACTTCATCAGTCTCAGTCATCAGTCTGCTGACAGCTCCATGTGTTTTGGCGGCTCTCACCTCCTCTTCATTTCAAAATGTTGATGATCAACACTAAGAGTTAGCCTATCAAGTCAGTCAGGCCTTCTGCAGGCAAGATGTGGTCTCTGCTTCTTGTTGCTGTTAAGACTTAAAAAGAGGGTTCTATCAGGGTATTTTTGGTGGTAACGAAATTTAAAGGATATTCCTGTTTACAAATACCGGTATATGCTATTAATACAGGTTTAAAACACAGTCAAATTGAAATATATAAAGGATATCAACATTGGATGTCTTTATATTTCACAACTTGATAAAGACAAGCGCACATTTGCTTAAAAATAAAAACAATGAGAAGTGAAGCCACTCATCGGCGCTGTGAGTGGGGAAAAACAGCATATTGTTTAATATATGATAACATTATGTGTTACTATGTGAATATTCTATCAGTGTATGTGTATTATTATTTTTAAAATTTTAAATTGGGTTAAATATAGTGTTTCGATTTCACGTAATGCCACAAAAAGAAGATGGCAGATGCTGTTGATAGATCTATTATAGAACTTTCCCTTTAAAGTTACTGCTAGTTCATTCAGTATAGTGACAATATAATTTTACAGAAGTGTATTGTATTTCAGAGTTGCATCTGCAAGCCCCTCACAACCTCCAGCTAAACGAAGGAAGTCAGACTTGGGCAGCAAGACGAAAACTATCGACTCTTTCTTCAAATCTTGACCATCTCTGTTGTGAAGTCCATTATATACCAGTTTAGATATATCATATAACAGGATTTCAAATCAAATCCAAATATGAAACATTAGTATATAATAAAACTTTTATCCTTGTCACTAAAGAAATATTCTGATATTTTGCTTCCTTGTATTTGAGGCATTATTGTTTTATGTTTGAAGATTTGTAACCTTAGATGCAGATTGTATTGTATTGGTAGTAAATATAATTTATCATCCAAAATTTGTTCCACAGGAAAAATTGATTTTGTTAGATCAAGCAATCTCCTAGGAGATACTGTTTTGACAGTAGATTTTTCACAATACGCTGTTACAGTCAACTACATGACATCATAATGCTTTTACTTCATTGATTAATGACATCACAATTCTATGATGTCACAATGCTCTGACATCAACACAGGTGCTCTAATTGCAGTGCTGTGATCAGTGATGTACAATTTTCATGAAACGTAAGAATGATTTTATCTATGTTTAGTGAATATCAAGAGTTCCAAAGTTCAAGTCTTCTGGATAAAAAGTAATAAAAAAAGTTATAAATGAAAACATTTTAGTGGTTCCCCATTTTGCTTACATTATGCTAACATAAAAGGTTATCAATAATTATATTTGGATGAAAGGTGTTTTTGAGAGCTTTCTGGTCTCAGTGTGTTAAGAGCTATGACAAAATGTTCATTGGGTTTTGGTCAGGTCTTTGTGAATAATTTTTCCACTTATAAGTGGGATTCATTAATACAGTATACTCACTTGAGAAGGGATTTGTATTGTTTCTCACCGAATTTATACCATTTTGTTTGATGATTTTAATATGTTTATACTATTCACCTTATCTTCAATATCTTTGCAGAAATTGTGATACTTTGACAACCCATTTTATACAAATTTAGTGTCCAGTCATGTTTTTGTTATGCACTGACAATTTCAAGACTGCAATTTTCAGGGCTAGGGGTTGTGCATTATATTGAGAACAATCTAGTTCAGTCGTCAACATCAAACAATATAATCCCTGATGAGCTACAGACAGCCCATTGCTCTATTTTTTGCATTACGTGACGTGAAAAAATGCTGTATTCCTGCTTTTTTGCATTACATTCTATGAAAAATGCTGTATTTTCACTAATATTACTTCAGTAATATGTTCTACCCCGATTGTGCAGTAAGGATGTATTAATATTAATGTGTAAATAAATGTCCTCGCCGCTAATGTCCGTGATATTGCTCAAGTGGCATTAAACAATTACTCACTCACTATCCCCTCAAATTTTGTTTCCACAAATACACTGATAGAACACTCTCTTTAAGGAGCAATCAGAATTAACGCCCTTCCCGATGAATCTTTACACAAACAACTAAACTAAACCAAAATTAAAGGGACACTGCGTTGAGGATAAAAATGAGTCATCTTTATCTTACTAAGCTGATTAGAGTGTTTGCTAACGAGCTGGGCTTCACTTCATAGTCTAAAAGCAGTAGTTTTTTATTAGCTCATATGGCCTTAAAGATCTGATGAAATGCATTTTTCTCAAGAATGACAAATGGTTACCTCTACGTATATTGTATATTAGAATCAATTGAGCATAAAATCAAGACAATATACAGTTGAAATTGATAATTAAAACGATTTTAATTCACCCATTTTAACACTAGTGCAATCAGTTGGGCGTTTCCTTTTGTAAATGCTCACTGAGGCGTGACTGTGATAAGCGACAGACGGGGCCGGCTATACAGCTACTCCGTCGAGTCTCGTTAATTAATTAATAATGATTATCACTGCTGCTCAATGAATTTATGAGGTGTATTACATCGCCATAAGACATGTTTATGTAATAATTGTGTAATTGTCATCTGGGGAATTACCTAGTTTGATATCTAAACATTCGATATATGGGAAATTTAAGTTGGTTTATTGAAGATTTCATTGTGGAATTAACAATCAAAATGTTGCGAAATAACGTTGAATTATGACTATCGCCGTACAGACTCCTTGACCAATGTGCATTCTAAATCCTCAAACTAAGGTCACAGAGATCATGACCTGAAAACCTATTTTCATCTTCTTCTCAAGAACCACTGACCCTAGAGACTTGAAATTTCATGTACAGACTCCTTGGCCAATTGGGATTCTAAATTGTAGATTTTGTGATCCTGCAACCCCAAATATTGGTCACAGACCTGAAAAGCTATTTTCATCTTGAGATTTTATGTGCTCTTCAAAGGGAGGTAATTTAAAGGAAACGACAGTGATCGATGTCTTTATTTGTAGGGAATTTTATCTCTGGCCTCAGAGGGGTAAGAACCTTAAGATCTATTTCATCTTCTCCATTTAAAGTGGTTCATATTTGTTGTACCTCTCACCTAGAAGTTGACATTTTGAATAAGTTAATGTATATAAGGCCTGATGAGCTACAGAGCCAGTGGCTCTATTTTTACCATTACGTCAATTGTCTGAAATTCGGTGTCTGTGACTTGTTAACAGAGATGTTAATCAGCATAGGTATATACACATGATCTGATTTTTATTCTCGACGCAGTGTCCCTTTAACTTCCTCACTAAGCGTGAAATATTTGACACAAATATGGTTTTATTAGTTCTTTTGATTCCTTCATATTCGCTCGCCTGTGGCATTATCAATTTCGAAAGGTCTGTTGCTCTACAGTTAGTAAGGGCTTTATGTTCCGATACTTCTGACAAATACCCCTTTTGGACGTTTTATCAGGAAATCTGTTCAAATATAACCTGTCTGTCTTTGATATTAGCCAATGAAATTGCTTTGTTGATTTGACCTGCAGACAATGAAAATGTTACTGTGAGCTTTTGTCAAACGTTAAAGAATTTCTTCTTGCCGTTAAAGTTACTGTTCATGCTTGGGTGTTTTAGCCAATCAAATGATTACATCTCATACCATGCCAACTATTTTCATCATATCGTATCAAGCCTTTTCATAATGTTTTAGCCTTGGGTATGGTGGTGGTGGCACGTGGTCCTGTGCATAATCAGTCGACTGCTATCAGTGAAGTTCAGCAACAATGGGCGCGGCTCGCCGCATGGTTGGGTTACCCGCTTCATTGCTTGATAAACTGAGAGTTTGAAGGGTCATTCCCTGCCCCATACTGAGACACGAGTTGAAAGACTTGTGGTGTCACCCTGGGTAAGTGACTTAGTTCAAAGTGTGCCTCTGTCCACCCAGCAGTAAAAGGGTACCTGGTATGATATGATGGTAGTCTCAATTTGAACCTTGAGCGATTGACCGGGGACTGGTTGTAATTTCCTTCGGGAGTGTTCTTTACTCGTTGACCAGGGGTAATATGTCGACCAGCGCTTTGAGCATGCAATGAGCATGGATATAAATGGTCTATTACTATTATTACAATTCCTGATGAAATCCCAGGGGTGATATCCAACATTCAGCCCAAAGAGTTACTATTTGAGTATGTTTATAGAAGTATTTGAAGAAAAACATAGCACAAATGTGATTGCATGGTCACTTCCCTCCCTGACCCAAGGTCAGCCTGTACTCTCCAGTCAACTGTGCTGCATAGGATATGCACCTCTATGAGTCAATTTGCACTTGGTAATTAACAGCTATTCTAGGGTCACACTGGGGTCAGCTTTAACTAGGCAAGGGTAATAGGACTAAGAAAGGTATTTCTGGCAATTGAAGAAGGAATTAGCTATATTTTCTTAATTTTTGTGCTACAGATATAACATTGGGTGCGCTTGAAACCTCAAGAACATACCTTTATGATTACATTCATCATTTTATAATAGCACTTAAAAGCTACTTAACTACTTTTATCCTCAAACCCGAGGAATACCTGAGGCTGACCAGTTCTATTTGGGGAAGAAAAGTCAAGAGAAATTGTTGTTAAGTTCTGCATAAAGCGGACAAAGATGGTATTCTGAAAATGCAAGTTTCTTATGTCAGTTTGTTTTAGAGAAAAAGCCCTATTTATGTTTTGGAGAAATGGCTGCGACGCCCATATTTGAGGAGGGGTCAAGACCAAATGAACAAACATTGATCCCCTAGACGCAAGGAACCTCACTACAAGATTTCATCTTAGGTGGTTTAGCGGTTGTTGAGAAAAAGTTGAAAATGTTACAGACGGCGGACGTATACTGGACAGGCTTCATGGCATAAGCTCATCAAGATCCGGCTTTGAAGCCTGATGAACTAAAACTTACTTTTACCTACGAAAGATAAATTACCACAATCTTCTATATCACAAAATACACTCTGTTATTACAGAGGTCAGTGTGTGTACTTCAGGAACTTTTTACAACTAAGTGGTTTCTGAAAAACACTTTTTTTAGACATTGTTGAAAAAGAATATTAAATAAAAATAATCTTCTGAGATATGTTCATTTACATAGATCTTCCTATACTTGCGTAGATAGTATAGACATTCTTTGGCTTTGACATAATGGTATGAAAATCTGAATCAAAATGTGTATATATATATATATATATATATATATATATATACGTGCAGTGTGCCATGTACGGAAGCGTATATATATATATATATATAAGTGTACGATGAAAACATGTTTTGTCATACTATCTTCTACGTTGGAGATATTATCTCCTGTGTAGGTGATACCAAGTCCTACGAAGGAGATAGTATGTCCTACATATAGAGATAATATGTCCTACGAAGGAGATGCTGTGTCCTACGTAGGAGGTACAAAGTCCTACAAATACTTACTTCTACGTAGGAGATAATAAGTCCTATATGTATAGGTATACTGTGTCAAACATTAGATACTAAGTCCTGGGTAAGAGATAATATGTCCCACGTAGTAGATACTATCTCCTATGTAGGATATATTAAATTCTACGTACGAGTTTGACAGTTTTTTCCCATCTTGACACTTATACGCGTCCGCAGGTATGCCTTGGTGTAAGCAGTGAAGCGTGAGCACATGATATTGAAGAACTGATCGTCAATCACGTTATTGCTGCCCGACGGCTTTGTTCCTAAAAGTCATTTCTTTTTAGCTACTTCAAACCAAATTCAATATATCGCATTTAATACGTTGCTGTTTATTCAGCACGGTCTTCAACATGAAGGGCAAGCTTTGTCATGTTCCCGAAAAGTACGTACCTGTAATTCATACACTCATAAATGGTTTGGAATGTTATATAGGCATGTGTGGGACTAGACGGCGCAATCACAAAAGTAAATGGAGTTTTGACTCTTCTCTCGATGGAGCAATTCTTTCCTTTTCTATAACTTTATTCCTCGATTGTCATGTTTAATCACAGTCAAAACATGTTAGAAAGTACTTGCTTATGCAATACAGCAAGGACATATTGAGTAACTATGATAATACGAGGACATCAAGCGAAATGGCTAGCACATGTTCTAAGAAAGCCGGGTTTTAAACGGGTTGTAGCACGTTTTCTAATCGTAATAAAGAGCTCTCACAAAAAAAATGTTGCTGATTGCCAAATAATCATACTTAATCAATAAATAGGGTTCTAAAACAAATGGTTATTGTTTTGGTTAAGCTACGCCGGTCCATTTCCCATCCTCGATTTATTAAAATGTGTTCACGGTAAATGGCCGCTATAGTAGTTTTTGTTTTCTACGATTGTACGGATAATCGGCTGTTTTACCCTCTTCAGTATAAGTAAAGATATACTACATAAACTTTTATCATAAATGAGGGATTGATTCATTGAAAGGGGGGCACCTTTTGGGTCTATCAAATTTACTTGAAAGTGGGAGAGGAATTTTCGAAAGGGGGAGCATCCCCTCCCCTTCTTCTGGATCCACCACTGCATGCTGTTTACTACTATATATCTGCATTCTACACAGTCTATATTATATATACGTTTCACTTTTTAAGGCGACTTATACCCACAACAGATCTTGTAATAAATAATAGTATGTAGCCATGCACAAAATCACGTCTTCCATTTATGACTGTTCAATGGTAACATTGTGTCCCGTTAGATTATAACGTGCTTACTGTTCATGTATATAGATGTGAAAGTGAACGTAGCTCAATACCTTGCACAAAATCACGTCTTCCGTTTATGACTGTTCAATGGTAACATTGTGTCCCGTTAGATTATAACGTGCTTACTGTTCATGTATATAGATGTGAAAGTGAACGTAGCTCAATACCTTGCACAAAATCACGTCTTCCGTGTATGACTGTTCAATGGTAACATTGTGTCCCGTTAGATTATAGCGTGCTTTACTGTTCATGTATATAGATGTGAAAGTGAACGTAGCTCAATACCTTGCACAAAATCACGTCTTCCGTTTATGACTGTTCAATGGTAACATTGTATCCCGTTAGATTATAACGTGCTAACTGTTCATGTATATAGATGTGAAAGTGAACGTAGCTCAATACCTTGCACAAAATCACGTCTTCCGTGTATGACTGTTCAATGGTAACATTGTGTCCCGTTAGATTATAACGTGCTTTACTGTTCATGTATATAGATGTGAAAGTGAACGTAGCTCAATACCTTACACAAAATCACGTCTTCCGTTTATGACTGTTCAATGGTAACATTGTGTCCCGTTAGATTATAACGTGCTTTACTGTTCATGTATATAGATGTGAAAGTGAACGTAGCTCAATACCTTACACAAAATCACGTCTTCCGTTTATGACTGTTCAATGGTAACATTGTGTCCCGTTAGGTTATAACGTGTTTACTGTTCATGTATATAGATGTGAAAGTGAACGTAGCTCAATACCTTGCACAAAATCACGTCTTCCGTTTATGACTGTTCAATGGTAACATTGTATCCCGTTAGATTATAACGTGCTAACTGTTCATGTATATAGATGTGAAAGTGAACGTAGCTCAATACCTTGCACAAAATCACGTCTTCCGTGTATGACTGTTCAATGGTAACATTGTGTCCCGTTAGATTATAACGTGCTTTACTGTTCATGTATATAGATGTGAAAGTGAACGTAGCTCAATACCTTACACAAAATCACGTCTTCCGTTTATGACTGTTCAATGGTAACATTGTGTCCCGTTAGATTATAACGTGCTAACTGTTCATGTATATAGATGTGAAAGTGAACGTAGCTCAATACCTTGCACAAAATCACGTCTTCCGTGTATGACTGTTCAATGGTAACATTGTGTCCCGTTAGATTATAACGTGCTTTACTGTTCATGTATATAGATGTGAAAGTGAACGTAGCTCAATACCTTACACAAAATCACGTCTTCCGTTTATGACTGTTCAATGGTAACATTGTGTCCCGTTAGATTATAACGTGCTTTACTGTTCATGTATATAGATGTGAAAGTGAACGTAGCTCAATACCTTACACAAAATCACGTCTTCCGTTTATGACTGTTCAATGGTAACATTGTGTCCCGTTAGATTATAACGTGCTTACTGTTCATGTATAGATGTGAAAGTGAACGTAGCTCAATACCTATATCTCTCCAATCCCTTAAAGATGCGGTTCTATCGGAATATCCGTCATTTTGTCTTTGTGCATTACGTCAAATGAAAAAAAGCTGTATATTTACAAATTTCATATTTTTGTAACAATAAAACTTATATATTAATAGAGTATCCACAAAGTAACAACTAGTCCATTAATTAGACTGATCATAGATGTAGTTTAAGGTCATAGCTTCCGAAATTCGAAGCGCCGATGAATGCCTTCACTTCTCATTGTTCTATTTGTGAATGAATGTGTGCTTGTATTTGTCAAAATGTAAAATCAAAAGTCGCTAAAAGAATTACCTGCAGTTCAATTGATTTTACTTTACTTGAAAATTCATACCAAATATATGCATCATGATAAACCGAGAAACATCCTTATAAATGTGCTGAAACTGCAGGTCCCATTTACATGCACAAGTATACATAGGAATATGACTTATTAAACATTACCAACCCACGTCTGTCGTTTTGTCAGTTGTAGATCTCTATACGTTTCCAAAATTACGTTTGACCGATTGGCTCGTACTATTGTCCGGTTTTCGATCACCTTTATATTTACCTTCACCTTTATATTGTCTATATACTGAATGTTCAGCAACAGTCCGTACTGCTCGATAAAACATTTAAAATAACACCATTTGCATGTATCGTTTGACATAATGTGAATCAAACAACATGCTTAATGTCCCTTTAAATGATTGTTTACCAGTCTAGTTAAAATTAGCTGTTGTTTTACAAGAGGTATTACATTACAGCTAGGTTTAACTATAGATTGTTTGTGTACGTGCTTGTGAAAACTGGTATCAGTGTTATGTCAGGGTGACCTTTACAGTCGCCTTGGAGTTGTAATTTACCGACTCCCCGTTATTAAACCTAAAACCATGTTCATCACCCTTATGTTTAAACATAACTAGTGTCATACATTCCATACGCTGCACGTGTGTACATTCCATATTTACGTCACAACCATGCATTGTCCTTGCATGAATTTTACTTGTTCGTCATATGTGAACATTAAACAATTAAACTTGACGTCTGAAGCGACCAGCGATATATGTATGTAATTCAAATGGTAGATTTATTTGGATTGATAATAAGGCAATGATAACACTCAAAATTGTGCCAATTTGGGTTTATGTAAGGTTGTATTAAATTGATTTAACAATAGTGCATATTTGTATTGCCCGAGATTGTACGTACTAAAGTGAATGTAGTACAATGCATGTGTCATAACAAACCTATATCTCTCCAATCCTTTGTTTACGTGCTGTTGAAGTCGTTATCATTGTTATGTCAGACTAGCCTTTATAATGGTCTTCTTGATATTTTACTATACCAATATTCCCGTTATTCAAACAAAAAACACGTATTTTATGACCGAGCTATAGCAAATCCTTGTTCAATTGTTCTATATTAGAAAGAAGGGCTCATTTGGAGGTTCTTGTATGGGTCAAAGATAAATTTTATAATATAATAATGAAAAACTTAGGTAACGTTCTGTCAGGTATCTAAAGAATTGATGACATAAAGCCACGATATATAGAAAACGGTAAAATACAGAAATTTAAATTCTAAAACGATTCAAATATGTTTTAAGTAATATACTAAGAGATTGGCGGTAAGTCTATAGCCTACGCAAGACGCCCGTACAGGAAACTGGTGAACTATGACCTTATAATTGTACATGTATATACATGCTCTACACATCCGCATGTGTCGCCCATTATCAAGTAAACAATCGTAGATACATTGATGCGTCATATGGTTGAATTTTACTCTCTATTGTTGACAAAGTACATACGTAATGACAAATAAAATAATGATTTTGAAATACACGGTATTGGTTCAATCACTAGCTAATTCAAGTTAGCCAGTGATGGAACCTTGCGATGACATGACATGATATCATTTTTTTGTAGAACCTATGTAAAAGCTCATTTACCAACTTCTCTCACAAGGAATAACTTGCGTGAGTTACTCATTTCCTGACAAAGTTTAAAACTCATATCGCACATTTAACTCAATGTATTTAGATGCATAATTTTGCAAATTTTATTCCTCGGAATAAGGTCGATTTTAATCAGACTGCCGGTGAAAATTTATATGTTCGTCTATATTGTGTAATGACATATATCTCCATAGACTTCCGCACCATGTGTATAAACATGACTTGAGCTTAATTCGCAGTTTAATTGAACTATAAACACATCCTGGTTTTGTATTTGACGGATACAGAATGTTGGAAATCCTAAATGTCTAGATCCTATAGGTTCCCTGTCGCAATGATGAAATATGTACCTATATAGATTATAGACTATTAGAAACTTAAAAAATGTATGAATATTAAACTTCTTCATTCACTGCTTGCGGTGTTTCGGAATATATGCTTATGACGTAGTTTGTCATCCAGACCCCCTGTTAATTTGTAATAGCCTGGGCAAGTCTACAAGACTTCATAGCAAATTTCCGTACATGAATTATTTTGGGTACTCAATTCTTCATTCACTGGTTGCGATGTTTAGATGTTTAAATGAATAGTATGATATACCAAACTTTTTAATAAAGCATTTGAATATCCATAATATTCTACTATAATAATTTAATAATTTTAGTTCTTTTACTCCAAAGGTTTCGACGAACATAGGGTCTATCATATGAAACGGTATATAGAAGGGGGAAAAAAGAATACTAAACAACTTTGGCTTTTTTTATGTTTTCATCCATGTGACATTAATGAAATGAATTGATCTTTCTTTAATTAACCAAGGACTTATATCAGATATATATGCGTTTCTATTTCATAAACAAGTAGAAAATAAAGAGCTTTGATCTGTGGAATATACGGTTAAGAGTTTAAACCAATCATTCAATAACAATACGCTTCATGTAAATCATAATTATGTTGAACATTACTTTATTTCATGAAACATTTTTATTTCCTAGAAATACCATCGTCATCATTGCGGATGTTCAAGGACACCTTGATCATTTCCGAACTTTTCCGATTGTAGAACTTCCTGTATGACGTCATTGAGTCGTGACCCAAGCAAAATGGCGACCATGAAAGTGTTTACGCTGTGAAGGCGTGTAATGTAACCAATACTGATTTCGATAATAAGTCGTTTAGATGCTGGCTATGAGCCAGACTAGAATACAAAGATAATAGAAAGTATGTCTGAAGAGAGAGACATTTTGAGTCTCACAGACGATGAAGAAGATTTCGAAGATGAAACTCATATTCCTGAAAAACACGGCACACTTAGCAAATGGACAAACTATTTACACGGATGGCAAGACCGATACATAGTTCTGAAGGATGGGACGCTTAGTTATTATAAATCAGAAACTGAAACCTCGTTTGGATGCAGGGGTGCCGTGAGCCTCGCAAAAGCCAGTGTTATTGTAAGTAGCAAAGTTGTAACGATAACCTGTGTCATGTCAAATCAACAAGTGAAATAGTTGACAAGATTCACGTGACATGGAAACAGATTGGGACAGTAGGCACTTAAATTTTGGGGCGTATCTGATTTTGTTAACTAATTTGTATTGTAATTTGATTATTAGTTAAATATATAATATATCAAAATATAATAATTGATATTATTTATTGTATCAATGTGTTTGTGTTATTGGGGTACATCATTTTTTATAAATAATGCTATTTCGTGTTATTTTCATGTAAAAATATATACCTGTGGGTTTTAACCATTTGTTAAAATATTATGTGTAAGATAACTTCATTCTATTTCTATAGAAATAATGTCTCTACTTTGCAAGCAGGGAGATTTTGATCTGTTCGAGGTTGGAGATCAGAAGCATAAAACATAAATTGTTATCAAGTTGTTATTTTTTTGTTATATTAATTTGCACATAATGATTTCCATTAATAAAGCAGCTTCTTAATATTAACCAGCCAATAAGGCAATAACCATTATCTTTAACAATCAGGCAATTTTGGAATCGCATATATAAATAGCAATAATTTATTAAATTAAAAGTCAATTATCTGGATGACAATATTTTAAATGCTCTCAAAAAGCAATCAATGTTTACATTGCAGGACATTTGTTTTGAGATATTTCATGAAATTAATGTTCATACTAAACATCAGATTGTTTATGTCATTTATATATATATCATTTTTCTTCAGTAATCACCAAAGAAATGTCCAATGTAAAAGCATGGAAATCATTTCCACAAATCTAAAAAAAATAACTAAATTTTTTTAAATTATAGTAATCTATCTTATTTATAATAATTGTTACTTAACAAGCAGGGTTCGAAATTGACCTTATCAAGGCATATGAATGTAATTGATGAGTATAAAGTTAAAAAGTTAGAAATGTAAACATATGGGCGTATCCACTCTGATGGGCTTTAGTAGTGTCGTTAATATGTTGTTAGCTTAATGCACATATACAGTTGATCATCTTTGGTCACGCACAGCTTCATTGCATTATGGTATTGATTTTGTCTGTCAGAGAAAACGCATCGTTGTTATGAACTTGTGATGCTATGATTGTTTTTGTAGTCTTCATTTTTAAGTCACTGTTTGACCTTTTTTGACTAGTAAAAACAATCATTTATGAATTGACAACTTCTTTATTCTGAGAGTTCTCTTAGAATAAAGAAGTTGTTAGTCCGTAAATGATGGTTCTTATTTGACCTTCAACTTCTAAAATGTTCTCAAAGACATTATTTGACTAATGACTAGTGTTGGAAATGAAATGATTTGATCAATACATGGGTGTGGTTTTGTTATCTCGTTATAGGGCAAATTAAATGTGGAGTAGGCAGAAAACCAACAGAAAGACGATAAAAAAAACTACTTTCGATATCATTGATATGTTGAATAAAATTTTTTTATTATATGACTAGCCTGAACTCTGATAAAGTTTTGCTATATAATTTATAAATAATTAAATGTAATATTTTGATATCATAAATTCTTTAATAATAATTTCTTGCATTTTCTCAATTTAATCCGGTGATTAATCAAGGTAGACACAAAATTGTTAATTCTCAACCACGTCAACAATACAAAAGAAAAGCATATTATTAAAAACTGCTTTCCACATCATCATTGATATTTAGCAGCTCCGACTAAGTCGGAGCTGCTATCAGTTTTTGCGCAGTTTCCGTCGCCGCCGCCGCCGCGCGCGCGTTTTGTATTCGCTATAACTTTTTTCCTAGAAGGTTTTGAGAACTCATATACATAACTTCTTACTTATGCCCCTGGGGAATTTTTTTGACATGTTCATATTCAAGGTCAAAGGTCAAGGTCACGAGTTCTGAAATCGCTAAAAAAAATCCTTGTAAACACGATAACTTGAAAAATATTTGTACTATCAGGCTCTTATTTGGTGTACATCAACTATGGAGAAAGGCCAAGATTTGAAAAGGTTTTCGCTAACATCCGTCAAAGGTCAAGGTCACAGCGAGGGCACGACTTAAGCATGCTTTTGCGAAAATGTCTTATTTCAACTATTAACACTTTAAATCATTAAATGATTGTTATACACAATGAAAAGTGATCACTGATTGTGTGACCTTGAATTTAAAAGGTCAAGGTCACGAAATATGGTCAAGGTCACCAGTTCTGAAATCACTAAATAACCTTTTCCCAAGAAGGTATTAACACCTCATATACATAGCTTCTTTCTTATAAACCTGGTGGATGATTTTGACATGTTCACATTCAAGGTCAAAGGTCAAGGTCACGAGTTCTGAAATCACTAAAAAATCCTTGTAAACACGATAACTTGAAAAATATTTGTACTATCAGGCTCTTATTTGGTGTACATCAACTATGGAGAAAAGCCAAGATTTGAAAAGGTTTTCACTAACATCCGTCACAGGTCAAGGTCACAGCGAGGGCACGACTTAAGCATGCTTTTGCGAAAATGTCTTATTTCAACTATTAACACTTTGAATCATTAAAGGATTGTTATACACAATGAAAAGTGATCAATGATTGTGTGACCTTGAATTTTAAAGGTCAAGGTCACGAGATAGGGTCAAGGTCACCAGTTCTGAAATCACTTTATAACTTTTTTTCATGAAGGTATCAACACCTCATATATATAGCTTCTTTCTTGTACACCTGGGGAAATATTTTGACATGCTCACATTCAAGGTCAAAGGTCAAGGTCATGAGTTCTGAAATCACTACAAAAATCCTTGTAAACACGATAACTTCAACAACTTCTGTGCTATCAGGCCCTAACTTGGTATATATCAACTATGGAGAAAGACCAAGATTTGAAAAGTTTTTGCTAAAATCTGTCAAAGGTTAAGGTCACAGCAAGGTCACAACTTAAGCGTGCTATTGTGAATATGCCTTATGTTAACAATGAACACTTTTGAGTCATTGCATGATTGTTATACACAATGAAAAGTAATCATTGATGGTGTGACCTTGAAGGTCAAAGTTCAAGGTCATGAGATACTGGTTAAGGCCATGTTAATCTTTTGATCCAATTTTGAAATCAGAAATAGGTTTTAAGAACAAAGTTGTGAAAAGTGACCCCAGTGATGATTTAACTTGTAAGAATAACTTGAATAATGAAAAACATTTTGTCCAAAAAAATTCCCATTTTATTTATGCTGAGGAGAAGGCGGAACAGGGAAAGGCGAGACCCAAAGTTTCGGAGCTGCTCTGCTTTTGCGGTGTCCCGCAAACGCTCTTCTAGTTACAATCTATTACCAGCTTGAACATTGATGTAGTTTTGCTTTCGGCTTATACTTATAAAGCATATGATATGAGATTTGAAGTGATTAATGATACCAAAAATGATAATGGGCCATTGAAAAATACTCTGCATTATCATTAATATGTACAGTCTATTTCTATAAATCTGATGGTGTGTCGGGTGATGGGTGATGTAATCATTATCAGTGTTTTGATTGTTATCATCACAATGACTGTTATCATTAACATGTGTACATGTTATCAGTGCAGTTAGGCTGAATTAATTACCTTAGCTAATATGTAACAATCAGTTGTGTTGTTGTCTGTGACATGCTTCGTTTTCATGCTTCTTTTATCCAGCTGATAACATTTTAGTTTTAATGGTTAAATATCTAACCATTCTCAGTGGCCAATTTACAGGAATGATAGACAATAATAAGGGAATAAACCAGTATTGGCCATTGGTAAAAGATTCAAAGCCATCTTGAAGAACTCCATGCATCCTGCTCCATCAGTATTGGGGCTTGAATGGTGCAGTGGTTAGTGTGTTCGGCTTCGTATCAAGAGGTCTGGGGTTCTAATCCCGCTTGGGGCATGCAAACTTTGTTTGCGGTAGAGAACTGTTCTGCATGCAGTAAACTTTGAGTGCAATGCTACGATGAATTTCAGCACAGTACCACCCATGGTTTGCTTGTTCCAGCCGAAGCCTGCAGGTTTCATCGCAATGCACAGTGTTTCCATTTACCGACATATGCCAGTAATTTACCGATAAAAATGTCAAAGGACCGGTATATTTATGGCCAATAAGTCCAGTGGACCGGCAATATATTTACCTGGTTAATTATTTCCACTAACTTGTCTATGAACGATACCAACAACTAATTTAGTTGTAAACAAAACCTCTCAGAAAATATAAGCGATCTGAGCCGAAAGCAAAACCTGCATGGAATTCCCTGTCTATCTTTAGTAACCATGCATAGCCTCGAACAAGTTTTTATGTATATGAGAACGATGCATTTTGGCATGAGAGTATTATGTATCAGTTAGCAATACTCTATCGGGGCCAGTGAAAACGTGTAAAGGGTGCCTCAATGAATATTTAAGTTTGGATATTTAAAATGGCGACGTCAAAAGCAGACGACACTGTCTGGTTTTCTCGGCTCTAAGCGAAAACAAGATGTTAACGAGAGTGAGTCAACTTCAAATTCCACCAAAACAAATGATGAAACAAAACCAAAGAGATCCCAAAAATTCAATAATGACTGGAAAGAGGAATTTCCTTGGTTACGGTATGATGCTCACGGTGACATGTCTAAACATTCAGGAGCTGGGCTTATATTTTGTCGTATTTGTGAGGCTGCGAACAAAATAAACGGCTTTACAAAAGGTTGTATAAATTTCCAGAAATCTGCTCTTAAAGAGCACAGGGATAGTGCCAGTCACCATGAGGCAGTTGTACATCTGTCACATAAAAAGGCAATGGAGTCTCACATAAGTGCACTGTTAGATGGCTTTCGTTAGGTCGGGCTGCAAAATCTACCAAAAGCAACTGGCCGGCATTAGTTATGGAAATTGAGGAAGAGGGGGCTGAACGCAACAATACTGCATTAACGGGAATTTAAAAAAAAACAGAAAACATATTCTGTCATCGCAACAACATACATGTTTAGCGACGTTTTGCCTTTAATGGAAAAACTAGTTACGGTTTTTCAGAGATAAACCATGAATCTTTCTATCATAAGACCTATGGTTGTTTCTACAAAAGAATCTCTTTTAGAGTTGATCACTGAAAAGGGGGAACATGAAAGGATCATTGACCAGAATTTGAAAGAGGGAGAATTCAGGGGGATTAAAGTGACCTATGCTGACAAAAGATTGGTTGAAGCATTTAACAAAACACGTAAATGTTTCATTGAAGAACTTGTCAATTGATAAAAGATTCCCTGACAAATCATTGGACATTCTTCAAGCGTTGGACAACGTTCTAAACCCTACCAAATAGGATTCCCTGACAGTGTTGCTTGATCACTTCTGTCCAGTGATTGGACAAGTCAACAATGACGTCACGATGCCACATATCGACCGGGACCGTTCGATTCGTGAATTCCAGCAATTCAAGCGTGTCAATTCCGGCATTGGGAGTGGAAGTTTTGACACGAATTGCAAAGTTCTGATAACTGAATATCCTGACATCTTCCCTGATTACTGTATTCTGGCTGAAATTGCGCTAACCATACAAGTGAGTAGCGTGCCTGCCGAGAGAGGGTTCAGCCTCCAAAATCAAATTCATACTGCCAGCAGAAATAGAGTCGTTGAGCGATGCATGAACAATCTCATGTTTCTTAACATTCATGCACATGATACGTGTGAAAATCCCTTCAATTACACAAACGCAGCAGACAAATTCAGAAAAATAGAAAAAGAAAAGTGTAATTAAATGTATACGGATTACATATTGTGAAAATCCCTTCACATTACACAGATTCAGAAGCAGCAGATTCAGTAAAAATACATGTGTAATTAACTGTATTATGTAAACGTATTCTTGTTACAATTAAAATGAAACACAAACACATTAAAGTCATGTTTTATTTTACAAAAGTCTCTTTATTAACATGGAAACTTTGTGGACTGGCAAAAATATTATTGGACTGGTTTATTTTAGGCTAACCAGTCCCATGGACTGGTGAATTTGAAAGTCACCGGAAACACTGAATGCATAACCACGTGGTGTTGCGGGCTTTTATACTAGCAGCCGCGATATAAGTGAAATACTCTTGAAAGTGGCGTTAAACCAAAATTGTTTCACCTCACCTCCATCATTATTATATGACTCGCTACTACAATACCCTAATCTTCCCTAATAACTGTCGTTTTTGCTGTAAAAAATCGGGCGATTAGACATTCAAAATCATGATATTTCATTGGCTGAAATATTGAATGTTACATGTCTAGTAACAAATAATCAGTAGGTTATTCATCATCAGTATGTTATAAACAGATATATTCAAGACAATTATCTCAATATACACCCACACTGTGGCAATGATGCAACTATTAACAGCATGTTAAGCAAAGTTGAATGTTTCTTTTTCGATTACCATGTTTTTGTAGTTCTAAGAAACTAATTAAAATAATTGTCATACAGTAACTGTAAGGTTTGAATTCTGCACATTCCTTTTCTATAAATATCAATATTTTGAAGAATTTCAAAATACTCATTTTGACTATTTTCTAATATTACACTTTGATTGGCCAATAGTTGTCATGGAATCTGAATGGCATCCGTCCATCCATTCATCCATCGTTTTTTCGACTTCCCCAGAACCAGTGACTCTAGAGAGCAGAAATTTTATGTACAGACTCCTTGGCCAATTGGGATTCCGATTCTAAATTGTAGATTTGGTGACCCCGTAGCCCCAAATAAGAGCCAAAGGGGTCATGACCTAAAACATGTTTTCATCTTTTTCTTCACTACAAAAAGCCCAAGAAAGCTTGAATGTTGTGTATAGTAGGGTTGGGTACCACGAAAATTTCAGTACTGCGTTGTACCTATTTTTTTTGTCCAAGTACCACCGTGCTTGAAATGAATAGGATCAGGTTATGTATAATATACAGGTAGAATTGTTCCAGATGTCTTTTTATTCAGAACTCAGTATAATGAACACCAAAGATGAAGAATTCAAAAGTAGATAAAATCATAACTATCATTCAAGTTTTTCTTAAGGAATATCAGCATACGAGGGGCGTTCAATAAGTGTTGCAAGCGGGGCATTGGTGTTTACATAAACAGTATCAGCTTATAGCATGTGTTACTATAGTCAAAACATAACATTGACACATGTCAAAACAATTTCTAGACATAACAATTATTTAGATATAATAGCAGCGCTGACCTAGGGGTCTCCATAATCACAGGTGACGAAACCTGGATCCACCACTGGGACCCTGAAACTAAACTTGAATCCAAGCAATGGAAGCACCCGAGTTCACCGCCTCCCCTGAAGTTTCGCACTCAACCATCAGCTGGCAAGGTTATGGCGACAATCTTTTGGGATGCAAAAGGCATATTATTAATTGATTACTTGCCAACCAAAACTACAATGAATGGTCAATATTATGCCAACCTAATGCAAGAATTGCGAAAGACAATTCGACAGAAACGCTGTGGAATGTTGACACGTGGTGTTCTGATTTTGCATGACAACGCTCCAGTCCACAAGTCAAGAGTTGCACAGGCCGCTATACGTGATTGTGGATTCGAACAGCTTAACCACCCACCCTACAGCCCAGACCTAGCCCCCAGTGACTACTTCCTGTTCAGAAACCTGAAATCCGCCCTACGTGGAAGGCACTTCCGGGATGACGAAGACGTCAAAGCTGCCACAGAGGCGTGGTTAGGGGGGCAAACGGAAGACTTCTACAAAAGCGGCATCAAAAGTCTTAAAGAGAAATGGAATAAGTGTATTGAGGTGAAGGGTAACTATATTGAAAAATAAAAGTAAAAAATTGACTACGCGAGTTGGTTTTATATTGAAGTTGCAACACTTATTGAACGCCCCTCGTATCAATATGCAATCAATCCGTTAGCAAATTGCAGACATTCCCATTTATGCCATTAGAAATGTATTACATTCAAACTGCATCAGATAACAACAGTTTAAAGAACGATTTTAAGAATAGTTACTTTTATCAGTAAGATATTAAATTGTTCTGACAAATATCATTCTGAAAAAGGTAATTTTTTTCTAATGATAAAAACCCCGGTTTTCTCCAATGTACCGTGGTACGTACCACTTGATCGAAAAACCACGGTTTTTCGGTATAAAGGTAAAACCACCCATCTCTAGTGTATAGTCTCCTTGGCCACTGATCAGCATGTCACTGATCAGCGCCTCCTTTAACATATTTTATTTTATCTGTTTTAGCCACACCAATTTGATGAATGTCGCTTCGATGTGAGCGTCAACGACAGCTTGTGGTACCTCCGTGCTTCAAATGAAGAGGAACGCCAGCTGTGGACCGATGCGATTGAACTGCACAGGGTAAGGGAAGAAAATTAGATAAAACCTTTAAGTATGTATTTTTGGAATGGTTTCAAAGATAGTGGACCTAAACTAGGGATTGAGAAAGGTAGGGGCTGTGGGCCATTTTGCACATTGGGGGCGGGATAGCGCAGTGGTTAGCGCGTTCAGCTTCGGATCAAGAGGTCCTTGGTTCGAATCCCGCCAGGGGCACGGCAACTTTGTCTGCAGTAGAGAACTGTTCTACACACAGTAAGGTTTGGGTGCAATGCTACACTGAATTTCAGCGTAGTACCACCCATGGTTCTCTAGTTCCAGCCGATGCTCGCAGGTTTCACCGCAAAGCATAGTCACATGGCCACGAGGCTTTCTTTCTGCCATAATACTAGCAGCCGTGATATAAGTGAAATACTCTTGAAAGCGGCGTTAAACACCAACTCACTCACTCACTCACCATTTTGCACATTGAATGAAAAAATGGCCTATTTGAATTTAAAACTTTACTTTTGCTACAAAGGCGAATGGCCCAGTTAAAATTCTGAGAATGACTAAAAGCCCTAAAATTGGCCCATTGTCAAAGTTGTCGTTCCCAATCTCTGTAAATTTGTGTTATCCCCCGCCACGCGTTTAGCTCGAAGCGGGGGATATAGTATTCGGCGGCGTCCGTACGAAATGGAATAACTGAAATACTATTTACTGGATTCTTTTCATATTTTGCATATGGGTTCATCATAGGAAGAGTAATGTTCCTACAGAGGTGTGTGACCTTGACCTTCATTTCAAGGTCACAACAAGACTTTGTCATTTTACCCTTGTCAGCGGGATATCTCAATAACCATTCGCTTGATGCTCTTCATATTTTACACATAGCTTCTCCAAGGAAAGACGATGGGCTGATTTGATTTTGGTGACCTTGACATTATTTTCAAGGTCACAGCGGAATTTTGAATTTTTCGACATGTTAATGTACATGTAAAGCTTGTCAGCATGATATATCAAGAACCATTTACCGGAATTCCATCATTTCGTACACAAAGCACCTTCTAGGGAAAACGACGGGCTGATTAGATTTTGGTGACCTTGATATTATTTTCAAGATCACAGCGGAATTTTGAATTTTTCGACATGTTAATGTACATGTAAAGCTTGTCAGCATGATATATCAAGAACCATTTACCGGAATTCCATCATTTCGTACACAAAGCACCTTCTAGGGAAGACGACGAGCTGATTAGATTTTGGTGACCTTGACATTATTTTCAAGGTCACAGCGGAACTTTGAATTTTTCTACATGTTAATGTACATGTAAAGGTTGTCAGTGGGATATCTCAAGAACCATTCACCAGAATTTCATCATATTTTACATAATGCACCTCCTAGGAAAGACAAAGGGCTGATTAGATTTTGGTGACCTTGACATTTTTCTCAAGGTCACAGTGGAGCTTTGACTTTTTCGACATGTTTGACAGTCAATTTTGCTGATCTTGACATTATTTTTCAATTTTGAAGTATTAATTTGCGGCGGGGGATCATGTCACCTTAGTGACAACTACTTGTTGAATTGTAATACAGGTACCGATGAATTGTCATGAAAAGGCTTAGTCAACTTTTAGATTTTCTCAACAGGTATTGTAGCATGTGGAGTCTGGATATGACAATGAAATCAATCCTTATATATGCATCTAAGTAAATATAATGTCTATAATGTTTTACATGTAATGGTTACAAATAATATTCTGGACAAAGATTTTAAAATTTCTCTTAGCACTAGGATAGTCATAATAAAGTTCCATAATGTAAAGATAAGTATCATGCATAAACATTTGCTTATGACTATATTAGCGCTTAGAGTGTTTTGAAACTCTAGATCCATATCTCTAATTCTGTCCATTGGTTTTCTACTAGTTTTCCCTCACAATACCTAAATTGATGATACATACAATATATATATATATATATATATATATATATATATATATATATATATATACAATGATATATACCTATAGCATGTGTTAAAAGATTTGATTCCCACACAATGTGGGAATAGGGATGGATGGAAAAAGGAGATTCATATATCCCCGCAGACGAACACCGGAAAGGGAACTTAGTTTTCTTACAGCCAATCATTACCAATGAGATACTGGCCAGTGACAGTCAGTAAGACAGAACTACTACTAGACTCACTGTATGGGAAATTCGGCTAGCGTTGTCAATTAATGCCTAAGGCGACCTGGGGTTGGAATATTCCGCCACGGGGGATAAAAGAGGTAATATAAAATAAAGTAACTTGAGGGTTAAACTTGAAACTTGTTATGTTTCAGCAAGCAGAGTCTGGGTACGGGAGCGAGAACAACCTCCGGCGCCATGGGTCGATGTTGTCTCTCACGTCCGGCACCAGTCTGTCGACTGCATCAGCCTCATCCTTCAAGGTATGTACAGAAAGATAAATCAAAGTATACTGAGAGATGTAAATTCTCAAGCATGAAAAATACAATCGGTTTTAGTTATTGTCATAGGAGTCATGTCCGTTTGTGTGTCAAACCCTTTAAACTTCTTGCCTTGTTAAGTGTCTAACTATCTTTAACAAAATTTTAAATTCACGTGAGTTGAGGCTAAAATTTGAAAATTGATGCTGTTCAACATTCATGGACATAGATTACTGTTAGATGGAATTGATAAGTCTCTCATCTAGGATAGAAGATGATCGTTTTCTGTGTGTATTACACCATTACCAATTTTAATAGAGATTTTAAAGCTTTAGAAACCCTCATGGCAGTTAGGAAACATTCATAGACGTTAGATAATTTTTGTTCTTCCATAAAAACTATTTACATAATGCTGATGTCCTCCTCTCCTACCTATGACAAATTATTCCTAACTCTATGAATTACTCCCGTCCCCAGCGAGGCCGAGGTCTGAAGGAGAAGCTGATGGAGATGGAAACGTTCCGGGACATCCTGTGCAGACAAGTGGACACTCTTCAGAGCTACTTCGACAGCTGCGCGTCCGCCGTCTCACACGGGGTCGTACAGGAGTGTGAGTTGTTTCTGTCTGTCTCTGTCTCTTCCCCTTTCGTCTTTGCAGAGGTTAGAAATGTATTAAATGTTCACTTTCCACAGGGAAAGGGTCAATAGTTTTCATTTGATCTTTTGTTTTTGCCCATGAAAATCTCGAAAATGAATCAGTTTATTACATTATTATACCCTTCCATGCAGGGGATATAGTATTTGCAGTGTTCATACACAATGAAATAACTCAAGTACAGTGAGAGTAATGTTCAACATAGTTTCATGATCTTGACCTTCATTTCAAGGTCACAACAACCATTTTGCGCTTGTCAGCGGGATATCTCAAGAACCGTTGAGTGGATTCTCTTTATATCTTACACATAGCTTCTTCTGCCATTATTCTCAAGGTCACAGTTCAACTTGGAATTTTTGCATGTTATGCTTCCTTCTCCTTTCTGTGTCTCCTTTTGTGTATCCATGTCTCTCTCTTATTCTTCTTCCCATCCTTTTCCATACTCTCTTTACTCTCTCTGACACTGACACTGATTTAGTCATAGGTGCCTTCCCTGACCTTTATTTGGTCATCTATTATCATTATTTTATTTTGGTTTTCAGTGGCAGATGACATGGATGCTGATGCTGATGATGATGTTGACATCGACAAACCAACACACCTTGCTGAGGGTATTCATAATAACTTTGGTGTCTTCAAGGGAAGAGATTTAGGTAACTAATTTATCACGGATTATGAAGAAGATATATTAGGTAATGAAAAGGATATTAACTTTCAAGAAAAATAGGTCTGTATGTTTTAAGTTAACATTCACAGTTAATTAGAAATGATTAAAAGCAATATGAAATGCTTCCTCTGAATTCAGTTTTCTGAATTTCAAAGACCTGAAAGTTACCGTAACATTACTGTTTTTCAAATAAAAGCTATTCTTGAATAAGGACATATAGTTGTTAATAATTTTTCATCATTTCAAACACATGAACACATCAATCAGTTTCATAACAGATCTATTTCATGTTTATCTGCTTAATTTCAATAAACTTATAATTTTTATTATTTGAATATATCAAACATAACACTTCCTCAAACAACAGCTCCATTTCATGTTAATAAACGTCAATTTCGTTTATTCTTCAGCATC
Organism: Gibbula magus; assembly: GCA_936450465.1. Taxonomy (NCBI): domain Eukaryota; kingdom Metazoa; phylum Mollusca; class Gastropoda; order Trochida; family Trochidae; genus Gibbula; species Gibbula magus. The sequence goes on along the minus strand of OW388289.1, from coordinate 96,999,711 downwards.
TGTATTACAACAACATGGAGGTCATGCGGTTGATTTCAAGGGCGAGGCGTTCACTTTCAAAGCGACCACAGCAGGAATCGTGGCCACACTGTCTCACTGTATCGACCTCATGTCACAGCGGGAGGAAGCGTGGAAAAAACGTCTCGAGCGGGTGGGTGCAATTTTTCGTTCATTAATGTGAAATATTTTATAAGTGTTCATTTTGATTTTAGGAATTATTGAGCACTGTCATGGATTTTGATGGACATGAATTGAAAGTACTTGGAAGGAACGTGTGGTATCATTGCAGTGTCGGTAGATTTATAATTTTTTGTGCTTGATCAGGAAATAGAATGTGTATTTATTTATGTGAGATTAATTTATTTCTATTATTAAAAGTAAATGGAAACATGGAATAATATATTGATAATTTTTGTTGTTGTTGAGACTTTGTCAAGATAAATCTGAGCCTGAATTAAACTGATATTGACGAAGTATTTACAAGCAATTCTCTATCATTTATTTTCAAGTGGTTTTCAAAGTCAAGATGTTTGCTAGTGAAAGCTGCTTGCAATATTTCAGCTTTTAGGAACTCAGATTTTCAACATTTGACAAATTCTTTTTGAAAAGCTATATCTAATAAGAAGTAATTAAAACAAATTATTTCACACATCTTTAGGCCTAAGTTTGTTCTCTACATAAGGTTTTTGGTTAGGTTTTGGAAACGTTCACTTGATTTTGACAACACTGATAATCTACAGTCAACTCCAATGATGGTGTAATGGACATGGACACTAATTTAATATCAATTTGAAAGGAAGATGAACCAAAAATTTTGTTGGGGTACATTCCAGCTGGGCCAGTTATACTGTTTCAATCATCTGATGAAATTGGAATAGTGGATTAGACAAACACATAATTGTAATGCAACAAGCACTGAAGTGATTGTAAGTCACTAAGGTAACCTTAGTACAATGTTAAAGAATAGAAGTTAGGTTAACCTATTGCTTTGTGATATGAGAACTTTAACATGTACTTTACTGTACATGTACTTTAACAAATCAACTGATTGAAGTATAACGTCCATGTTGGTTGCACTGTTACAGGAAGTGGAGAAGAGGAAGAAGATTGAGGAAGCGTACAAGTTCAACGAGAAAACCAAACCATTGGTCGTAGGGGGGCCTGACTATGAGGTATGTTAAACTTTTATATCATTCAGTTGTGTGATAATTTGAAAGATGTTGAAATTCAAAATTTGAATCCAGTTTCTTGAAATCTGTTTTCATGTATTTTCTTGATGTAATCAATACGGATGTTCAAGATTTTAAAGGTTTTGGCGGTAATTAAAGTGTAAGACTATGTCAACAAAAATAATGTGGAGATTTCTATTCTGGAAAATTTGCAATAGTCTTTGAGTGATTTTAAATCAACAATATATGATGGACCAGAGCATTGATACAATAATGTGAGAAAATTTACAAGTGAAGAGTTGTTTCCCTTGTTTAAACAGGAAGGACCCCACTGTATGATAACAGAAGATGAGTTCTATGATGCTGTGGACGCTACGCTGGACAAGTTAGAGAAAGAAGAAGAAACGGTGAGTAACAGCTTTACTATTGTATCATGTTACAGGTGTAAATATGCTCCAAACAGGTGTTCCAGCAGATACTTGCAGGTTTCACCACAATGCATAGCCACATGGCATTGCAGATTTTCTCTTTGCTATAATACCAGCAGCCGTGATATAAGTGAAATACTCTTGAAACTCACCTCATTCATCTCACCCAAGGTGTAAAGTTCTCCCCAAAACGATGGATAAAATTAGTCACACACAAGCGACACTATTCCAGTTTGGGCTTGTTTATGCCAATAAACTAGTACATCACAAAAGTCAGTTACAAATACTTTTGGCATGGAGTTATTCTCTACACAAACAAGTGCAAAGTATGCTTAAACCAGTGCAAATACATAATAATCATGGTGAAAAGACTGTCTCTTTCCAAACAAGTAACATATTCTTTTTTGATCTTTGAGCCTCATTTTACAAAATTGTACAAAACTCTTCCGATGAGTCCAATACTTGGATGAAACCGGTCAGGGAACTATAACTCATCCTCATCCTTTAGTTTCTGTGGACCAACATGTTTTGTATATTGTCTTACCTTCTAAGTCCCCCTTTGATTTTCCTATGCTATCATCCTATCATCATAGTCGCAAGTAATTTTAAAGACAATTTGTTGTTGTGTAAATGATTCTATTCCAGCATGCTTTCAAGTGTATCTTTTCTATTTAATTTCAATGATAACGAATGAAACATTGATTGCAGTGTGTTGTTATGTTCAAAGATCATTTTAGCTGGTTTGTCATTTTCTTGTCATTTTAAAGTTTTATGATGCTTTATTCTTACAGAAAGCAACTAGTCCACGCTTTCAGAAGGAACCACCAAAGATTTCCCTCCTACCAAGCAATCCATTTTATGAAGAGGTAAGAGAAGAAAATGAAAGAAAACATTTATTTACATGATACATTTTCTACCTCAAAGCTTATTTGAAGTTAAAGGCCTTCAATCAGTATGTAGTATGTGGTATATCCTTTCCTGTCTGTCTGTCTGTCTGTCTGTCTGTCTGTCTGTCTGTCTGTCTTGGTGTGTTTCCTGCACAGCATATGAAAGTTCATTTTTTGATAAATTTAGTTACTACTGACAGAAGAATCGTATGGTATTTATTACATGTTAATACAGATTAACAGTCCATATTCTTTGATGTGATCTGTTGCAATATAAGAACACAAATCATTTAAATGTTGAATATTAACACAAAGTATTGCAAATTTCCGGTCTCACTGTAACATGTTATCTGTTGCAGTATTATAGTAAGTCTTGAGAGCACATGTTAACACAAATCATTGCAGATTTACGATCTCTGTGTTAGTGGAGCTAACTTTTGCAGTATTAAATATAGTGAAACCTGATAAGTAAAATTTCAAGGGACTCATCAAAATATTTTACTTATCATAACTTGTGAAAACCTGCAGATGATAACCATAATAGATGTATAAATCGTTGATAAAACCATATACATGTATGTGTATACATCAGAGTATAAGATAGCAGTTGTATCTAATGAGATGATTTATTGCGTAAAATTTGATAATTTCATTTGTACATTTATGAAGTAATATATATCATTGCATCCTGTCAATTATTCTATAGCATGTCCCAGTCAAATACAATGTATCACAGTTCTATAATAGCTACCATGAGAGATTGTCTCTTAGCAAGACATATCTTAGTGTCCTTCTCTAACATTTCTAGAGATCTTTCTAACATTTGAGAGAGGCATTTACATAAGCACTCATGTGCTTGTTTGCCGATCTCATCACACTTTGTGAATAAATATGTTTAAACCAACATTTCTACTGTGTCCATTATGACATAGCTACTTGGTCTAATCACAAACACTCCCTGGCTACTTAAAACAATGAGCCTGTTGTCAGTGTATTGTCAACTGTTTAAAACAGCGAGCTGCAATTAAGATGTTTACTTAACAAGTGACTGACACGTGCCAGCATCTCTCATGTCTAATCATGTGGTGATTGGTATTTTAGTTATCCGGTTTCATTTGTTGAGTAATTCACTTCCAGGAACCGTGAGAAGGCTTTACTTAAGTAGTTTATTTTACTTATCTGATTTTAGTTAACCGGACTCAAATAGTGATAATAACTGAAGGAATTTGCCGGGACCAAAGAAAAGTGTTTACTTATCAGTTTTTTTTTAGTTAAGAGGTTTTTACTTAGGCGTTTTACTTAGGCGGTTTCCACTGTAGTAAGTTTTTAGAGCATATAACAAGTTTTGAGAGCACATACTAGCACAAATCATTGCAGATTTATGATATCTGTTTTCGTGGAAGTGATCTGTGCAGTATGATATCGTAAGTTTTAACACATGTTAACACAAATGATTGCAGATTAACCGAGTGGTTTCGGAGCACCAGTATCGTCTGAACGAGCTGACGTCGGAGGGAGTGGACACGTGGACGTGTATCGCGGAGGAGGGAGAAATGAAGGTCTACAAGCGTGAACTCGAAATAGAGGGGGTAGTCGTCGATCCTCTGAAGGCTGTCACCACCATCTCGGTACGATCTTGTTCAACATTAACTGCAACATAATCAAAGGTCAAAGTTTACATTTAGCAAAAATACAAACTAGTCAGTGTCAAAATAGAAAAACATTGCTGTCTTGGTCTTTGCAAGAGATTGTCATTGCAATATCACTTGTAGGTCAAAGTTTAGGAAAGGTCAGCAAGACAAAAACCTGACGTGTTTTTCATTAGATTTGAAGTCAAAAGTTGTTTGAGGGGCCAATTATATCATAATATTTTCAAATTATGTCTTGCAGATTCGCATATTTAGGTTTACATCATGATAGTGGAGAGTAAAGGCTAGAATGTATGAGGTGCTAACTGATTGCCAACTCCCAATATCTCTTGTGATGGGGATTTACCCATATATATGTTACTATGTATTAAAGGGGCAGTAGCACATTTTTTTGCTCAAATAAGTCGATGAAATATATTTGATTAATAATTACATCAGTAGTAAAACACCCTCTTTGGAAAATCAAGTTAAAATATGTGTATACATGGCTCAGTAAAGCCATGAGAATCATTTTTTGTCATTTGAAATAATAAAATGTGTTCACAGTAAAATGGCCGTCATGCAATTTTTGCTTTATTCGCAACACTGTTATTTCTACTACGGATAAGTGGTTTGAGTAATAAGATGTTTTACACTCTAAAGTATATATAAATGACTCAAAATATCATTATGTATGGGAAATTTGAAAAAATAAAGTTTGCAAAAAACATGCTTCATCCCCTTTAATCAGTGAGTGTTTGATGTACTCTTGTTTCAGGGTATCACTGGGTATGAGTTGTGCCACCACTTCTGGGACATTGATGTCAGGATGGAGTGGGAAGGTAACTTTTCCAAGCCTACTTTGAACCCAAACTGTTACAGTTACAAGCTAGATGTTTCAGTTTACAACATGATATTATGTGACGACAAAGCTTTCGATCAAGATCGTAACATATGTCTGTATCTGCTGATCATGAATAGCTTTAGCAGGTCATGGACAAAATCCCCAAGGACATAATCCCCAAGGACAAAATCCCCAGTGGACATAATCCCCAAAAGGGTAGGACAAAATCCCCAAGATGAAAAATACAACAGAGCAAGGAAGTAATAACAAGTAATTTTATTCATACAAACAAGCAGTAACAATCCCGGTCTCGCATTTTACATAGCACTTTCAAACAGTATAGGATCTTCGAAGGACAGATTTGTCTTCAAGATTGCTGAGCACTTAAACGACTTCTTAGCAGAACAATCCCAACGCATGGTAGACTTGGAGGCACTCTTCTTGGTGTACATATATCCATCAAGGGCCAGCTTAACGCCACCCTTGTTACTCTTGAGAATCTCCATAGTGGTACTACAGTACATATGTCAATTTCCAATAGTATTTATATCAGTTAAAGGTTAAGGTTACACTAAAAAGTGTCAATTTTCTTGTAAATTATCAAAACTATATTAGAACAGTTGAGATAGGGTCTAAAACACGTTTACACTATATTCCAGTCATTAAAATATTTCATGAACAAATATTTGAACAGCAAAAACAAATCCCAATCCGACAGTCATAATTCGTTCGATATTTGAGGAAAACGGACCATGACTTATCTCCCCTTGAATATGACGTCACCGATGACATAACGGCATGGATTTTCCCGCAATTGGGGAATACCCCTGTCGCAAGGGAATCCCGTCTCGGGCGCATCGCTGATGTAAACAAGTGACCATTGAGCGGACTGTTGACGTCCAGCCTATCCACGACAGAGTAAAAGATCAGCATAGGAGGGAAACAACACATTACAGTGTAAGCAGGTATGACAATCAAAGTTACAGATGAAATATGTAACTGTAAGTCGGGAACATCGGAAAACATGGAGTTGCCGGTCTCTAGCCTAGTCGAGTCACCTAAATTCGTGGGTTGTGTCATTTGTGTCGACAGTCTGAACTAGGCCAAGTATTACTAGGATGATACCACAATAGGAACAGTTATTATTCTAACAAAGGAAACACACCCATACTTATCGCGATGTTTGGTTTGAGTTGAAACATAACAAGAAATTCAGAAAAATAATGGCATTTTGAACAAATTAATTAAAGATTAATAAAACAAATTATGATTCAAATATAAACTTTTAACTTTGGAAAATATTTAGAAACCGACAACATTATTCTAAGCCAATCCTGGAAATATTTATGAATTATTTCAGAAGAATAAAGAACATTTATGGGGAATTATTTCAGTATTTTCTTTAATAAAAAGTAAAACAAACTCAATTGGAAATGAAATTTACTTTTTAACATCAAATATTTCACCTGAAATGAATCGAATTGATGGTGGATAATGATATAGACTTGCAACATTTGGAAACTTCGTTTCAAAAGATAAAATATCCACAGGAAAATATGTTGAAGATATTTGAGGATATACATTTATATATTTAGAACTCTTATAGGATAATTCTAAGTATCATTGTTGATAAAATCTGTTTGTCAAAATATCCAGAAATCTTATTAAATTGCAATATCTGTCAACATTGTCATAGTTTTCTAATAATTGGTGATATATTTTCTTATTTTTAAATATTAATTTATTCTGGCATTATCTCATCACAATTTTATATAAATTTGCACAATTTACAGAAATTATATTATTTGAGTGTGGTTATTAAAACTTCCTTACACAGACTTGACAAGTAATACTCCCAACTTGTCAATTTGAAGAAATATTGTTTTTATGTGTTTTACTGTTTCAGATCCAGCTTCAAACTTCAACTATTTTGTAGCAGCAATATGGGGGCACCTAGACATTCCACTAACTGGATTTCAACAACTCAAGCATTGCTGCTTAAGACACATCAATCTTTTTGATAATAAATTTAAATATGAAGATAATTATTTTTGTTTTATCTTTTCTAGTGTTACATTCATAAATATGATACCCACCTGTGATTATTACTAGCTTCCTCTTAAGATGCATTCTAGAATTTTTTTTAATTGATGAACTTGGTTGGCAATTTATCACTGAGTTATGCTGATAATGATGCCATGTCTTGATAAACAAATCTTGAGTCAGAATACAAAATCAGATATCTATGTTTGTGTGATTTTCCTGTCTTCACAGCTTATCAATTACTAAAATAACAAGACATTATTTTTTCACAAATTTTATTCCTTTGTGCCAGTGTGTAGAATCAGCTTACATGCATGTAAATCTTGGAATAAAGATTCATAAGTATCAATGCATGCTTATTAAATCTGCATTCTTAATATAATTGTGGCATTCATCATGTTCTCATCCATGTGGAGGAAGATTTGGAAATGAAGTCCACTTCATCCTGCTTACTTCCTGTTTATTTCCAGTGCTTTAGTAACACTGAACGATATTGAAAAATAATATTCAAAATTAGCTATTGATACATTTCTACCTTAATCAAAGAAATGTAAATACTTGACAGATTTTATTTATCCATGTTTATTAATAATAAATATTCACAAATAGCTACTGTAGCTATATGTGCCTAATTAATTCATTTGATTTTGATTATCCAAATTTCCTCAACTTTTAAGCTAATGAAAAATAATTTCAGTGTGAAGCAGTATTGAAATACATGATCATTTTATTTGACTTCATCAATTTTTTTTGGCCTCACAAACAAGCGCACGTAGCTTTGCGCCTACTTCATCGTATTAGGACATAGTAACGTAGTAATAGACCAAGTGCAGTATAGCATTTTGGTAGTGTATTAATTAGCTTTTTTTGCATGCATACACATGAAAACGAGGAAAACATGTACAGTACACTCACCGGACAATATAATATTGTATTGATGACACCGGCATGTTGACATGAGAGTGCTCTCCCTTTCCATCAACTAGACTTGCCACGGTGTGGCCGGGCTGGGCTGATTACATTTGCATTGCCTTGCGTAACCGAACTTCGGCTCGATTTCAGGTAATTGGGGAGTGGTAAGGAAACATCATTGCTAGTTCAATTGTGTGTTTCTCTTTTAATCAAGCAATTATATTACATTATTTTATTGAATCGGCGATTTTGTTGATGATGAGCTAAAATATGAACACGCTTGTTGAGACAGCTGATAGCGCAGCGGCATTTGGATAGGGGAAAGTACCTGAGCGTGTACTCAACGATGATTGGTTGCTAATGAGTCTCTGTTGCTACGGTCATCGATGACGTCATAAATAAGGGGGAGATAAGTCATGGGTCGTTTTCGTTGGCAATGGAACGTTTTGAAACGTGGAATTTTAATTTGTTTAATTCACAATTAAGATTAAATTTTTCAGAAAAATAACAATTCCCACCTTCTTAATATGCTTTATAGAATATAAATATGGGCATTTTATTGATACAAAAGTAGTTCCATTTTTGTGTAACCTTAACCTTTAAGTCATCACACAAGCTACATGATCAGAGGTTATTCTAAATGAGATGAGATTGATGAGTGGCTTACTTTTACTGATCAAAGAAAAAATTTATAATGTTATCAAAACAATAATTCTCAATAAACTACTACTTGTGATCAGAGACAAAGTTGATAGGTTATAAAAACAACAATTTACAAAAGTTCATTCTCAGTAAACTTATACTTGTGATCAAAGAAAACAATTATCAAAACAACCTTTACTACCAGTGATTAAAGACAGCCATTTGTCAAAACAACAATTTCTCAAACTTCTCAGTAACTAATACCTTTGATTAAAGACAAAGTTGATTAGGTTATAAAAACAACAATTTACCAAAGGTCATTGTCAGTCAAGAAAACAAAACATTTTTAATCACCTTGGGGATTTTGTCCATTTTGTTATTATAGGGCTGGGGATTATGTCCACTGGGGATTTTGTCCTTGGAGTTTTTGTCCTTGGGGATTTTGTCCATTGGGGATTTTGTCCGTTCACCCTTTAGCCAGTGGTCTTTCCAGATTATTCCCTTTGTAAACTTATTGTTGTTCCTGTAAAATTTACACTAAATGGGTCACTCAAAATGGTTTGGCATCAACAGCTAAACTGGTGAGATTGCAACGTGTTCTCTGAAATTATTTTTCCATATGACCCTTAATCATATCACCCTTTGCAAAAATTCTGATGTTTAAGAAAAGTAATCTTCTTATTCTCTCGTCTCACAGCCACTCTGGAGAGCAGCCGCCCAGTGGAATGGCTATCAGAGGACACCCTGATCTGTAACAACGTGATCAAGCGGGTGTGGCCGGCGTCGCAGCGAGACGCGCTGTTCTGGTCGCACATCCGACACATCCAGGGAGAGCACGAGGACAGTCCGGACAGCTGGCTCGTCGTCAACTACTCCTGTGATCACCCTAGCTGTCCTGTGAGTCAACTTGACTTAATATTCATAACAAGAAATATAGTCACAAGTGAAGATAAAAGGATTCAGTGCATATATGAATGAAAGTAATGATTGAAGCCACCCATAGATTGTAATTGCGCATCTTGAAAGTTGCAAGTTTCTAACATGTCTGTAGGATTATCGAGATTATCAAAATGGCATATTTTCAAGAAATTCAAATTGGCGACTAAACCACGTGCTCTCTATCTGCATTTTGATTATTTTTTACCATGTCTCCAAGTGAAAATGGTAAAATCACATATTAATAGACGCCATCATTATATTTCTCATGATTAAGATAAAACGGTTAATATTTTCATACTAAGGTGTACCATAGAAAATGTTGCGAGTCATCTTGATTTAATAATCATAATAAAAATTTATAATGAGGGTAATTATGATGCGAAATACTCCATAACACAAAGGGGTATGCTTAAATTACATACAGACATTTGAAGTCAAACAGATCAACTATCACGATTCAAAAAGGTTGCAAAAAACTGATCACTAAAATGAGATAGGGAAGAGTCAATTTTGTTGTGGCTGAACAGATAAGTTCTGAGGTATCACTTAAAAATATAAGAAGAACTCTTTATTGACATCTTGTATTTTACTGATTACCCAAAATTATTCAAAGCACCAAGCAAGGAAGAAACCAAATCTCATTCAAATCAAATGGAACGTAACCCTTGTACCTCGCTCAGTACAGCTCAGTGGTGGCCATACCATGTGACTTTGTCTCAGACTTTTAACCCTCCTTCAATTTAACCAGTCAGAATCTAGCTTTGATATTGAATCGGTCGGACGACTTAATGCCTCTTTGCCGATTGGGTGAAGTGAAAGGTCACTTCTATCCTACCATTTGACATATTTTGGTATATAATTTTGTTCTGTTAAATTTATACCTAAACCTTCCAAAGCAAGATTACAGCTGTCAACTATGATGATTTTTGCATGAACAAGAAATATTTCTTTGTTATTGGTATGTTTTTGTCATAATTTAATAATGCATAATTTAAATAATGTTCACTCTTACAAAATTTGCATTGTTGAGTGCGTGTATTCTTTGCAAATATCTAGTATGACATGACTGTGGTCATCCAAAATAATAATCTTAACTGTATATTTCAGACTGGAAAGTATGTACGGATCACTATGAACGTGGCAATGATCTGCCAGACAATCGTAGAGCCCCCAGCTGAGGGACCCATCACACGCGACAATGTCAAGTGTAAAATAACGTACACTGCTGATGGTAGGTACTTTGCTTCATATGTTAGGTGTTACATTCTCAATTCTCTTCTTGTTAAATTATCTGGACCTAGATTTTCTATAATCTCTTAGTGCTAAGTTTTGAGTTCCATTCCTATGGTGAATGATTCTACATCGTAGGCCCAACTCTTTGGAGGAACTATCTCAGAACCTACACCGCAACAACTTAACAACATTCAAATTTCTGCTAAAAACTCATCTTTTCAAAACTGCATTCCTAACATAGTGTGGAGATTTTTGTTCTATTTGCAAAATTTGAATTTCAGAAATATTCTTTTACCAAATTTAATTTGATTTAATTCTGTGGCATCGACAAATATACCAGGAATACGGCTGCAATGGTTAAAGTGGATAACACTTTATATTTGCTTTGGACATGTTCATGTGCTTTTACATGGATCTCATGAATCTTTTTGAAAGACAGGAAATAATAATAATAATAAATGGAATAATCTGGGATTGGGAACCAGCTAAACATGGACTTGCAGGTTAAGGGTCAAGTGGACCAGTTATTATTGAAATGTATTAAAAAAAAAATTCTTTTGAACAAAGAAATTGTTTATCATGATGTCATCTAATGTTAATATTTTGATTGATCGAACTGAAATCATGTTATGTATATTTTAGTAAACCCTGGAGGATGGGCCCCAGCTTCTGTGCTGAGAGCTGTTTACAAACGCGAGTACCCGAAGTTCATCAAGCGTTTCACCCAGTACGTCAAGACCAAGACAGAGGATAAACCAATCAAGTTTCAGGCCTAGGCTCGGAGCTGACAGCTTCTCGAACCGGCCATGGGATGGTTGGGCGGGCGGCTCCACATCATAGTCTGTGTGTGGGTTGTATTGGAACATGCCATCAGCTAGATTTATCTCTTGTCTTGTGTTGCACATTCCTCTCGCAGACCTGTCGAACTTGTCCGTTTTAACCCTCTATCTGCAAGATGAGAATTACTGGCTGATCAGTGTCCTATGCTGAATGTATATATTCCTGTAATTCGATCACTCAGTTTTGGCTATTATTAATCAAGCCGATAACGTTTAATGCCTAAGCAACTACATTAGTGTTATGCCATTCTGATTGCCAATTTATAGGAATCAGCCTGTGACAGATGAATGTATATACAAAACATAGGCTTTCGGTTTCATAGGGATTCTGCTGGTAAAATTATAAAATAAGCAAAATAGACATTTTTGTCATCATAAAGTCCATGACATGTTGAAATATATCTTTTCAAATCAAAGGAGTTTTTGTGAATGATAAAGTTTTGATTCAAACATCGTTCATATTTTGAGATTATCATAAATTTGACTTTGACTAATGAACTACAATCTCATTACACTCTCGATGTTTGAGTTGAATGTCTGTTAAATCTGTAAAGTAATTAAGTTATTTGTCAGGAGATTGTGAAAAGATTGACAGGTCTGTTAGGTGATGTTGCAACAAGTATTTAACGTCTGGAAACATCCTCTCTTTGATTTGTGGTGTTACTAATATTGTACTCACACAGTTATAAAAATGAAATGTACATCTTTAAAATCAGATATCTTGCCAAACAGTCTGCTAGCAATACAGACACAAAACAAAGATTTTATTTTGTGTGATATTAGCTTTGAGATTCTGATTTCTGAGAACTTGTTACAGTATTGTAACAGGTTGATTTGTTGGGTTTTCTGCGAAATGACGTTAAAAATGTCACAAGCCCCTGTGCTATTAATGCGCATTGCGATACGTCCCTCAGTATTTTTCATGTAAATTTTGTACAGAAATTGAAACAGATTCATCAGATTAGTTACATTAGCAACCACATAGAATCCAACTCTGTTTGATTATATGATATATGATATATTTTATTAGGTTCACTGTTTTTAGCAACTTTTGAGTTTACTTTTGTATAAAGGACACTTTCACTAGCATTACTTATATCCAATCATATATAGAGCTGCATGAAATAATTAAAAATGCAGTTTAATGGGTGAGATTTTTGTTTTCGTCAGCAATATTTGCATATTCACATTTTTGCTCCGACCTGTAAATTTATAAGTAACAGGATTTATTTTTGTACAGTGAATATACTCTGCAAACCATTGTGTTATTTTTTTACATTACAAGCATATCTATTGTTTGTAATTGATGGGTGTTTGAGTATGTGGTTTCTGTGTCTCATTTGGTTAGCAACGTGACGTTTTTTCTAAAATAGTGTTTTTGTTAACTCCTGTTCATGTTACCATCCATATGTCAAATTTCGGTAAAGGTGTTCATAAATAGTTTATTTTACATACCCTTCTCTGAAAGAAAAGATTTTATTTTTTACAAATCAACTTGATATTCATTCTGGGATATATTTGAAAAAATATGTTGATTTACCCATATCCTGAAACTTACATCTGTAGTAGTCATGTCTATGCTTGGTAAGATTCAGTTGAATGACAGAAATAAAAATATGCAGTCTGACTAAAATCAACCGTTTTCGGTGGAATAAAAATTGCAAAATAATACATCTACCAGAATACAAACTCACATCATTCGGAAGTTTCCTCGCCAAACTGTCTGACGACCCATATGCTCGCATGTTCTGATGCAATTCAGCTATCAAATCTCAAGACCTGCAACAAAAGCTTTCTGTGCTAGAAGCTAGTAGTAAGTAACTCCTAACAGCCATACTTTAGTCTGAATGTGCTGGTGAAGTGTTCAAAATGGCAATCATTTAAACACTATGATGTGATTTGCCAGCTAATAACTGGGTTTTGTCTGCACTAAACTGGTACAGAACATGCACCTATACAGGATGTCATCAAACCTTGTGGCGAGGAATCCATAGAACAAGTTCTTATCTCAGCATATGCACTAATTTACAAGTTGTATTCCTTGCAGCAGGGTTGATTTAGAACCAGTTCGTATCCCAGCAGATGCACTATTTTGCAGATTTTATTCCTTGCAGCAGGGTTGATTTTAATCTGACTGTAAAAAGATGTAGACTTGAGGACACTGTCTTGCAACACAGCTAGTCTAGTCAGTATCTGAAAAATACCAAGTATCTTATCTAGCATTCTTTGCCATCCGAGGTTACTCCACTTATCTCTTCCCATGTAACCTCTGTTGCTATTGATGCACTTTCTTGGATGGTAATAGATAATCCTGATTGGTTGCAATCAAAGTTAGTTGTGCAATCAGCAACCTTTCAAGCTGAGTATTGGACTGTTCGCCTGTCACATATTTCTTACATGACAAACCTCCATCAGAGATGGATATAGATAAGGACAATATCTGTTTTGCAAACTTTCACCACAAGGGGATTTTGCGGAAATTATTAAATATGGCCAAATTTCAACAGAGGTTAGAAGGGAAGAAATGACTTTAGTAAGCTCAGAATGGTTATCTAGATGATAAACCTGAAAGGGACAGCAAGCCGTGCATGCATTATGAAACAAAGTAAGAGGCCATATATTTGTTTGTGCACTTCGCTATTGATCACGATACATCTTTTGATAAAATATTGTGTTTGATGTGGATTGATCAGTATCAACTGGGGAAGTGCATTTTCACAATTATCCCTGTAAATTTCAGTTTTAGAAAAATAATGATGGTCGTTCTCTCCCTTTAACTCTTCCACCCAACTAATCCACTACACCTTTTCTCTAGGTCCAAAATTACCCAAGCTCAGCTTACACTTTAGTAGTTCAATGCTGTGTACATGTATATTTTCTTTTTTGAAAGGCATTGTACATGTATATTACCAGAAAGTTGGTCCGTTGTTTCTATTGTTGTTGATGGAGGTTGTTTTCAGGGACAAAGCTCTCTTTGCTGAGATTTATCTTTATATAAGAAATATAGTTGTTTACCTTCGTAGGAACTTTCCTCAAAATTGTAGTTGCTTCAATCTCGGCTTGGGTTGATAGACGTTTATGTGCTTGATATGCTCTTAACCTTCATGCTCAACTTGCTTAATCCTTCTCAGATGTTTAAAGGGGCTGTAGCTCGTTATTGGCAAAAAATTTTTTTTCAAATTTTCTATTTATAATGATAGTTTGTATAAAGCAAAAATTGTATGCCGGCTATTTTATTGTGAACACATTTTATTATTTCGAAGAACAAAAAGGATTCCCATGGCTTTACTGAACCACATACACTCATCTTTAAATTGATTTTCCGAAGAGAGAAGGGTGTTTTACTAATGGTGAAAATAATTTTCAAATACAATTCGACTTATTTCAGCGAAAAATGTGCTACTGCTCCTTTAAGATGCATGGGATATTCACATACAGAGGCCTGTATGTTCAAGATTTTAAGCTTTATCAGAACAACCTTTCCCATGCTCAATAACAGACGTTAGTGATATTTTGAAGTGGTTTATTTAGCTAAACTAATATCGCCCATTTTGAACTCATAACAAAAATTCCTGACTTTCCTCATGTTTTGAATGAATTGTATGAATGAAAACTGCCTTATTTCCACTTATATGAGTTGACAATTTCTTGAACTCACTTTTTTATGCCGATAAATTTATTTTCAACATTCATCAGCTAAGGCATGAAATCTTTGGGTTAATAGTTGAGTTGAAAATTTCTTTCTTTAAACCTCTTGAAACATTTGACATCAGCTGTGGTTGATTGTTCCAATGTCTACGTATTGCCAGAGATCTGTGATGTCTTTTGGATACTGATGAGTATTGGGCACTTGGTTCGCAAACCCTCAACAATGACCTGAGCTCAAGGGACCGCATTTTCTCTAATGGACGCCCCTTAAATATATTGCATATTTTAAAAGCTTTGCTCATTTTATAAACCGGCGTTTAATTGGGAACCAACGTCTATTCGTGACCCTGCGTTTATTGTTGTCAAATGGTCATACCCCCAGCGTCTTATTCGAGACCCGGCCTCAATATGAGGCCCATCGTCAATTAGAGGAAATACGGTAATGACTTTCTTTAGGAGAGGTTCATGCTCAGTAAAACTTTGATTTGGAAGTGACCACTTGAGAATGGATTTATAAGGTATGAAATATCAAGGTTTAAACCCTGGAAGGGTACTGTATTCGAAAAGGTAAGCTCCTATAATGTAACAGTTTAAGTGTTAAAATAGCCTTAAGCTCAAAGTCTAACTGTGTTACTTCTTGAAATTGAGCATCCAACAAATCATTGAGCATGAAGCCCCACTAAAAAAGTGAAATAACCTTTGGGACAGACCAAGTTCATGGCACTATGAATTGAAATCTTTTGATGGTGCTTTTACATTGCATAACAATATCTCATTTAAAAACATTGTAAAATATTTTTTGTAAATACTCTGAATATTTTTCAATAATTATTTTTGAAAAATTAATGCTCTTTAAATCTCAAAATGTCTTGCTAAAATGGTCTTTGCTTAAACTTGAGTAAATCTGTCTTTACTGCCTGTTCTAGTAAGTATATTCTACTTTCAGTTTCCATATTTTCCACTGTACCAATAAGCTGTTTATTCTGCTTCTTATTTATTACAACTATTTATCTTTAATAAATTACATGTTCATTCTCTTCAATCAAGTTGTAAATTTATGATCTTCAGACCTATGAGGACATTGTTACCCATTTTTTTTTTACATTGATATTTTGTACTTTTCTTATTCCTTCCCCACTGTATAGCATGAAACAAAAGCCAACAGTCTAAAAAGTATATATTGTAAAAATATAAATTTATTTTGTCGTACTGTTCTACCAATGTAAGTGCTGCTTATCCATGTGCTTTCCTAATTCTTCTCTCAAGATTATTTTAGTGCTAAAAATATTTTCCAGGTACTTTACCTTTATAGAAATGCTCAGCATAGTTATAGTGAGAAAAATGCCAATGTCCTGATTTATGCAGTGATAGAAACAGGCCAGTGTTTCTTAGTGATATTTTGAAAAACTTATATTGGTACTGGCCTCAAGGACCACACTGGCCAAAACAATGACCACTATCTTGGCAATTGTTACGGTTTATTGCTAGCTTGTGTCAACTGCAGCCTAGGTATTCACTTCTCTATGTACATCAACAAATCCAAGATGTGAGAATTTCTACTCTTTCCGTATTTGTACTTGTAGATCATCCAAGATGAACAGTTTAGTGTCTATTAGCGTGAATCAGCTCTTTGTTTTGTTCTATCTATATTCACTTGGTTCTGTTTGAGTGCATGCATGAAAATTCTTGAACAACTGAATTATTTCAACATCTAAAATTGCAACCGAGGGTCTTCAGTTCAGTTTTCACTTGCTTATAGCTTGAAACATTAAAGTTAAAATTATTTTTTAGCCATCCATGAGTATTTTTAATATTTGTGTTTTGTAATGTTAACATTCTTTGAAATTATATCCTTTTGCCAAACAATTTTCAAATGTCTTTGTCATAAGAATGTTGTAAGCAAGTGGAGGTGACGACTGTCTTTCTAAGAAACATTTGTACATTATTATCAAGGACCCATATTGTTGCCTATATTTAATGCGGTATGTAGCCATTCCCACTGGCTTTATAAGGCCTATTCTCACAGTATGATCTTGTAATATCTTCTTATGTACTTCCATATGAAATAAGCTTGACAAGTTGCCATCAAAAGTATATTTCTGAAATTTGAATGGCAACATTGAAAAAAACGCAAAATTATCCAGATTACATTATCTCGATCAGGCCTTATTTTATGCACAAGTATGTAAAGTAAGATACTAGTCATACTGACAGTTGACTTAAAGCAACATATGATTTGTGGGAATAAGGTCCACTTGTACAAAGATCCTTTAGGCTAAGGTGATTGTATCTCTGCATCTGTGGACTAAGGTACCCTTAGCCATAAGGGGTAACATTGGACTGGAGTCGACAAATGAAACACAGCCAGACTCCAACTCAAGAACTTCCTCCCCCATTTTTTCAAGAACAACTCGAGTTGTGACGTCACATGCATTATGGGTATTGTAGATTCTTTCCAGCCAAGTCATACATTATAAATTAAATATTAAATTTTTGTAAATATATACATATATTTTTCAAAGGAATATTAAATAACCCTCGCGTGTTCTATGCATTTGATTAGAAACATGCGTCAACTCGACCCTTGTGTTGTTACCGGTAAATCAAACGCAACCAATGAGCACTAAGTCTAGCTCTCCTACTCTGGGCTACGCTCTGCTGTTACTGAGGTATTACAGAGAAAGTCATGACGAGCATAACATTGTCTACAATCTATCACCTTAGTCCAAAGGATCTTTGTGAAAGTTGGTCCAGGTCTTAAGCAACAAGATATGAAGCCCAGCAGCAATCCCTTATATAATTTGCTCAAAACCCTTCTCCTTGCTGAACCAATCTGCCAAGTTGCAGCTACTGTTGTTGGCTTCGTGTCTCTTCATCTGTACATATAAACACCAGCTTATGTGTATGTTGAAAACACATCATTCACATGTTCTGTGTATGTTGTCTACACCACTCATACCCTGAAATAAACATGTTCTGTTTCTTATACTTCTGTTGTTGATATAAACCTTTGGATTGATGGTTCAAAACCATGGATGGACCAACCTCTCTTTGAAAGGCGTAACTTGTGCCGGTATCCGTCATTGGCAAATTCAAGCAATGCAGCATTTCCTTAACTTTCCCATGCTAACATAGCATAGCACTGCACCTGAATGCATAGTAAGCTCTGATTTGCAAGTACAGAAACAGGAAATGCAGCAAGGCTTAAATTAGCCAGTGATGGAGACTGGCATGAGTTATGCCTTGCGGTGGGAAGTGTGGATGTGCATCTATTTTTGTTTATCTATGTTTATCTTTCCGCTAAGAGAGCTTAGGAAATGAAGGTTCAGGTTGCTTAACACATAACACTTTTTAAAGATTGATAGGTATTAAGACGTGTCCATTTATTTCACCAGGAAAAGTTCCTGTAAATAGTCAAGTTTTCACAAATATTGGATGGAAATTCAAGAATTATGAACCATCTTCCAACTTGTCACATTCCTTCTGGCCCCTTTGATCCATGTTTTCAAAATTCACTTCTGATATTTTGTAGTTTTGATCTTGTAATAAAGTTTTTTTCCACTGAACTGGAACATGTATGACTAACTGATGAAAATGGATCGTCTGTAGTACTTCAGTTCTTCTATGCTTTCCTTGATGTCATCAAGAGCCCTGCAACAATTGAATCATAATTTCAGCTCAACAAAGATGGTTTCATCAATCGGAAAATCTTCCAGTATAACATGCAGCATTTCCTTAACTTTCCCATGCTGGCATGTTTTGCTATCACAGAAGCATTAAGGTAATGCAGCAAGGCTTAAATTAGTAAGTGATGGAGACCGACGCGAGTTATGCCTTGCGGAGGGAAGTTGCCCTACTCAGTTCTTCAATCTTCATCCTAAACTGCAATCGATGATATTGTTACAAACTGAACATACTGTAACTGTCAAAATTACTTAATGTGCTTTGTGTGTTAGGCACACATATTGTTTGAAACTAGATGAGCGTTTGCGGGACAACGCAAAAGCAGAGCAACCCCGAAACTTAGGGTCTCGTCTTTCCCTGTTCCGCCTTCTTGTCAGCATCAATAAAATGGGAATTTTTTTCATTATTCGAGTTATTACTTACAAGTTGGGGTCACTGGGGTCACTTTTCACAAGTTTGTTCTTAAAACCTATTTCTGATTTCAAAATATGAGAATTTATTATTTAAGTTTGTGCAAACACTATAGACTTATTACTATTTTTCTTTACTATTTTTTTCGTTTTTTATGTAACTTCATTCACTTCCGTCAACCGGAAGTACGTCACTTTCATTAGCTATTTAAGCACCTGCGCAAATACTTCTGCCTGTTTATGCTCTTTTCCTAATCACTCGCTTGTTGTAAGGATAACACATCAATAGGTGAAACTCAAAGCTGGAGAGGTTCAGATGGGGTGTTGGGCAGCAGTCATTCATTTTGCTTCTGACAGACGACATTGACGGAGACCATGAGGAGAATCCTTACATCGTGGGCATATGTGCACTGGGAACGCCGGCACCCTCCATCGTTAAAGTTATTACAAATTTCACGATTGTCAAATCGAACCCTGTCTCTGCCTCGTATGTCTCTACCCCTAACGTCAGTACCAAACATCCTGTTTTTCGGTGGCTGTAGGGAATCAGCATTTGGACACATGTCAGTGGCATGGGTAACACTGCGGCATCTCTCACATGTCCTAGCCCTTTTCCCTGAGGTGACTAAAGTCCACAGATCAGTGTCCCTCAATTGACAGGAACACCTTTTTCAGGATAGGCAGCCACTCTAGAGGCGAAGAGTTTGTGGTAATCATAATGGGAGCTACCCCCATAGTATCTGGAAAGCATTATGCATGTTTGCTGGTGGAGATCAAGTTGACGTAGTTAGATAACATCATGATCGCCACACAAGATACGTTTGTAAGTATCAAAAGCCTCGAGAAATTCCAGAAGAGACAGTGATCTGTTAGTCTTAACATCCTCCTTTAGAAACAAAGTACTGCCGTTAATATCGATGGAGCGTGTCTCTCCCAACTCTTGATTTGGGAGGAGCAAGACAGCCAAATTCACTTATTTTCCTCCTTAATTTTCCTAACTACGGCTGGGGGAACAGTGTCAATGTGAGGTAATGAATCAGAGGCAATACCTGCGAGGGGGAAATCTGTTGATGAGTTTGTGTCTCTGATGACTGGAAAGAGTGGCTGTCCTGTCCTCGACGATCGACGAGCTCTCTTAGCTGTGCCAGTTCACGCCTGAGTGATGCGATGGTGTTGCCGGAAGTTGCCTCGTTTTCATTACTGGAGGGGGCACCAGTGGGCATTTCCAAGAAACGATCTGGTCTTACTCTGGCTGCTGCTAGCACTGGCAAAATAGGCAGGGACACAGGATTTACATTCATAGGGTCACTTGATTGGACGTCTGGTGTGTGGTCCTCATTCAGAGTCGAGAGAGAGTGGAGTTGAGTCGGGGTGATACCCTCGAAAACTTTCGATGACGTCACGGTGCTGGATGGCTGACTTTTGCGAAGCTCACTGCGTGGAACAGGCCTGTTCTCTTCGTGCCTGTGAGCCGCTCTGGAGCGTCGCCATGTCGTAGAGATGAACCACTAACGGAATTTGATGTTGAAATCATGAAAAAGGCAAATGCCAGTACGGATGTCTTATAGATTGAGAACAAGCGAGTGATTAGGAAAAGAGCATTGGATCAATGGATTAACGTGACCTTAACCAATATCTCATGACCTTGAACTCACACCATCAATGATCAACTTTTCATTGTGCATAACAATCATGCAATGACTCAAACTGTTCATAGTTAAAATAAGGCATATTCACAAAAGCATGCTTAAGTTGTGACCTCGCGGTGACCTTGAACTTTGACAGATTTTAGTGAAAACCTTTTCAAATCTTGGTCTTTCTCCATAGTTGATAAGAGCCTGATAGCACAAACAATGTTTGAAGTTATCGTGTTTACAAGGATTGTTGTAATGATTTCAGAACTCATGACCTTGACCTTTGACCTTGAATGTGAACGTGTCAAAATCATTCACCAGGTTTATAAGAAAGAAACTATGTATATGAGGTGTTAATACCTTCTTGAAAAAAGTTATTTAGTGATTTCAGAAATGGCGACCTTGACCCTATCATGTGACCTTAACTTTAAAATTCAAGGTCACACAATCAGTGATCACTTTTCATTGTGTATAACAATCATGTAATGATTCAAAGTGTTAATAGTTGAAATATGACATTTTCGCAAAGGCATGCTTAAGTCGTGCCCTCGCTGTGACCTTGAACTTTGACAGATATTATTTCCATAATTTTAATCACATTGTGGTAATATTTTTGTAGAAAAAAGATTTGGCACACTGCAATACCAAATTTGAAGTCATAGTTGTCGAGATTTCCAGAAAAAAATTGGACGTACACATGGGGCTATCATCCTAAAGTAGGGGTACAATTAAAAGAACTCATAACATTTGTTCAGCTTTTTACATACCTGTGACACAACTTCTTTCTTGGAGCTTCCTCGTATTGTTTTGGAAACCATCGTCTGCAGAGAAGATAATAATACTGGATAAAATAACACCATTTATAACTTTTTTTCAAAATGTGGCCCTAACAAACAAATCAATGGCTCTTTAAAGGTTTAGACAAGTTTAGTATCAGTAAGGTCAGACCTGCAGATCTCCTTGAGAGTACTGACGTCCACGATGCGGTAGTGTAGATGTTGAGTGAGGCGTGGCATGTACTTGTTGAGGAACATTCGGTCAGCGTGGACCGAGTTACCAGCCAGCGGACAAACCCCGTGGGGAGTGTACGTCGACAAAAACCCAAGGACCTGAGATTCCGCATTCATTAGATCTGTCTTGCTTTGTCGGACTGCTTCTGTTAAGCCAGACTGGAAATCAGCATAAATATAGAGGTGAGATGTTATGGGATAAATTATTGTTTCCCAATCTCAATAAAATCAGACTAATACTCATACCTCACTGTTTGGATCTGAGTATTGCTTGGCATGTTTTGTGACCTTTCACTTCAGCCAATCAGTGACGAGGCTAGATTGTCGGGACAATTCAATATGAATGTTGGCCTGTGATTCGTTTAATTTATTAAAGGTGAAAGGTTACAGAAAAGGCCCTTATATATGACGATTTGATTTTAATGAGACTGATTAATTTCATGAATATTTCAATTATATCAGTGCACTTAGTATTGCAGAGAGAAACTGCTATAATAAATGGCAATGCATTTCAATGATTGATGTCAGCTACATCTAAAGAACCATTTGCTTGAACTGCACTGAATTCATTAGTGTCAAGTCATTGTGAGTTGCCAGTTTACAGTATTAACAACTAACTTAAGCCAGGTTATATTTTAATATTCAACGACCAGCAGGTTAATCAATGAACTTGTAACCAGAGTACAGCTATTCAACATTCCTAGAAAATAATTTTTAACTAAATAAACTTAAGCTCATCGTGTGCAACTTCATCAACAAACAAGAAATTTTACCTTTACCTTTGTTTTATCTTATTTCTTTTAACATACTCACTTTTCCGTGATGTTCTTTGCACCAGTCGTTCATGTTCGCCATGACCGACTCCGGTTGATGTATGACTAAATTTGGACCCTTGAACAAACATGTTACTGTGTATGTTGAATTATGCTTATGACATCATTCTTTTGTTCTCTTGCTTCATCAGTAATATTAATGGTATATGCACATAGATTTATATTTCTCACTTAATTTTTACACTTTTAAGATAAACAAAGTTGGAGTATGATGAGAGTAGATTAATATTATAAATTCTTGGCTTCATTATAATTTAGGTATAAAGCTACTTAGACATTAAATGCCCTGTAGCACATTTTTTGGCATTTTTCATATGTTCATATTTGTCATTTATAATATATTATGAAGTATATTTTTATTTAAGAGGATAAAATGACCCCATATATGACCAGAATATCCATAGTCGTAGAAAACAGTGTCATGTATAAACAAAAACTGCTAACAACCATTTTAGTGTGAACACCTTTTAATAATTGGAAAAGATGGAAAATCAGTCTGTGCTGCTTAACCTGAATCATAACCATTCGTTTTAGAAATATTTATTTATTGAGGATTGTTTTGCAATTGGTAAAACTCCTTTTTCATTTCCATTAAAAAATGTGCTACATCTCCTTTCAACTGAGTGTTTAATTAAAAAAAAGTTCTAAATATTGGTTTCAAAGAAGACAAAACTAACACAAGTTTAGGAGTCTTAGGACTTGAGGAAAATTGTTGATAATAAGTTTATCTATGGAGATAATATGTGAAATGTGTATCACTTTATTTCATTGATAGACGTAAACAAACAAAATTATTTATAAAATATATTCCAAATTTTTTTCCCATGTAAAGGGAAAGGATCATATATCATTGAAAGGGAAACTAAACGGTAATACAAACCTCTGCGATAACATGGAGATCTGCATCAGTCACTAAACATGCTATCTCAATTATCTTATCTGTTTCTACGTCCAAACCAGTCATCTGCAAGAAAGGAACTTTGATTACCAAAGATATTGAATGGGAGGTTGCAAATAATTAAAAGGTAACCAAATATGACGCAACTATATGAATTCAAATTTTTACTCTTCAATAAGTTAAATAACATTTCATTTTTTTAGCTTTATTATGACTGGAATATGTGAGAGCGAGCTTCTTAATTCACAATATATTTTCAATTATTTTCAATATTTTTAGTTTATTTTCAATAATAATAACATATTTACAATAATATCCTGAGGTACATCCATTGTGTTTCATAAAATTTTATTTGGCTCTAATACGTTCCAACTCATCACATGTGCTGTCTACAATACAAATAAATTCACTCAGGTTGCATATTTATCCCCAATCGCCAAATATGTCATAATTACTAGTTTCCAATTAAAATTGAGTAACATCATTAAGCATGTGCAGAAACCGAAACTGCATGTCCCATTTACATGTACAGTAGTTATGTGACCTATTGAACATTATCAACTCAAATTTGTCTTTTTGTCTGTTATAAATAAGATTCCAAAATTACGTTTGACTCATTGACGCGCGCCACACACTGTATATTGTCCGGTTTTCGATCAGAAATCATTACTTTTACCTTCATATCGTCAATATGCTTAGTTTATTATCATCAAAATGGTAGTTTTCGGTAACAGTTGGTACTTCTCGGTAAAGTAACACCATTTGTAACGTTTGCAATATGTGACCCCCAACAACACAATGGATGTACCTTTAATGAAAGCAATATAAATATATATCAATATAATTATACAATGTCAATGAAGAAGTACATTTTTATATTTTACCAAAATTTACATTTCAAGATAATTATTAAAGTGATACAGTCATTCATGATATTAAATGTTTTCACAATGACAAGTTAACAACACTTCCCTTCCAGGCTCATTATGTTACCGTCAATTAATTACAAATATTACAAATGTGACAACCTCTAAATCCACCCAAATCATTCGGTTCCTGTCTGCAGAAAAATTCCTTCCATTGTTAACGTAATTCATTCTCTTCAAATCTGTCAGCAACGTTCTGCGACAAAACCTAGCTACAAGTGAAAACAGCATGACAGGTGCCCTAAGGGAGGTAACTCTCATGATCAAGCTAATAAAGAGCGACCGGTAGTTAAACTTTCCATTGTCCGTACTGTAGCTCCAGTCTATTCATTGTTCTTTATAATATATACGATTGCTGAAGACTAGTAATTAAAATTGGTACACGCGATGGAAATATAAACAAATATGTTTCAAATATTTAAACTTTTCAAATCAATACTTTCCTCTCAAAGAAGTCAATAGAATCTACTTAAAATTTTCAATTTTATTTATCTATATAATTTATTTATTTTAGTCCTATATAGGTGAACCAGTAAAGATGTAGCCTACATTACCTGGCCAAAAGTGAGTCATCAAAACTGAAATTCCCATAGACTTTCATGTTAATTAACCTTTGCACAAATACTTTTCATTAATTATTGCTTGGATTGGATTGCTTACAGTTGCATGAGAGATCATCTCAGATACATATTCATAATTTCCATTATATATTCGGATGACAATAAAGAAAACTGCAGCTATATAAAAAAAAAAAATTCAAATAATAACGACATACTTATCATGTTCAACATGGTTGTCTATGGAGCAGGGGTATAAGAAAGCTGTACATGTGTCGCTTAAACAGTCATTCAAAAACTAATCGACGGAAAGATAAAATGTGCTCATGTTTGTATAGCAGAGATGATTTCCTTGATGTGTACACTAAGTAAAACTTAAAAGGACTTCTTCTCAATTTATGAAAATTATTCTTCCAAAGGTTAAGTCTATGGGATTTCAGCTTTGATGACTCACTTTTGACCAGGTGTATATATAAAACAAGCTAAATAATGTGTTTAAGAACACGCACTGTTTTGCATTAATGTTACTTATATGTAAATTACCAGAAAAGAGGAAAGGCGATTTTAAGTTTCTTTTATGGTCCATTCATTTATTATGTTGACCTATTCAGCAGAAGCAACTGCATCATCGTTTAGAGTAATAATTTTCTTATGTGATAACTTATAAATTAATTTATTTTATGGTCTTTGCTTGTACTATGAATAGTGAAATTAATTTATTTTATGGTCTTTGCTTGTACTATGAATAGTGACAAAGTGAATTGCGAATAGACAGTGGTGAATCTAATATATGATACGCAATCAATCCGTTCTCAATAAACAAACATTTCTTTTGATGTTTGCTGTTTTATTTGAAATTGATTATACAATATATTGAAAGTAGTAATTATTTCATACACGTTCTCACAAACAATTTGATATCGGTCTTAAAAACTGACATGAAGCGCACAATTATCAATGTTTTATTAGCGATTACATTTGTTTTAGGTATTCAAACTTAGATATAAATCATGCAGCTACGCAGCCACTTTAGCTTATTAAGAACAGGAAGATTTTCTGGATAACAACTGCTTCCACATTAAAGAAATTATGCTGTATAAATGTATCACATTTTTGACTCCGAAACGTCGTGTATTTTCACATTAAGGTTAACCCTAGTGTATGTTGCTTGTGAAAGGAGCCCGCAGTGTGCACATGAACTCGATATCGTAAATAAAACATAGGTAAAACGTAGGTCAAACAAACCTACTCACCAATATAATTCTATATTATATGGGGGTAGTTTGTTTTACCGTACGTTTTACCTATGTTTTATTTACGATATCGAGTTCCTGTGGCAGTGTGTCAGTTTGCTGATGACTTTGACATGTCATTTGATGTCACTCTTGGTCACTTTGATGAAAATTTCTGGTCTATCAATATACTAACTCAAGTATGGTTAGGTTCCCGAAAGGTAACTCAACATTCTAATGCATTTAACATTCTTGAGATAACAAGTTGAACTAACAATTTGAAAGTATGGTTGACTTAAAATTTAAGATCCAAACTGTCGGAGATTAAAAAGGTTACGAGTAGATGGATGAAAATGATTGTAAGGATAGCAGTGCTAATTGTCTCAGGAGAGTTAAGAGATACGACGGGACAGAGTTGTTTTAAAACAACGCAGATAATTTGGAAATCAATCCTATAGGCCTACTGAACAGGAATACACTATAAATATTTCATTTCAGAGGTTATGTGATCATTTTAAGAAGTTAAAGACATAATTCTAGCAGCTGAATTTTTAACCTTCTGAAGTTTTCGCATTTAAGTTCTTTGGATAATCGAGTAAGAAAGCTATTGTAGTAGTAAGTATAGACGGGAAGACGTTAGACATATATGTTAGGATCTGCACACTCTGTTTTGGGATGTATTTCCCGATGGTGCGGATTGCACGGATATGATCAAATATTCAACTTAATTACCATGGCATAGAATTGAACTCCAAGATCTTTCACTTGTCTTGATTGGGAGATACATTGTACATGAAGACGCAATCTTCACGTGTTCCAAATCAAAATTGTCTACATATGTTGTTGTCTTCCGACCAAAATGTTTTGACCTGAATTAGCTTTAGATTCCTATTGGTCAACCATGACTTCATTTCAGAAGAAGTTATATTAGTTTTCGTAGTTGAATCTGTTTACCTGTTGAATATCATCTATATATGAAATTGTCAATGATGGTTTTAACATGGTGAACATAGATGAGCAATAACACAGGGCCCAGCACTGAGCCTTGTGGGACTCCGCAACAGCAGAACATTGTCTTCTTAGAGATCTGCCCAGATCTGCTTGTTTTCTGGCAGTGAGGTATCATGAAAACCAAGAGCTATTCCACTGATGCTTGCTTGAAGCTGCAATTTTGTATATTATATAAAACGCTGCAAAGTGTCAATGCTGCCATGTCTGCATAATCCAGAAGACATCTGAAATCATTCACAACTTTCAGGGGCAGGGTCTCTGTAGAACGATGTGGTCGGTAGGCAGACTGGTAGCCGTTCATAATATCACGTAGGTTGATGGGTTTCATCAGTTGACTGGTAACAGCTTTCTCCACAAGATTGAGAGAAAAGTCAAGTCAGAAACGGTGATAACTGTTTTAGTCAGTTAGGCCCACTTTTAGGATTCCTTAACAGTGGAGTAACTTCAGTATATTTTAGACATGATGGGATACAAAGGAAAAAAGACTCTTAATGATAATGTATGTTCGTACTGGAAGTAAGTGATCAAGAAGGTTCACTTCTAGACTGTTTAGTCAGGGTCATACACACAGGTGGTTTTGTTTGTTGACATAACTAGATTCTGAACTATCTGTTGTGTACAAGATGCAAACTCCCTCAAAGAAATAAGAATAAATAAGATTTACGGTAGTTAAATTGCTTGATTTCTGGGGCACTTCGTATGGCATTTCTTGATATCCAACATGTTATTATCAAAGAATTGAACTTAAGTCATTTGCTGGTTGTGAGGTTATTCCTCTGTGGAAGAATTACTTCTTTCTTCTTACTCATCACTCATCAGATTTCATTAATTCCTCTGTGGAAGAATTACTTCTTTCTTCTTACTCATCACTCATCAGATTTCATTAAGTCAATAAGCGACGGGGGTCGAGGGGTGCTGAAAAGATAAGCGTGGGTGCTTATTAGAGGAAATACGGAACTTTATGCAGCACACATGCTTCTGCTCTCTCACAACTCGGCCGATAGCATTCTGTAAAGGTGCATCCATTGTGTTTCATAAAAAAATTGGCTTTAATACGCTACAACTCACCATATGTGCTGTTTACAATACAAAAACACATTCAATCAGCTTGCATATTCTTCCCCAATCGCCTAATATATCATAATTACTAGTTTCCAATTAAAATCGAGTAACATAATTTTGCATGTGCAGAATCCGAAACTGCACGTTTCATTTACATGCACAGTATTTATATGACCTATTCAACATTATCAACCCAAATTCGTTATTTTGTTTGTTTTAAATAAGATTAAAAAACTACGTTTGACTCATTGGCGTGCCACACGCGTTGGATTGTCCGGTCTCGATCAGAAATCACTACTTTTACCTTCATATCGTCAATATACTAAGTCGACTATCATCAAAATGGTAGTTTTCGGTAACAGTCGGTAGTTCTTGATAAAGTAACACCATTTATAACGTTTGGAATATGTGACCCCCAACACACAATGGATGTACCTTAAGACTTGAAGATTTGATGGTGCATCTGTAGATTTTTGCCATTTAAGCTCTGCCTTACATCTCCAGTGTTCAGCTGCATGAAAGAGCTTTTTAATAAAAAAAAAAGAAAAAACAAGGAAAGTATAACTGTTTCACATTTTATTTTAACAAAATGAATAATAATAAATCAACATTTTTATAAATCATCATTCTCCATATGCTGTAGTTGAGTGATATATTGTAATTATACTGCAGCAGCATAATACAGTTCAGTGGACTTGATACAACACTTGGTCCGAGAACATGAGATGTGAAACCTTGGCAATGGAAAAAATAGTTTGTTCATCACTGCTTTTATGAGCATTGTCTATTGTTATTATTATTGAGAGGCTTCAACACAATTGTGGTTCTGTATAACAGTGAAACCAGCAAGCAACCCAGTGGAACTACCAATAGGAGATTCTCAGGTTTTGCATTCTTTTGTATACAATTGGCTGGCGGGAAGGCAACTTGTTCATAGCTGTGTATATGTTTATGTACTTTACATTATATTTGTATATTTGATAGTTGTAATAATTACATATATATTACATATAGGCAACTTGTTCATAGCTGTGTATATGTTTATGTACTTTACATTATATTTGTATATTTGATTGTTGTAATAATTACATATATATTACATATAGGCCACTTGTTAATAGCTGCGTATATGTTTATGTACTTTACATTATATTTGTATATTTGATTGTTGTAATAATTACATATATATTATATAACACTGAGATGTTCCAGTCATTAGCATAAAAACATCAAAGACATGGTCACATTCAATCAATAATTTTTTTTCACAATGTAAGTATAATGTCATTAACAAAACAAAAAGACATGTAAGATGATAAATGTAAAAAAAAATAGTACACAGATATAATGTTACATTTCAACATGTCATTCATACAATGTGACTGAAAAACAATACAATATTATGCCTTAACAAATATGGAGAAACATAAACATGATTTTAATTGTTACTTCCATGACCTTGATCTATAGCTCATTAATAAATAGTAAAAGGAATACATTTATCAGTTTTTGACTGTCCACCAGTTAAACCATTATATAATCCTGCAAAAATAGAAACATTTGCATTTTTTTGTCCTTCTTTGATTGGCATTCTAGAAGTTAAAGTGATGAAGAACAGACTTTATATATATAAAATAATTTTATGGATAAACAACTTCTTTGTTCATCGAAGGCCTTCAAAGAATAAAGAAGTTGTATGTCCATAACATTTTCTCTATTCTTCACTTTTTGGTAATTTAAATTATTGCATAGAAAACTTCACTTCTTGAATTATAATATATTTCATATGAAAATTAATGTTTCAAAGGATTATAGATATGATATTCTTTCTTGTTTATGTTGACACAAAAGTACCGGGGTACAATGAGTTTTCCTTCAAGGTATAACAAGAACTTCAACTTTACAATACGCATTAAAATTTAAAATGCAAATGAGTTGGAATTTTAAATTTATCTACATATTATATCAACTTAACAGAAAATATTTTTAAAATGGCAAATAGACGTGGCAGAGAATGTCAAATGGGTCATTTTCTGTCAAGAATCTGAAAAAAATTAAGAATATAGAAAATTGACTTGTACCGGAAGCTGTAGCTGTAGCAACGTGGGCAGAGTCTTAAAATACAAACAAATCCTGACTAAAGATAGATTGAAAATTCACATAGCATCAGAATAATACAAACATAATGATTTATCAATGATGTAAGTCAGGACAATGAGATGAATAAGTTAGTGAACTGTATGGGGTCAGCAAGTGCATGTGCTAGTGCAGCCTCTTTCTGGTCGCAGATAACCTTGACCTTGTTCCTGTTATCTCCTCCAACTGGTGATATCTATGCTGCTCTGTCTGAAAACAAAAATGATGGTTATAAAGAAGGAAATATTGTTGAAAAATCTATTGTTTTGAAGATTTCCCATTACACCAAGCAGCCTCCATCGAACCCCTAAAGTCTAAAAGCTTTTAATGACATGATGAATGAGACCAGAGTTGGATCAAGAAATTTTGAATTGAGGTGAGTTGGGGTTAAACACCGCTTTCAAGAGTATATCAACTTCCAGTTTTCCAGTTTCAACTTATATCATGGCTATTAGTATCTATACAGGGAGAATGCCTGCAACACCATGTGGCTATGCATTACGGTGAAACCTGAGAAGATGGGCTGGAACTAACGAACCATGGGAGGTACTGCCTTGAAATTTAGTGTAGCATTGCCAAGAAATTTGGAAAGGGAGAGGGGTTCAGAGGAATTAGAGGGAATGAAATTGCTGACTGCCTGCCAAAGAAGCAGCGTACAGTGGGCCTGTCAACATGGAAACATATTCCCTGTCATCACTACAGAATACCATCTCATCCACTATCAACAACAGGTGGATGCATCAATGGAATACAAAGGACAAGGGCAGGGACTACCACTCAGTTCAGTCAAAGAGACAAAAATCAAGATACATAAACATCTCCAGAAAATTACAGGTCATAATATCAAGGTTAAAATTCCACCACTACCCTTGTCAGAAATACCTCCATAGCTTAAAGTTGGTAGATGACCCATCTAGCCTATTGTGCAAACATGACGAAGATACCATTGATCACATACTACTGCAATGTCCAGAACTGAACTGTGTGAGATCACTTTAGCAAGAAACAAAACTGAAGGATATACTTGAAAACAAGAATAATGGATTGACTACAGCAGAGAAAATTCGAACAAACCTGTATAGGTTCCAGATTCTTTGAAGAGGATCCTCCTTGGGGTACTTATTGCATAAAATCCTAGATTTTAGATATATGACAGGTTGTAACTATATTTTCCACATAAAATTAGTTAAAAAACTAAAAAACCGTACTTTGGGTCACCCCTTTCGAGCCTCACCCCTTACGGTTGTCATGCAACCAAGGGCGGTAACTCTAACCTCACCACTTTCCAATCCAGTCATGCAGGCTGAATGAAGGGGAGGTGGGTGGCCCTACCCCAAGGAGGATCCTCTTCAAAGAATCTGGAACCTATACAGGTTTGTTCGATTCTTTTTCAGAAGGGATCCTCCTTGGGGTACTTATTGCATAAGACAGACTCCCAAAGATTAAATCAATGGCAGTGGCATTCAGACTGCACCCGAAGGCGCAAAACAAAGTACAAGAGATTACTCACCCAAAGTACAAAAATGGATCCACCATGGGCTATAACCTCAATGACCTGGGGATTACGTGGCGCACTCTCAGTCGCCTTACAGGTCTGAGAACCCCGCCCCCCCCCCTTTTTTGAAAGAGAGAAGATGAGGACAAAAAATCCCATAGCAAAGATCACCCCACGGGAGTCCTCAGCCGGGGAAATAACCATGGGATAAAGGACTTGGGCCCTTAGTATCAACGGATATTAGTGGCGTTAGTTAATAATTAAAAACAACAGATCGACCAACCCTCATCAGCTCATTCAGCTAGGGGGTTGACGACTCTGCCCACCGGAGAGAACTGTCTGACCAAACCGAGCACGCTCGCCCGAGAGCCTGTCGAGTTGGTAATGACGAATGAACGTGCTAGGCTGGCTCCAGATAGCAGCGGAGCAGATCTCTTCGATAGGCAGGGCCGCTGCGTACGCCTTGGACGTCGCGACTGCCCTAACCGAATGAGCCTTGAGGTCACCTGGGGGCTCACGGCCCTTGTGAACATACGCTAAGCATATTGCCGAGACAATCCATCTCGAGATTGACTGTTTGGAGGCGGGCAAACCTTGTTTACCTCCACCGTAACAGCAGAAAAGCTGACTATCCCTACGGATAGAGGCTGTTCTCTTAACATATGCTCTCAAGGTCCTACGCACGTCTAGGATGTGATCGTGCGAGGCCTGAGAGCCCGAAGCTGCCGGCTGTCTAAGCGCGGGCAATTCAATGGGGGCCGACACATGAAAGGAGTGGGCCACTTTTGGCCGGTAGGAGTCTGGCAGCCTGATACTGACTCTGTCCCTGTGGAAGACTGTGAGATCGGGATCGGCGGACATAGCATGTATGTCGCCTACCCGTCTGCCAGACGCCACCGCCACTAGAAAAGCTGCCTTCCAGGTCAATAACTGGAGAGACAGTGAAGACAAATCCCTGAACCTAGGCCCCGATAGCCAATCGAGGACTATTGAAAGGTCCCACACTGGGCTGATCCGCCTCACAGGAGGCCGGATCCTGTCCACGCCTGCTAAAAAACGCTGGACCAATGGATGGGCACCCAAAAGAGCGCCGTCCACCGGGACATGAAAGGCTGAAATAGCCGTGGAGTAACCTCTGACAGTCGATGCGGCCAAGCCCGCATCCAATCTAGACTGCAGAAACTCCAGGACCAACACTAGATCTGCAGAAAAGGGATCGAGTACGTCCCTATCTGCAAACCAGCGCGAATAGCAGGCCCATCTATCTTCATACTGAATGTTCGTTGAATCCCTCCTCGAAGCCAGTATTGTGTCTGCAACTCGTGCAGGAATACCGCTACTTTGGAGGCGATTCCGGACAGAGGCCAAGCCACCCACTGCACCCTGGGGTTGGGGTGGGGGGCTCCGTCCTGGGACAGAAGTCCCGGCCGACACGGTAACAGAACAGGTGGCATAGCCAGAGACCTGAGTACCTGTGGAAACCAAGTTTGCGCTGCCCACAGAGGTGTGATTAGCACCAGCAGACGCGGAGGATGAGTGGCTAGACGGGCAAGGACCTTGGAGATCAGAGGCACTGGTGGGAAAGCCCACAGAACTCTGTCTGTCCAGTCCAGTTCGAATGCATCCTGGGAGAGAGCCCGAGTGTCGGGTATCCTGGAGCAAAACTGGGGTATCTGAAAGTTCGTCCCTGACGCAAACAGATCCACCTGGAATGACCCGTATAACTGGGAGATAGTCTCGAATATCTCTCGATCCAGTAGCCACTCGTGGGGGGCAAGAATCCGGCGAGACAGAGCGTCCGCTCGGATATTGTCCACCCCTGGTAAGTACACTGGCAGAACCGTGGTGTCGACCTCGTCGCACCAAAGGAAGAACTGCCACGTCTCCTCCAGGAGGGACGGAGAAACCGTCCCGCCCTGATTGAGGATGTAAGCCATGGCGGTCCTGTTGTCCAGCTGAAGCCGGACCACCTGACCCCTCACCTGATCCCTCAGATGTTGCAAGACTAGCCTGGCCGCCCTGAGTTCTAACACATTGATGTGCATCTGAGACTCGGCTTGTGACCACAGGCCCGAGACCGTACGAGATCCCAGAACCCCGCCCCATCCCGTGAGGGAGGCGTCGGTCTGAACAGTCAGGGTCGGCGCCGGAGCCTGCAGGGGGTAACCCCGAGTCAGGTGATCGACATTGGTCCACCAAGAGAGGTGTGGTAAGACCCACCCCGGAGTGACGAGCAGCTTCTCGTAAGACTCCGAGTGGGACCACAGACCCGCCAAAGCTTGTTGGACGGGCCTCATGCGGAGCCGGGACCTCCAAACCACGTCTATGGTCGCTGCCATGACTCCGAGGAGCTGGAGCCAGACCCGAGCCGTGTGGGTTGGAGCGCTGAGAAACGAGTTCACAGCCCCGAGGATCTTCGGGACCCGGTCCGGGGCCAGGGATACGATCCCCGGCTCCGTCCGGAACCTGGAGCCCAGGAAGACTAAGTCCCGTGATGGGGCTAGCTCCGACTTTTTGAGATTCACGATCCACCCCAGCGAGACCAACGTGTGCAGAATGGCCTGGGTGGACTCGTGGTTCTGTAGCTGAGACAGCGCTCTGAGGAGCCAGTCGTCCAGGTAGGGATGACAACACCTGCCCTGAGACCTGGCTACCTGAGCAGCTACCAGCATGAGCTTGGTGAATACCCTCGGAGCCGTTGAGATTCCGAAGGGTAACACCCTGAACTGATAACACTTCCCGTCGAATGAAAACCGCAGAAACTTCTTGAAGTCTGGGTGCATCGGTACGTGAAGGTAAGCGTCTTTGAGGTCTATGGAGGATAGCCACTCCCCGACCTGCACTGACGAAATCACAGACCTTAGAGTCTCCATCTTGAACGATGGTACCTCTATGAGTTTGTTCATGATCTTTAGATTTAGGATAGGTCTGAACCCTCCGCCCTTCTTGGTCACCAGGAAGTATGTGGAATAATATCCGCTCTCTTCCTGGCCCACAGGCACTAGCTCTATCGCAGCCTTGCTCAGCAACGCTTTGACTTCTGAGCGGAGGATGTCCACCTTCTCCGGCGCGGAGGGCACCTTCGTGTGCCGCACCCCGGTAAATGAAGGTGGACCGCGCTTCCACTGTGGCATGTGGCCTTCCCTGAGTGTGGACAGGACCCAGGTGTTTGACGTGGCCTTGGCCCAAGCGTCTATGAACCTCGACAGTCGGCCGCCAACAGGGATGTGTCCCAATAAGCATAAGGTGTCCGTCTCCGGCGGCACTCCGGCCCCCGGAACTTTGGACACCCCGAGCGGTACGGGAGGAGCTAGGAGCCCTGGTTTGGCTTCCCGCGCCCCCGAAGCCCTGCTTGCCCGATGGCTGCTGGTGTTTCCCGCCACGCTTCTTGGGACCCTTGCCCCTGCCCCCAGCTTGATTCAGACTAGCTGACATCCAAGCTGGTTTCCCAGTCGGCGCTGAGGAACGAGCAGGGGGAGGGTTGGACACGCGTGCGCGCTTGACGTCTGGATCCTGCACGGAGAGAACCCTAGAGGTCTCCCGGCAGGTCGTGACGACGTCCGCGGTGTCCCGGAGTACCTGCTGAGCCCCCGGGAAGAGCGTAGAGCCGACCCGGAAAGGCAAATTCAGCAGGGACTGCTGGGTTGACGGCATCCAAGTTGACGCCGACAGCCACAGCTTGCGCATTCCCACCACTGCGCATGCCATCTGGTTAGCCGAACACTTGATAGAGTCGCGCGCCAGATGGCCACCGACCGCGGTAAGCTGCCCGAGGAGCTCAGAGGAAGAATTCCCCGAGACCTCAACCTTCGAAGCGAGCTGGTCCTGCATGGAGGCCAGGTACGCCTGATGGACCGCAATCTGGAGTTGCTGGGCGGCGTTACGATACTGATCTTCATAGTACCGATACACCACCTTTAACTCAGATGCTCCAACAGTGAAGGGTGGCAGCCGCCGACCTTGCCTACCGACCGAGGGTGTAACCCTTGGCCGGTGCAAAGAAACCGCGGTAAACACGCAGTCCCCCACCAACGGAATATCGAACAAGCCTTCCTCTCCCAGCTGATACCGCCTAGATAAGTAGCCTAGATCGGCGGTAGAGCGGGCACCAGCTAGGAGGGGATCGACTAGCTCGTCCATTAGTGAAGGGAGCACGCGGAGCCCCACTACGGGAGCCTTGCTCTTAGCGAAGGCCTCCCCCGACAAGCGGTAGTCCATGTCCTCGGGCTCGGGGACCGGGGCAGCAACACCAGGGATAGCCTCCGCGATCAAGCCACGGAGGTTCCTGATGGCAGCGGCAGCTGGTAAAGAACCCGAGTCCTCCCGAACCTCATCGACGTCCATGAACTCGATCCCCGTTCGCTCCGAGAGGCCGGAGCCAACCTCGGAGTCCACAAGGAAAGAGTCATGGGCGTCGACAAGGCCCCGAGAGAACCCGTCAGCTGTCGCCGGCTGTCCCGAGCCCCCAGCTCGAGGACCGAGCTCGAGTGGGTTCCCCGAGACCTGGGTCCCGGGGATGCTCTTGGGTCCCACGTGCGATCCGGAGGACCCCGACACTAGGCCGGGGGTCTCGGAGCACGGGGCAGGGTTCCGAGCACGCTGATCCTGAAGCACAGGAGGCGCCTCGTACCCTGGAGTAGAGGTGGTAGCCATCACCTGGGAACCAACACCAAGGAGTGGTTCCAGGTTAGGCGGGGCCAGCGGTCCCCCAGACGAGACCTGCCCGGAGCCAGGTGTCTGGGAGTGCTGGTGTGTTTGTGTGTTGGCGTGGGGCTCCATGCTCCGCAGGGGTGAACCTGGGAGGTGGGGACCCCGGGGAGAAAGCGTGCCTTGGACTATGCCGAGATCGAGTTCTCCCCTTGCCGGAGTAGCATCGGGCTCCCGACTCGGGGCCCGGAGCTCCGTACGGAGCCCCGAGACCGCCGAGTCGATCATAGCCTTCATCTGCTGTGTTATGGTTGCAGTGAATTGCGACATATCAAAAAGGTTAGCGTTAGGTGTTACATTAGTTGTTGTTGGGGTGGGAGGGTGGGTACGTTCCCCGGCTGAGGCCCCCCGCTGGTCCTCGACTGAGTCGGCCTCGGATGAAGAACCATCGAGGACCGGCTTGATCGAGGACACAGTCGCGGAGGCCGAAGCCTTACCTTTACCTTTCTTACCACTAAGCTTAGCCTTAGCTAGCTTCTTAGCCTTAGATGGAGGGTCGAGGTTCGCTATGTCCTTGCTCTGCAACAAGGCACTAGCAAAAAACTCCAGGTCAGCATCCCGTCTGGCCCTGGCCTTAGGGGTGAAAGCCTTGCAGATATCACACTTTAGAGGGTGATGAAAATCCTGTGCGAGACAGCGCAAGCACTCGTCATGCCCGTCCGTTATGGAGACAGGTCCATTACACAGGGAACACGGCTTGAAAGGCTAGAAACAAAATAGCCATTCAAGACCGATCCTTGCAACATGCGTATATATATAATTTCTTAAAGAATATATATACAAATACATGGGGGAATGAGATGTAATTGTTTTGTAACATGCATGTAAAAAACAATAGCAGAGGCGAATGGCAAATGCGAAGTTGTACAAACGTAAACAAACATGGCCACACCCCTAAACATCACTGGAAGAAAAAGAACATGTAATTTTCTAAATTGCATGCAGGCCAGTGGGCTATTCGAAATACTTACAGAAATCGAATATGAAACCCCAAAATATATATATATAAACGTGGAAAGCCCAGATCT
The DNA here is from genome assembly GCA_936450465.1 of Gibbula magus. Taxonomy (NCBI): domain Eukaryota; kingdom Metazoa; phylum Mollusca; class Gastropoda; order Trochida; family Trochidae; genus Gibbula; species Gibbula magus. The sequence continues at coordinate 96,961,876 of OW388289.1, read as the reverse complement.
AACCAAATTCCACGATCAAAACACATCGATCGAGAAAAAATGGCCGCCATCTTGGGTCGACTTTCCCGCCATGTGCGCGAAAGTAAGTTACAAATACACGAAATCTACGACTAAAACCGTGAAGCCATTCGACCCTACTGTAAAAAGGTAGAAGTTACCACACATACAGATTGCTTTTGGGCCATTTTCTTCAAGATCGGAAGACGTAACTCAGAAAACTTGAGAGCAAAAAACTTCGTGCGACCAGTCAACTAGAATGACAGATTGGAAAGTGGTGAGGTTAGAGTTACCGCCCTTGGTTGCATGACAACCGTAAGGGGTGAGGCTCGAAAGGGGTGACCCAAAGTACGGTTTTTTAGTTTTTTAACTAATTTTATGTGGAAAATATAGTTACAACCTGTCATATATCTAAAATCTAGGATTTTATGCAATAAGTACCCCAAGGAGGATCCCTTCTGAAAAAGAATCTACATGAGAGACAAGAGCGGATACGTGCGAGGGCCCATGCACGAACCAACACCAGTAACCAGTAACCAGTAATTTATAAGCTTTTAATGGCATGATGAATGAGATTGTGGCTTGAAGATATGACTGTTTGACATCAATACAAGAACAAAAACTATAGGAATTAGATGTTGTGAAGATGAGATGTAACAAGTAAATAGATAGAAGGTATTCCATTATACAACAGTGTTAATGCAAGTGGGGATACAAAACAAGAATTTTGTTAATGTTGTTTCACATAACATCATTGCCATTTGGAACACCATTCAGTTGGAGATGACCACATGAGAATAAATACTTAAAGAGTAAAGAGAGGTATTTTTGTGGAAACTAAATTCGAGAGTATATTCCTGTGTATACATGTATGTTGTTACTACATGATTAAAACACAGCCTAGTTGAACATTTTTACTGAGGGTACTTTTATAATGACCATATTTGATAATTTGATAAAGATTTGTTGAAAATAAAAAATATGAAAACTATAGCCATTCATTGATTAGTCTAATTACAAATCATTTGTTACTTTGTGCATATTTTATCAATGTATGTGTTTTATTATTAAAAAGTTGTAAAATTAGTAAAAATACAGCATGTTTTTAATTTCAAGTATTGAAAAAAAAGACAGATAATGCCGACAGGACAGTGACTTTAAGAACATAATCCCAGTCAAAAAAGTTGGGATAGAAGTAAAGGGGATAGAATCAACATCAGCTTGTGAAAATCATCAACACAGTGATTTGATACATGCTCTGATAGACTTTGCAGATGTTGCAAACCGCCATCAATATTTATAACATGGCGGATTCAGTTCCTTAGTCAGTGGGCTGTACATTTCTTTTCGAATTTCAAAGAATTCATCCTTCTAATCAGCCACTTCGCCGCTAATGGCTGCAATACTGCCGTTAAACAATAACTCACTCACTCACTAATCAGCCACTAGTTCAAAATTAATGGAGGAATGTTATCAACTGATTCATATTTCCTAAAATTAGTAGCGGTAAACATAGTAACCAAGAAGCTTTTTGTTGAATACCACAGGCCCAATATAATTGTGTTTTTGTGATGAGAAACTTGATTTTTAGAAGAATTGTTATAAGAAAAAATTATTCTGTTAAATGTCTTTATAAGCATATACATGTAAAGAAGTTATGGGTGATATGTAAGAAATTATATTTTCTTCTTTAACATAGACTTTAAATTCTTATTTTTTCAAGAGCTTAATTATTAGTTTTTATATTCGCAGTGTTGTTTGATAATATAAATTTTGTGAATATTAATTTCATCAGTATAATTAATTGGACTAATTTCACTTTCATGGAACTGAATGACTGAAACTTTGTATACTTACTTTTATAATGATTTCCAAATTTCAATCTTTTTTATTTAAAGGATATAAACTTTTTTTGAAAATATTACTTCATATCAATTTGAAAGCAAAGAAATCATGAAAATTATTATAAAATCATAATTCGATATTTATTGGATATTATACTGTTTTCTCCAAAACCTTTACATTTTAGTCATGTGTTTCCACAAAAGCTGAATGTCTATCAAGTAAAAGTAAAGTATTTCAAACAATCAGCCCCATCTGTCAAAGTGAAAGTTCGTTAAAATCTATCATTTGCTTTCATCTCTTACCTCATTTTCCCAAGTTCATCTCCTGTACATAACAACTTAGTATTAATTTCTGACAGAAATTCTGCACATTTGGGTTAGTAAGATTTCAAATTACCACAGTAGAGACACAGCTGCTTGACACACCCACACAACACATTAGAGGATCTGGGTATCGACTAAGAAATTAACTGTTGAATTAACCCTAAACTACGGGTCCAAAAATATTCTGAGAATGTCTATCTTAACTCAGTTGACATTCAAAGATTTTTCCCTTTGCTAATGAATTTTGATTCCTGTAAATTCAAATTGGTCACCCAGAATGACATAACAAATTAATTACTGAAACAAAGTGTAATTTTTGCAAGGGGATGATTAAATTAACCAGCAATTGTTCAGCAGGGAGACAGCTAATAAGAACACTGCTAAGGAAAAGTTTGGACTAAACACATCAGCAGAGAGAGGGTTAAGTATGCATGTCCCACCTGGTTCTCAATGAGTCTCTGGTACCCCCCAGGGGGGACCTGGGGGAGGGGGCGACCGGACATCCTGGCTTGACCGGGGGGCGGCTGCATGCTGTAGTTCCGTGGAGGCACTGACGGGGTTGTTGACTTTCTTGTGCTCTGGAGGTGAAATGTTGTTTAATGTGATAAGAATTGGGGGAACAGGTTATATTGAGGATGTCATCTGTATTGAAACTTGAATTAGTAATCAGTCTGGTGTCATTGATGTTTAATTGATATATTTAATGGTAACCCACCTAATGGTAAAACTATAAATAAAATGATTTTTACATCATAATCATATTCCTTTGTAAAAGAGGTATTCATTGGAAAAAGTTAATGGAGTTTTTGCACATCTCCCTTTGGAAACATTTTGCATTTGATGGACAACACCAAGGGTGAACCAATCCCCCTTAACATTCCAGGATGTGCCACTCATCTGTATGGTGATGGTTAAAGAGCAAAAACAACAGTTTTTAAATACTCATACAGAAACAAGACAGGTCGATGGGTACGAAGAGGAGACAAAATATCTCCCATCATGTTATTAACAAATAGGGATAAAAGTACTCACCCTGCCACCCTTACCATCCAGGACAAAGTACATGCGGTTCCCCTCATCCAGCAGGTCCATGTAGTCGCAGTCACCGCTCTGAAACACGGGAGGGTCAGGCTCAGGGTAGGTGTGGGGGTAGGGGGGTAGGGCCACGAGGGACTGATCAAGGTTAGGGGGAAGGGGCAGTGTTAGCCAACTTACAGCTATATGTGATCATTTACATCCATAGTTAGTTTTATGCATTTTTATCACATCTAATTCATATCAATACTTTAGAATAAATCATTTATAATGTAATTCTATAAATTATGAATGCATTATTTTAAGGTATATTAAATGTATTACCCTTATCAAATCAAATATAAGATTATAAGTAAATCCACGCACCTGACCACAAGGATCTGACAACAGTCCACCCCAGTTGGAGATGTGGTGCTGTGAAAGTAGAACAGTCTCATACTGAATGACATTGAGTGATACTTTATCAATAACAGCCTGTACTCTTATAGATAAGTGCATGAAATAAGCTTGAAAACTAGCATTTTATGCAGTCATCCACAACATTTATTAGATCTTATTTAAAAATCTATGATATATTTCTGGATGGGTTGTTGACACAAGTTGTGAAATAAATTTTAGACATAATGAATATTTGGAACTCACAGTTTTGTGATGCTCAATGAGATCATGAAGAGAACGATGAACCTTTGTTTCTCCGATGATGATGAACTTGCCGTTCTTCAACTGGTCAATCATGTAGTGTCGACTGCGGTCTTCAGCTCTGTGACATCGAAACAAATATCTAGATTAAATGACACATGCAGACTTATATATATACTCTTTTCAAAGCAAAAAACTAACTTTAGAGAATAAATCAGACTGAATTATTAAAAGAATTTGAAGGATAAGAAGGCATGAAGAAGGCATCAATGAAGGGTAAGAAGGCATCAGTGAAGGATAAAAAGGCATCAATAAAGGCATCAATGAAGGCATCAATGAAGGCATCAATGAAGGATAAGAAGGCATCAAGAAGGCATCAATAAAGGATAAGAAAGCATCAAGAAGGCATCAATAAATTTCAAGGATAGGAAGGCATCAATAAAGGATAAGAAGGCATCAAGAAAGGATAAGAAAGCATCAAGAAGGCACCAATAAAGGATAAGAAGGCATCAATAAATGATACGAAAACATCAAGAAGGCATCAATAAAGGATAAAAAAGCATCAATTCGGCATCAATAAGGGATAAGAAAGCATCAAGAAGGCATCAATAAAGGATAAGAAGGCATCAATAAGGAAAAGAAGGCATCAAGTAGGCATGAATGAAGGATAAGAAGGCATCTGGAAGGCATCAATGAAGGATAAAAAGGCATCAAGAAGTCATCAATAAAGGAAAAGAAGGCATCAATAAAGAATAAGAAGGCATCAATAAAGGATAAGAAGGCATCAATAAAGAGTAAAAAGGCATAAATGAAGGATAAGTAGACATCAATAAGGGATAAGAAAGAAGGCATCAATGAAGGATATGTAGGCGTCAATGAGAAGTAAGAAGGCATCAAAGGATAAAGGCATCAATGAAGAGTAAAGCAGAAATGAAGGATAGGAAAACTTACAGAATGCAAGGACAATGACATGAAACCATTAAGTCAGATTAGAGATTTGAAACAACTAAGATTATCAGTTTTAAAGTTCTGTACAACATAGACATACCTGAATGAGAGGGTGTACCCAAAACGACTCTCACTGACTCGGATTAGGTAGCACCCAACTGGCATACCCCTCAATAACATCTCTGATTGTCTGCAAATTATAAAGATTATTCAAAATAGGTATGGTAAAAGATAACCAGCATGATAACTATTGTATGTGCACTCCTGCACATATTGTCTCCAGTGAGGGTGAGTTCAAATCACTGTCAAGGCTTGTCATTTATAAATATGGATGAGCAAATTTACTTGAATAAGATACAATAAAGGAACAGCTTACATACCCCGCCTGTAGTTTGATCGCCTTCATACAGTATAAATAAATTGGAAAATATAGTCTAGACAATGATGTCAATGAATAACAATGATTGATTTTAATGAAAATATATTTTTTAATTATTTGAACCGTGGATTTTAAACCAATAAAAGGCACAACAATATCATACAGGTCGGCAACATCCATATTTAAGTTTTCAAGTTACATTTTTTTTTAGTTATGCTCCAGAAATAACACAAATGACAAAATTTCAAAAATTATTTGGACCTTGGAACCCCTAAAGGACACAATAGCGCCATAAAGGTTATTTCCAAACTAAATTTGAAGTTTCAAAGTCACATAGTTTTTGAGATATGCTCCAAAAATGAGACAAAGTCCAAATATCGGACCGTTTTTGGTGAAAATTTCAAAGATTATTTGGACCTTGGAGTTGAGACCCCTAAAAGGCACAACAGCACCATATGGGTTACTTCAATACCAAATCCGAAGTTTTAAAGTCAAACAATTTTTGAGATATGCTCTGGAAACGAGACAAAGTCCAAAAATCAGACCATTTTTGGTGAAAAATTTAAAGATTATTTGGACCTTGGAGTTGAGTTGAATTATTGTTTTAATGCATTTTTACAATTTCTAGACTCAATAATAAATTGAATAAAGAAAACATAAGTTCAAGACTGCATGTATTTGAAGCATGTTCATGATATGATTCCACCAAACTAATAAAGTTGTTTGACAACAAAAGATATGAAATATTGCTCATCCTATTCAAAACATGTATTTGTATCTGCTACACTACTACAATACCCTGATTCCCTGAGCCCAATAACTCTTGATTTGCTATAGCATAGCATGTAATTTTTCAGCCAATTGAATGTTGTGATTTTGAACATCAATGATCACTCGTCGGTCCTGTCATGCAGGTACTGCCACTTTGCCATACGACAGTAGGGCTCATGGAATCAGGGTAATGTTCAAATACACTGATGGAGCAGGATAAATAATGCATAGTGGTGTAGTGGTTAGCGTGGTCTCTCCCGCCAAAGGCCCGGGCTCAAATCCCGATTGCGACACCAATTTGTGACCTGGATCTGATACTGTGTTGTGTCCCTGGGCAAGGTACTTCATCCACATTGTCTACCCAGCTAATTAAATGGGTACCTGAAATAACCGGTGTACATGGCTTCGCCTGGGGGTTCGGCAGCTCCGAAAGTATAATTCTGTCAGAGTAATAATGTGAAACGGAATGGCCATGCATTTGTGTGTGGATAACTTGCGCAGTATAAGTATCCTTTATCATTATTATTATTAGAATTAAAGGATATGCTACCTTCTGGATATAATGCCGTGGAACCAATCTGCAAACTTGTTAGAGTGTGGCTCTATAACATTCTCAGTTTGGGTTTCCTGGAACCAGACCGTGGTTGCCTGGCGACCAGGAGTCCCAAACTTCTTCTTATTGGATGCCTCTGCTTTGAAGTCATCCTCAATAATTTCATCGTCATCATCCATCTGGGGAATAGATAGTATTGGTTGTGAGAATTTACTTTATGTTACTGTGAAACAATAGCACTGCAGGTCATCTGAATGTCAACCGGAGGTCCTCGGTTTGAATCTCAACCAGAGGTCCTCGGTTTGAATCTCAAAAGGAGGAGTTTTCAAAATCACAATAGGACAACGAGACAGAAAATATGAAGCCACAAAATCAAGTTAAATGCAGAATAATAATTGTGGTATTGGTTGTGGTATTTGCTTTTAATCATTCTAACAAAAGATAAGAAATAAATAGTTTTTAAGTTGATTTCAACATAAACTTATTGAACCAATGGAATTAACACCAAAGGACTAAAAAGGAGAACTTCAAATGACAATTGATCCTTTCGATATACTGGATGTAAGAACGTTAAATAAAATAAATTTGAGTAAAATATTTTTTTAACTTTTAATAATTCTTGGATTAAAATTGTAATGTATGAAAGGAATGTTAATCTGGGAAATGAAATCAATTAACGTAATGAAATCACAAAGATCCTAATCATTTGAATTTGTAAGATAATTATCCAATCAATAAAATGAATACATACCCCTGTTCCGCAGGAGACCGAATTAGACTGGGGTGCCAGGTAGCTACTGACGCTGCCTCCCGGGCTGACGAGGGGCGCCGGGGGTGCTTCTATGTGTCCGTTCTGTCCCTTGTTCACATCTACAAGAGAACATGAGGTTGACAATATTATATATAATGATAATGAGGATATTTAGAAGAAGCACTTTAACACACACAATGCATGTTCAAGGAGCTACTCCCTATATTACCCTGGTCTAACCCAAACTGTGATTAATGTAACTTGAAGGTTACATTCACACACTTACTTGATGAACAAGCTGAATTGTCTCTAGCCAAAGGTAACACCACAGGGTTGCATTCAGGATTTTTGTATGGAGGGGGTGCCTGGTTTTACAACTGACCCCTCACCCCCACTAACAAAAATAAGGGGAATCCATGCTTTAAGCATTTAGTATATTCATCAATAAAATGGCTGGCCCATTAAGAAGAATCGATGAAAATTCTTCCTGAACAGACCTTTTCACAAGACCATGAAATTTGTTCTTAGTATTCTGAGTACTGGAGAGGTGAGAGTATACATGGAACCACTCGATCCCTTGTTTAAACCTACCGTAATCATTTTTCCCAAAGAGAAAGGAACCAGACTGTAAACAAGCAAATACCTTGTTACCATGACTTAATTATTGCATACTTCCTATCTCCAATGTCACCCAACCTATACGACTAAAAATATTTATCTGCAAGACACCTTACCTTTTGGTTTCCTCGTGTCCTCGGCTCGAGCTCGCTCGTTGTTGTCAAAGGAAACGAGACTCAGCTGACCGAGATGTTGCAGAAGTCCCGCCACCAGCTGGCGCTGTTTCTCCGCCTCTTGACGGAGCCTTGCAGCTCGGCGTCTTGCAACAAACCCTCGTGCAGCTGAAAGAATTAGAACAATAATTAATCAAATGCTTGTATTCTTAGATTAAAGACTAACCTCGACCCAAATTAGAAAGGACATTCTGATGGGGCTATTTTTTGAGGAAAAAAAATTTGAAGGGATATATATAAAATATAGTCCAAGCCCTTTATTCTCAAAACGTTTGAAACCCTATGAATTTCTTAAACCCAATCTAACACAGGGGCTACAATCAAATTTAAGAATTCTTAAGGCTACAAAAGTTTCGAGAATAAGGATCCTGTTCCCTACTTAATGCTGTTGCTGCATTATTAGAAAATTAGAAGACACTCATTGGTTGTTATTATATTGGGTATATCTATTTTACGAAGACAAGACTAGCTATGAAATAATTAATTAGCAAGAACATTCAATCAGTGTGTTATGTTAATCTACATACATATAAAACAAATACAAGTCACTTAATTTGTATCAAGCAGAAAGACATCCTATTTTTAAAGAATTGTTATGGATGGCAAGTATGAGACAAGCAGATTTAGCCTTGATAAGGTATCAAATTAAATTATTCATCATCTATTATAAATCAAAGCAGAACATTTGGAAAACAAAGTCAACTCACTCTTCTGCAGAATGATGGCAGATTTTCCTATCCTTTCCAAGATGTCCGCCAGTTGTTCAATATGGTAGTATTTGAGGAACACCTTGGTCTTTCTGTAACAGAATAAGGCGAGATTAAAAAAGTTTCCTTGCCAATAATCTCACAGTAACTGGATATGATGTGAGTTACTATACAATACATACTCTAATGTATTTACATGCTTCTGCTCAATTTAGCACCGATGTGATCATTTCAGTCATTCATGTTATACTTATACATTATCTGCAATAATCCAAATTTTGTACTTTTTCGGGATGAGTCCCTTGCGAGATTCGAACCCATACCCTCAGTCAGACACCCTCAGTGTCAGACACCCTCAGTCAGACACCAACTGCCAGCACTGACTGTACCAACAGCTTACCCATTCAGCCATCTAGACTTAGACATGAGATCTAACAACTGGTAATTTAGCTATTTTTACATGAAATTTTGTTACAAGAAAAAGAGGGGTGGGGGTGGGTGGGTGTATTTGCCCCTGGGAGTGCTTCCCTCCCAAACAAAATTCCTAGGTCCCCCATGATGGCGCAACTTCCAAGACTGTAGGATATCTGGAGTATCTCTACTGAGAAAAATACTGCACTTTAAAGGGGCAGTAGCACGTTTTTTCACTGAAATAAGTCGATGAAGTGTATTTGAAAAATAATGTTACCAATAGTAAAACATCCTTCTCTCTACGGAAAATCAAGTTACAAAATGAGTGTACATGTTTCCGTAAAGCCATGGGAATCATTTTCGTCATTCAAATAAATTGTGTTCACAATAAAATGGCCGCCATGCAATTTTTGCTTTATAGGCAACACCGTTATTATCACTACGGATAATTGGTTTGTGTAATAAGATATTTTACCCTCTAAAATAAATATAAATGACATGAACTATCATTATAAATGGGAAATTTGAAAAAATAAAATTTGAAAAAAAAGTGCTACTGCCCCTTTAAGTGGAAAAGGCTCTCACCCAATATGCCAGCCCTTTATTCCACTTGCTCTGAGGATCTTTGCACTGTTTTCTGCTGAGCCCCTGAGACTATGTTCACACAGGATAATCTTGTAGCTGGAATACATTCATATAAAAACCTGAAAATCTTGAACATTTAAGGGTCAAATTTATTGATAGATTACATGTTTAATGATATTACATGTTATGATATGTTACATCTACTAGTTTTATAAATAAAGAATTGAGAATGAACTAAATAAGTACAAAGATGAAAGCATTTAAAGATATTTAAATAGAATCCAAATTTTAATTAGCTTTTATTATTATTTAAGATGAAAGACAACTGTATAAAGTATTTCTGCAATTGTCATGCAAAGTTTAAAGGTACATCCATTGTGTTCTTGGGGATCACCTATTCCAAATGTTATAAATGGTGTTACTTTATCGAGAAGTACCGACTGTTACCGAAAAATACCATTTTGATGATAGTCGACTTAGTATATTGACCATATGAAGGTAAAAGTAGTGATTTCTGATCGAAAACCGGACGCGCATGCCAATGAGTCAAACGTAATTTTGGAATCTTATTTAAAACAGACAAAATAACAAATTTGGGTTGATAATGTTGAATAGGTCATATAACTACTGTGCATGTAAATGAAACGTACAGTTTCGGATTCTACACATGCAAAATGATGTTACTCGATTTTAATTGGAAACTATTAATTATGATATATTAGGCGATTGGGGAAGAATATGCAAGCTGAGTGAATTTGCTGTAAACAGCACATATGGTGAGTTGCAGCGTATTAAAGCCAAATATTATTTTATGAAACACAATGGATGCACCTTTAAATAAACAAGCAGACCCAGTACCACATGTATACAGAACAACAACAAGAAATGCAACCGTAAAACTGACTTCATACACATCTTCGACACTGATACAATGAATGAAGCTGGTCACGCAATATCTGTTCTTTAACCATGTTTGATGATGACATTAGATCTAATGTTTAATCAATTATTTGCATACTTGTCGACAAATTCCTGAAAGAGCGGTCTAACAGCGAAGCCTTCCCTCCTGATCTTCGTCGTCTCCAGCATACCTGTATACAGCAGCTGCAACACACCATGCACACACATGCACACGCGCAACAGGCATATAACATCTCGCCCTGTCCTGCTTTCATAAACACAAACTCTTCTATGATGTTTGAAAGCGTTCATAACCATTCAATATTAGGATACCCACAGCCAGACAGACACCATAGCCTGCTCCTTTTAATTTATCGAACATTGCTCCGATTGTCCGGTACATGCGTGAAGTGAAAGAAGTGACTCTTAAAAATGTTCGGGGTGTTCGAAACATGTTCTATAGCTGTGCTGCTTGCACCTGCTTTTTATCAACATGTCCGCATGTCCAGAACACTGTTCGAAGCCACTCCTTTCACTTCGCACATGTACCAGACATTCAGAACAAACATCAGGCAGCATAAGGAGCAGGCCTTAAATGTACGCCAGATGACAGCCCATGTTCTATCAGCTCATCTCATTACTGACTAGGGTCCACTTGCACAAATCTCTCTTAGGCTAAGGTGATCATAACCTAGGTTATCACTATTATGCTCTTATGGTACCCTTAGTCTAAGCGTGCTTTGTGAAAGTGGTCTGGACTCACTATTGCAAAGCCCCCTTAGACTAAGCTAAGCTGTAAGGGTTGTCCTCAGCACATAGTGATAACATTGAGTTAACTTAGACTTAGTCAGCTTTGTGCAAGTAGGCCCTGATAAGCTAAAATGAAGCAGAAGTCAATCCATTGATTCAAGTATTTTACTCCCAACCGTATTGAGTATTACATCAGTTAAATTAATTTGTTTACGCCTTGTTCTTAGTGAATCAAATGTTTAGCTCAATCGTTATGTCATTGGCGTTGATAAACTGTAACTTACTTTGTTTAAAAGTGTTTTTGAAAGTGTCTGTGTATCAGATATCAGGACTGTTTGGACAGGACACTTTTATGAATGGTTGCTACGGGCATTGAGATCTAAGTGGGATGTAATGTATGCAAAGACACCCATGGGAACAAAAGCATCAACATGCGAAATAACCAATAGCATATCAATTTTTGAAATATGATATACATTCTTTCTCCTCATTACAATATCTTGAATAAGATCATGTTGGTGAATAAAGGACTTAGATATCTACAGATTCTTGCACTTCATCAATTCAAGTTACTCTAAGTTTCTCATGACAAACAAGATATCCTCCACCAATTTAGCCTCTCCCGGCTGAAGGAAAGCCAAAGAACTCTACTAGATATACATTCAAAGCTAATATATCACAAAGAAGAGTCTTAAAATGACAAATACCAACCCATAATGTCGCATAATGACTGAAGCACAAGTAAAATATATATTTCTACTAACTAGTAACTACATATTACAATGACTATAAATTATGATATAAACTTATAAGCAATTTAATGATGATAAACGCTATGTAATAAACATCCTATAGCTACCATGCTACTGATAACATATGACACTGCATGTCTACCTGTGCAAGGATGAACTCATCCATAAACAGATCTGCCTTCTTCAGGTGGTTGGGCTTCAGACAGCGGACGAACACGGGTGTGGCTGACTGCATCCTCTCCATCAGGATATTCAGAGAAGTCTGAAGATAGGAAAGGGTCATTGATGTACACTTTAATCACCTATCAGTCATAGGCAGATCCAGAGATTTTGAAAGCGGGTTCACCTTTGAGGCCCATCAAATGCAAAAATTTTCAAAAGGGGGAGGGGGGGGGGGGTCGCTGTTCAGTAACATGTTGCCTTCAGATTGGGTCATACAGAACATGTACAGTAATGTTGTTTTATAATACCATATAGCGATTTAATCACTCATAGGCAGAAATTTTGAAAGCGGGTTCACCTTTGGGATCAATCAATTTCTTGCAGCTATTTAGCGTTTACACCTTTTAATAATTTTGAAGGTGGGAAATGTTTCCGTGTTCCTTAATCGAACCATAACCATTCCTTTTAGAACTCTATCTATTGATTGAGGAGGATTGTTTTGCAATTTGTAAGATTTCTTTTACATTTTCTGAAATAACTATATTTTCATAAGAAAATGTGCTACACCCCCTTTAAACCTTAAGTTCTGGAATAATCCAAAGTGGCTCTTACACACCTTTCCTAGTTATTTATTTAAAAGAGGATTGATCACATAACAAAGAGACAATATAATGGCATAAATGCAAGAAAAAGAGATGCAAAATTTCAAATGTAAAATAGAGAGAAGCATGTGTTTACCTTGAACTGAGCCCCGACAGTGAGTTTCCTCTTGGCAGCACTTGCCCGGATTGCCTCTGGCGTCATCTTGCGGTGCTGTAGCACATGCCAACCCAAATTGAATATTTTCAATGTCAAGACAGTGCTCTCAAAATGAATAGTTTGAACGGTTATCAATGTATCACATGTGTATGGTGTAAAAGTATCACAAAATCACTTTGTATCAAATTATGACAAGATACATCCTGCATCAGAAATGTATTCTAATCCTTTTTCACTATCTAATACCCTGGGACCCAGGCCTGGGTATAGGGAATATGTTCGTAAAACATTGAGTATATGAAAGGGGTAGGTTCGTAAGGTTACCAGCTCGTTATTTATAGAATGTATATTGTCAGCCAATGAAATGTCGTGATCTGAGAGTTGGCGATCGTGCTTCTGTATTCTCATACATGGCCCCTACCAATATTACTAAATTTTAAGTCATTTCACTGCGCACAGTAGGAACGTGTACGCCTGGAAATTGTTACTCAACGGAAGTAAACGAATTGATCTGCGAGAGGTCAGTTTAGTTTTGTGCATTCGGTGTATAATTTTGTTGGATAAATTTGTTTTGAGGTATTAATGAAAAAAAATGTTTCAGGCTGTAAAATGGTAAACACCGGTGAAGCCGTTGACGAAAGATAATGTCATTATGTGCCCTCAGTTCTCTGTTACATCACAATTAACAAGTCGAATTTTGCATGTGGAACTTACATGTGTTTGATATTACCTTGCTTTCAGAAAATCCATAAAAATAAATATATTTTTTTTTACCATGTGTAACATCCATACTTATTATTGACAGGGGTGGTGAACGAATAACAGCCACTTGGTATGGTATACTTGTTCACCACGATATTATACCAGCAGTCATTGAATGTAAATATATCTCAGTAACTATTCGTTGGATTTTGACTAAATTTTCTAGTTTTGATAAATATGTATCAGCCTTTTTGTACATATACTTAAAAAGATTGTACGTTTGTTTTAAAACAATATATCGACCACGTTTGTGTGCAAATATATTTTTTCGGCATGCAGCCTCACATAAAACAGTCTCGTTCTGCTGACCTTCTCATTTCTATTTCTTGTTATTTTCACTGTAGCTTGACGAGCTCATGATAAATCCCAATATTTCATTCCGTGTCATGTAATGAAATATTCACATTGAAACCTTTTTAAAAGACTTTTTGGAATTGTCGGGATCCTTATCAAATGTGGAGTTAACCATCTACATATAAACTAACCCGTGAAGATTTCCTCAATGTTCTTCCTTGTAGAGCGAGACTGCCAGTTCGTGTGATCTGAGCTGTAAGAGACAAACATAGCATTTCAATTAGATTTTCATTAAATTAAATTTTACTCTTCTCTAACAAATAAAGGATTAAATGAATTGAATAAGAAAGTGATTTTGTCTATTAAAAACATTTGATCCTAACCTTTAAAGATGGTCTTGACCAGGGGGTTGTTACTGGACATAAGTATCTCCATCACTCCGGAGGGAAAGGTATCTCGGTTCTTCTCAAGCCATTGGCTGCAGTCGTACGTCACCTACACACACAGAGAGCAAATTCAATTTAAATAATTTTCATTGACTACCTTATCATATTTGGCAATGAAATACAGAAATAAACTTTGAGCTTTTCTTTGAGAAGTTAAGTGAAGGATAAAAAGTGACTCAGGTTTTCTGAAAAGTAAACTTTCAGGAGAGAAAAATATGGTAGGGACAATTTTACAAGTTTACAATGAAGAACCCACATGAACAATGGAATGACGTCATTAGATGTTTTAGAAGTAAATCTACAAATTTAAAACCATTATTATCCTTTATACCACCTTTCAAACATAAGAGACTATTAGAATATTAACAGTCAAAAAAATAGCAAATAGTGTTTATAACGTGTACACAATTTCTATTAATCTCACCTTGCCAGCATAATGGTTGATAGAGAAGACGGCTTGTCTTGTGTTCTGGGAGGCCACAAAGTACTGCTGACCCTTGAAGTGGGCGGTCACCTTCTCCACATACGACTGGTCAGAACCCTGCATGTACACAGGCAGAAGGGTCATACTCTTGAACCTCTTTACAATGGCATCAACCATGACTGACCCATTAATCACTAAGACAGGAACTACTTACATTATAATAATAATAATAATAATAATAATACTTTATTACCTCGAAAGGAATTCATTATGTATCATGACAGAGCTCGTGTACAATAAAGTTAGACAATACAAGTTACAAGACATAGTACATAGTACATGTACGTAGAACAATCAATCACAATCAATTTAAATATCATTTAAAATATTCTGAAAGGAATAAATGTATTTTGACCTCTATTGGTTTTAAAACGCGGTAGTAAATATCTCCTTCCAGAAGGCAGCTTTACATATTCACTGTGTAAAACATTATCTTGATCAGATAAAATCTTCAGGGCTAGTTTCAAAACTCTTTTTTCATAAATATATGCTAAATTTGTAAACGAAACTCCTGCTTGCAACAGAGGCAAGCAAATATGATTTTGCCCAGATTTCTATTCAAGGTAAAGTGGCTTGGGTTATATTTATTACCACCCCCTTTTCCCCTGGTTGTTTTTGTGGCCCGGGTTCTATTATAGAGAAATACAATAGTTGGAATTTTGATAAATCAAGTGTCGACATGTTGGATGGCTTGTCAAATCCTTAAAAGTACTGGTTGTTTTTTTCCAATCACAAGTCCACTGCAAGTACCCAGTTACAATACTTCACACACTATTTATTACAGGAGCGCTAGCAACACTGTTTGCCCGTTAGAAGAAAGCACCTCTCACCTTAGGGAACCTGCTTTCCTCATCCAGGAGAGCCATCAAACCCATGGGGCGGGCCAGGAACATGTCCTACAACACAATATATAATAACAGACTTTACAAACAAAGATCCATAGAAAGAGTTTCATAGAAGAGGGTCATGTGATGAAGAGGATAGTTGACAAAGTAGAAAAAAGTTAATCTCAAATGTTTCAGTTCCACAGGTTAATAGTTAAATGACTTTACAATCAAAGGACTTGAAAATTGTTTCCTCAACTTACGAGTAGCGGCTTGTTGTCTACAAACTTGATCTCCTTCCAGTCGATACCTTCCTTCATATACTCCTCCTGCTCCATCTTGAAGATGTGCTGCAACATCAACAACATCATTGTCATCAACATCATCATTGTCATCAGCACCATCATTGTCATCAACACCATCATTGTCATCAGCACCATCATTGTCATCAGCACCATCATTGTCATCAACACCATCATTGTCACCACATAGTCATCAACATCATCATTGTCATCTACATTTTCATCAATATTGTCAACAACACCATAATTGTCATCCACATTGTCATCCACATTGTCATTAGCATCGTAATTGTCATCAGCACCATCATTGTCATCACATTGTCATCAACATCATCATTGTCATCAGCATCATCATTGTCATCAACACAATCATTGTCATCACATTGTCATCAACATCATCATTGTCATCTACATTTTCATCAATATTGTCATCCACAGCATAATTGTCATCCATATTGTCATTAGCACCGTAATTGTCATCAGCACCATCATTGTCATTAACACCATTAGTGTCAACAACATTGTCATCAATATTTGGGGATTAACATTTGTAACATTCTGAGAAATATATGTAACAATGTCAGCTTCATACACAATATTATTCACATCATAAAAATTTGACAAATTTGCAACACCATGCACAACATTTAAACATGATAAATAATGATTAACTGAAACCAATAAACAATTTGACAAAACTTTATCTAAAATCTATAAGAAAATAATACCAAAACTGTGATCATTTAAGAACTTAGAATTTAGAACTTGCCAACAAACAATGTCAGGCACAACAACTGACCTCATTAAAGAAGAACTGCAGCTGTTCGTTGGCCAGGTTGATGCACGCTTGTTCAAAACTGTTCTTCTCAAAGTGCTCAAACCCAAATATGTCAAGGATACCTGAAAAGATAAATCAACTCTTTGTTTACCAAGTTTTAAAAAAAAATTGTTTGATGAATTAAGTGGTCTATGTATTAACCATAGACTCCTACATGCAATTGAAGGGTTCAAGAACTGACTGTGGAACACCAAAAAAGCATTTACGCTAAACCAGCTAAACAATTCAAAGTGGCCAATTTATAGGAACATCAATTCATTGATCAAAAGGAATAGGATCGGCCACTGACTAGATATCGTTGAATATTTTGCAAGTAGAGAGTTATAAATTGTTGATATTTTAAAGGAAAGTTATTCATGAAAATTTAAAATATTGCTATGAACCCAATTGTTGATGTTGTCCCCAAATGATGTTAACCCTTTTACTTCTGTTGTTGTTCTGCATGCATATGTCAGTGAATTAGATTTGGGTCCATGTGGCCGTTCCACTAACAGATAGCCCTAAGATTACCGTAAGCCCATCGTGTATCATAGGCTCAGATTGACTTTAGGGCTAAGTTCAGTTAGAGGAATGACCCTAGAAATCCAACATTTGCTCACCTATTTCTGTCAGCTCATCAGAAGGAATGTCGTTCTCCGGAGCCAACAAACAGTTGATCTTGTTCACTATCCATCCAAACAGACGTCCATAGATTGCCTTAGCCATAGCATCACGGGCATCTGTAACAATAAACCTTTCATCAATAAACTGCAATATCCCTTCAGAACACAGAGCACATAGTTGGTTCACAAAACCTTCCAAGGTGAGGTGGGGTGAGTTGGGGTTTAACGCCGCTTTCAAGAGTATTTCACTTATATCGCGGCTGCTAGTATTATGGCAGGGAGAAAGCCTGCAATGCCATGTGGCTATGCATTGCGGTGAAACCTGTGAGCATCGGCTGGAACTAGCGAACCATGGGTGGTACTACGCTGAAATTCAGTATAGCTTTGCACCCAAATCTTACTGCGTGTAGAACAGTTCTCTACTGCAGATAAAGTTGCAATGCCCCTGGCGGGATTCGAATCCCGGACCTCTTGATCCGAAGCCGAAAATGCTAACCACTGCTAACACGCTCCCTACCTTCCAAGAAAAGGAAATCTTTTAAACAAACATTTAACTGTATTGTATATCATTCCTTTGCTGTAAAGTTCCATTTTCCTTTTTGAAGCAACATGGTAAAATGTGGGAGATGTTGAAACAAAGCAAAGGTTCTATTTGGATAAAGATCAATCAAATTTTATAGTGTTTATTTAATTGTCTTAGTTTCTACTTTTAGATTATTTCGACATTGTTAATGTAGATCTAAATCATAATTTATTTCTTATGCATGATATAGGCTTTGGAACATTTTTTTTACAGGAAATTCTGAAAGATATTCTGATAATATGATGCTCTGATAATATCAGATTCTGATTATATGGAATTCTGATTACCGGTATATAGGATTCTGATAGGAGAATTTGAAAATACTTAAATATCAGATTCTGATAATACCAGATTTTGACAATATGAGATTCTGGGAATATGATATTCTGATAATACACCTACCCTCTGCCTGTTGTTTGTTGTAGTTACGTTTGAGGTACTCTCCCTTGGTTACGGTAACCATGGAGGTAAGACACGCCTGTACTTCCTCCTGGTCGATCTGCAGCAGTTTCTGTAAGAGACACACAGACGGAACTGAAGCCTGCATTATACCTACACAATGTCATCTAGTTTCTATGGTTTACCTTCTTTGTGGGAAATCAAAATTCTAACCCTGGCTCTTGGATCAAGAAGGGACTCAAATCATTCTGACGCTATATCTTATTTTTAAAAGCTGACAAAGAGATTAACATGATAAAAATACAGTAATAAGATGCAGGATCATGAAATAAGTGAAGAAGCGAGTATAACTCACATACCCCCGCTTCTCCCTTACTTCAACAAATTTCATTATCAGCAAAAGACACATCTAAAGGTCTATGTTCAATACCTCAATGACTACCTCACAGTCAGTTTTAAGTCACGTTTCCATGGAAACCGTAAATATCAAAATTCAGAAATAGTTCTAACCCTCAAAAGGCACAACTAGGGATCATGGTTGACATGTGTATGAAGTTTGGTGAAGCTAGCACGTATAGTTTGGGAGATATGCTCTGCACAAAATGGCTTCCTCACAGAGTCACTTTTTAGTCACGTTTCCATGGAAACCGCAAAAATAAAAATTCAGAAATAGTTCTAACCCTCAAAAGGCACAACTAGGGATTATGGTTTACATGTGTATGAAGTTTGGTGAAGCTAGCACGTATAGTTTGGGAGATATGCTCTGCACAAAATGACTTCCTCACAGAGTCACTTTTTAGTCACTTTTCCATGGAAACCGCAAAAATAAAAATTCAGAAATAGTTCTAACCCTCAAAAGGCACAACTAGGGATTATGGTTGACATGTGTATGAAGTTTGGTGAAGCTAGCACGTATAGTTTGGGAGATATGCTCTGCACAAAATGACTTCCTCACAGAGTCACTTTTTAGTCACTTTTCCATGGAAACCGCAAAAATAAAAATTCAGAAGTAGTTCTAACCCTCAAAAGGCACAACTAGGGATCATGGTTTACATGTGTATGAAGTTTGGTGAAGCTAGCACGTATAGTTTGGGAGATATGCTCCGCACAAAATGACTTCCTCACAGAGTCACTTTTTAGTAACGTTTCCATGGAAACCGCAAAAATTAAAATTCAGAAATCGTTCTAACCCTCAAAAGGCAAGGACGGACAGATGGACAGACAGACAGACGGACGAAAAGAATGAACGCTATATACCCCCGCTTACGCAGTAAGGCGGGGGTGTAATATATGTCTTTTTATTTTAATGATTCAGGGGCTAGTTTTCAAGCATATTTCTCACTATTTCCTCACAGTATACAAAGACGACACACAACCAATTCTCTTCCCACAGAGCTTACACTCTGAGATTCTAGATCGTAACCTTTGTTATATATAGAAGATCCTAAACGACCTTCTATTTGATACCATTGTTATTAAACGAGTTCATGAGTTTGTATGTATGAAACGAGCGAAAGCAAGTTTGATACCAGCTCATTCACGAGTTTAATAAAAATGGTATTAAATAGACGGAAGTTTAGTATTCTGTTTATTACTTGACCAACTATAATCCAGAGAAATAGCCAACATGGCTCTGAAACTATGATTCCCGCAAGTCCGTTGCCATTATGACGACGTTACTCCAACTGTGACGTCTTAACAACAAACTATTGTGACGTCACACATGCAGCGGTATTACTTTAGTATTGCCGTATAAATATTACACTGCAGTATCTTACACTGGCGAGTAATAAATAGGTGATATTACACTGCAGTATCTTACACGGGCGAGTAATAAATAGGGGATATTACACTGCAGTATCTTACACGGGCGAGTAATAAATAGGCGATATTACACTGCAGTATCTTACACGGGCGAGTAATAAATAGGCGATATTACACTGCAGTATCTTACACGGGCGAGTAATAAATAGGTGATATTACACTGCAGTATCTTACACGGGCGAGTAATAAATAGGTGATATTACACTGCAGTATCTTACACGGGCGAGTAATAAATAGGCGATATTACACTGCAGTATCTTACACGGGCGAGTAATAAATAGGCGATATTACACTGCAGTATCTTACACGGGCGAGTAATAAATAGGTGATATTACACTGCAGTATCTTACACGGGCGAGTAATAAATAGGTGATATTACACTGCAGTATCTTACACGGGCGAGTAATAAATAGGCGATATTACACTGCAGTATCTTACACGGGCGAGTAATAAAAAGGCGATATTACACTGCAGTATCTTACACGGGCGAGTAAGAAATAGGCAATATTACACCATTCTCGCAATATCCCCTGGAGGTTTGCAACACCGATAACATCCTGTGTCCAATTAAACATAATTAAACTTCTCATGTTACCAATAAGGATTCTCAATTTTTAGACGAGAAAGTAGCCTAAATATAAGAGATAGAAAGAGCGATAGAAAATCTAAAGGAGTACCATCTGTGGGAACTAGAATGCCCAAAACCTGGTGGCTACCACTTCTTTCAGCAGATCTTCTAATTCACTTTAAAATGACAATTTCACAAAGATCATTGAAAATTAGTACAAGCATAATCTCCAATCAAATTGCACATTTAACAAAGCAAAACTTGCTGACACTCACTGATGCAACTCTGACTGCTCCATTAGGGTTCGAGACAACCGCAGCATCCTGGTCGTCAGAATCAAAGCTGATGTTACCAAGGTGAAGGACACTGGCGATCATCGTGAACATGTTCAGTTGCTCCTGGATTATAATGATGGAAAACATGGAAAATAGAAAAAGGACCATAACAATGATGAAATAAATTTCTCCTTGAACAAAGGTTTATAGAAGTAAGAAAAAAGAGCCATTGGCTCTGTAGCTCGTTGGTTAAAGATTATTACAGGAAGTACATTATTCATTATCTCAAAGGTAAAGACTAAGGTGAGTTTTGGTTTAACACCACTTTCAAGAGTATTAAGATATCAAATGATAAGGCATTACTCAGGCACCAGAATTTATAATCCTCATTCGTCATTGTACATCAACACAAACATAATTTATATAGAACTTCTAAGGATGCTGATGAGGAAGTACTCATGGAGTACTCATGAAACCTCTTAATGATGAGGAAGCAAGGAACAGCCAAGAAATGTTGTGCTCCTGCCTTTAGACATTTTACCCTAAACATTCTGTAAACAAAGTAGTTAATTTGCTTGGCCTTAGATTCATTTTGAAGCTTCTGTACCTCATCAGTGAATCCCACAAGGTCCATAGAGTTGCAGAGTTCATCGTATCTGTTTGTGAGTGATGCCTTGTTCTGGTTCAGGACTTTCATTCCATTAGAGAAATACCTGGAAAAAGATAAAAACATGAAGCAGCTATTTCATTTTTTATATCCAGTCAGACCCTGTTTTTCCGCATGCTTTGTGAATTGTCAGGAAAGTGAGTTGTGCGATTCATCATCAAAATCATCATTTGCATAGAAATCCATACAGAAGATTTGATATGCTATCATGTGGATGGACGGGTTTCCATGTAAACGAGGTTTGAATTGAAACTTTCTTTTCGTAACATCATTTCTCCACAGGCTAAACAAAAAAATCCTCTTTAACTTTACAAACAAATTCAGAACTCATAACAGAAAAGGAAATCATTTCCTTTTCTCTGGATTCTAACCCAAACATTTGGACATGAGACGGGTTAATGAAGCAACTGCATGGCCTACCTGTACTTGTCGACATCCCTGAGAGAAAACATGTCGTGGGTGTCAGGTAGACTGGCAAACAGGTAGTAGAAGATGTGGAAGTTCTCCTCCCCCGAACCCTGCCGCACCACGCGCGACTTCTCCAACAGGTACTCCGAGATCTTTGCCCCCATTACTGTCACAGAGAGAGAGTCTTAGCTAATGATGAAGTAAAATCATGTCTTCAAGAATCTTTGGATGGACCAGTAGGCACTAGTACATGATGGCAATATCAGTTCAATATTCACTATTGAATTGTAAAAGAGTTGATGCAACCCAGACAATGCTGCCAAGCTTCCTGGCGGGATTCAAACCCTGGACCTCTTGATATCAAGAATACACGGAACATCCAGGAATTTTCAAAGGGCAAAAGCCACATAGCTACTCTGAATATGCAAGAGACTTCACTCAAAATATTGATTTCAATTCAAGGTCTTTCGGGATTTAAGGGAGGAAGGGTGAAACCCTTGAGAACGCCTATACCTGCAGAGTGAAATGTGGTAAACCCTGAACAGTCATGCCTCTGATCATCCATGGATATTGTAAATAATGGTGGCAAAGCTGGGTCTCCAATGGGTGAAACAAGAGCTTTATCACTAGTTTTTCAATATTGGGATGTTGACCACAATAATAAAATACTCACCATGTCCTTTCTGGAACTTTAGCTGAATGTATTTGCCGAATCTGCTGGAGTTGTCATTCATGTTGGTCTGAGCATTACCGAAGGCTTCCAGAAGAGGATTCACCTGATAATAAGTCATTGTAATAATTGGTAAATTATTCATGGGATTTGAAATAGTCTGTTACAGTTTTCAATAGATGTTATCACCAAATGTTAAACGGTGCAGTACACTCAAGTAGAAAGTGTCAACATTTCTTGAGATGGGAATAACATTGGTGATCCAGGTTAGAAAATATGTAAGTCTGAGGTCACTGACTTACCAAATTTTACCTTTGACTTGCCCAAAAAATCACCTAAAAGTCACTAACTTTCTTCCTTTTAAACAATCAACTATCATATTTGGGAATTTTTCCAGACAAAACTTTGTGACTCCGTAGAGAAAATGCTGTAAGTCCATGACATGTTAAAGATTTTTCCCTGATTAAAGACATATCAAGGAAATAATAAATGTCACTTTCGACAAATGTCAGTGTTTTCGGAAAAGGTCCTTTACCTGAAGAATCTGTTGTTCCAGCTGCATGTTGACGTTAGGGTTTCCAGCACTGCCATGACACAGACTGATGAGCTGCTTGATGATGAGCTTCGTACTCTCCGTCTTCCCGGCACCGCTCTCCCCACTGATGAGTATACACTGGTTGCTAGGGAGACGACCCCCCATCCCCAGGAGAGACTGGTAGGCCAGGTCCGCAATTGCAAAGATGTGCGGCGGCTTTGAGCTCTTCTTCGACATTCGGTACTGGTTTGATACCTGACAGTCAAAAAGTGCTGTTGTGAATGTTGTCATGATTTTGGTTTGAATTTTCAGTGCTGATTTTGATACTCGTATTTTGACTTTTTGAATAAAGGTCGATTTAGTATACCGGTATGCGACTTTTGTCTCTTAACATCATTACTTTACAGCAACATGGAAAACAGGTAAATTGATGATGAAGTTAACTGTCATTCCAATTGATTTCACTTTCTATACTAGTTCAAAACATGGTTGGTAAATAATGCTACAATGACTGTAAGCATTAATTTGTTTTACACTTTCTAATTTCTGGTTTGATGCCACATATTTGAAAAGTGAATTACTGTTTGCAACCATATAAATCCAAGAGACATCACCACAATGAAGCCTTTTTTCTGCATTTCCCTACCCTTACAACCGGTATGCTTAAAGCCAAACAAGGCGACATCGCTAATATATTTATATATTTAAACATATATTTTTACATATTTTGTAAGAATTTCAGTGCAGTAGAGGTCGAGAAAATTACAATTTGAATTCCATAGAGACAGTGAGGTTTTGAGGCTTTTTTCCAAGTAAATTTCACTTCTTTCACGGCTTGTATTTTTGCAACCTGTCTGTAACCTGCAAGCATTGGCTGGAACTGAAATTCAGTGTAGCATTGCACCCAAATCTTGCTGAGTGTAACAGTTCTCTACTGCAAATAAGTTGCCAAGCTGACAAAGGAAAGTTGTATCAAGAAAAACACTACACAGTTGTTTGATGTTATTTTGATTAGAAGCAGAATGCCTGAATGAATTATCCACTTTTGTTTGATGTCTATAAAACACTTTTCATCATATTACACCTTACTCCATCATGAATATAGAAGAATTTGATAATAACAATGAACTCTAATAAGCAACAGAATCCTGAAATAACTGTAAAACTATAACGTTACCAATTAGTCAGACATAAAGTTATGATCATACTCACATCCTTTCCGTATATTCCTAGATCCTTGAAGGGGTTGACTGCTATCAAGATGTCACCAACATATGTCTGGAGAAAGAAAGGATAAAATTAAAAGTTCAGTCCAACAGTCTTCAAGCCAATTTGTTCAGTATAATTCAAGGTGAGGTGAGGTGAGGTGAGGTGAGGTGAGGTGAGGTGAGGTGAGGTGAGGTGAGGTGAGGTGAGGTGAGGTGAGGTGAGGTTTCAAGAGTATTTAATTTATATGACGACTGCTGGTATTATTTCAGGGAGAAAGCCAGCAAAGCTATTGTGGTTATGCATTGCAGTGAAACCTGCGAACCATTGGCGGTACTGCGCTGAAATTCAGTGCAGTATTGCACCCAAACCTTACTGCATGTAGAATAGTTGTCTACAGCAGACAAACTTGCTGAGCCCCTGGCAGGATTCGAACCCCAAACCTCTTGATCTGAAGCCAGACGCGCTAACAACTGCACTAATTCCCGCCCCCTCAGATTCGAATCGGAACATCAAAATTAATTCACAGTTCATTAAATTTCTGATGATGCAAAAAGATTAAAAATATAAAATGTGACATAACATGTGTATACAAATATTTATCTTTCTTTGACTTAAATGAGCCAAGAGTGAAATATAAACATTTCTACCTCATGAGATGAGATAAACATGATATTCTACTATTTATTCATTATTTCTGAGTTTTATGTTGAAATGTTCAATGCTAAACTTTGCATTGGATGTGAAATTTCAGTTTCTGCACATGTAAAATGCTGTTGCATGATTTTCATTTAATTGAAACAAGTAATTATCACATATTTGGTGATAGGATATAAATATGCAAGTTGTTTCATTGGAAAATATGGAAAGAAATTATCGGAACTTTAATCAGCCCATGCAGTCTTTGTATGCTTTGAGTATATCACTGACAAGGATAAATGAGCAATATAAATAGTCTATTTAATTTTGACACATATGAAAGCCAAAAAAGATTTTGAAAAATAATCAATGGTTCTTTAATACCATTAGAAACTACATCTTGTCAGTCAACATTTGCTGTTTATCTACCCTTGACCTTCTAACATTCTAAAGCACTTGTCACTTGTTATCTGTGCTTCTACCTTCATGGCTACCCCATTTTCCTTCAAAGGAGGTTTCGGGATATTTTTTGTGGAAACAATATTCCCATTTACACACATATGCTATTAATACATGATTCAAACACAGCAAAATAAAAGATATTTATGAAGTAAATATTTTGATTACTTTATATTTCACAACTTGATAAAGACAAGGGCACATTTGTTGAAAAATAATACAATGAGAACTGAAGCCATTCATCGCAATTGCGAGTGGGGAAAACTTTGCTACGGCCAAACAGCATATTGTTTATTAGTTTGATTATATGTTATGTGTTACTATGTGAATATTCTATCATGTATATGTTTCATTGTTAAAAAACGGTAACATTGGGTTAAATATAGCATGCTTTCATTTCACATAATGCCAAGAACCCAAAATGGTGGATGCTGCCAATAGATCGGTGATAGAACTTTCCCTTTAAACTTAACTTTCTGAACATACTTCCAACAGAAAAAATGTTATAACTATTGTTTATGCAACATTTAAAATTATGAGAAATATTGCAAATGTTAGACGAAAAATTGTGCCCATCATACACAAATATTTTCCTTGCCAACATACACAATCACAACATTATAATATCATTAACATTTTGAGGCAAAACAAACAATCTCTAATGTTTGAATATAATATGATTTAGGCATATTTGGTAATGTGTTAAACTCTCAAAATGTAGCAAGGAGGGTGTAAGGAAAAAACTGGGGGTAAGAGCCCTTAAATGTTAAATGCTTCAACAGCCAAATGAATTTAAACATCCTAAATAAAGAAAACACATTTCGGTGAATCCAATTGATTCTTTGTACTTGACAAAAGCTTTCAAATATTTTTCCTGTACATATTACACTTCCTTTCAAGTTTTCACACTGATTATCAAAAGTGTGTTAATTTCTACATTTTATAGATATAAAAGAATAGAGGTTACTAAAAGGGAGGGTTCTGTCGCCGCTTTCAATAATAGTTCACTTGTATCATGGCTTCTAGTATTATTGCAGGGAGAAAGCCTGTACACTATTGTGGCTTTTCACTGCGATGAAACCTGCAAGCATAGGCTGGAACTAGAGAATGGTACAGCACTGAAATTCAGTGTAGCACTTCACCCAAACCTTACTGCTTGTAGAAGGTTCTCTACAGACAAAGTTACTGAGCGGGATTTGAACCCCCAGGCCTCTTGATCCAAAGTCAAACGCGCTAGACACTGCAATATCCCTTCCCCGAGAGCAAACTGGATCTATTTGGTTTATAAGGCATGATTGTAAGGTAGTGCTACCAAGAATTATCCCCCACTTTATCAAAGAGACTTAGAAATAGATTTGAACAATCTAAGTTTTTAAACTATACTAGTGGTACATTAATTGTAGGTGATATCAGATAACACAAATCTCAGGATATATTTAAGCCTTTAAACCTATTCAGGTTATTTTGACCTGAAGGCAAGACAAAATATGTTACTAAATTAAAGGTGCATCAATTGTGTTTTATAAAATTTTATTTGGCTTTTATACTTTCCAACTCACCATATATGTTGTTTACAGTACAAATAAGTTCACTCAGCTTGCATATTCATCCCAAATAGCTAAATATATCATAATTACTAGTTTCTAATTAAAATCGAGTAACATCATTATGCATGTGTAGAAACCGAAACTGCACGTCCCATTTACATGCACAGTAGTTATGTGACCTATTAAACATTTTCAACTCCAATTTGTTATTTTGCATGTTAGGGATAAGATTCCAAAATTACGTTTGACTCATTGGCGCGCTTCAATCATGACGCATTGTCCGGTTTTCAATCAGAAATCACTACTTTAACCTTCATATCGTCAATATACTATGTCAACTATAATCATCAAAATTGCAGTTTTCGGTAACAGTCGGTACTTCTCGATAAAGAAACACCACTTATAATATTTGAAATATGTGACCCTCAACAACATAATGGATCAAATTATGATAAAGGGTCCATTTTTCAAAGTTCTCTTAGCGCTAAGATAGTCGTAAACCAAGGTTAATGAATGGTACACGACCAAGCGCTGATACAGCTTCCAAAATATACTCAGCTCAGTCGACAGTTTTTGTATTTGAAAGCCCAGAAAAGTAAATGAAAATCAACATCTAAAGAATGCTGAAATGCATTTCTAAAGTGTACTTTGCCTTTTATGGGATATACAGTTAAAAAAAGATCATTTTGAAATTTGACCTTGAGTCAACTTGAATAGGGAAGTCCTATCTTCCAACCATCTAAATTCAGTCTTAGTACAATGATTCTTTTGTTAAATATGTTGGGAATCTAGTAAAAGCTAGCTGTAACGTAGACAAACTAGAGTGTTTCAGTGGTTACACAAGTACTGAGGAGGAAGTGTGTAACACATAGCGCTTCGTACCTATATGCGTACAGTTTGGACTACGGACAAAATTGACAATGGTTAAATTTTGTGATATAAATATCAGTAGACTTCAGGGGTAGAAACTAACTTCAAACCTATGGTAGCCTGCAGGGCTAGTCGTTTTGATTTCTACTAGCCCAATACAAGTATCACTAGCCTGTATCTTCTAGTAATCAAACAATAATAAAACTTTCTGTTTTAACTACAATGGCAAGTATTTTCCCTACTTCAATTATTCACATCTGATATCGTTGCTGAAAAGAACAAGAATCTCTAGTCATATTTTGAGTATTTCATAAGGATTCAGAAATTTTTAAAGGCCAACAGGGCTAGTAGAAGCTAACATTTACTAGCCCGGTGTCATTTTTACTAGCCTCGGGCCGAAGGACTAGTGTTAATTTCTAGCCCTGGTAGTTATAATATCTTGATACATATGATAAAGGTATTCTTGCAGATTTCAACTTAACTTTTTATTTGTTTGAAAGATTTTTTTTAAACATTGATATCATACCCTTTTTGCAGAAATTCTGTCATAAAACATAATGTACAAATAAAAAAAGTTATTATTATCCTCACTATTGAGAATTTCTTAATAATTTCTTTATTATGAATATATACCTTTCAGAGTGTATGCTTAAGGTCAATGAAATTAATTAATTAGGATGTCATATCAATTGAATCACAAGAAAGGAATATTGTTTTCCTCATTATAATATTTTGAATAATGAACTAATTAGTAATAACGATTCTCAGTGACAAATTTACAGGAATTAAAGATCTATCATATTCCAGGTCTGGGGTTCACCCTTTATACACTAGAGAAAATCTCACTGACTTCATAGTGACAGAAATATTAATACTGTGAAAGACAAGACAAAGTTTCTGATAATGAATTTGAATGACACCAAGTGAAAGAAATATATAAATGACTTAACAGTTTGACTGAACGACACCTGAATATAATAAAGGTGAGCTGCACACAGAAGAAATTAATCATTGTAAGTTGCAGCAGGACTTTGAGTGACAGTGATATATACCTATAGACAATGTATAGCAATAACAATATAGCTACACTATTTATATTTCTTCTTGAGTAAAGCCAAACCTATTGTGAAAATTAAGTCACTAATTCATTGACATGTTTATTTTATTTTTCTGTTTGAATATATTCTCTTATTTCAAATTATTTAATTGACACTATTTAATTCGGCAATAATGATGTAATTGACAAAAGAATTAAAGGACCAGTATATAAAATTTGAAATATTTAAAATTTATATTAAATAATCAAATTCAAATAATATATAAATATTGAAAATAAGGGTCCCTAATTTATTTGCGGAGAGTAAATGATAAAGGGGAATAATTTCCACTGTTTGTTATTTTATTATCCTCTATTAAATGAACACCAACACCTGAATCAGCCAACAGGTGAACTGAATACAAGAGAAATTAATCATTATAAGGTGTAACAGGACACTGAGAATGACTGACAGTAATATACAGCAATACACGACGTGACCTCTATTGCCTCTAGACATTCAGTTGTTTTGATGAGCATTACAATACCATACCTGTCAACTCTCATGCATCCTGATTCCTGCGTGAGACTCACGCATTTTACCTCAATCTCAAGCACTCACGCATGGCCCATAAATACTCACGCATTTCTGACCACTAGAATTTTTTTTTTTTTTTAAACGAAATTTACTAGAAATTAATGAATATTTAGTTAAGATTGAAATAAAGTTGAATGTGCTTAAGAAATGTTGTTTTTTATTTAATGTTTGAGGTAATATTGCTTCACACCTGTTGAATATTATGATAATTTTAGTAATTTTGTTAATGTTCAATGATGGTTATTGACTTATCTTTTGAGTTAAAAATCATTCCCTTATTAAGCTAAAAACCATAATTTATTGACGTCAGAAAACAATGGTCTGACGCAGTGAATTGGCTTATGACGGGAACAACGCCCTGGACCTGACCGGGGGCTGCGCCCCCTGGACCCCAGCTTCTCACTCATTGCATCCCTCAGGGGTTGACAGCTATGCAATACTAGGGTTATAACTCACCTGGATCTTGAGATCTTGGCTCTACGTGTTAGGATGAGATTAAGTATGATTTTTTAAAATGTTTTTAAACATTTCATGTCATTGTCTAAACCATCAGCTCTTATTATTTGTAATAATTAAATTTGTCAAAAACAAGAAAAATCTTTTGTGTGTTTTTAATTATGATAATATGTCTTAGGAATGTAGCATTACACTTTTGCTTTGGCTTGGTACGTATTGTGGTACAGAACCCTCGGCTCTGTACATTTTGGTTTCGGTACAAAACCCTTGGTTCAGTACATTTTGGTTCGGTACAGAACCAAGAAGCAACAAACTAAAGTCACAAATTGTCACAATTTTTCTTTAAAATCAAATAAAATTAGCATAAAGAGAAAAAAACTTAAAATATGAATAACATTTTATGAAATTAATTACATCCAAAAAAAGGGTCGTTTTCACGCCGAGCGGCCGCTAGGATCCACCTGTCACCACAGCAACACCATGACGTCATAAGCCAATTCACTGCGTCAGACCATTGTTTTCTGACGTCAAATTATATCAGTCACTGGTCGCAGTGAAAATATAAGTTATTTTCACTGTAGCTTGATAGACAGTTTATTTCACTGATAAATCCCAGTATTTCATTGCTCGTCATATAATACTTTGATGCACAGTGCACTGAACTGAAAGCAATATACTGCGGTTCAACTAATGTAGTTGTGAACCTCATATTTCTATGAATTCACATTCTGTATATATTATATATATTTTTTGTCATTTCAATTTTCATCGAAAAAATGATAATTATTTTTATTATGATTTAGATGCTAAGCAATGCGAAATAAACCCTAACTTTATCAGAGATAGACTTATAGTTAATGTGTTAACATGTGACTTTATGTGTAACTGTGTTTCTTTATGTTATGAAAGCATTAGATTAATATACTTTACAAGGAAACATTTGTTAACAAATTGTTATTAAATGTTGTTATATCACCATGTTTGAGGACAAAGGAAAGAAATATTCAAATATATAACATATTTAAAAGTTAATACAGTAGTGTGTAATATTCATACTCTGAAGGTCCTATGGGTTAAGCTGGCAACTTTATAAAATGGTTATATTTGGCATCATATTAGCTGACCTTTTTCGGACGAGTTGCTTCCAGGATTCAAACCCCCACCTTGAGAATCAGGCGTTAATCGCCAGCCCTGACTGTCCCAATAGCTTATCCATTCGGCCACCATGACCTCCATGTTTGTCAACAAGGTATTAAAGTTGAATTAAATGTCCATTTATAATAATTATCTCATTAATAATATTGCCACATTGAGTATTGGTTAAATAGACTCTGAGAGAATTTAAAGAAAAAAACACAAGGATATGTCTAAATAATATTTAAACTCAAAGGATAAACAGATAAATATAAAATCCCATATGTATATATGCATTGGTAAGAAACACTGACCCAAATAACAGACAATATACAACAGACAAACGAAAACGGTGTAAAGAAATATTACTTCCTAGTTGAGAAATGACGCATAGCTCCTTTAAGTTTTGTCTTCAAACACAACTTTCAATTCCAAACAGGTCGTACACATTTGACGAAGTACCCTCTTTACTCACTTTCGTCTGATATACATTTTAACTGAGTAATACGGGGCCGAACTTCCAGATATTTCACTCCAAACCGCTTTCAACGAAATGGATTGAAATCCACCCGTCACGGTCGCTAACGCTAAGGATCGTAAATTAACTTGGCATCAACACTGCACTTACGTATATTTTCCCTTTCCTATATCTCTCCCGTAATTCTCCAAGTAGAATTTGTTCATCGAGTTTAGCAAGGGTTGTAAGATCTTCAACTTCTCCAACGGGCGGTCTGCTATCCATGTTTACAGCTGAAGTGATTTTCGCTGTCTTACCCGATCATCGAAGTGGGCTGGGTTGACCGACTGCACGCGGGGCTATAAATAGAGTCAATACAATTGAATTCAACACGAGCTGTGACGTCACGACTGAGGTATGATCTTGAATGACACATATAAATTATACTTAGCACCTGTGTTTCTTAATCATCGTTCATTCTGCGAGTTAAAATGTCGGAGGTAAAGTTTGACGTCAGTGGAGTATCAACATGTTTCTCAATTTCATGTGCTTTGTTGAATCATTTAAATAATGGGTCATTTGTTATATACCATATACGGTTATAGATATCAGATAACTTTGTTTACCAACACGGAAATCATTTACGTGTATATGAAATATGATATTGATGGCAGTGCAGATTATTAATTGGTTCCTTAATCTGTTTAGTTTATTTAATAATTCGAACCAGCATTTTATCTTTATAGATGGTATGTCCTTCAGACTCCGTGCTCTAGTTCATCTAATATAAACTCGTATACGGCCTGCGAAATTATAGTCTAGTTGTAAACTGGACTATTCAAAGCCTAGATCAAAATATTCAATTGACGACCGACCCAGTCTAAAATATTAAAGCAAGTCTAGACGTCTCGCTAGGAATCAAGGCGTCTTTAGGGCTCAATTACTTGAACTGTTTGTAAGCTATTGTTGTTGATACGGAACAAACTTATTTCATACACTAAATGTTGGTTTATTTTATAGGTAGAGATCAATTAGGATATACGATCATGTGAAAGCTTACTATTTACTTAAATTAAATGACGTGATCATTATTTGTGAAATGTAAAGTTTATTGAATCCAAGTTTAGGATGAAAATATAGTTTATAAAGGTCGTCATCGAAAAACACAGAATTACAAATGGGTAGCCTACTCTGATTTGAATGGTTGCTTCTATTAACAGAAACTGTTGTCAGTTTGTGAATGATAGCCAAGTTACGGTTCATATGTCTGGGAGGGCAGAGGTCACCAAACTGTAATACACAAGATAAAAACACGTACCTGTCCTCGTATCGCCCCATATCGCCTACACCACTGTGAAATCTAATTTATGGATGAGTGCACATGCCACGTGCATCCTGATCTGAAGCAAAATTTACTCTTAAATTATTTAAGTTTAAAATACTTCTCTACAGTTACATTTCATAAAACTTGGCAAAATCTAGATCTCCGGTTCACTGATGTCTGTTTTAAGCTTAAAGTTTGTGTGCATAATTGGTATGATGTACATCACTAAACTTATCATAGTATTCTATATTCAGAAAAAGGTATTCCCGGTAAATTATTCAATGGTACATATGATATGTACTATAATGTACAAACCGCTGTTATCCAATGTGTCAATATCAAATCATGTTGATTCTTTGAGCGGTGTGAAGCAAGGGTGTGTACTTAGCCCGTTACTATTATCCTTGTTTGTTGAAGAACTAAAAAATTATGTTATATGATTCAAATGTCAGGGACTTTTGGATATATTGTTGTTGTTTTTATGCAGAAGATTTATGTTTGTTTGATGACAGTGTTATCGGTTTGCAGCGAAAGCTTAAGTGTTAAATGGGGATATGTTTGCCTACATTTTAATTACGAAATTGAATTCTTGTGGAATTTTGACAATGGTCTCTTAATATAGTTTATTTGGTCAGTAACAAAAGTAATATTTGAATATATTTGAGGCGAAGATTTTACTTCAAGGTTGTGCATTGTGTACAGCATTGTGTATATCGTGTATCTGTCAAGCTATTACTCATCATATCCGTTCCCAGGAATCTCCATAGTTTCCCACACCATGGTGAACAGTTGGGTATTCAGCGGGGATATCGGTCTAAAACTTCGACTCTGAAAACAATATTGAAAAGGCGCCTGTTTTCAGAAAATCCCATTTCTCATAGGTTAATTTTCAATATTTAAAAAAAAAGTGGTGTTTCATGAATACATAACTTTTTCAGAGTCTGAGTGTAAGACTACGGGAATATCACAAGAACTCTATATCATGATTAAAACATAGGTAAAGAAATACCATATATCGAAGTCGTAATTAAAACGTAGATAAAACGTAGGTAAAAAATACCCTTTATATAATATATATAGAGTATCGAGATAGACGACATAGAGTTCCTGTGGGGAATATGGACGAGGGAGGTCTTTCAGTTGCCCATCAACGTTGGGCAGTGAAATTAAACAGTCTGGTTAAAACCGACGGTTTTCTGCGGAAGAAAATTGCAAAATAGTGCATCTACCGGGATACGAACTCGTATCGTTCGGAGGTTTCCACGCCAAACCGTCTGATAGCAGCACGTACGTAGACTCCAATGTTCTTGTGGCGAGGAATCTACAGAACCTGTTCGTAGCGCGCGGTAGATACATTATTTTGCAAATTTTATTCCTCGGAACAAGGTCGATTTCAATCAGGCTGTGAAATTCGACACACTGAATGCAAATTTTCCTTCACTAGCAGACTTGTTTGGTATGACAATGATAAGAATCTAATCACGTGAAACTCAATGGACATTCAGTTTGGAAAATAAAATTCAGTAAATAATTTCGCTAGTTATTGTTTACGTTTTCGCATGTAAATTTGATAACTTTTCGTTAAAAGAATTTTAATTTTCTCACTGTTAACTATATGGGTACCCAAGTTTTCTTTCCTGAAAAGTGTAGCTTCTTTGTAAAAGTAATAAAAATTTGTTTACATAATCGGTGTCAAAAGAACTACGTACATATTACTGCAGGGGTTCCCCAGAGATCTGTCCTTGGTCCTTTTTTATTCCTTGTGTATATCAATGATTTACCCGATAACTTGCAAAACGTCACTAGATTGTTTGCTGATGATGCATCACTCGGAGCTGCTGGAAAAAATTTATATTCTGTTGAAACTTCTCTTAACAATGACTTAGTCCAATTACACGAATGGGCTAACAAATGGTTGGTTAACTTTAACCCCAATAAGACTAAATTCATGCTATTTAGCCATAGTAATAGTCATCAAGTACCTAGATAAGTATTCAATAATGATCAACTGGAACGTGTACATCAACATAAACATCTTGGCCTTATCTTCTCGGACAATACTAAATGGTCCAATCATGTTGATCTTTCCATAGAAAAGGCTTCAAAACTAATCTCTTCTCTACGTGTGTTAAAGTATGTTTTGAATAGAAGTATTTTATCACGTATGTATGACATGTATATTCGACCCATTTTGGAATATGCTTCTGAGGTCTGGGATAACTGTTCGGATGTTTTGTGTGACAAACTTGAAAAGGTCCAACTTGAAGCTGCAAGAATTGTAACTGGCTTACCAAAGTTTGCTTCAAGAGATAGCTTATACAAAGAAACTGGTTGGTTGCCTTTAAAAATTAGACGTGGAAATAAGAAACTTTGTACTTTTTACAAAATTATTAATATACAAGCTCCAGATTATCTGATTAATTTACTTCCACCAGCCACTGAAACTATTTCTCATTACAACTTGCGTAACAAATCAAATTTATCTATTCCAAAATTTCGAACTGCAGTCCTTCAAAAGTCTTTTATTTATGACTGTGCTTATCTGTGGAATAATCTTTCCTCGAAAATAAGATGTTCAAATTCATTATCGTCATTTAAAGCAAAATTATCTGAAAAAGAATGTAAAATCCCAAAATATTTTCTATTCGGCGATAGGAAGATGAACATTATACACAGTAAGTTAAGAAATTCTTGTAGTTCCCTAAACGGTGATCTGTATCGTGTCAACTTATCTGAAAGTAAATCTTGCATTTGTGGTGCTTTAGTTGAAGATGTTTATCATTTCTTCTTGAGATGTCCAAGACATGCTGATCTTCGTTTATAATTAAAGCAAAGATTTTCTAATTTAAAGGCAGAATTTGATATTAATACAATCCTGTATGGAAACCCAAATCTTCCACAAACAGTCAATGAAAACATATTTCACCATGTTCATAAATTCATTGGAAAGAGTCAACGGTTCAAATAATGCATTAATACTAATGTACGTATTTACCATATTCAAAGTGCATTTTGTCATAAGAATAACATTTCCAATTGTGTGTTGCCTTAAAATAATGTATATTACATGTTTACCCACTTCGTCACTTGTAGATTTCTTACTTTCTTGTTATGTATTCTAGCTTTGTAAAATAGTTGTTGATTACCTGGAGAGGGCTTCTATAAGTTTCACAACTTGTGCCCAAATCATTTCTTAAATGAATAAAATATGTTTTCAATCAAAACAAATTCTGTCAGGGAACTTCAAATTGGATAAAAATTATTTGCGGTTTGAAAAGACTGAATTGTAGCGATATCAGAGAGATTTTCCAGCCGCTTCAAAGACAATGACATGATACTGCATCAGAATAAAATCATGGGTATATACATCATATTCTCTCCACAAAAGAATTACCGAATTCATATCTACCCATTTTTTACGAACGTGAGTTAATTCAGTAGGGAGATAATGCCTACATACATACAATAACTTTAATCGCCGAGAGAAAACGATTGTTGCATGAACTACTGAAGATATTGAGGGAATTTTAGAGGCGCTTCAATGACATAAATAGTTGTTTGTTTACAATTGTTTGTTTATCTGTATCCATATAAAATACCAGAAATTCAAACAAGACCTATTTTAGAGTATAAGGATATCAAGATGATGTCTAAGGAGCTTCAAACATTAAGCAGGGATAATTTTCCTAATAACCAATATAAAACATACCCGAGTGCTACAGTGAATTGAATTAACAATCTCATTGCGCGATTTCATTACAAATGAATATATATAAGCAAATTTAGATAATACACTGAAAACGTACATAATGTAAAAGTTAAAAGTTCATGGTTTATATTTTAGATATTCTTAAAAAATGACATACTGAAGATTAACTTTCATATAAGTTCATTTTCGACCGGTTTCACAACATAGTGTTCATCAGGGAAACTTATACATTGTGTTGTTAATGATGCAGCGTCAATAATGACAAGGGATGTAATTCATGACGTCATATGCATACCACAATATGCACATGATGAACATTATGTTGTGAAACCGGTCGGAAATGAACTTATATGAAAGTTAATCTTCAGTATGTCATTTATTAAGAATATATATATACAAGTATACAGTCACGAATATTCAAAAGTCCAAAAAACGCAGAGCCATTTTTACATATTCGTTATATATTCCAATTTGTGATTTTCTTATTTTCCACCTGATGAAGGAGTGAGTATATACATGAACGTAGAAATTGTTATCCAGAAAATCCCCCTGTTCTAATCTCATAGCGTGGCTTCCGAGTTCAATGTACAAGACATATATAAAACCAAAATCCGTTTGGAGTGACTTACAATACTGATTAAACACTCGATAGAACAGGATATGAAGTCAGGTGACACTTCCTTAGAGTGAGATCCTTCTAAAGAAATGCGTCACAAAACACACCACTGCAGGTAAGATTAATTCTAAAGATAACACCGACTCGTTTCACTCTTTAGACCGTGCACGTGTACTGTATTTCCTCTAATAAGGGCGGGGCGGTGGTTAATCGACCTAAAGATGAATAAAAGCCGGGTCTCTACTAGGAACCAGGGTCTGCTTTCACAAAGCAGTTTGGTGATCGTAAGTCACTAAAATAACCTTAGTACAATGTTAAAGAATGGGAGTTAAGGTTAATCCTAGTAAAGGCTGGTTTGTGAAAGGAGGCCCAGGTTTATTTCACACCAATGATTTCCCAATACTAGATACACATGTACATCTCTATTTAAATGTGCTCTACCACGTTACATCCGGTTTATGTCAAATGGCTTGGAGTTTGTGTCATTCTAAAACAATTTTATCAATTATGTGTTGGATAAAACTCGATACAGAGGTTATGCTGGGGATTCTAAAACCCGAGGTAAGAAACTGAGCCAAGCTTGAGGTCTTACTTACCCGAAGTTTTCTTACTGAGGATTTTCAATCTCACGAGGTAATGTTCTTTAACTAACTTAGATACCGTAAAATGTAAATGTGAGCTCTTCTCGTATATTGAGGTTTTCTTACAGCAGAAAACCGAGGAGTAGTCGTGTGTCCAATTAATAAACCGTCAAATATCAAAATATATATTTCATAATTTTTAATTCCCAAACATTACGTTATAAAGCGTATGTCTCCCGGTCTAGCGTTATATTGAGGCAGAGACGGTATGAATACGAAGAAAGGAAATCAGCTTCGTCGCTGCTTTGCTTGGAGGTAGAGCGTCCGATTAAACAGCGACGGGTTGAGAGTTCGATTACATCTACACTTTGAAAAAGTTAGCTTTGTTCTCTTTTCAATAATAATTATGAATAGAGTTGTGACAATAATTGGCCTGAAAATAATTCTCAGTCTCATTAAGGTATTAATTTCATACTAAAAACTCTTCCCTGGTCTTAATTTCGAATGTCAAACTTCATTCTCAAGAGAAAAAACCCATAAGGGGGTTAAAACAAGACACCTCTAAAACAATAAGCAAAAAGCCTGACAAGTTTCTAACTGAGATTATCACATGTATCGGCGAATCTGGTCAAAGCTGCAAATAAATTAAGGACCGGACCTGAAATAAACGCCGGGGGTAAGACCCCTTATTGTAAATAAGGACCCGGGTCCCTATTAGAAGAAATACGGTATAACAGTTCAAAGGTCATTTTAGCAGGTCTTGTATAGAGTTACAAATAGCGCAAGATAGACACGCTTGCCTATAGATCACAATATGGGCGCTTGAGTGTAATGATGGAAAATAGGCTTTGTAACGCTACCATTGATTGGTTTCATCTAAATGCCTTATTGTTCATATGGCGCTATATAACAACAGGAATATTTTCTTGATAACAACTTCTTTAATGTAACATCGTTATATTTGGGAGAACACTACCTTCAATAGTACAGATTCTTGTACTTTTTCGGACCGAGTCCCATGTGGGATTCTTAACGTTTCCGAGTACATACTCACTCCTTCATCAGGTGAAATGTAAGGAAATATGATACATTTATATAGCAAACAAAACAATGGTGAGGAAACTCAATCAGGGAGATTATCATGCATGAGAATGGTATACAATGGGGATTTGTTATACAAACATGAGAGGGGTAAAGCATGATAATGGTATACGGGGAGGATTTGCAATACAAACACGAGGGGAGTAAGTACTTGATTGGT
Source organism: Gibbula magus (assembly GCA_936450465.1). NCBI lineage: Eukaryota > Metazoa > Mollusca > Gastropoda > Trochida > Trochidae > Gibbula > Gibbula magus. Next base: position 96,922,444 of record OW388289.1, on the reverse strand, counting down.
GGATAAACAATGGCCTGTAGGCTTTACTGAAAATGTAAATGAACACACATGATGAAATACATTGTTTACAATGTTGTAAGTCCCTTTTGGATGGTTTACACAGACAATTGTAAATCCTGTCAGGAGGAATTACAATGATTGTAAACCCTGAAATATTTGCTAAGATGACGGATTGGAAGCAAACATCTGAATAAACTATCTTAGACTAATTTTGAAAAAATTCTCTAATATATATAACAAATTATGAACAGCAAATGTTTCGAAGAAAGTGCGTCTCGACCCCGTATCCACTAACACCTGTAGTTCATGTGCTAGCGCTTTAGTCTACTGCGCCAACGAGGCAGATGAGATGCTACCGTACAAAAGCAACTTATGTAGCGCGGATGTACCCAAACAAGGATTTTATGAACGACTCTATTTACAAGGGATCCTCAATATAACGCGATAACAAAATCTGTTTTACATTTAAAAACGGTTGATAATATAGAGAAACCATTCTACCTCGGATATGGTAAGGTTGTAGACCCTGATTGGCAGGAAAAACCCTCAGATGCTTCGCATTCTCGGGTTTTTCCTTCCTACCAGGGTCCACAACCTTACCATATCCTCGGTATCATGATTTCTCCTTATATTAAAGTATGGATTTTACAACTTCTTTATAGTTAATAAATACAACGGGTGAATTCATTTTTTTAACTTCCCCCCCCCCCCAAAAATAAAAAAAATATGAACATTTTGTGAGGCCTCTGATATGGGTATCAGCTACAATCATGCCAAATTTCATGCTTGCATCAAGATGTGCACAATTCAGTTGGAAAATTGCCTTTACCCGCTGGGCTACACCGAGAACTTCAGCAAATGTGTACCGTTTTACATAGCGCATGTCACATACAGAAATAGAAATAACACGTCTTTTTTAGTTATTACTTGATTAATATATGTAATTCTAACATATGTTGAAGTATTTGTGTATTTTACAACTTGATGACGAGTGATATAATAATCATACACACTGAATTATAGTGAAAATGCGCATCATATTTAGATTTATGTTACTCACAATACTATCTGCAATGAATGGAAAGAGCTATCTGAATCAATGTTTACACGGGAAGATATATATCCACGTGCGTTGTCATAGCAACCACGTGCAATTTACAATCAAAACTATGAATGATCTCGTAAGCATAGTAATTCTGTAAACATAAATCATTTCTCGAAACAATGAAAAAATGTCAATTCTGTTATGTATTTAGTTCCACACATAATATAGAAGAAGAAGAAGAAGAAAAATTAGTTTATTAAAGTGTCACACTTTGCATTTATACATATTACAGGCAATTTATAATCACAGCAAATTAAAAAGCAAAGTCCAGCCTACATAGGCTTACGAGACACAATAAACAATAAAATATTACTGATAGATAAATAGTATTATTAAAATATTATAAAATAAGTAGGGACATACACACACATACACACACACACACACACATACACAAATACATAATTATGTACATATATATTACATAATTAAATAGGTATTAGGGGGGTATAAACTTTATTGGTGAAGACTACGTTTGTACATTTTGCATAAAGTGGCGGCAAGAGATTGGGAAAATAGGTCATTTAACATTATATAAGTAAGCTTATCAAACGGTTGCATGGACAGAAATGTTGGCTCAAACTGGGCTATTTTAGAGAAAAGATCATACCTTAAATCGGAGTAAAATGGACAAGCAATTAAAAAATGACATTCATCCTCGACAACATTAAAATTACAATGTTTACATATACGATTTAAAAGAGGGGTAGTTGGGCGGGTAAAGCGACCAAGTTCGATTTGGAGGGGCAGGATACCACAGCGAAATTTAGCTAAAATACTACGGTGTTCCCTTGGGGAGATATATTTAAAGGTGCATCCATTGTGTTTCAAATTTTTTTATACGTTCCAACACACCATATGTGCTGTTTACAATACAAATAAATTCACTTAGCTTGCATATTCATCCCCAATCGCCAAACATATCATAATTACCATTTTCCAATTAAAATCGAGTAACATCATTATGCATGTGTAGAAACCGAAAGTGAACGTACTATTTACATACACAGTAGTTATATGACCTATTGAACATTATTTACCAAATTCATTATTTTGTCTGGTGTAAATAAGATTCCAAAATTACGTTTGACTCATTGGCGCGCGCCACACGCAGTGCATTGTCCGGTTTTCGATCAGAAATCACTACTTTTACCTCCATATCGTCAATATACTAAGTCGAGTATCATTAAAATGGTTGTTTTCAGTAACAGTTGGTACTTCTCGATAAAATAAGACCATTTGTCATATTTGACCCCCAACAACACAATGGATGTACCTTTAACATAATTTTCAGTGAGTGGTGCAAGTTTAAAAGTGCGATATGTGCGTAATTTGTTACCGTTAAAATTGCCGTTGTCATTCCATAAATTACGAAACCATTTCGTGTTATCATATTTTAACAGCATATCTTTGACAACGGCAAGACTAAACTGATTATCGGTAAAATCAATATTAGCATGTACAAAAAGAGCTTTTACACGTTTAACCCAAGAATTGGGAATTGTGGCAGACCACTTAAAAATTGAATTTAAAATGTTTCGATTTGAGGGGAGGGCTTTTAATCTGCACAAAAAGCGTGCAATTTCGACTTGTTGCTTTTAAAAACATGAAGACCAACCCATATCCCCCCTTGTAGCCAAATTAGGGGTCTTACCACCAACACCGAGATAAAATCTACAGGCTCTGTTTTGTACAGTGTTAATACATTGATATTCCCGTGTTCCCCATATTGAGGCACCGTATGATAAAATTGGTTGCACAAGGCTATCATACAGTTGCTTAAAAACAATATAAGGCATTCCACCAATACATTTAAACTTAACAATGATAACAGACAGCGCTCGACTTGCGGACTTGGCGATCTCTTTTGCCGTATAACACATGTCTAAAAATTCATTTAGCCACAAGCCGAGATATTTATACATAGAAGAATAACCAATAACTGTGCCAGACCACATAAAGTTCACAAGTGACTGAGCACGGTTAGCATGTCTAAAATGTACAATTTTTGTTTTGCTAAAATTAACCTCCAATTTCCATTGGTTAAACCAAGCTGATGCACAATCTAACATATATAACTACGCCATCGATGTACTAGTTGCTGCAGGAAGACAAGCGACAGTGAAGTAGTCAAAGGATTTCACGTCATTCAGTATTCTGTTTGATTCCACGCATGGATAAACAACTACAGCTGTGTCCCAAAAGTTTGTTCACCTACTTGTGTATCTTAGTAATGCAAACATCATGTTAATTGGCTTTTTGTAACGTCAATATAATTACATCAAAAACAATGACAAGGAATGGACATATAAGAGGAAATATATGATGCATGTTTGACCCATTTGAAGAATATAAAAAACTGATGGGGAGGAAAAAAGAACCCTGGTGACTTCAAAGAGCTGCCAAAACTGTAACCGTTTACGGTGATGTATAAGATTAGATCATGTTATGAAACAAAAGACTGTCTTCGTATTAGGAGGAAATTCAAAACCATTGGTTTAGTGTTCGCGTTGATACGATGCTTCGAAGACATCCCAAGACATATGATATTTACACTAAAAGACAACTACGTTAACAAACTTTCTGGATGCAACTGTAGTATTGTGGAACCAATTCGACCTCAATGGTTCGGGCAGACACTGTCACTGAAAAAATGACTTCAAGCACATCGCACATAAAAGGACATAAGTTTAGCATTCTCTTTAATCAAAAGAAACTGTATATGCAAAGATTACAGTATAGATATGCATCATTAATTGTTCATGAATGTACGTATTTACCCTATAACATTTAGGTGCAATATTAGATGACACACAGCGTACTTTCAGGTCACTTAACATATGAGTTAATTCTTCCATTCATTCATTAGAAAATGAGTATTTCATATGAGGTAAGATGATTTGGGGTTTAACGACACTTCAATAGTATTTCACTTATATCACGGCTGTAGTATTATCGCAGGGAGAAAGCCCGCAACACCACTGTGGTGAAACCTGCGAGTGTCACACGAAAAAGTGAAGGAAATACTGCTTAAAGATGCATCCATTGTGTTTCTTAAAATTTTGTTTGGATTTGATACGTGCCAACACACGATATGCGATGAATTCCAATCGACAAATATATCACAATTAGTAGTTTCTGATTAAATTCAAGTAACATCATTAATACATGTGTAGAAACAGAAACTACAATTCCCACTTACATGCACAGTAGTTATAGGATATATTAAACATTATCAGCTCAAAGTTGACTTTTTGTCTGTTGTAAATAAGTTTCCAAAATTACGTTTGACTAATTGACGCGCGCCACATAAATCATAAATCGATACTTTTACCTTTATACCAAAATGGTAACTCTCTCACAAGGGATTTGATACCTTTTGTACCCGTCGAAATTACGAATATGAGAGAGAGAGAGAGAGAGAGAGAGAGAGAGAGAGAGAGAGAGAGAGAGAGAGAGAGAGACAGACAGACATACAGACAGACAGACAGACAGACAGACAGAGAGAGAGACAGAGAGAGAGACTTCCCTTGACACCGGCGGAGGAAATCCGGTACTTACCCCGAACTGTCCGCACCAAAACCTTTCGTGGAATTTTGATTGGCTAACTATTGGCTAACTTGTGTCACAAAATGCGATTATAAGGGCCAAAATCATGCGATATGAGTTTCTATCCTAGTAAACGTATTACTTCTGGACTGGACTGCAATGGTCTGGACTGGTTGGTGTCCAAAATGTTTTTTAGGAAACAGAAAGCCTTGTAAATCACTAAAGAAGATTCAGCAATTTCCCAAACTAGCATTTTAATACACTGAATCATACGCGATCAAACATTTAGTCTTTAATCTTGAACACAGAAATACGCCAATGACTCCCACACATTTGGCTAGTGTCTCCTGCACAGGCCATTGAGCAATCCGAGTCGTGCTTCTGTTGATAGTTTGTCATGTCCAATACATTCCCGCAGTGGCACTCTATAGATACCTGCAAAGTAATTGCAGGTGTTAGTAACTTGTCTGGTATACCAAATACAGGTAAATTATGGGGATGTCTATGGTAAAAGGTTGGTAGTTTGTTTGCATCACTTTGGTGAACCGAGTTTAACTATAACGGTATAACTATCCGCGTACTTGATATTTCAACGTGTTCAAGCACCTTTTTAACTATCGGTGTAACAAACTAATCAAACTAATCAAACTAATCATAGTAACTTAAATCTATCGAATCCTTTGATATCTAACTTGGTAATTTCGCAAATGCATTTGCATGATTACTGTATAAACATGTGATCTGCTTTTATTGCATCTTTTATGTATTAAATTTCTACATTCTATAAATTTTGAATTCGTTACAATTCTATAAAAGTGGGGCGGCGCACAATTTTCGTAACAGGCGAACAGGTGGCCGATCACTCAGTCACGCTTCAGTGCGGTCGCCGGGCTAAATTTGCATCCACACTCAAACCGGGTTATAACAGTTATCCTACTAATTATTTGCAAGTGCATTGTCTCGAGTTTATGCTAATTTGATTCCGATATTTAATCTTTATAGAGATAATAATGGGTCATTCTTTACAAAATTGCACTACAGTTGAACTAGTCGTTTTCGATTCCCTCAATTAGACACGATAGGAGTCAAAAAAGCTTCATGACTTAATGTATAACGTCATATTGTAATGAAGCGTCAACACATTTAAGTCCAAACAGGGTCGACATCATCTTTTATAATTAAATCCCTACATTGCATAATTTTGAACTTAAATGCCGAACATTTTGACAAAAGTTCATGTTGAAAAATCACCCAAAGCGTATTTGAACTGACACAAACAATTAAGTATAACATTCTGTAGTGTGAACTTGTAAGAACGCCTGGACAAAACTTGTGTCTATCGTATAAATTCAAAATATATTTTCCGACAGCAGCATTTCGTTTTAAGCTCTCTGAAAAAAATTGGGAACGTTTTTCTTGCACATAAGTATATGTATAGTACTTCAAAGCCCATTCATTTCCCTTTTAAACAAGCCATAATATGTCGGCTGAGTATTTTCAGAGAGATGATTTAAAATTTAAAAAGTTTAAAATTCTAGCGTAACTCGATATCAGATACATTTGCCTTACTGTAGTTTAAGTTGTTTAGAAAAAAAGGATGTTAATCACTTAAACCCTTATCGCTATAAACGAGTCAGGTAAAAACCCATCTCTCAGTGATTCAGGTAAAAAGTTAATGAAACCTTTTGAAGTACCTTGCAATTGACGGTCTTGTAAAATAAATTCTCTTATAATTCACATCAAACTGATGATCCCTATGGTGCTAAAAAAATTAAGAATTGTATATATTAAAACACACTCTTTACCTCCATTCCAGCGTATCTGTAATCCCTCGTCAGACAATACTCAATACACGCCTCTCTTGTCAGTCGATAATCATCAACATGTGTATCAAGCAGTCTGTTGAAGTCGTCAGTGAAGCATCCGAGGTAATCTAAAGTTTAATTTAAAAAAAAGAATTTACATCAATTGCAACGACAATTATCCATTTGTATTAAGCAGATTCCAATAAGAGCCTTATATTACTTTCGAATTTGAAGAACCTCTAAAAAACCTCTGAAGGATTTCTGAGGACCTCTAAGGGACCCCTGAAAAACCTCTAAAAGATCTTTAAATGGCCTCTGAAAAACCTCTGACAGATCTTTGAAGAACATCTGAACGACCTCTGAAAGATCTCTAAAGGACATCTGAAATGTATCTAAAGGACATCTGAAATATCTCTAAAGGACGTCTGAAAGATCTCTATTGGACATCTGAAAGATCTCTAAAGGACGTCTGCAGGATCTCTAAAGGATCACTGAAAGACCTCTAAAGGACCACTGAAAGATATCTAATGGACCTCTGAAGGATCTCTAAAGGATCACTGAAAGATCTCTAAAGGACCCTGGATAAGGGCTGGAATGAACACAGTCATAGAATGGTAATACGTGTTTATACATCGGTACGAGGAAAACACAGGGCATGGCGTCTGCATTGCATGTTTCATGGAACATATCATTTCACCTTTGATCAAACTATCTGTGTCCTTTTTCTCAAAATAAGATAAAAGTCCAACTTGAAATTTGAGAAACAGTGGTTAAGAAGTATAATTATGTATCACTCATTACATACAAGGAAGATTAAGAAATACTTAAATGTTTCGAAATCTACGGGAAGACACTTGCAGAAACAAATAACCTTCAACGCATTCCAAGGTGGTACTGGAGAAAGAATATCCGGTCTGACATGCGCAGACGTCCTCGAGACAATCCGTGAATGGTGGTGAACAGTCCGAGCTCTGGCTACAGGATGCTCCGTAATGGTGTTCTCCTGAACATGTAATCATGTTGGTGAGGTCACATATATGTCCAATGTTATAATTTGTGTTATTTATTTGAAAATTATCAACTTTAACCGAAAATAGCCAGTTTAAGACCAATTAGTTCAGTATAACGAAAAAACAACCTTCAAAGTCGAAGTCATGATCGAAAACTGGACAATGGACCTTTTTTGGCTGTGGCCATTTTAAAGTCAAACGTAATTTTAGAAACATTAATAAAGTAGATATAGAAAAACAGATTTGTTTCCATAGCGTTTAATAGGTCTTATAACGAGCACATACGTGAGATAGAGTCATAATTGTCGGCTACTGCACATGTATGAGACCGTTCCTTGGTTTTCATTGAAACATATCATACATGTATATTTTATATATTAAACATTTTAGGGGTGAATATGAACGTCGAGTAAGAAGATTTATCATCCAAAACTGGTTCCCACAGTAGACATCGCTTGTGTGAGATCAAACGATATCTACAAGCGATATCTACATTGTAGATATCGCTACAATCAAATCGTCATAATCCTATTTCATCATCAGTTAATGACATAACAAGGCTTTGACATCACTGATAATACTGATAACAATGCTATGACATCACAAAGTTGATGACATAACAATGCTGACGCCATAATGGTGATAACGTCACAATGCTATGACCTCACTGAGATCGCTGCTTAAGAAGTTCAATGGCAGTTTTGTGTTCATTCTTTTGCTAATAATTGTTGAAGAAGGATTTTGAATGATAAATAAAATCTCACCCTCATGTCTTCTGGTATCAAATATATCAACACTCGTTGATTAAAGTAAAAATAGCCCCGGCAAGCCTCGGATATGTGTAACTTTAATCAACTCGTGTTGATATATTTGATATCAGAAGACACTTGGGTGAGATTCTCTATATAACCCAAACCAGCACCTATCGTAATATGGTACATTTAAGAACACAAATATATATCATGCAAGACTGATCATGCATCTTTAAAAGATATGAACATATTTTAAATCCTCGAATACAACCCCGGGGATTCTATTTTGTACAGCAGCCCTTACACCCCGGGTTCTGTTCGAGGCCAGGGTTGTATTTGGGGAAATACGGTAGTCCTTCAATATCCGGGTTGTATTTACCTGAGCACTACATTAACCCCCGGGTTGTATTAGAGGAAATACACTGGAAAAGCAACACTACCAAAATAATAACAGTATGTTTTTTTACAAAGTAACATCACGTTCAAGTAAACTATTTGTCTAATTTTGAAAACGTTATCTGTTTATCATGTCTAAAAAATACACATATTTTTCAGAAATCTCCATCAGAATTAGGTGAGATATTATGGAAATGGGTGTATACAACAAATCAGCTTGTTATCACAAATCGGGATCTCCCCCCCCCCCCCCATGTACATGTACATGTTACATTTGAATCGGTGTTTATTAGTCGCAGATAGATGCATCCATTGTGTTTCATAAACTATTATTTGGCTTTTATACATGCGAACATACGATACGTGCTGATTTCAGTTCAAATGACTCAATTTATTTCAAGTAACATCATTACACATGTGAAGAAACCGAAACGACAATTCCAACTTACATGCACATTAGTTATAAGACCTTTTAAACATGATCAGCTCAAAGTTGGCTTTTTGTCTGTTGTAAATAAGTTTCCAAAATTACACACCGGTTTTCGATCAGAAATCGATACTTTTACCTTTATATCGTCGGAATACAGAGTCGAAATGGTAACTCTAGGTCAGTACTTCTCGAAAAATAACACCATTTATATCGTTTGGCATATGTGACCACAACAACACAATGGATGTACAACGTGCCTTTAACATCTATCCGTTATATGTATGATGTTTTTGTACCTTGTTACGAAAACTGATTATTTACCTTCACACGTGAGGTACAGCTTGTTTCCAGTGTTAATGGTTGTGGTTGTTCTTGAGGGAGAGGTAAAAGACAAGGGGAATCCAACACACAGCGACTGCGCTTTGATGTAGTGGAAACTCACACAGCGAGCGTCAAGGATACACGATCTGAGGCACGTGAACACACGTGAACTTCTTCTCGACCAGAGCTGATGTTTGGTCACCTGGAGGTCATCAAACGACGTCAGCACTGATGACGTCATGTGGTACATACTACAGACTGATGAAGATGCTATATCGACGGAGATAAAAAGCAGCAAAAGTTCAAGTATATCCATGTTCAAAACTCGAAGAATGTTGTTTGTCGTTGCTGAAGTCCCAGTGAAGTGACGAATGTGTGAAGAATGTTGTTTGTCGTTGCTCAAGTCCCAGTGAAGTGACGAATCTGTGAAGAATGTTGCTGGTCGTTACTGAAGTATCAGTGAAGTAACAAATCTGTGAAATATGTTGCTTGTCGTGGCTGAAGTCTCAATGAAGTGACGAATCTGTGAATAATGTTGCTTGTCGTGGCTGAAGTCTCAGTTAAGTGAAGAATGTGTGAAGAATGATGCTTGTCGTGGCTGAAGTCTCAGTGAAGTGACGAATGTGTGAAGAATGTTGTTTGTCCTGGCTGAAGTCCCAGTGAAGTGACGAATGTGTGAAGAATGTTGCTTGTCGTAGCTGAAGTCTCAGTGAAGTGACGAATGTGTGAAGAATGTTGCTTGTCGTGGCTGAAGTCTCAGTGAAGTGACGAATGTGTGAAGAATGTTGCTTGTCCTAGCTGAAGTCTCAGGGAAGTGACGAATGTGTGAAGAATGTTGCTTGTCGTGGCTGAAGTCTCAGTGAAGTGAAGTAGTCAAAGGATATCACGTCATTCAGTATTCTGTTTGATTCCACGCATGGATAAACAACTACAGTTATGTCCCAAAAGTCGGTTCACCTACTTGTGTATCTTAGAAGTGTAAACATCATGTTAATTGGCGTTTTGTAACGTCAATATAATTACATCAAACGCAATGACAAGGAAATGACATAAGAGGAAATACATGATGCATTTTTGACCCATTTGAAGAATATAAAAAACTGATGGGGAGGAAAAAAGAACCCTGCCAAAACTGTAACCGTTTACGGTGATGTATAAGATTAGATCATGTTATGAAACAACAGACTGTCTTCGTATTAGGAGGAAATTCAAAACCATTGGTTTAGTGTTCGCGTTGATACGATGCTTCGAAGACATCCCAAGACATATGATATTTACACTAAAAGACAACTACGTTAACAAACTTTCTGGATGCAACTGTAGTATTGTGGAACCAATTCGACCTCAATGGTTCGGGCTGGTGCAGACACTGTCACAGACACAATGTGGCTTCAAGCACATCGCACATAAAATGACATCAATTTAGCATTCTCTTAAATCAAAAGAAACTGTATATGCAAAGCTTACGGTATAGATGTGCATCATGAATTGTTCATGAATGTACGTATTTACCCTAAACCATTTAGATGACACACGGCGTACTTTCAGGTCACTTATAATTAACATATGACTTAATTCTTCCATTCATTCATAAGAAAATGAGCATTTCATATGAGGTAAGGTGATTTGGGGTTTAACAACGCTTTCAATAGTATTTCACTTATATCACGGCTGCTAGTATTATTGCAGGGAGAAAGCCCGCAACACCACTGTGGTGAAACCTGCGAGTGTCACACGAAAAATTGAAGGAAATACTGCGAGGCTTAAAGATGCATCTATTGTGTTTTTTTAAATTGTATTTGGCTTTGATACGTGCCATCACACGATATGCGATGATTGTAGTTAAAAAAAGTTTACTTAACTTTAATATTCATCTCCAATCGCCAAATATATCACAATTAGTAGTTTCTGATTACATTCAAGTAACATCATTAATACATGTGTAGAAACCGAAACTACAATTCCCACTTACATGCACAGTAGTTATAGGACCCATAAGCAGGCTTTTTGTCTCTTGTAAAGTAAAGTTAGTAAAGTTTCCAAAATTACGTTTGACTAATTGACGCGCGCCACACGCGGTGCATTGTCCGGTTTTCGATCAGAAATCGATACTTTTACCTTTATACCAAAATGGTAACTCTCGTTTGGCATATGTGATCCCATACCACAATGGATGGATTTTTAAATTCAGACAGTGATCACTGTACCGAAGGTGATGCTGGTAACGTACGTTACCAACATCCCAACATGGCTGAAGGCTTCGCGAGTATCTAACACGAATTAACAGCTTTCTCGGGGTGTATAATCAAACTTAGTTTGCACACACATGAACATTGATGGTGTGAATAGATTTGATGCACTAAATCTATAGATTAATGTCCACGTGCTGAAGAATACGCAATTTTAAAAATCACGGTGGGATGTTGGTAACTCCCAGCGAGTTTGACACAAGATGTTGGTAACGATGAATGGAGTGTTAACGTATGGATACGTATGGTTGTCTGCAAGGAATGTATATAGAAGTGTGAGTGGCTTTGCGTGGAGACGCATGCGCAGTGTTAGTGATACCCATGTACCGGCCGGGCATGGAGGCATGTACGCTCTCACTCAAGGAATAAAGTATGTGTCCTGGGAACAATATCTTGGTGATTTCTAAGCACGAGTCCAGCTTTAACAATGGTTGCAGAGCGTGGTTATAGTTCCCAAGTGAGTGACAGGACATTAATGGCGAAATAGCGAAGTGAAGCGAGCGAGCGTGACTGAACAGCTGAAGCAAAATGGCGACCGGAAATTACAGAATTCCACCAGCGTTTATCGATGATAAGCCTTATAGTCGATGGGTTGAAGAAGTAAAGGTGTGGCAGACAGTGACAGACCTAGGAGAAGAAAAACAAGGTGCGGCAATAGCTCTCTCATTGCCAATAACGGATAACATTCGTGATAAAGTGTTCAATGAACTAGGAGCGGCGAAACTTGGTGATAAAAATGGCGTGAAACTTCTTCTTGCATTTTTGGATGGAATTTACAAGAAGGACGAAATAACAGCAGCATACGAGGTATATAGTGACTTTGATAGATTTAAAAGAGCACCAAACATGAGCATGGAAACGTACGTTTCAGAATTTGAGAAACTCTATAATAAAACTAAGAAATTCCAAATGACACTTCCAGATTCTGTTTTAGCATTTCGTCTTCTTGATGGTTCAGGTCTAGAACACAAAGATCGACAACTAGTTCTCACTGGTGTTGATTATAAGGATTCAGCAACTCTCTTCAAACAGATGTCATTATCATTAAGAACATTCTTTGGGAAACAATCTATGCCAAACTCAAGTTTTTCTTGTCCAACTATTAAAGTTGAACCAGTATATATGACAGATGAAACTCAAGCAACTGCTTACTTCACACGAGGTCGTGCATATGGGCCGCGTCGTAGTAGAAACAGTCGTCGTGGAAGGAGAGGTTATTATTCCACACAATTTCAAAATACTAGACAGAGAGGGAGAGGACAACGAATTCTCAACCCAATAGGACAAGATGGCCGGCAAAGGTGTGTTATTTGCGAATCAATTTACCATTTTTCTAGAGACTGTCAAGACTCTTATGAAAATATGAAAATTAATGAAGAAGCTGTGCTTTTTACAGGAAACAAACAAGAAGAGATGGAAGTTTTGATGTGTGAAGCAATAAATTCTGCAGTTCTTGACAGCGGTTTGCACATCAACAGTCGCAGGTGAAAACTGGCTTGACAATTATGTTGACAATTTAGATAAAGATCAACGCAGGAAAGTGATAGTTTCCAAAAGTGATAAAATCTTCAAATTTGGTGGTGGGGAGAAATTGAAGTCAATTAAGAAAGTTACCTTTCCATGTAAACTTGCAGGACAGAATTGTTCAATTACAACTGATGTTGTGAGTAGTGACATTCCACTTTTACTTGGAAAACCAGCCATGAAAGAGGCCCGTGTTAAGTTAGACCTTGAAAATGACAGGGCAAATATTTTAAGACAGGATATTGAGTTACAATGTACCTCTTCGGGACATTATTGTGTTTCATTATCTGATAACATCTCATCAATTCAAGTGTCAGAAATTTTCTTGAATGTATCAGAAAAATCAGAACATGAGAAACAGAAGATTGTAACCAAGCTCCACAAACAGTTTGGTCACCCGTCAAGCCATAGATTAAAACTCCTTTTGCAGGATGCAGGTTGTTATGAGGAAAGCATGGGTAATCTTGTGGAGAATGTAAATGTTACTTGAGATGTCTGCAAGAAATTCAAGAAATCTCTTCCAAAACCTGTTGTGTGTTTGCCAATGGCGACTAAATTCAACGAAGTAGTTGCACTTGACCTGAAGGAGTGGAAAGCTGGGATATATTTTCTACACATGGTGGATCTTGCTACTAGATTTAGTTTGGCAACAGTCATCTACAACAAACTACCTGAAACTATTGTGAATAAAATTCTTCTGTTATGGGTCGGCAGTGGTTTTGGTGTGCCAGGGAAAATTCTAACGGACAATGGAGGTGAATTTGCTAATGACATTGTCAGAGACATGGCAGAAAATCTTAATATTCAAGTGTGTACAACAGCAGCCCAGAGTCCTTGGCAGAATGGAACTTGTGAAAGGAATCATGCAGTCCTTGATGACTGTGTACAGAAGATGTTAGCAGACAATCCAAAACTTGATCTCAAAACTGCAATCGTATGGGCTATCAATGCAAAGAATTCTCTTCAAATGATACATGGATTCAGTCCCTATCAGCTTATTTTTGGATGCAATCCAAACTTGCCATCCGTGCTCGTTGACAGACCCCCTGCACTGGAGGGAAAGACTGTAAGTGAAATGTTTGCTAACATCTGAGTGGCATACACAGCAGCAGAAAGGCTTTCATAGAGGCTGAATCATCTGAGAGAATAAGACACGCTTTGAGACATCAAGTACGGGCGTCAGGTGTTCCCTTCCAGCCAGACGAGACTGTCTACTACCAACGCAATGGAATATGGCGAGGACCTGGAAAAGTGATAGGACAGGATGGTAAAATAGTGTTTGCCAGACATGGTAGTGTGTATGTTAGAGTACATCCATGTAGACTTAACAGGGTAGGTGAATAATTCTACAATCAAAAGGAGTAAAATACATATAGTGTAGACAAAGACAATGGCAATGGCAGGAAAGAATTTACGTCTCATCATCAAGAGGCAGAATTGACCTTTGACAACAGTCAAATCAACGAACCTCACAACTTTGATCAACCGAGGCAAGTTGTTCAGCCTGTATTGCCTAAACCACACATGGAAATAAGGTATCTGCCTGTGGGTGATGATAAATGGGTTTCCGCAACAGTGATTAGTAGAGGTGGCAAAGTGCATGGAAGAAATAAAGCTTGGTTTAACATCAAGGACAATGATAGTCAAGACGTTAAATCACTGAACTTTGAGACAGGAGTGACGTCATGGGAATTAGTTCAACCAACAGAAGGTAACATTAATCATGTTGATGAACATTCTGATGATAATAATGTCTTTCTTGTCGTATCAAACAGTGTTGATGATGCAAAACAATCAGAATAAGACAATTGGAAAAACTTTAGTGTCTCTGAAGAAGTTACTGATCATGGTTAACCTCAAATGTCTACCAGGTGGGTGCTGACTGAAAAACAACAGGATGGAAAGCTGATTAATAAGGCCAGGTTAGTTGTTCGTGGTTTTGATGAAACGATAGAAATACAAAGTGATTCACCAACTGCAGGGAAAGACACTCTCAAAATTGTGTTATCTCTATCCTCAACTTTTGGATGGCAATTAAACACTATAGATATTAAAGCAGCCTTCTTGCAAGGACATGGAATTGATCGTGACATTTACCTCAAGGCTGATGCTAATGGAAAATTGTGGAAACTGAGAAAATGCGTTTATGGACTCAATGATGCATCAAGGAATTGGTATTTCAGTGTTAGAGAAGAATTGCTGAAAGCAGGGTGTTTGCAATCGTCAATAGATCCAGCTTTATTTTACTGGTATAGTGATAAGTTAGAGGGACTTTTCCTGATGCATGTGGATGATTTCATTTGGTCTGGAGCACTTTCATTTGAAACAACTGTCATTGATAAAATAAGATCGTCATTCAGGATTGGAAAGGAAGGGAAAATGATGTTTAAATACATTGGCATGGAAATCAAACAGGCTCAAGGAGTTGTCTTTGATCAGTGGTCCTACATCAACGGAATACAGCCTATTCCTCTATCGACAAGTCGCTCAGCGCAGAAAGATGATGATCTCAATAAAGAAGAAATTGGTTATCTCAGAAGTTTGATCGGACAGTTAAGCTGGGTAGGAAACCAGACAAGGCCTGATATTTGTTTTGATGTTTTGGAACTTAGTACAGCAATAAAGCATCCTCGCGTCAGTGATATTCTTAGGGCCAACAAGACCTTGAAGAAATAGAAATATGAGAACTTTCCTCTCTATTTTCCTAAGTTTGATGGTTGTTCAGATCTAAGAAAAAAATTATTCTGTGATGCATCATATGCTAATCTGAATGATGTAGTTTCAAGTGCATGTGGTATCATCATTCTTTTGTCAGATGGAATATGTCAAAGTTGTCCACTTGCGTGGAAAGCCAACACAATACAGAGAGTAGTGAGAAGTACACTGGCAGCTGAGACATTAGCTATGGTTGATGGACTAGATTCCGCCTGTTGTCTTGGACATCTCCTCAGTGAAGTTCTATTGAGAAGAAACACCAACGTAATACCAATTGACTGTTTTACGGACAACAGATCACTGTTTGAGAACATACATTCGACAAAACTTGTGAGTGAGAAACGTTTGCGGGTTGATATTGCCAGTATCAAGCAAATGTTACAACAGAATGTGATAACCAATGTTCACTGGGTTGAAACAACTCAACAACTATCAGACTGTATGACGAAGAAGGGAGCTAGTGCCGCCCAGCTTCTCGAGTGCCTCAGATCGGGAAAACTATCATATATGTGACTGGACAAAGAGCCATGACAAAATACCTAAAGTCTTCCTCAATAATTCAATTATAATAGTTATATTCCCAGGACTTTTAATATCCTTTATTTCTTAAGGACAAATAACAACAACAAAATAATGATTGAATTTCTATGTATGTTTTGACATGTTTTCTTTTCAGTTTTATAAGACTATAACAAAATAGAAAAATTGGGAGTGTGTTAACGTATGGATACGTATGGGTGTCTGCAAGGAATGTATATAGAAGTGTGAGTGGCTTTGCGTGGAGACGCATGCGCAGTGTTAATGATACCCATGTACCGGCCGGGCATGGAGGCATGTACGCTCTCACTCAAGGAATAAAGTATGTGTCCTGGGAACAATATCTTGGTGATTTCTAAGCACGAGTCCAGCTTTAACATGGAGGATGTTGGTAACCCTATTGAGAAAGTGTTGTTAGTTATGTTGTAGATACGATAGGGGAGGGGTGTCACATTCGTTATGTGCTAGTATTACTAATCTAAATATGTTTTCTATTTATATACACGATACACGATACAAGTAAACGGGCTTTTCAATTAAACATGCTTATCAATATAATAATATTGAAAGTATCCTATGTAAAATGGATGATCCCTTACATCCAAAATGGTTGATACCAGAACATTTTTGCCGGGTTCTATTAGATAAGTGATAATGTTTCTTCAATAATATTTTGGTTTACATACAAAATCTGCATTCAGAAAATCATATTAGACAGGTCTTGGTTCAGACAAGTTACTTAATACTCATACTATTAATACTCATGTGTATATATATTTGTTCCTGCTATGTACTTTGTGCATATAAACGCAATTAAATATGTTAGTACATATACACTAGAAGTATATTTACACTACATCTGGAGGTCATGTAAACATATATTTGCATATATGTACTTCTTCATAGTATTTGTGTCATGTAAACAGTTCTCTCAATTATCTCTCTCAAAAAATCTTTTATTTTTGACAATTTTCGTTCTTGTTATAGTGACAGAACTATTCCTGTACTCGAAAGAAAATAGAGTCATGGGATCTGTATCTCATCAGACTTTAAACGATGAAACATATTAGGTTGAATATTATACTTTTCCCAAAGTAGTTGTCAGATGCTTGACGAATATATATAATCCACATTCTTTTAAAAAAGGTTCAAGGGTGAAGTCTTGGTGGCCACGAAGTAACCAAATCTACAATGTATATAATTCATATGTGTACACACTATTTTACCTTTCTAGAGGCTAATGTATTTAGTCTTTTAGAAGACAGACAGACAGACAGACATTTTATTCAGTAACAGGCCACCGGCCCAAAATACATGTACATAATTATTTGAATAACATGAGCACATTGTAACATATATTTCATTTAGATTTGTGTTTCTTATGAACAAAGTATAGAAACAGACAAACATCCTTCATGATATTGGCATTATTACTTTGTAAAATAGATATGAAATTTATCATAGTAGGAGATTTGCTGAAATATTTTGATATGTATTTAGTTCTAATATCACAGTATGCATCACAAACATAAAATACATGCCACTCATCTTCAACAACATAAATACCATTTGCTTCACAAAATAGACAATGCCTATCATTATATGCAACATTTGTGTATCTACCAGTTTCTACAGCTAGTTTAAAGTTACAACATCGAAATCTGGCAAATATAATTTTTAAATATTGAGGGATGTCATTACTAATTAAGTAGCTCTCTACATTTAATAAAGATTTGAAGTGTTTGTAGTACTGACATTTATTATTGCTATCAAGGGATGATTGCCAGGATTGGGACAAGTTATCATGTAATCTCTGTCTAAATAATTTGATAAATAATTTGTAGTCACCAATTTCCTGGCTTATCCAAACAAATCCAAAGCCAAATTGAAAAAGAAGGTCTTTAGAAGAATACACATACTGTTCTTTAGGGAGTGGCACCTGTAGCCCTAGATTGAACCAAAGAGTCCAAACCAAACCTACAATTTATAATCCCCATTGACCAAAAGGCTGTACACAAAATTTCATCTTTGAGTTATAGAAGAGAAGAATATTGGTTTGTTAGGAGCCACAGTCATCAAATTACAAATATTAATAATCCCCATTGTGTTAGGAGTCTACACATAACATTCATGTGTCTATTGGTTTTCATTCTTTGAAAAGAAAACGAAAAGAAAATTTTAGGTAGTGGACCCTGTGACCAAATCTAGAGTTACATTGTCACAACATCTATCATTTATAATTAGCTTTGGCCTTGGAATGTGTACACACGATTTCAGTCTGTTAGAGCGATTAGTTCTGACGTAAAAGATAAAAACTCCCGTGTTTCTTATAAGGGGCCTCCTTGGCTAAGGAGTCTGTTCACAATTTTTCAACATTGGAGAAGAAGATTTAATACGTTGTGGTCCTTATTTGGCAACACAGAGGCACAGAATCAGTTTATACATGCAGTTTACTGTTTATAATCCCCATTGACTAAGGAATCTGAACACAATATTTCAGCTTTGTCTGCTTTTTCTTTCTGAAGAGGAAGAGGAAAACAGGTATAGGGCATAGTACATATGGTTCTTACTTGGGACCACAGGGTCTCAAAATCTATAATAATCCACATTGGCTAAGGAGTCTGAACACAATATTTCAGCTTTCTATGGCATTTAGTTCTGAAGAATAAGATGAAAAAGGTTTTCTATCATCAAATCTACATTTTATAATCCAAATTGTCCAAGTAGAGTGTACACAGGCTTTGAGCTCTCTAGAGCCAGTGGTTCTTGAAAATAAGATGAAAAATAGAACGACTTACAGACGGATGGACTGACGGACGCCGAACTCCTTGGCATGCCTGAGTCTATCAGGATTTTCAGATCTGAGCGCAGTCTGTTCTTCGCTTTATTGCTGATAGTGTCTGCAGTGTTCCATGTTTTAAATATGGATGACAACCGTAAGCATGACAAAATCCGTAATACTCATCCCTTTATTTCCTCGTGTAAATACATAGTAAATATACTTTTATTCCCATATGCAAATCTATTCCAGATGTATATACACTTATAATTACATACCCTGTAAAAATGGTGTTTAGGATGTAAACATAATACTAAGCGCGTATCTTGTCCTGTTTTTTTTTACACGTTTAGACCCCTAAACACGTTTAGCTACATGAATGTGTTTAGGAATGTGTTTAGCAACTGATCTAACTACATAAACACGTTAAATGAAGTGATTAGCAACTAAACACATTCCTTAACACATTAAGGTAGCTAAACGTGTTTAGGGGTCTAAACGTGTAAAAAAACCAGGACAAGATACGCGCTTAGTATTAAGTTTAACTTTCAACCAAAACAAAACCATACAATCCAACACGCCTGAAAATGAAAGCAATGCAAATGTACAAAATATTTAAATTGTAATGCTAGATCAAATCACCAGTGGCTGTTGAAAACAGTTACAAGTTTCAATGTTACACAGTCATCGCCAAAACATTCTACTACTAATGTAGTACTACTACTAAAAAGTATATCAAACAAGAAATAAATTTGGTCTGCATTAACCTCTTTTAAGAAAATAATGACTCAAAATAGGAATTCCTCGAAAAGGTTTATTAAAAATTATGTATAAAATAACCATATACACCAAGAACACTCCTCGATTTTACCAAATATTGTATTTATAAGATAATCATTATTCTCATAATATATATGGATAAAGGGTATCTAAAGATAAAATATATGCCTGGACAATGTTCACTTGGCAGTTAAATTTTCAGACACAAATATTTTAAAATTGGTTTTAGACAAGGCAATATAGCGACATTGTTTCACAAATGATTTTCTGTACATGAATTAATAACTAAATAAATCCTTTAAAATAGGTTTGGGTGCTTTCTGGATTTTTTCCAACATAACATTTTCAAAGCGTTTTGTAGTTTACTCCCTTTAAAACATCTGTATTAAATCCAAGGATTTGGAAGGTATTTGAGAGAAGGTCGTTTGTAAACTGCATTTTATTTCCTTTGGCATCCTTCACCTGTAAAATGAATGAAGAAACTTTTAGTTTACCGTCGTAATGCAACATGACAAAAAAAATAACACATTTTATGAACATATCGTGTCTCCTGAAACCAGTTTTATAAAGGAAGTAAAGTGAAACATGTCATAGAGTATCTCATTTGGGTATAAACAAATGGTTGTACAAAATTAACTGACATCAAAGCCAGTGATCAAATCAGTTAAAAAAACTTTAATGTATTTTAGTGGGACTTCAACGTTTTGTAATAACTGATTCTATCAGTTCTTGTTTCCTACAACATGGGCAAAAATTAGTATAAAAAAGTCAAAATAACATTACAGATACAAGCAAATCTTTCACCAAAGCATATTTATACAATAGTTGGTCTTTATAATGAGAAGTAACAGTCTATATATTTCTTAAATACAGTTCATTTGTGAAAGTCCTTACATAAAGGAATTTAGTTTAATATTTACTTACCACAACTGATTGAATGCTTACAGTTTCTCCTATTTCTCCATCACAGCATCTTTCTTGTCAAGACAGAATGTCATCAGGAAAACTTCTTCTCCAACTGCATAACATAGATACATCTAAATATACTGGTCTGGTCCTAAATAAGATATATGAGCATCAACCAAGTATTTAATAAACATATTGTCATATGCTTCTTTCAGAACTTATTTAGTAAATACAATTGTTAAACGTCTATACCCTCATTACACATCTTAATTCAAGTAATTCAACACAACCAGTCACACTAATCAAACCTCACTACACTGGAATGTGATAGTAACATGTCGTTTATGAATATTACTACATTTTAGATCTATAAACATTATCACGACCCTCATATCATTTATATAAAATAACAAATATTACTTAAATATTTATGTTACTGTTGGTGCTAAGCATATGATATACGTACGTTAAATGACTTGTTACAAACTCCTTTGACAAATGAAAACAACATAGAAAGCAATCGGACGACGTTGTAAAATCTAAAAATGAACCTACCTTACTAAGTCTTGGTTGGAACCATAACTGTGTCGTTCAGGGTACATAGAGACATATATTCGCAGTAGCATCAACTTTTGGCTTCACGTGCACTTCGAATGACCAGAAACGTGTGCATCAACAACGTGTAAATAGACAAGAGGATGCTGGCGAAATATGGCGGCCACAGGGATACACATCTGTTCTTAATTAACTCTCCCGCCCAAAGTGACCACTGAAATCCGACCCATTGGGGAAATTCTCAAACATGTTTAGGAAAGTGTTTAGCCACTGGTGCAATGTCTGTCTAAACACGTTTAGAAATGTGTTTAAAAGCTATTCATGTTTAAATAACAGATGTAATATCGTTGTTGTGTTAAGCTAGTAAGCACTATCCTAAACATGTATATCATTAAACATGTAACGGTGGTGTTTAATTGCCAAACGCGATTTTTACAGTGTATGTATATTTCTGCATGTAAACGGGGCTTTAGAATGTACAAATCTTATAATCCTCAACTGTGTTTATGGGTTATATTTAAATAAGAGTAATAGTATATGTTAGTACCTTGGAATTGAGAAACCCTTTCATTACTACTTAATCGGGCGCTTGGAATGGTGGACTTGGAGGAATCTTCGCACACTACGCTAGTAATAAGGTATATCAAATTTATCATATTTCATTAAAATAGCTGGTTGTATACATAAATACAGATTATTACCCGAGGAAGTTTGTCATATGACTTTTACGAAACGAGTGTGAATTTTTGTATTGCCCGAGCTCAAACTCGTTTCGTAAAAGTCATATGACACCCCTCCTCGCGTAATAATCTCTATATAACTTCATTTTAAGCTCCTTCTGTATCTTGATGTGATGTACGTCAAACTAATGATGAAACATTTTCATTGGCAACGAAGATTTGTAAGTGCAAATGTAGCAGTAGTACAGGACTGTGAGGGGTGGAAGTTAAATTAGTGTTTCCTTTGGTTATTTATAGTAAGTTTATTTTAAATAAATAAAGCATAACTATATATGAACCGTCTAAAGTGTGCTACGAAGATTTTGGCGTTACCAGCATCATTTATTTAAAAACAAGAGACGTTACCAACATCTTGACTGGGAGTTACCAACATCCCACCGAGATTTTAAAATTGCGTATTCTTCATGACGTGGACATTAATATGTAGATTTAGAGCATCAAATCTATTCACACCATCAATGTTCATGTGTGTGCAAAGTAAGTTTGATTATATACCCCGAGAAAGCTGTTAATTCGTATCAAATACTCGCGAAGCGATCTTTCCTTCCGCCATGTTCGGATGTTGGTAACGTACGTTACCAGCATCACCTTCGGTACAGTGAGTGATGGCGACTGGCGGTAGTTATGCCCCACATTTTCTTTCGAGAACCACTGGCACAAGGGATTTGATTCCTTTTGTACCCGTGGAAATTACGAATGTTACATATTTAGCTCATCAGGCCTGAAAGGAGAGAGAGAGAGAGAGAGAGAGAGAGAGAGAGAGAGAGAGAGAGAGAGAGAGAGAGAGAGAGAGAGAGAGAGAGAGAGAGAGAGAGAGAGAGAGAGAGAGAGAGAGAGAGAGAGAGAGAGAGAGAGAGAGAGAGAGAGAGAGAGAGAGAGAATGAGAGAGAGAGAGAGAGAGAGAGAGAGAGAGAGAGAGAGAGAGAGAGAGAGGAGAGAGAGAGAGAGAGAGAGAGAGAGAGAGAGAGAGAGAGAGAGAGAGAGAGAGAGAGAGAGAGAGAGGAAATACGGTACTTACCCCGAACTGTCCGCACCAAAACCTTTCGTGGAATTTTGATTGGCTAACTATACTTGTGTCACAAAATGTGATTATAAGGGCCAAAATCAATGCGATATCAGTGTCTATCCTAGTAAACGTATTACTTCTGGACAGCTAGGGTCTTGACTGGTTGGTGTCCAAATGTTTTTTAGGAAACAGAAAGCCTTGTAAATCACTAAAGAAGATTCAGCAATTTCTCAAACTAGCATTTAATACACAGAATCATACGCGATCAAACATTTAGTCTTTAATCTTGAACACAGAAATACGCCAATAACCCCCACACATTTGGCTAGTGTCTCCTGCACAGGCCATTGAGCAATCCGAGTTGTGCTTCTGTTGATAGTTTGTCATGTCCAATACATTCCCGCAGTGGCACTCTATAGATACCTGCAAAGTAATTGCAGGTGTTAGTAACTTGTCTGGTATACCAAATAAGGTAAATTATGGGGATGTCTATGGTAAAAAGTTGGTAGTTTGTTTGCATGACTTTGGTTAACCGAGTTTAACTATAATCAACAAGAACATAATGCCACTATCTGGCCACTAAGTTCATTGCACTGAAAACTTTGCATGTTCAAAGATACATTTTGAGCTGATTGAAATGCCATGACGCTTAACAAGTGTTGCTCTAACTACAACAGGTTGAGGAAGAAATATATTAAAGGCTCTGTAGCACGTTTTTTTTACAAATTGTGTTTTTTCTCAAATTTTCCAATTATTATAAAAGTTTATACAATATATTGTTACGTTAGAGGGTAAAACATCTCATTACACGAGCAGAAAAACCGTATCAACAGAAAATGGCTATCCATAACGGAAGAAAATTGTGCGACGTATAAGCGACAGTGGTGTGAAACTCTTCATGGGGAAAGGTAGATTTGCAGGTCTGATGCGAATTTGAGAGTTCAGGTGCATGACCTTTCCATTATGGTGCCATAATTAAAATATTACCCTGGTCTACTTTCGAAGGGGCCATTTTAATGTCAACACATTAAAATTGGCATTCGAAGGGAAATGGATTTGCACGACTTTAACGAACCATGTACATTATATTTCGAACTCTCTTTATTGATTTAGGAACATTATCGAGCCATTGGTAACACTTATTTACCTTTTCGTGAGATCACCTCATTTCAGTAAGAACGGCGTGCTACAGCGCCTTTAATAAGTAGACCAAAGCGAGATGAGTTCATCCAATTTACATTATGAATGTACTACAATGTATCTGGTTATCATTTGCAGGTTTTCATAATTTTGGATAAGTAAAATATCTGATAGTGATAAGTAAAACATTTTGACGAGTCCCTTGGCATTTGAGTCACCAGGATTTCACTGTACATGTACGTACTTCATATAATTCAACTGTCTTTATGACTGGTGACGTCTCTGACTAAATTCCTGGTGACTGGTGGCGTCTCTGACTAAATTCCCGGTGACTGGTGACTTCGCTGACTAAATTCCCGGTGACTGGTGACGTCTCTGACTAAATTCCTGGTGACTGGTGACTTCTCTGACTAAATTCCCGGTGACTGGAGACTTCTCTGGCTAAATTCCTGGTGACTGGTGACGTCCCTGACTAAATTCCTGGTGACTGGTGACTTCTCTGGCTAAATTCCCAATGACTGGTGACTTCTCTGACTAAATTCCTGGTGACTGGTGACGTCTCTGGCTAAATTCCCGGTGGCTGGAGACTTCTCTGACTAAATTCCTGACGACTGGTGACTTCTCTGGCTAAATTCCCAATGACTGGTGACTTCTCTGACTAAATTCCTGGTGACTAGTGACTTCTCTGACTAAATTCCCGGTGACTGGAGACTTCTCTGACTAAATTCCTGGTGACTGGTGACGTCTCTGGCTAAATTCCCAATGACTGGCGACGTCTCTGACTAAATTCCCGGTGACTGGTGACGTCTCTGACTAAATTCCTGGTGACTGGAGACTTCTCTGACTAAATTTTGTGATTTGTGACGTCTCTGGCTAAATTCCTGGTGACTGGTGACTTCTTTGACTAAATGTCCGGTGACTGGAGACTTCTCTGACTAAATTCCTGGTGACTGGAGACTTCTCTGACTAAATTCCTGGTGACTGGTGACGTTTTTGACTAAATTTCCGGTGACTGGAGACTTCTCTGACTAAATTCCTGTTGACTGGAGACTTTTCTGACTAAATTCCTGGTGACTGGTGACGTCTCTGACTAAATTCCCGGTGACTGGAGACTTTTCTGACTAAATACCTGGTGACTGTTGACGTCTCTGACTAAATTCCTGGTGACTATTGACCTCTCTGACTAAACTCCTGGTGACTGGTGACGTCTCTGACTAAATTCCCGGTGACTGGAGACTTTTCTGACTAAATTCCTGGTGACTGGAGACTTCTTTGACTAAATTCCTGGTGACTGGTGACTTCTCTGACTAAATGTCCGGCGACTAGTGACGTCTCTGACTAAACTTCTACAACTATTTGTTTATGGCCGAGTGTGTGTCTATTTGGTGGTAGTCACTGCTCGATGATCGCTCATAGTTCATCTCATCCGGGTACTGCCTCTTTTACTTAAAAAGGAAGTGTTTTCATTGGTTGGGGATTTATCTCCATATCTGAAAGTAATTGAGCTCAGGGAATCAGGATATTGTAGTAGCGTAGCAGGGTGATTTCCCTTTCGTTCGCACAAGAAAACAGTCATATTAGAACAGAGGTTGAGTAGAAAGATATGAATTGAGTTTCGCACGAGGGAAGTGATTGGCAACATCGTAATTGAAGTGTAGTTGAAATATAAAATATATAAATATATTAAATATATTTGGGGAAGACACACATTGTAGGAAACACGGTACCTAATCCACAAACACAACCACTCTTTTCATGTCAACTTTCTTATCTCACAAGTTTACTTTTTGAGTTTCGTTATCAGTGAAATCAATATTATGTCAGTGACTTAATGTCATCGATATTTATACTTGAAAACGTGACTCACGTGATAGTTCAAAGTTTTTTCAAACATTCTTTTGAACATCTTTATCGAAATATGTTACTTCTAAAATACATGTTTCCAACCTAATTAGTCAGAATGGGGTACCCATCTATTTGGTCAGAATGGGGTATAAATAATTATAAACTACCGGGCAAAAGAAAGTACTCACCTCAGTTGGTTTCGATTAATTCAATATTTAAAAGAAACAAGATGCATTTGACTATGGCACGATACAATAATACGTATCTGCAGTCGTCTGAATTAATTGGTGACAGTGGTTCATTTTTTGTTAAAATATCTTTGATTAATGAAGGCAGGGGTCAGAAATGAAATTTACACCAACATGACCCTACCATGTTTCAAATGTTGTGCAGAATCAGGCACATTTAATAATTTCCACATATAATATGTCTTATATGTCGATGAACAGTTGTGTATCATCAAAATTAAGTTTTGAAGAAACTTAGAATTTAAAATATCTTTTTTCTTAAATTAAAAAAACAGGTAGAAATATTATTTGACTGCTGACTAAACATCTGTACTTTTCAGTTTTAGATTATGACTTCGCAAACTTGATATATTTGCAATTGAAAATCATACATATGATAAAATTATATGAATTGAGTACTTTCTTTTGCCTGCCAGTTTAGTTTTTTTCCTGGAAAACATGTTCTTTACAGCATATGTTAACCACCTCTCTCTTATGAAGTAGTAAGCATATACCGCATTTCCTTGAAAACAACCCGGGATGTTTTGGAGGAAATACAGTACGCCTTAACTTTGAGACCCTGACTGTGTTCACTTCAGCCATCCATGACTCCTTCGGTTGTATTCGAGTTATATTCGAGTTTTATTCGAGTTTTATTCGAGTTTTATTCGGGTTATATTCGAGTTATATTCGAGTTATATTCGAGTTATATTCTAGACCCGGGTATTATTCGGGGAAATACGGTGCCCCAAATCGTCGTGTATGTTGCTTTTCTTATATATTCCACTTTTCAATAACTTCAGTGACTTCAGTGACACACCAATTGAAACAAACGTAAAATCTACCAAGCTGATGGATCTCCTCATGTATTTACACAAACGACAAAGCGTCAGTCGCTAAATTGATATAAAAGAAACACCTTTATGACAAAAACGTTGGAGAATCTGATATGAAAGATATAGGATGCAGTGCGCAAGTATGAAACGTGCTATTTGAAATTGATAATACATACTGTGGTAGCGACGTTCGGAGAGTTTTGTTCCATCGAACTAGGATTTGAAAGTTTCAGCAATCAGGGAGAACATACACGGACTGGTACAATTCATTTTTTTAATTTAAAAAACGAAATAACTTTTGAAAAATAAATCAACACAGCAAAAATAACAATCTGGGATTAAATAATACTTTAAAAAATAACTCTGAAACAAAGTTAAGAAACATGCCATCTCAATACTGAACAAATATAACGCACTTCTTGGATCATACTATCTCCAATAGTTAAACGATTCGAACCCACACCGCCAGAGTCACCAACCGTGAGGACTGGATGTCACAAAGGCTAATCCATTCAGTCACCAAGACCTCGACAAAAACATTATCATGGCGTCTAGTACAATTGCTAGGAGAAGGCTAGCACCCCAACTGTGGCTTTATTTAAACCTTATTATATTATCAATTTATTTTCAATAGTTTATTCCACAATGCACGTTATACCTAGCTTATGTATTGAATATGGAGTTGTTTCTTAACCTTGTTTTGGGTGTAGTAACTCTTGATAACTCTTTGATAAATGCTTGGACGAAGATAGTATCCTTGATAAGTGCTTGGACAAAGATATGATCCTTGTCTCATCATGGCCAATATATTAAATAGGTTCAACGCATTAAGTAAAATTAAGTACAAATACATGCTCCTAAGATGGATTGAATACTGACTCTTATTAAGAAAATGAAAAAGGGTACCTTACCATTGACATATTTCTACTAGGTGGCGCCGCAAGCTGATGGGAACCCCCCAATGTTCATAATGTCTTACACAAATAGAAATTTTCAAGGAAGACAGGGTCCACGTTGATCAACAATGTTTAAATAAAAACGTATACGCGTATGAAGAAATTGTCTCTAAGGAATTCACAGGGGAAAGCTAAACCCCATTACAGTGACCCAAACATTAGAGAATGATATAATTTAATATACAAATTAATATAATGAAAGAAAAGATGGGGTCACCATACTATTTTTGATAATATTTCAATAAAAGGTAAGATATTGTCACTACAGAGTTCAAAGGGAGATAACCACAACGCTTGACTGAATGCTACTTTAAAAACCCTTTTCACTTTAAATATATTACAAAGCAAAACATATTTTATCATAAAACAAAGAATATTTCGCACAATCTTAACAATGCTCCTATTATTAGAATATATAATAATAAAATTGTAATGTCCAAGTGCGACACTGTTACTGAACATGGACACAAAAGCTACAAAGCTTTGTACTTCAGAATCTGACAACTGAAGATATAAGGTGAGTGGAATGTGAAATAAATGCTTAGTTCAACAGAGACATAAGGATACTTTCTCAAAGGTGTTTATTACTGATACAATGTTACAAAAGATGATTATTCTTTGATCCACGTAAATTTAATCATTGTAACAGTTTATATAAAACAAATCACCAAACGAAATGCTAGTGTAAATTGAACAAAACGCCCACCGTCTAACAAGGACATGAAATACAGAACACTCGATCACCATTATTACTCAATTTACATGTATGAATTGATATGAATAACATTCTCATATTATAGTTCCTTCTCGAAAAATACGAAAATGAAGGAACTGACAGAAAAATGTTCAATCAAGAGATCAGGAATTTTTATGAAGAATTAATCAGGGAGGCTAATACCCGTTCACCCTCGACACCTCAAGGTAAAAATACCGAAGGTCAAAAGAAAGTTCACACCTCAGTTGGTTTTATCATATGTATGATTTTCAATTACAGATATCTTATGTTTTCGACGTCGTACTCTAAAACAGGCAGGCGTTTAGTCATCAGTCAAATAATTCTTCTAAATGTTTGTTTAATTTAAATTTATGAATTCTTCCCAAATTAATTTGGATAAACACAACTGTTCATGGACAAAAAAAGACATATACTATGTTAAACTCAATAAATGTGCCCCCTTCTGTCCACATTTACAACGTTTTAAACATGATAAGGATAATGTTTGTGTAAATTTAAATTCTTATCCAACATTAAACCAAAATATTTTAACTAAAGATTCACCAGTCATTCATTAAATCATTCAAACTACGTTAGTGTTATCATGCCATAATCAAATGCTTATTACTTTTAAAATATTGAATTAATCGAAACCAACTATAAGGTGTAAACTTTATTTTGTACTTCAGTATACCAAGGATCCATCTACTGCTTGACCCGCTAATATTTTGATTAACCGTAAAGGCGCTGTGGCACATTTTTCTTACTGAAATAAAGTGATCTCACGAAAAAGTAAATGAGTGTTACCAATGGCTAAATAATACTCCCCAATCAATACTTATTATAATATATATTTAATCAATACATTGTTCGGTGAATCCAAGCGAGTCCAATTTCCTTCCGAGCGGCCATTTTAATGTGTCCACATTAAAATGACCGCTCGCAGGTAGTTCAAGTGATCTGACTGATGTAGCGATACCTAAACACTCAAAGTAGAGTTTTAAATGTGGTTCCATGATAGAATGATCAACCTGGCTTTCTGAACTCTCAAATTCGCATGAAACCTACAAATCTACCTCTCACACTGAAGAGTTCCACACCACTGTCGCTTTATACGTCGCACCATTTTCTACCAATACGGATAACCATTTTCTTCGGATACAACTTATCGGGTCGTGTAATGAGATGTATTACCTCTAACATAACAATATTTTGCATTAACCGTAATAATAAATAGCAAATTTGAGAAAATAAATTTTACAAAAAACGTGCTACAGCGCCTTTAACCCGGAAGTTATTGACGATGATACGGGATGCCAAATCATGCTTTTACTCAAAATAAATTTTAAGCAGCTAGGTAAGTTAACTTATATAAGTTAAAAAAAAATGTATAAACATAACAGCACAACTGCACTGATCATGCAAATTTCGTTTCCATACAAGTACAAACTCAAACTCAAACTGTCCCTTTTAATTGTTACTGAACAAAGACAGCGATAAGCGCAAAGTGTAAAGATAACAAAGGATAAAACATGCTCATTATCAAAGTCTGTATGCATCGTGATGTATATGAAAGAAATTCCTGGTCATGGCCAAATAATGATTCAGACAGGGAATTTCGTTACAAATTCTAAAACAATAAAGTTAAATTAAAAACTAAAGCATTATTATTTATGATCAACAATTTGGGTTCTTAATCATTTAAAATTAGCCCCTAATAGTAATTATACATTTTGCAGTTCCCGCTGGTTCGTTAAATTTGTCATTTATATTTAAAACATCCAACCCAAAATACCATGATTAATTAATTAAACAATACATAATAAGCTTCGTATTACTTAAGGACGTTTAAAGAAGTGAAATTGCTAATTAGGAAAAAATCAAGGTTTAAAGTTACAATTTCCTAACAATTAATTTTAAATTTACAACAATTGCGGTTAAATTAGAAGCTATGGATTTTTCAAAATTAATGGACAAAGCGTAGACAGACATTACGCGCAAATACATACATCTGCATCAGAGTAGTAACATCCAACAAATATTCATAAACAAAGACAAATGTCAGCATAAGTAACAAACCAAGGAAAAATAATACAATTACAAAAATCATGAAATGGTTGTCATACTATTTTTTTTATGTTACAAATCAGAAAAATATATCGAAATATAAAAGGTTAAATTTCGATGATTGTGAATACTGTTTTACCCCGATATATGACAGAAATAACAAGTCCAAGTTCCAAATAAAAAGTTCACCTCTCACATTTATATCACAATAACATTTAAGTTATTAAAACTAAATCATAATTATGTTTGACATTGTTTATGCATATGTTAAAATCCAAATAACATTCCAAATGCAAGTTATAACTAAATCGTGATAATGTTTGACAATTTGGATGCACACGTTTGAATCCCAATAGTGTTCCAAATGCAAGCTCCAAGACCTAAATCATAATCTTGGACAATTCTGAACCATTGAAACGATTCAAATGAGCAAAACGTAAATCTTCGTTTTTATTCAGAAAAAAGCGACCCAATAAAACTAATTCTTAGCTATATTTGACAAGTTTGAGTCGCATGTACCACACTATCAAACCAAATGAAAATGTTTTAAAGTAACTATTCTTAATGTTTGACAAGTTTCACTCTAATTACATACTTCCAAATAATTCATAGTGATTTTTTATACAACTGACGTGAACATATTACATGTTGCAATCTCAAAAACATCCAAATAAAACTCATTCAAATGTAATGTTAGACACACTCGACACAAAGACACGACGACAGACTGCAGAGATTATATCTCTTCTAAAGCATCCTGCTTCATCTCCCAGGACCATTTCCTCCGATAAGGGCGTGCTGCCGTTAAATGACCTTCTCTCTTTTCTTCTCCTGTCCCCCTCCTTCCAAGTCGGAACTGATCCAGAACCATACCTAAAACCGTGATTGGCAGCCACTGTCGACAGCATCGCCACCGATCTTGCAAGCTGCTGAACTTGCAGTGCAGACTAAAATTCCACCAACAACGTCATATTCCTCCCTCAGGTGACTCTTCTTGTTCTGGGCAACTCAAGAACGGTTTTAATGGTTGAATCCACACCGTCAGGATAAACTTGGATGTTGCCGTCATCGAAACCGATGTAGATGGTTTTGGATTTGTCTGTACATATACTAAAAGGCTCACAGCTGTCGAAATCCATCTGGATGACAGGGCCGAAACACCAACCATTCGTCGCGAAACTAAACACACATTTCTTTAGTCTGTCCACAAGGTAGATAACCTCGTTCTCACTGCACACCAAACCGACCGGATCTTCCAAGAAGTTATCTCCCTTATGAGGCTGGTGCCGCCATTTTAGATCCCCCTTCTGAGAAATGCACGTGAGCGAATGCATTGAGTGGTCGGACACCAGGATGTCTCCTGTTGGAGTCGAACTCAGGAAAGTTGGTGCCATGAACAAAGCATTGTCGAATTTGTCATACGTGAAGGATTTCAGCACATGTCCTCTCATATCTATCATGTCCACTGACCCTGGTTCCTCCCTAAGTGTCCCGACCACTAGGGTATGTTTGACCTTTGGTAAGACTGTGATTCCCACATACATCTTCGTTGTGGTGATGACGTCAGTCACACTCATATCTTTTACTGACAGGATTTTGATTGTTAGCGAAATTGGAAACGTCACAGCAAGGGAATCGTTATCAATTTTGCACATTCTGTATGGAGCTCCTCCAATGGGTACCTCCCGATTTCCTGATGGAGAGAAAAACTTGACCACCTTGTTTGTGTAGTCCGCCACGACGAGCGTGTTCCCATCTTTCCGTTTAATGATGACGATGTCTGTAGGGAAGGGAGACCACTCTTGGAGACTAATTCTAGACGAGGAAACTCTGAGCAGAGACCTGCGCGAAGAGGAGCAACTGGACTCCGTTGAACGCCGTCTGTAGGACATCGTCGTTACGTTAGAACGTCTCTTCGGCGGTTTGTTTCCCATAGCAAAACACCCAAACCTCATAACACCTGCCTTTATATACAGAGTTCTGGTAACCTGCCAGATAACTCGAACTTTTTGTAAATGACTTCATAAAAAGTCATTGAGCAATCGAGCAAATGAAGCGAAACGAAAAATCGACACCGTTGCCAAAACAGAACATTACCACAAGCCGGGTGGTAAGATTTGGATATCGCCAGCAACGTGCTTAATTTAGGTAGTACAGGTAGAATGTCACAATGCACAGATAATAGCCGACAGTGTGCAGTCCCAAGTGTTTTATCAGCTGACCTTTATACATCTATATTTACCTACACACGTATGTACTTCCTGATTGATATCAACACGCCGGTGGGTTAGTATGTATGTGCACAGGTTATAAGAAATAAAGGAAGGTATAGTTTAGAATAGACCCCTAGTTCCTTGTTGGTGCACGTTCATGCTACAATGTATATATAAACCAATGATTTAAGAGTGTTCCCATTAAAATCAAACCAAACTTAAGGCGCTCCTGTCTTCATATTAGTATGTATGAACAGACATACAATAATTTCGAGGGGAGAAGCAGGGTCACTTCCTAGGCCCTTGTGTATTTTCATGAATTTAAAGCGGTATCTGTCGTTTTATGTTAAATGTTAAAGTAATGGTCTGATCAAAGTTCACATCAGTTCCTCGAGTGTTGTAAACTCTCCATAAGGTATGATAAGCACAACGATGATTTACGTGCTATTGGGCAATGCCTGGGATGAATTAAGGGCACTTGCGGAATTTACCGTACTCCGATCTCAGCTTAAAACGTGTTATTGTTAGCGAGGACATGTACTCACCTTCGGCCACCCAGGGTTTATACATGTATGTGTAGGTATCGCAACATATCGGACTTTTCAGTCTGAAGGCGAATAATTTTCTTCATTTTCCATAACTACTCTAGTTATTTCATTGTCACGCCAGAATAGAGGTACACTCGACAGTCTTGCAGCTTTATTATTGTTCTTTGTCACTAATGTTAAAAATGAAAGTTTCAAAGCTAAGAAAATACGGTATCATGAACGGTATCATTTGTTGTGGAACCTCTAAGCTACACTGAGAATATACGTTATAGGAGAAGATTTTTAAAATAATATTTTTTCTTTTCTGGTTGTGGCCGAGTGCGACATGGAATCCTACAGACTCAGTCACTTGCAAATGTTAGCCTTGCTGCATTTTGTTAACTTTTCGGTGCTAGGGTAGCAGCGCGGATTATGAAGTTCAGATGCACCACATTGAGGAGTCATTCTAAGAAAACACAGCCACAATTATCATAAATCTATTACAGTTATAGAAACACTCAACCTTTGCTCTTCACTGATAACAAACGCTATCTGACCCGAAAGTTCGTTGGTTGCTTTTTTTTCATTGTCTGCAATAATATAAAAATTATCAGTGTCCATGCAACAACTTTCTAGAGAAAACTGCGATTCACGTAACTATTGCTTTTTTCTGAACATTTCTCAATCTTTTAATCTGTAACATGTATTATTCGATTTTAAATAATTACTATTGTTCAGTGTCAGAAATGACGGTGAATTCCCCGAGTATCCATTGGCAAGAAAACAAGATTTGATGGATAACAACTTCTTTATTGTGAAAATACACGAATGATAACGAGGTGAGCATGTTATGATGATGAAGGAGTGATCATATACTCCGAAAAGTATCTTCGCAATAAAGAAAATATTACTTTCTTAATAATATGTATTCCATTTCTAAATGCCCTCAATGACTTAATACATGTAGAAGATGATCTTTAAAAATATTGAATTAATCGAAACTAACTGAGGTATAAACTTTCTTTTGTGTTTCAGTTTATTAGAAACTCTAACTCTAACTCCTTTTGAGCGACTCTTACAATGTATAACACACGTTATCGGGAAAGGGGTTGACAAAGTTATTATTTTCTTTTCTGTAATTGCATCTCCACGTGAATCCATAAACTAGACCGATCTGTTTTCCTAGAACCACTGTTATCATTTAACGATTACAAAACTAGTTACCTTTGGGCTACAGCGATAACACACATTACTCTTCGAAGTTATGTTCGATGTTGAAAGTAGTTTCTCCACGGGAATACATTACATAAGACGATTCCTTCCTAGAAAACACTGTTATCATGAGATAGTTGAAACTGTGAACCTTTGAGTTACACTGATAACACATGTTATCAGTGGTATATAGATCTACATCGAGTGAGACAA
Organism: Gibbula magus; assembly: GCA_936450465.1. NCBI lineage: Eukaryota > Metazoa > Mollusca > Gastropoda > Trochida > Trochidae > Gibbula > Gibbula magus. The sequence continues at coordinate 96,887,334 of OW388289.1, read as the reverse complement.
AAGTGTACAAAGTATATTGTTACCAAGCACATATGTAAGTATACAGTCGACACGTAGCTACAACAGTCGACTGTATACTTACATATACAGACGTTGATAAACAGTTATAAATAATAACTGAAATATAGTTCAATGTACACGTTTAACAGTATAATCTATGGTGTAAATGTTTATGTTTTACAATTGATATTTTACTTGTAACATATCATGTGACACTTTAATAAAATATTTCTGTCGGTCTGTCTGTCAACACACGAGTCGTGTTCGATGCGTTTGATTGGAATCGTCAAAGCGCATACGTCGACTCGGCCCCAGTGTTGTTAAATCAAACGCAGCCCAAAATTATTTACTTGCTTTCGATTAGTGTTTTATATATAAATACTGCTAACAGATAAGCGAAAACTAAACAAAAATACACTCTTAGCTCACCCCTTATTTCTACACAAGAGCGCACAACTACCCATCATGGATATGCTATCTATATAAGAAAATGTACATGATAACATAAGGGCGGTACGCTTGATCACAGTCGCCACTCTTTGAAATACAGTCAATATTATTGAACAGTAGTAAATTTAGTTTGATGTCTATCTGGGAATTTGTATTGACTCCATATCGAACCAGTATTAATTTAAGATATCCATCAAATACAGACAAAGAATATAAGATAGGTAGCTGTAGGTATGTATTGATAACGATTACGATAACGATTGTTCATCTTGTTATATTTCGCGATTCTGAACACGCCTCTGTTGGACAGTGGCTCTTTAAAGAGCAATTGAGTATGTTGATAGACATACTGTAAAATTGCAAAACATTTATATCATTGAAATATACACTTAATATTTCGCTTCTTGTTTGGACCCAAAATAAGCGGAGAATTCGCACAATTTAGTAATGGTGTTTTCCAGTCTAAATATAGATAACAATTATAATTTTCAAGCTCAAATCATTATGGTTTACTCCCACACTGTAAACAAACAAACAAACAAACAAAAGAGAAACAGTTTATGAGTACTCATGGAAAATGAAATATACAGTTTTTTGGCGTTGATTTATTTATCATTTCGTTCAATTATGTAGTTCCTACAGATATGGAAATAAATGGATTACCCATCTAGGTATTTTGTTTGAAGTGTATAATCAATAAGAATATATACATAATATAGGCATAGAGTCATAATTTGGTGTTATCACAATAAAAATATCAATTAACAGAAAAAATGTCAATAATGTTTACATTCACAGGACATTTAGAAACATGTAAATATCGTCAATCGTCACATTCAGCAATGTGTGACAAGGGACGAAAACAGCTAAGTGGGTTGCTATGGTGACTCGTGCAATTGACAAACCTACAAATGCACCGGAAACGCTTGTTTTATTAATAAGGAGGAAAAACCCTTTTATATGACATCAGATTCTATTGACGCGCGTTATCCAAAGGGATTACTTGTCTTTGAAACCAAATTTCATCCGGTTGTCCTGATATGAAAATTATTTATCATATGTCATGTTGTAGATAAAATATTTTTCTAGCGATTGATATGAATATATTTTCCAAAAAATAATGTTGAAAAAGAAACTCTAACATACTTGATGGCTCTTTTAGATACGGTGATTGTATATTTGGTGTACGTTTTGCAGCAACAATATGTCTTTCAATTTTAGAACTACATTTCATATTGAAAGTTGTTTTCAGTAGACTCATGTTTTCTCAGTCTACAATGTGATTGTTCAACCTGAAGTTGTTATTTTAAGTCGGGCCTTTTAACAGAGTTCCATTTAACGAAATTCGAGTTGAAATTCCTGTTTACATATATATGTTATCAATACATGATATAACTTAATTCAACATATCAACCAAAGGTAATACATTAATATTTATATTTGACAATTTGATAAAACCCAGCACATCACTGAAAAATATAAACAACTCATCGACGCAACTACTGTATTTTTGCTATTGCTAAACATGACATTGTTGATCAACATAATGGTAACACGAGGGTAAGTGAGCACAGCTCACTCATATACCCCCGCTTTTAACATTGGTCAAAGAAGAAAAGTTTTAAAAAAGCAGACAGACATCAATGTTCAGAACTGCCTACCTTCCTTTTGTGTTAAGTGTAGACATATTGCAATTTCGGAGTATTTTGTAATGCTTCGGTGTACAAAAATGACGTAGTTAGTATAATACTATTATTTTCAGGATATCAGCCCCTGGTTTGACAACAATATTCATTGTCCAACTTTGTTTACTGGGATTAACTCTGGAACTTAGTTATAATTTCACTCAGTACAGTTCAGTACTCCATTACTCTATTAAGAAATTTATGAAATAAACAATTCTTATTTTCACAGTAAAGGTGTACAATTTGCAATATTGGTGTACAACCATATTTTAGGACAGTCAAGTGTACAAAATACACCAAAAGTGTACAAGTAGGGAGCCCTGAATGTTAAGTCTTCTGTACAAACAAACCACAGCAGTACTATGAAAGCAGAGTATGTGTTTTTTCATAGTAACCATGTCTTCATAGATACACTTGTAAGAGTGCTTTAGAAGTAAAAATTAAAAATGGAGAAAAATGTGCCTAAATTATGCAAATGAGGGTATGAGACAAAAGACAGATGTACACATCATGGTGATTGTACATAAAAAATAGAACAACTAGTGTCAGAGTTATGAGCGGAACAAAAAATATGAATGGCGAAATCGAAAAACGGAGAAAATTAGCATAAATTATGCAAATGAGGGTATGAAACATCAAAAAGACAGATGTACACATCATGGTGATTGTATATAACAAGTTTCGTAAAATTTGAACAACTAATGTCAGAGTTATGAGCGGAACAAAAAGTGTGAATGGCTAAGTCGAAAAACAAATTATGCAGATGAGGGTATGAAACATCCAAAAGGCAGATGACCACATCATGGTGATTGTACATATCCAGTTTCGAAAAATTTGAACAACTAGTGTCAGAGTTATGAGCGGAACAAAAACATTCGAGACGGACGCACGGACGGACGGACGTGCTGACCGCTATATACCCCCGACTTCGTCGTAGCGGGGGTATAATTATATGTTACTTTGTGAATATTCCGTCAATGAATATGTTGTATTTTCAAATAGATGTAAAAATAGTAAACATATAGCGTATACCGTATTTCCTCCAATAGTCGTCCACGCTAGACCTTCAGTCCCAGCGTCTATCCGAGACCCAGCTTCTATTCGATAGCGGCGTCTATTACATATTTGGCAATATAAATCATCCAACTTACAAACTAATCATATAATATAGAAGTGCAATCATATATGGATATGAATTTGTTTTGGTGAATATTTATTCATTATTGAACGGGAACAACATACTCTTTAAGAGACATACGTGAACATATAAACAGCTTGTTCTTAAACTTTGCTCATCTTATATATCACCGGCGCCAATTTTAGACCCGGCGTCTAATTCTTTCAAACAGTCAAACGTCCGGCGTCAATTCCAGAACCGGCGTCTATTAGAGGAAATACGGTATCGAGTTTATTTACATAAACACAATTAAAAACCAATATGGCGGATACACCAGCTAGAACTCGTTCTTTAAGTTAAGGTCTCTTCAATATCGGGCATTGCTCCTCTCGGTCTAACCATCACCGTCGTTACGTTTGTGACGGCATACATGGCCGACGCGTCCTTGAGTCCGTGGCGTCTCATCAAATCGGATGCTGCCACTTTCCGCCTGGGCGTCCAGAAGAACACAAAACAGTCATGCACGCACACGAAACTGCAAGCGCATACCGCTAGAAACAGGATAGCGCAGCCAATCAACAATGAGGACAATCTGCTGTCATGCGCAGTGAGACGCTTCCTGATTGCAGAACCTAGACTCTTTGAATTCAAGGTTAGGTTTCCTCTTGATGTGTTGTTTCTGAGATAGGTTCGTCGTCTGGTTGTTGTTGTTTTTGTTCCTGTTGTGCTTGTAACAACATCGGTCCATGTTGTTTCTAGCGCTGCTGTTGTAGTTGTTATTGTTGTCGTAGAGGGATTGATTGTTGTTGAAGTAATAGCAGGGGTTGTGGTTATTTCTGTGAATAATTAGTGGGTGATTATGAGTAATTAATGTGTAATATTGACGTCAAGAAGGCTTGTTTCAAATAAACATAAATAAGACAATAATACAAATGTCAAGTGCTGACACAACATTTGCTGATGATATTTCACAGGGACAGGGACACACATCATGAATAAATAAATCTTCATCAGATTTATCCGATTCATAAACATATCAGCAATACCCTAAATGCATTGTATTCCAGTTATTGTTGACAGGCGACGGTCGCCTGTCCAGAAACACTTTCAGATTTGCCTCATGGGGAATGGGAGATGTTTCTATGGCACAAGTGTTTTTTTACATTACGCGTAATGACATAATACAGGAGACATTACACTTATTGTTTGGATTTATAGGTGAAAAACAGGAGTATGTTTAAGACTTAATTGACAGTGTAGTTAAACGTATACAGACACATACTTGTTCATTGGTCATATGAATTACCTGTTTCACACACTGATCCCGTGTATCCCTCCGCGCACTGGCAGTGAAATGACATGACGTCATCAACACACACTCCAGAGTTGTTGCAGGGTGAAGAGGAACATGCGTCGATATCTGCGCATACGCAACAAGAAGTTTGTGAGGTGAGGTTACTCAACACCGCCACGTTAAGGTTTTACTTCTTAAACAACGTGAAAGCAAGTATTTACCTGTTGCATAAAGTATTTACCTGTGACACAACGTGAAATCAAGTAATAACATTTGACACAAAGTGAAATCACGTATTTACCTGTGACACAAAGTAAAATCAAGTGTTGACCTGTTGCATAAAGTCAAATCAAGAATTTACCTGTGTCCACGACGTGACAGCAAGTAATAACATGTGACACAACGAGAAAGCAATTATTTACCCTTGACACAACGTGACATCAAGTATTTAAATTTGTCACAACATGGCATCAAATAATAACCTGTGTCACAAAATGAAAAGAGACGAAGAGTTCAGTCATTTTTGAATGCCAACGGCGGACATACCAGATACTTATCACATACAATTTGTCATTAAACTAATGATTATTCTATGATTTTGTTGTTCGGATCGGAAATAGGACAATTGACCCCAACCATGACGAACTGGCGATAACTTCTTTACCATTAAAGTTACAGGTCTGCTATTTTAGCACAAAACACTAAACTGATGGAGTGTTACAACACAACAAATTCCTCTGAACACGTAACTTTTTATGATATTGAAATTCAAAGAGTTGTAACATTTCTTTTGGCGTTCAGTTAATTTACCTATGTATATGATTCAACGTGACATCAAGTAATTACATGTACATGTAACACAACGGGACATCAATTATTTACAGTGACCAAACGTAACATCAAGTAACAAGCCGTGACAAAACGTGACATTGTTTACCTTTGACTTTAAGGCACAAGCAATAACCTGTGACACAATGTGACATCGAGTATAACCTGTGACACACATTTACCACATTTTACACACACAAGTACCGCCTTGTGCTGCAGAATCACAGAAAGAATTTACCAGTGTCACAAAGTGGTAACAAGTATTTACCTGTGTCACAGAGTGGTAACAAGTATCTACCTGTGTTACGTCAGGGAGAAAGCACGAGGGTCGGGTTTTGGTAGACATTTCAAACACCTGAGGGTGGCTAGAAATGAAAAGTAAAACCGAGCTTGCGAGGTTTTACTTTTCAATTCGCCACCCGAGGGTGTTTGAAATGTCTACCAAAACCCGACCCGAGTGTTTTCTTTGACGTATATACCGCCATGCGTTTTAAATACAAAAATGAAAACAATCCTGTTAGTGTTTCAAGCCTTCGTGATCCAAGTTTGAGGCGCACATAAAATATCCCAATATTGTGAGCGGAGCAGAATAGATACCATCAAACAACCATCTCATGATCACCAATCCTCTGTGGTCTAGTGGGACAAGTCTTGGGCTACAAATCGGAGGGTTGCGGGTTCGATTCCCGCATTGTCAACTATGCAAATTTTAAACTTGGACATTTTTGAGTACCTAACTGAACAGGAGATTGAGGTTATTTGGAGTTAGGGCTTACAATTAGATTGTAAAACTTCAGGTCTTACTAAATGTTGAAAATTAACCTGCTATGAGGTTAACTTTCGACGGTTGGTAAAACCTCTAGTCGTAGTAAAACCTTAAAATTCGTGTTGAAACCTGATCAAAGGTTATTACAAGAAATGCAGTTACCTCAAAGTGTAAAGAGATATCCTGAGCTAGGTTTATACAGAGTGGTAACAAGTATCTACCTGTGTCACAGAGTGATAACATGTATCTACCTGTGTCACAGAGTGGTAACAAGTATCTACCTGTGTCACATAGCATCCCCGTGTATCCAGGTGAACAGAGACAGGTAACATTGTTGACAGCGTCCACACAGGTAGAGTTGTTTTCACATGGATCACCCAAACAGTCGTCTTCATCTGAAATAGTTGTGCTCACTTAAAGACATTTATGAATTTTAACTCTTCGAATAAAATAGTATCGATTCCATCATGTTTAACTGAAATGAGGCCTTCATAAAAAATGTTGGGTAAATGCAATTATTGATTTTTGATATTTAGATCACAGAATTGGACCTTCAGTGTTGGCAATATATGCCTAAAAACATGATTTCGAATCCCAAAATGGACTCCTCGAAAATTAATTTTTAGTTTTATTGCAGAAAGCATGATCTTCCTTGCATAATGTGGGTCTCTCATTCTTTATATAATAGCAAGTCATTTTGCGTGCGACTTCGTCAAGGATGATTACACGAGGACAGCGGAAGTGCATGCGATCAGATTGCATAGGTATTGCTCTTACTAAATATACTCAAATATGCTCAAAGCACTGCAAGGTGATATTTGCTTTTGTCATGAATGATAAAGTTTGTTGTTTGAAATGAGACGCATGAAGTTGACACTGGTTGCCTTTCACTTCCCACAAAGGTTACCCACTTCAGATTCTGTATAGTTCAATTTCTTCTTTTGTTTGTTTGTACGTTTGTTTGTTTGTTAGTTTACAGTGTGTGAATTAGACAACAATGCTTTGCGCTTGAAAATAATAGATTTGATCTATATTGAGACTGGAAAAAACCTTTACTAATAACTGCGATTTCTCCACTTATTTTGAGTTGAAAAAATGTGCGAAAAATTAAGTGTATATATTTTTTATATAAATTTTTAGCAAGTTTTCGGTATATATGTCAACATACTCGATGGCTCTTTAAGCTCTCTCGACGAATCTCGTCTTCAATTATTTATTGTCTTACGCTTGTATCATAAACATTATGTCGGTTTTAACGCCTGAGCACCTTTCTAAGATGGCAAAACGTCAACCTCAAAGGCTCACGATACATTAGTCCTTTGTGGAGGTAAAGGCTACTATTCCACTAACAAAGATTAACCCCATTCTAAGCCATTATAAAAAGGCGGCTCTCGGGTTTGTCCATATGGAACGGTCCTCTGGTCACGCTAAGGTCGTGCCATTGAAATATACTCTATGGTTAAGAATAAATATAAACCACATCCAGTCATCTTCATTGATTTGCTACTTTTATAAACATAAACCAATTAAGCAAATATACAAGTAATTGTTGATATTCAGCTACCATGACGTTCCTTCCATACATACAATACTATCTTACTGTCTCAACGAATAGTACTGTATGAATACAGAGGGGGGTCGGGGGTCGTGTCGGTTCACAAATTAAAGGTGGGGTGGGGGGGGGGGGGGGGGGGGGGGGTTGGTTAGTTCAAGCCCCCTGACCTACCCCCCTCTCTCTGGATCGGTACCTCTGGTTCCGCCACTACAATCATTATAAATGTAACGCCTCACCTGTCTCGCACCTGTCCCCAGAGTATCCAGGTGAGCACGCACATGTGAAGGAGTCCACTCCGTCAATGCAGGTACCCGCGTTCTGGCACGGGTTGCTCAAACACTCGTCAATATCTGCAGAAACATGCACAGCACTCGTGATGCAATAAAAGGTATGAAAACATAAAAAACCCACAAAACATTTAGAATGATTTGCGAAATACTTATTTGTAATCGGATCGGTAAAAACAATTAATTAATTAATTACGATGCTGTGCTGGAGTTCAGAAACAACAAGTTTGGAAGCGAGCACAGCTCACATACCCCCCGCTTCCAAATATAGTTTGACATAATTGAAAATAGGAAAGACACATCTATGGGAATGACTAACCTGTGTGTAAAGTTGAATGAATATAGACTATACAGTTCCAGGGATAACTTTTGACAGTATATAATAACACGATGTTTTCCATGGAAGCCGCCAAAAATGAAATTCAGATTCAGGTCTTACCCTCATAAGACATATCTAGATATCATGGTCGACATGTAAATAAAGTTTGTTGAAGCTAGCATGTTTAGTTTGGGGGATATGCTCGACACAAAATGACTTCCTTACAGAGCCACACATTCGGTTATGTTTCCATGGAAACCGCAAAAAAAATAAAATTCAGGAATCGGTCAAACCCTGAAAGAGCACAACTAAAGATCATGGCTAACATGTGTAGTGACGTTTGGTGAAGCTACCATGTATAGTTTGAGAGATACGGCGGGGAATAAAAGATAAAGTGTTTGTAGGTACGATGCACTCATTTTTAAAACATCTTGACACTTGTGGAAAAAAAGAAGAAATATGAAAATTCCTACAAAATAAGAAAAGTTTCGAAAGAACGATATATCATTAAGAAATAATACAAGTATTGAGTCGACATTTTCCATTTGATATGTTATGACGTCATAGCCTTAAGCTTTTGCAACGCTTCAAGCTCACTGGAGGTATACATTAAACCAGATGGAGGGAGTTATTCATTAACCATGATTGGATAACAATACAATTTTGACAGGTTGAAAATCCCGTACCAAATTCACAGGCTTGACCACTGTATCCGGGTGGACATGCGCAGTGAAAGTTATTGACGTCATCGGTGCAGTTTCCGCCGTGGCGACAGGGAAGCGGGTTGCAGTCGTCGATATCTGAAAACCCAGCACGTTTGACATGTATTGTTATTCACAACCAAATGACTGTTAAAGGAACTGTTCAACCAAGTTAATATCTAGTCGTGTTGGTATGTCCGTAGGATTGTTTGATTGGTTGGTATTATGGTCAAAGAATGGAACATAATAATACAATTGGACTGGGCATTCCTTAAAAATAACCTGGTGGAATATGCAAGTTCTGAACCAAGCATATCTAGGGGTATTCTTAGTGCAGATCGGCCAAGAAATTGAAGATGCAGCACGCTGCTGCTCTTCTAGCACAGACAAGGTAAAGCAATGTAGGAGAAGTGTTGGGTGGAAGCAATGTAGGAGAAGTGTTGGGTGGATGCAATGTAGGAGAAGTGTTGGGTGGATGCAATGTAGGAGAAGTGTTGGGTGGATGCAATGTAGGAGAAGTGTTGGGTGGAAGCAATGTAGGATAAGTGTTGGGTGGAAGCAATGTAGGAGAAGTGTTGGGTGGAAGCAATGTAGGAGAATTGTTGGGTGGATGCAATGTAGGAGAAGTGTTTGGTGGATGCAATGTAGGAGAAGTGTTGTGTGGATGCAATGTAGGAGAAGTGTTGTGTGGATGCAATGTAGGAGAAGTGTTGGGTGGAAGCAATGTAGGAGAAGTGTTGGGTGCAAGCGGTGTAGGAGAAGTGTTGGGTGGATGCAATGTAGGAGAACTGTTGTGTGGATGCAATGTAGGAGAAGTGTTGGGTGGAAGCAATGTAGGAGAAGTGGTGGGTGGATGCAATGTAGGAGAAGTGTTGTGTGGATGCAATGTAGGAGAAGTGTTGGGTGGAAGCAATGTAGGAGAAGTGTTGGGTGGAAGCAATGTAGGAGAAGTGTTGGGTGGAAGCAATGTAGGAGAAGTGTTGGGTGGATGCAATGTAGGAGAAGTGTTGTGTGGATGCAATGTAGGAGAAGTGTTGTGTGGATGCAATGTAGGAGAAGTGTTGGGTGGATGCAATGTAGGAGAAGTGTTGGGTGGATGCAATGTAGGAGAAGTGTTGTGTGGATGCAATGTAGGAGAAGTGTTGGGTGGAAGCAATGTAGGAGAAGTGTTGGGTGGATGCAATGTAGGAGAAGTGTTGTGTGGATGCAATGTAGGAGAAGTGTTGGGTGGAAGCAATGTAGGAGAAGTGTTGTGTGGATGCAATGTAGGAGAAGTGTTGGGTGGAAGCAATGTAGGAGAAGTGTTGTGTGGATGCAATGTAGGAGAAGTGTTGTGTGGATGCAATGTAGGAGAAGTGTTGGGTGCAAGCGGTGTAGGAGAAGTGTTGGGTGGATGCAATGTAGGAGAACTGTTGTGTGGATGCAATGTAGGAGAAGTGTTGGGTGCAAGCGGTGTAGGAGAAGTGTTGGGTGGATGCAATGTAGGAGAACTGTTGTGTGGATGCAATGTAGGAGAAGTGTTGGGTGGAAGCAATGTAGGAGAAGTGTTGGGTGGATGCAATGTAGGAGAAGTGTTGTGTGGATGCAATGTAGGAGAAGTGTTGGGTGGAAGCAATGTAGGAGAAGTGTTGTGTGGATGCAATGTAGGAGAAGTGTTGGGTGGAAGCAATGTAGGAGAAGTGTTGTGTGGATGCAATGTAGGAGAAGTGTTGTGTGGATGCAATGTAGGAGAAGTGTTGGGTGGAAGCAATGTAGGAGAAGTGTTGTGTGGATGCAATGTAGGAGAAGTGTTGGATAAATGCAATGTAGGAGAAGTGTTGGGTGGATGCAATGTAGGAGAAGTGTTGTGTGGATGCAATGTAGGAGAAGTGTTGGGTGGAAGCAATGTAGGAGAAGTGTTGGGTGGATGCAATGTAGGAGAAGTGTTGTGTGGATGCAATGTAGGAGAAGTGTTGTGTGGATGCAATGTAGGAGAAGTGTTGTGTGGATGCAATGTAGGAGAAGTGTTGGGTGCAAGCGGTGTAGGAGAAGTGTTGGGTGGATGCAATGTAGGAGAACTGTTGTGTGGATGCAATGTAGGAGAAGTGTTGGGTGCAAGCGGTGTAGGAGAAGTGTTGGGTGGATGCAATGTAGGAGAACTGTTGTGTGGATGCAATGTAGGAGAAGTGTTGGGTGGAAGCAATGTAGGAGAAGTGTTGGGTGGATGCAATGTAGGAGAAGTGTTGTGTGGATGCAATGTAGGAGAAGTGTTGGGTGGAAGCAATGTAGGAGAAGTGTTGTGTGGATGCAATGTAGGAGAAGTGTTGGGTGGAAGCAATGTAGGAGAAGTGTTGTGTGGATGCAATGTAGGAGAAGTGTTTGGTGGAAGCAATGTAGGAGAAGTGTTGGGTGGATGCAATGTAGGAGAAGTGTTGGGTGGATGCAATGTAGGAGAGGTGTTGGGTGGATGCAATGTAGGAGAGGGTTTGGTGGATGCAATGTAGGAGAAGTGTTGGGTGGATGCAATGTAGGAGAAGTGTTGGGTGGAAGCAATGTAGGAGAAGTGTTGTGTGGATGCAATGTAGGAGAAGTGTTGTGTGGATGCAATGTAGGAGAAGTGTTGGGTGCAAGCAATGTAGGAGAAGTGTTGGGTGCAAGCGGTGTAGGAGAAGTGTTGGGTGGATGCAATGTAGGAGAACTGTTGTGTGGATGCAATGTAGGAGAAGTGTTGGGTGGAAGCAATGTAGGAGAAGTGTTGGGTGGAAGCAATGTAGGAGAAGTGTTGTGTGGATGCAATGTAGGAGAAGTGTTGGGTGGAAGCAATGTAGGAGAAGTGTTGGGTGGATGCAATGTAGGAGAAGTGTTGTGTGGATGCAATGTAGGAGAAGTGTTGGGTGGAAGCAATGTAGGAGAAGTGTTGGGTGGATGCAATGTAGGAGAAGTGTTGGGTGGATGCAATGTAGGAGAGGTGTTGGGTGGATGCAATGTAGGAGAGGGTTTGGTGGATGCAATGTAGGAGAAGTGTTGGGTGGAAGCAATGTAGGAGAAGTGTTGGGTGGATGCAATGTAGGAGAAGTGTTGGGTGGATGCAATGTAGGAGAGGTGTTGGGTGGAAGCAATGTAGGAGAGGTGTTAGGTGGATCCAATGTAGGAGAAGTGTTGGGTGGATGCAATGTAGGAGAGGTGTTGGGTGGATGCAATGTAGGAGAAGTGTTGGGTGGATGCAATGTAGGAGAGGTGTTGGGTGGATGCAATGTAGGAGAAGTGTTGGGTGGATGCAATGTAGGAGAAGTGTTGGGTGGATGCAATGTAGGAGAGGTGTTGGGTGGATGCAATGTAGGAGAGGTGTTAGGTGGATGCAATGTAGGAGAACTGTTGTGTGGATGCAATGTAGGAGAAGTGTTGGGTGGATGCAATGTAGGAGAAGTGTTGGGTGGATGCAATGTAGGAGAAGTGTTGGGTGGATGCAATGTAGGAGAAGTGTTGGGTGGATGCAATGTAGGAGAAGTGTTGGGTGGATGCAATGTAGGAGAAGTGTTGGGTGGATGCAATGTAGGAGAGGTGTTAGGTGGATGCAATGTAGGAGAAGTGTTAGGTGGATGCAATGTAGGAGAGGTGTTGGGTGGATGCAATGTAGGAGAGGTGTTAGGTGGATGCAATGTAGGAGAAGTGTTGGATGGATGCAATGTAGGAGAAGTGTTGGGTGGATGCAATGTAGGAGAAGTGTTGGGTGGATGTGAATTGCAAGCTTACACGGGTTCACCTTTTTTGGGGGTCGATCAAAACATATTCATAAACATGAAACTGCATCCCTACCTGTCTCACAGTTATACCCGGTGTACCCAGCCCGACACACGCACGTGTAGGTGTGTAACCCCTCCAGACAGTATCCTCCGTGTTGGCAGGGGTGACTCACACACTCCACGATCTCTGCAATGAATCCACGTGAGTGTCAAAACACTCGTAATTGAAAAAAGTTTCAAACGAGATCATTAACTAACCATTAATCGTATGACACATATACTGTATATACTGTAAAACCATAGGAGTCGGCAACTGGGCCAATGTAGCAAGACATGGCCAATACCAACTTCCCAATGCATTCTTGCCAGTCTCCATTACAGGCTGATTTAGGCCTTGCAGTATTTCCTTATATTAGGATATATGTGCTTGGAAATCCGGGCCCACTATGCATTTCAGGTGCAGCAATCCACTATCTTGGCACAACAAAGCGAGGGAGTTACTGCAAGGCTTCAATCAGCAAGACTGGTAAGAGTTATGCCTTGCGTTTGGATGTTCTACAGGAAGACCAGGACAAACTGGGTCAGTACGAGCAGGAGCAAGCGAACTCGCACATTTATTGAAAGACCAAAGCTGTAGCCTCAACACTTTGAAAGTTGAATGCTCATACGTATATGTATAATGTATATTTTCCCCGGAAAAGAGGTCTGCGAAAATCTGGCTTTGTAACTTGGCTGCAAACATAAACAGTTGTTTCATAGAACATTGATCATGTATTGTTGTATTTACATTTGTAAAGGAAGTATTTATTCATTTACCTCGACGTGTCTGAATGGATCGTTATACTGCTATCAAGCATATGTAAACCTTGTACTTTATTATCACTTTAACTTCTAGAGAGCAATTAACTGACACGGTTAGATATATGGTGTTGGATGTATTTAATTTCTGATAAGACAGTTCCATACCCACCAAATGAACTTTATCACGTTGAAAGTCCATACCAGTTGCGCCAGCCTGTATCACTGACTTGTATAGGTTTTACATACATAGACACAGAAAATAAGATGAAATGCTGCAAGGTCTAAATAAGCCAGTGATAGAGATTGACGCGAGTTATGTCACATCATGAGTTACGGTAGAATTTAATTGTGTCAATGTTAAAAAAAATTGACGTTCGTTAAAAACCGGCGGTCAAATTTGCTATAATTATACATACATCGCATAGAACAAAAAATGCTAGATAAAACTTTTTACCATTTTCACACTTGTGTCCTGTGAAACCCTTGGCACACATGCACGTGTAGGCGTTCACTCCGTCCACACACGAGCCGTTGTTCAAACATGGCGACTCCACGCAGTCATCGATATCTGGGACCATCAGAAGAAAGAGTTTGATTTATTTCAGTGGTTTATGGTATAGAATCACGTTATAACCAAAAGGCGAATAATGATCTTTCAGATGGTGATAAAATATATCCATGACAAAAACTCAAATGCTTTTATTTGGAAATCGAAAGTGTCCTGAAATGTATTTAGGCTTTGAAGGTCCGCATATAAAGGTATATAGTTTCACTTTTAAAAACATGCTTCTGATACTGTTTCAAAACATCTTGTTGTAGATATGCTTTACTCAATTAGCGAAAGTGAGTTATGATAGAACTCTTTTGAGTTGACGCTCAACTTCCCTTCAGCATACGATTGGTTGCGAAAATCAAGTGAATTCTACCCTATGGCAGAGATTAAAAGGTACATCCATTGTGTTGTTGGGGGTCACATATACCAAACGTTATAAATGGTGTCACTTTATCGAGAAGTACCGACTGTTCACGAAAACTACCATTTTGATGATAGCCGACTTAGTATATTGAAGATATAAAGGTAAAAGTAGTGATTTCTGATCGAAAATCCGACAATGCACCGAGTGTGGCGCGTGCCAATGAGTCAAACGTAATTTTGGAATCTTATATTTAAAACTGACAAAATAACAAATTTGGGTTGATACTGTTGAATAAGTCTTATAGATACTGTGCATGTAAATGAAACGTGCAGTTTCGGATTCTGCACATGCAAAATGATGTTAATCGATTTTAATTGGAAACTAGTAATTATGATATATTAGGCGATTGGGGAAGAATATGCAAGCTGAGTGAATGTGTTTGTATTGTAAACAGCACATATGGTGAGTTGTAGCGTATTAAAGCCAATTTTTAAAAATGAAACAATGGATGCACCTTTACAGAATGCTATCGACCGAGTTGTGAGAGAGCAGAAGCATGTGTGCTGCATAAAGTACCGTATTTCCTCTAATAAGCACCCGGTCGCTTATCTTTTCAGCACCCCTTGATCCCCGTCGCTTATTGAAGGCCCGGCGCTTATAAGAGACCCAGCGCTTATTTCTTTAATAGACCATTGAAGTATACAAAGGATGCCTTAATATAATGGTGTAAACCCAGCGCTTATTAGAGGCCCGGCGCTTATTTTCTCAAATATCCTCGACACTCCAGCGCTTATTAGAGGCCCGGCGCTTATTTTCTCAAATATCCTCGACACTCCAGCGCCTATTAGAGGCCCGGCGCTTATTTTCTCAAATATCCTCGACACTCCAGCGCTTATTAGAGGCCCGGCGCTTATTTTCTCAAATATCCTCGACACTCCAGCGCTTATTAGAGGCCCGGCGCTTATTTTCTCAAATATCCTCGACACTCCAGCGCTTATTAGAGGCCCGGCGCTTATTTTCTCAAATATCCTCGACACTCCAGCGCTTATTAGAGGCCCGGCGCTTATTTTCTCAAATATCCTCGACACTCCAGCGCTTATTAGAGGCCCGGCGCTTATTTTCTCAAATATCCTCGACACTCCAGCGCTTATTAGAGGCCCGGCGCTTATTTTCTCAAATATCCTCGACACTCCAGCGCTTATTAGAGGCCCGGCGCTTATTTTCTCAAATATCCTCGACACTCCAGCGCTTATTAGAGGCCCGGCGCTTATTTTCTCAAATATCCTCGACACTCCAGCGCTTATTAGAGGCCCGGTGCTTATTTTCTCAAATATCCTCGACACTCCAGCGCTTATTAGAGGCCCGGCGCTTATTGGAGACCGGCACTAATTAGAGGAAATAGCTGAGTGAATTTGTTTGTAAACAACACATATGGTGAGTTGGAGCGTATTAAAGCCAACTAATTTGTTATGAAACACAATGGAGGGTGTATTCACTGAGAGGTATTCACTAGTACCCTTACTACATATACGTGTTTCTGGGGAAATAACTCAGTATTCCTGTACTGAGTGTTGATAAAAACATGATTTTTTTCAGAAATCCGACAATATCAATTCAGTACATTGGGGGCAATGTACATGCAGAGTTTGAAGGCGCCGTAGCACGCCGTACTCACTGAAATAAAGTGCTCTCACAAACATGTAAACAACAGTTACCAGTGGCTAAATAGCATTCATGAATCTGTAAGTTCTGAAACGAATGTTCATGGTTCGATTAAGCCATGTGAATCCATTTTTCATCGAGCGGCGCAATTTTAAGGTATTCCCATTAAAATGGCCACTGGAAGGTAGTTCAAGTGATCTGACTGATCTAGCGATAGCTGAACACTCAGAGTAGTTTTAAATATGGTACTGTGATTGAATGGTCAACCATCTTGCTGTCGGAACTCTCAAAAGTCGCATGAGACATAAAATTTACCTCTCACACAGAACATGCTGAAGAGTTCCACAATAATGTCTCTCTATGCATCGCACCATTACGGATAACCATTTTCTATGGATAGGACGTACGTGTCGTAACAATGAGATATTTTATCCACAAACGTATCAACATATTGTATAAACTTTAATAATAAATGGCAAATTTGAGAAAATAAATTTGTAAAAAACGTGTTACAGCGCCTTTAAAATAATTAATAATTAACAATGTTTAATTTCTATTGATGGAACATATTTGTTATACACAGATGAATGTAGGACACGTTGATCGTTATATTCTCGGTCATGCAGCTGGAGAAAAAGAAAACAATGGGGAATTCAACAGTTTTTACCTGTCTGACAGCGCGTGCCGGTGTATCCAGGTGTACAGGTACAGGTGTAGTTGTTGATGTCGTCCACACAGACACCGTGACCTGAACATGGGTCTGGCGTACACTCGTCTATATCTGTAATGAAAGGATGTGTATGAATGCGTAGGAGTGTATGTGCGTATGCTTATGCGTGTGGGTGTGTGTGAGAGTACACTTGTGTATGCATTCTGGGCTGTGTTCCATAACAGTGAGCGCTTATAATTGCTCGAGCGCCCCTTCTCTACTGAACGACACGGTGCGATACCTCGAGGTTTGCTCGCTTTGCTGCGTTGCGCTACATTTCGCGTTCAAGAAAGGTTTAAAAGTAATCGCTCATCGCGAGTAAACATCGCTCATTTACATGTAAACAAAAATATTTTACAGTGATATCGTATTCCTCATAGCCGGATGCTGTTTTTACTATTGCGGTTTTAATTCTTCCGAGTGTTTTCAGTACAATGCAGCGTATGACACGCAAATAAAATATGTTTTATTTTATTAATATATCTTCTTCTTCTTCTTCCTCTAGAGATATAGGGACTTGTTACCGTTTCACAATATGGTTATAATTATTATATTACTTGTGTCTTATATAACACTGATTTACATGATTGTTTACGCTCCTCAAATGTGTGCGCTAATCAAGTGAGTGATAAATAAAAGCTAAAGATCTCGGGCGTCGGCACAACAATATGAATTGAGGAGAGTTTAGTTCTTCAAATAAAACAGAGGAGATCGTTGTTTGAACAACTAAAACTCCGATCATACCTCAATATGTATACATTAAAAAATTTGTTGGCGAGAAAACCATCTCTGATAGGATTACCTACACTCTGCACGTGCTCTGTGATTTAGTGATTGGACTACGTTTTTTTTTTATTAAATATTTTTATTCACTTCATTTGGATACAGTCAAGTGATAACATGTTCTAGGTGAAACGGGATACTCGATATCTAGAACAGCTTACATGGATAGGCATCACAACAATCACATTGAGAATTTGGAATAATAATAAAAGAACATGGACATGACGTAGATAAGATAAAAAACTATCCAAGTTCCGATGAAATAACATTCCATTTTCTATTAAATGCGTTCGAATTGATGGTTTTTGAATAAATAATTTTTTCAATGTAATAGACATCTTTTAAAGTTGATTTATACCCAGTAAAATTGGGTTTTAAACCTTTTATATTCATTACAAATATATGGCGTTTGGCCAATAAAATCATGTGGTTGAGTAGATGGTTTTTGGTGCAGCAAAATAGAATGTCTATAGTGGAGGGTTCGTATGTTATATTGAGTAATCTACTAACGAAGTTGTTAAAATCTTTCCAAAACAGTTTGATAGTTGGGCATTCAATGTATACATGATATATGTTCTCACTAACCGAACCACATGCCAAGCAAAGATCATTATCAACAAGTTTCATTTTAAGTAGCTCTCTTTTTGTGTAAATAGCCTTATGTATGAATTTATATAGGAATTCAAGGAGTTTTGTGTCTCTATTATCTTGTCTATATTGTCAAAACATAGTCTTCCAATCCAAGTTCTCATTTAATTCGTGGTCCCATTTATCACAGACTTTGGGAAAAGTATGTTCTGGCTTGATATTGTCGTAAAAATGTCGAGAACCTTTGCTAGGCCTCTGCAAATCATTCCAGGTGGAACATATTGATAAATTCGCATCATTTGGGGTTTTTGTATTTTTTATAACATTTTTCCATATTTTAGGAAAACTGAGAATGACGCGATTTAAATCAAGTACTGTAGCTCTGATATCAAATTTTGCTTTTAGTGTCTTTAATGTGAACTATTTCTTTTTTAAACCAGTCAAGTATAATTAAGTTAGGTTGGTTACAGAAATGATTTAGCCAAATAGGTTGCATGAGAATTTCATTTATAACATTATTACTATCAAAACCCTTAGTATATCTAGCCCATGCATCCAATGTATCTTTCCATAACGGGTTTTCAGGTTTATACTGTTTAGCAATGTTTGATCCTAAGAGAAGAGTGTCTCTTATCGGAAAACCTGCTAAACTATAGCCCTTAGGGTTATTGATATAGCTTTTCAGGCAAGAAAGTTTTAGCGAATCAATGAACTTGTTGATGTTAACCATTCTTAGACCCCCATCTTCATATTTTCGCATTAAATTTAACCGCTTTATTTTGTCTTTCTTATCGTTCCAGATAAATTTAAAAAATAATTTGTTCAAATTGTTTATGAGTTCTTTAGGAGGATTTGGACTTCTTCGTTGTCTATATAAAGCGAGAGATATGATTTAAATGAATAAAGCACTTGTAGTTCGTATTTTATCATAAAATCCATTCTTCAATATCTACATGATACAAATTACGTTTAATATATCAGGTGAAATGTAACTCGATGGTCAGTGCCATGTTCAAGAGAGGTATAAAAGTAATCGCTTAGTGCATATTTTAAGGACGCTTCACTCTGAAATGTCTATAACGTATTTATATGGACTATAAAACGTGTCCAATGATATAATTGACGTTGGTTGAGCGCGGGTCCTTTATGAAATGTATGATACATGCTAACCTTTATCTTAGAGAACTTGCAAGTATAAATTCATGGTAAAGAAATGTACTTATATGAGAAGAGTCAAACAGAATCTTCAAGCATTACATTGCCGCTCTTGCAATTCAGATATACCTTTGGAATTTGACACAGATGTAGAATACGAAATGATCTTTCAAATGAAAAAGTTGCTCGCACATTCATTAACACTGTATAAAGTTATTTCAACCTTAAGTAATTGGCGGTGGGTTGAGCATGATTTGTGTAGACTCGCGTTGGACAAATATTTGCATATGTAAGGTAGACAAGACAAGAGAGTATTAAACTGATGTCAACTCAAGGGAAATATGAATCTCGCATATTTATCTATTTTCATGATTATCAGATTCAATAATGTCATTTTACCACAAATAGACATGAGTATCAATTTGATCGTTCAGCTTTTCAACTCGTAGTAAATTGACTGAGTTTTGATATTTTAATATTTATTCATTAAGTGGAGGGAATGTGAGTGTACACTACTAACATGATTAATGTTCAAGTATAAATAAGTATAAGCATAAGTATACTCACTGACGTCACAGGTTTCTCCAGTATATCCAGCGAAACACGAGCACTCGTACGCATTTATTCCATCCGAGCAGTTGCCATGGAGACATGGGTTCCCGAGACAATCATCGATATCTGTTATGAGACAATGAAATTTAACTTATAAAGTTAAAATACTGAAAAACCACGGGAAAGGGTGATATCTATTACATAAATATATAAACATTCATAACTTTTATTAATGTTCTTCTCAACTGCTACTGCTACTGCTACTGCTACTACTACTGCTACTGCTACTACTACTACTACTACTGCTACTACTACTACTACTACTACTACTACTACTACTGCTGCTACTGCTACTACTACTACTACTACTACTACTACTACTGCTGCTGCTACTACTACTACTACTACTACTACTACTGCTACTACTACTACTACTGCTGCTACTGCTGCTACTACTACTACTACTACTGCTACTACTGCTACTACTACTACTACTACTACTGCTACTACTACTACTACTACTACGACTTCGACTACCACTACTACTGTTACAAGGCCAATATTGGGTGCCTGAATTGGGCCAGTACTGGATGCCTGAATTGGGCCAGTACTAATGGCCTGAATTGGACCAGTAATGGATGCCTGAATTGGACCAGTGCTAATGGCCTGAATTGGACCAGTACTGGATGCCTGGATTGGACCAGTACTAATGGCCTGAATTGGACCAGTACTGAATGCCTGAATTGGACCAGTACTGGATGCCTGAATTGGACCAGTACTGAATGCCTGAATTGGACCAGTACTGGATGCCTGAATTGGACCAGTACTAATGGCCTGAATTGGACCAGTACTGGATGCCTGAATTGGACCAGAACTAATGGCCTGAATTGGACCAGTACTAATGGCCTGAATTGGACCAGTAATGGATGCCTGAATTGGACCAGTAATGGATGCCTGAATTTGACCAGTGCTAATGGCCTGATTTGGACCAGTAATGGATGCCTGAATTGGACCAGTACTAATGGCCTGAGTTGGACCAGTAATGGATGCCTGGATTGGACCAGTACTAATGGCCTGAATTGGACCAGTAATGGATGCCTGAATTGAACCAGTACTAATGGCCTGAATTGGACCATGTAATGGATGCCTGAATTGAACCAGTACTAATGGCCTGAATTGGACCAGTAATGGATGCCTGAATTGAACCAGTACTAATGGCCTGAATTGACCCAGTAATGAATGCCTGAATTTCGCCAGTGTCGGAAGCCTGTATTGTACCAGTACTGGATGCCTTTATCACCCATAACTGTCCCAGTACTGTTCCAGTTAGGTCATGTTGGCTTGGCTACCACCAACTTCTTGAATGCCTCTAAAACATTCATCCTATATTGGTGGCTCTCGTTCGTCTCCTTACTGTACTATTTATAACTACTCACCAAGTTCACAGTTTCGCCCGTTGTAGCCCTCTTCACACACGCACTTGTATGTTCCGATCCGGTCTCGACACTGTCCCATGACACACGGGTTGCTGATGCAGTCGTCAGTATCTTGTAACATATGATTAGTTGTACAGACTAATTCATAATTGTCAATAATAAATTTTGGAATAATGCACATCGAATTTACAAACCCGATTGTGTGTAAATATAAATGGATAATCCAGTTCATCGATTGTGGAGGATAAGTTGGACATTCTAAGTAATAGTTAGACCATGAGGGCCTGTTGTCTAATCGTTGAAATGGTTAATTAGACAACACGGTCCGAATGGTGTAGCTTACTTATATCATTGCCAAATAATAATACGTTTGTAAAGCTTTATCTAATCAACTAATTTAATATTTTTTTCTCGCGAACTATATTGTTTCGGAAATCGCGTTAGACTGCATTTTCACAATTTGCACGTGCGAGTGAACCTCTGATTTGGGCACGTGGCGCTCCAGTCACTTGAAATGTTCAGACGTGGATATTTGCAACTCAATTCGACGTACGTTGAGGGATTGACATGTTGCTCTGCTTGTTTGTGAGGTAAGAATTATTATGAAAATAACGAAAAACAACTACTACTAAGTACCCTTTCATGAAACTTTAAACAAATATAAGTTTATCTATCTCACGCAGTCTAGATAGTTTAGTAGGAATATGGGCACGTGTATCTCAGTTTCTCCCTTCACTTGCAAAATGATAATTGCCAAATTGGCATTGCTTAAATTAGTAACATTAACTGAATATTTAATAGATTTGGTTTCAAACAGTACGCAATTTTACATCACTGTGTTAATATTTCAAAAACTTCGATTGAAATGATGGTTCGCTAGTTCCAGCCGATGCTCGCAGGTTTCACCGCAATGCATAGCCACATGGCGTTGCGAGCTTTCTCCCTGCCATAATACTAGCAGCCGCGATATTAGTGAAATACTCTTGAAAGCGGCTGCAATATTGCCCAAGTGGCGTTACACAATAACTCACTCACTCACTCTTGAAAGCGGCGTTAAACTCAAACTCACCGCACCTCACCTCACCTCACCTCATCTCACCTCGTTTGAAATGGTGTAATACTGAACAAAGCATGACTATATCAATATAACTTTCACAAGGCGTTTTAAATTGTTTACAGGTTTCGGGAACTATTGTCAACTGTATCTTAGATGAACGCCGGAGCTCGAGAAGAACCACCTGAATACTTCTGGACGTAAACATTTATATCACTGTACATACTTAATGACTTCCCCAAGCTGTTCAAACTGTAAACACAATATTGATGTAATATAATGTTTTTTTTATTAGTTATGTTCTTCTTTTAATACAAGCATTTGTCAAGATGATGAAACTACGTAAAACTCGGAATCGTATAAAAAGCAGTTCCGGCCGTGGTCTACCTGAAATTCACGTTGGTTATACCACGGCTCAAACAATAGCAGCTATGGTCTAAAGATACTTAAACTATATGACTGATATTAAACCGCGGACAATCGTCATGTACTTAATTATTGATAAGTCAAAGTAAACACTATCAAGATCTGCGACTTAGCACATTGGCAATCATAAGACATTTTAAGATAAGTTAATAATAATAGAACAAATTCTCACCTATATAAGCTGGCTCGTATGTGTTGTTTTTCACTGAAATATAGCATGCAATTAAGATTAATGTTATGAGGAAACCTAGTTTAATGCTCTCCTTTGTGCATTTTACCAATATATAAATGATTTAAACACGTTGATGAGCATTACCAGCCTAATATAAGCTATTATAATATTATAATAATTACAGCAATTTCTGTTAACTATCCCTGACCACGTTCTGTAGTCACAATGTATAAATCAACTTTTTGTTCTGCATTTTGCAGTAAAACTTTTATTTACTGTTTGAAAGTCAGAAGAGTTATAAAAAATGCAGGATTACTGAAATGCTGTAAAGCATATTTTTACTGGAAATATCATTTCAAGAGTTCAAACAGAAAAGGACTTACATTTCTCACACTGCCTGCCCAGATAACCTTCTTTACATTGACACGTGAATGGACAGTCTTCGTGACATTCAGCCTCGTTCTGACACGGGAAACTCGTGCAGTATTTCGTAGTCTTTAGGTCGTCTTCAATATGATATTATACAGTATATGTAACTGATAATATATCGAAATTGTGAAACAATAAAAATATATATATATATATATATGGTTACATTTTTTTTTTAACGAATTAATACTTTTACTGCAGAGTCATGTAAAATACATATGCTGTTCCAGAATTTCCACAACTGAAAGTTAGCACCTCCATCGGTCTTGGATCTATCATTACCTTTTATCGTGCCCTGCAGTTTTGAAGATACCAAGTTTATGAACAATTCATTAAAGCTAAACAGTGTCACAACGATGTCATTACAAGGATCTATTCTAGTTTATCTCCGACATTTACACTAAGCAATAACACATAGATTCTACTTTCAAATGTTTATGAAGTGTTGGAAAAGCAAACCTTTTTTCGAGCTCATTGACCAGCCATTAGAGAAGCCAAACCCTTCACCGTCCCCGAAGGCGTATACCAGAGCCGCATACTTTATCTCTGGAACTAGAACTAGCTCTTGGAGAGGGTCTGTCAGTTTCAACGTCGCAACTGCATAGTCACACTGTGGCAGAACTCTGACTTGGTCGAAGTGATCGAAGTTTTCTTTGCACTCATGTTTCTGTGTAACAGTGATATACATGGTTAATCTGGAGACCAGCGAGATGTTCCAGAGGTGATTGATGTGGATAGGCAGGGTCGAAAATCTCTCTGTTGGAGTCAGAATTGTCATAAACGGGCCTCCATAGTTTTCAGGAACATCAGCATGGCAGCCTTTAGCGTACATGACCACCATCACTGGTTTGGTGGTTGTCAGACACATTGGTCCAGTTTCTTTGATGTTGATGTCTGCAGATTGGGTCTCGTGGATCTCCCCGCCGTGACCTAGATTCGACGTGATTTTCGTACCATTCTGGTTTGCAACGATCCGGTAGATGGCGCCAGAAGGTCGACCTCCGACCTCATGGAGGACGTAATTGCTGCCGAACAGTTCTACTGGTATCAACATCTCTTCCATGTGGTCGCATTTATCCATCATTGCATGGGGAACAAAACTGCACACTCCACCGGAAACCACGCTGATTGGCTTAGAGCTGGTTACTATGGTGCCGGTGGGATCAGAGCTGCAGTTTGTACCTATTACGTCATATTTGTTTAACGTAAATGTAACCGTCTGTTTGTTTACGTTTATTTTTTCCTTTTCCTTCTTAGGCTCAGAGACCATACCAAACTGTTGAAAGAACACATTGAGCATTGGGGCGGAACTCGGCTGTGCACCACATGTGTGAGATGGATTCTTGAATTTAATCGTCACTGTTGTGTTATCCTCTTGGGCAGCAATGGTAAATGCGGATATCGATTGTTTTGGGGCACTGAGGAGGCTCATGAAGGACTGCTTGTCATATCCAGCAATGATATATCTTGTGGACAAAACCTCCACCGGAAGTGCTACATACCCGTCCGAGGAAGCTTTACCCACATTGAACACATGCACAATTACGTCTTGAGATGATGTCACAATAACAGCTTTCCGCTCAATCTCGAGATGATTTCGGTACCTCAGAGAAGGGTCAAGGGTCACTTCCTCCGAACTATTTCCGGGTATCTCGTAAGCAAGGGATACATTAAAAAGATCGTTTGTGACAGTGACATTAGCTGTGATGGTGGCGGATATGATAAGTTTGATGGAGCCCGAGTTGTCTGGCATTGGCAGGAAGGATAGGATGAACCGTCGTCCTTCCTTGTCATTCGAACAGCTCCCTGATAGTATAACAGTAAGAAATATGAGATTCTATATTATAATAAAATGGCTGAAACAGTTACACAAGATCAGACCCAATTCCCTGATTGCATTATATGATATTTCAGAATAGAGACCATTTTAAATTTAATGCAATGTATTTATTGTTATTACAGGAAATAAACCTTTCAATGGCATAAACTTGTCTGAAATTAGTAATAGCATTATCAAATGATAAGCCTTGACCTTTAAGGCTGCTAAGAAAGAAGTGCATTTTGCTAAATAATATAAATTAATATTAATATTACTATTAAAATAACTATTGAATAAAGTATGTTTCTATCAAAGGAATACACTCAACCGCAACACAAACGTCACCAAGTTTTCAACAGTGTATAAAACCAAATACTGTTGCCGGAGAAATGATTGGAAAAGAGGTACCCGCAATATCATACATCATTGTATAACACTTTTATATTTATATCTGTTCAAGTACATGTGGGGTATTGAAATCGCTTTTTCAAAGTGTTTTTTCTGTCAGAATGTTTGGCATTTTACTTTAAAATTCATGAAATATCGCAATTTAAGTAATAACATGTGATGTCGACTTAAATAACCTTATTGGACTTAAGTTTGTTGACGCGTCTTTACTGTAGGACGTCTTAAAAAAAGCCAAACATGCCCTTTTTGACTCTCTTATCTTCTGTTAAGGAGATTTGAAACGACGATTTCTTAAAACGTTTGCTTCTCAGAAACAGTAACAGATTTTGTTTTGAAATTTAAAATTTTAGTTAGTTGGCTTCTGAAGAAATACTGTATCTCTGTTTCAGTTATGCTTATCACCCGCAGATTGAATTAACTTGCATTTATATGGTAACGTTACTTTTGAGGTTGAGTGTAAGACCATGCTTCCTTTATCTACAACATAATTTAGCATAACAGGTTATAAAGTCTTCAAGCTCTAATGATAATCAATATAATAATGCCACATTACACTTTGCCGTCTTGCTTCTCTAGAAAGAAACATGTCTCACCTACATAACACTGCAGCGACAACATCTCCAATATCACCTGAAACGACATATTATGCATTTAATTATTTATGAACTCTGAGTAGAAACAACGATTGTTCATAATCATTGGCTTGACGACCGTGTAAGGGGGCAATAGTTTCCGCTGATATTTCAATTTCTGCCTTTCACTGTCTAAATAGCTTGCACCAGTTGTTTTGCGTTTGTATCTTTGTGGTAAAGCCATACGTTGTACCAATTGCTAGACAATGATGTCCCGTTTAGGTTAAGCCATACCTTCAAATATGTTTTCAACTTGTAAAAAATACAAGACATTCTTTTCTGATTATTGTTATTACCTTATACAAACAGTATCATGTTAATTGTCATATTCTTTCGATATATCTAACCATCATTCATTCATCAATGTAGAAATGCATAATGAGGCTAACATTTCAGTATAATTCCGTAAACATTTATTTATATCAATTATGAAATATAGTAAACGTATCAATCGATATTAAACATTCATTGATACTGGAGTCATAACGGGCAGGAACGTGTATAATGGAGTACTCGCCTGTGATTACCTGCATATGATTTAAAACATTATAAATTAAGAACAAAACAGATTTGATGATGGCTTTTACAGATATCTAGCTGAATTGAGTGAATATGAAATTTACCCTGGTTTAATCAGAGTTGAAATCGACAACTCGGTACATTGAAGGGTGTTATAGTGAGGGGGCAATGTAGAATACCCTCTCCTGTTCTTCAAACAATACGAAGTGAACACATGCTCAAAATAATTGTACTGCTGCCGTATGAAGTCGAGTTTGAAAGTCTTTGATAAGCACTACATACATCTTAATGTATTCGTGTGTGATACTTAATTTGTATCTATTCAAAGGCACACGGGGTGCCTAAATCGCCAATCGTTTAGGACATAATGTTTGGATTTAATTTAAAAATGTATAGTTAAGTTTAGATGTTAGGTACACAATGTATATTTTTAAACTTAAAACTAGTGACCCATCTTTACTGTAGGACGTCATTTTAAAACGACGATTGTTTAAAAAGCGTGGTTTTCAGAAATGTTAACAGAAATTTTCAAAAATTAAAAATTAGCACTCGGGTACCCGACTGTCAGAAACATCCATATTTCGTACACGAATGGTATTACTAAAACACTATAGAAAACAAATACATAACCAATAAACAACCGATTTTTCGCATTTTCACCAATCGAAATGACATTACTCAGACGAATTTAGAAATAGCGCCATAGCGGACATTAACTGGGACCTGATTTTAACATGGCGGCGCGACCCACTCTCACACATGTGGATATAATCAAACGTTTCAAATACCCACCCAGATGACAAACATGCCGCATTGTAAATCCAACTGTTGAAGAATCATATGGATGTTGAAATTCATTCCAAAATGTCAATAATGCCTACAGGCTCCGTTCCATGGAAATCATTTTAGTTGCCAGTCGACAGAATAAATAATGCAAATTGTAGCACAACGGATAATATTTCTCATAGTTAATAAAATCAATACGACGAAAGGTGAAAAGGTGAGTGCTAAGAAAAGTGATATGATTTTACATGGAATCGGCATTGGTACACAATTTAAGAAGATATTGGGTCCTAAAATCATTGGCATTATCACTGGTATTTTAAAAGGAGGCTTCTATCGAGGTATTTTTTGTGGAAACGAAATTCGAGAGGATGTTCCTGTTAACACATGCTATTAATACATGACTAAAACAGAGTCAAATTGAAATATATTAATGAAGTTAATATTCTGATGGCTTTATATTTAACAACTTGATAGAGACAAGCGCACATTTGTTGAAAAATAAAAACAACCAGAAGTGAACCATCCATCGGTTTTATTATATTTTATGTGTTATGTACATGTTCTATCATTGTATATGTTTTGTTATTACAAACTTGTAAAATAAGGTTAAATACAGCGTGTTTTCATTTCACGTAATGCCAAGAAACCATTATGGTGGATGCTGCCTATAGATGGGTGATAGAACTTTCCCTTTAAGATTTGAGATTGTATTCTGTGTGAACTGTACCTGTGTTGTATTCTGAAATACAATCTATTGATTGTATATGTATAATTACACTCTACATCTTACCTTTAAGAATAAGAATTATTGTCAAAATACGTAGACCACTTGATAGCACCATACGTATTCGTGTACCACCGAGGGTGGTTTATGAGAAATAAAGATTTTGAGTTTGAGTTAAGGCTATCAGCCTGCAGAACATGTTTGTATTTCACAAATAAACTATACAACAGGTTTACTTTAAAGGGACAACCCAAGAGACAAAGTTGGTGAGGTCAGATATATGTCAAATGTTATAATAAGTGTTATTTAATTGAGAATTAAAGACAGTCAGTTCAGTATAAAGAAAATACAACCATTCAAAGTCGTGGTCATGATCGAAAACCGGACAAAGGACCTTCTCTTACTGCAGCGATTAAGTCAAACGTAATTTTGGAAACTTTTATGAAGAAGACAGGAAGACAGATTTGCTTCTATAGCGTTTTATAGGTCTTATAATGAGTATATACATGAGATAGAGCCATACATTTGTTTAGACCGTTCCTTTGTTTTCATTGAAACATATGTATTTGATACATTAAGCATTTGGGGGTGAATATGAAAATCGAGTAAGAAGATATAACTTAAACCATCTATTGTATATTGATACATACCAAATAAAAGATCATGCAAAACTGATCATGTATCTTTAAATGATTGGCACACATTTATGCATGAGGGACTTACAACACTAAGCCTTCTTACTATACTTACTACCCCTTACTTATGTTCGTGTAACCCTTAATATTGAGTTTGTGCCTCGCGACTTGCTTACGAAGAACTTGTACACGGAATTCCCTTAATCAATACGCAATGGAAATTCCCCTAATGATGCCTTGCAGAATTAGTTACCTGAAAACCGGGATCAGATTGCAGTTAGACCGCGGTCAATCCGATCACGGGCTGAGCGTGAAATTGTCTGCATGTCGGCAGTATAGAAGAATTGACAAGTTATAAACATTAGTGAAACTCGAATCTGCCGTATTCGGTCCAAATTTATTGTGATTTAGTCAGACCGTGATAATTACTGTTCTGTCTAACATAACGAGTTAAAACCATTTGATGTGTAAATCCATTGGTGTCATATCAAACAGTAATAACATGCAAGTTGGTCAAGCAACAATCATGTCGTTTATGACATTACATACGTGTAACGATTGTTTGCACTTGTTAACGATTTGAAATAATATCCACTTTTATCAAGTAGTTGCAATGTATACCTTTGTATACTTTGTACTATTTACGGATACTTATGTTCATGTACTTCTGGTTGTTGTCTGGCCTTCAATGTTGAGATTGTGTTGAACGAATTGCTTCTTCACAAAAGTCAACAAGAAATGAAACTTCCCAATATCACGCTCTCGTTATGATCTGTTCTATGTTCAGCAACGGGTATATTTGGAAAATCCTTCTGATAATAATTTTGTTAAACTGGCAAATATATCACTCAAATATTGTTTCAATTATCTTTCAGATATCTTATTCTGATTCAGTAACATATATAGTGACGTTTTCAATACTTTAAATTACACTATTTGAAAAGCCATACATCACACAATCACATTCTTTAACAAGGGTTACACCCATGGCTTACAATCACCTACGTCTTTTATGAAAGGGGCGCAAGGGTCAAATTTAAAGTTTACCCTCATGATGGTTAAAATGGGAATATCAAAGAGCTGATGTCCAGGCTT
Source organism: Gibbula magus (assembly GCA_936450465.1). Taxonomy (NCBI): domain Eukaryota; kingdom Metazoa; phylum Mollusca; class Gastropoda; order Trochida; family Trochidae; genus Gibbula; species Gibbula magus. Next base: position 96,857,308 of record OW388289.1, on the reverse strand, counting down.
ATACAGATTCAAAATATCCAAATTAGTGATGGTAATAAAACGAAGGGAACCCATAAATTGGGAATGTCAAGACTTAACTCTTAATGCTTCTATTTTGAAAACTGAATTACCTATTTTGTAATTTCAAAGAAAGCAGAACAAACATTTTGGATTATATAATCAAAATAAAACATGGACCGATCAAATCTAAATATTGAGTACATCGTTACATAGTTAAAGTGACCCCCCTCCCCCCTCGAGCCTCCGCAATAGAATATTCAAAAGGATCATTTATCAACTCATTCATTCAAACAAGACAGCAGAACAGAACATGAACTTCAAAATATACGCCATCTAAAATATATGATGATTTTGTTAACCTACATTTTATTTTTTATGTTGAATTATCGAGAAGTACTGACTTTTGCCGAAAATTGCCGTTTTGGTGATATTCGACTCAGTATACCGGCAATATAAAGGTAAAATTATCGATTTCTGATCGAAAACCGGACAATGCACCGCGTGTGGCGCGCGTCAATTAGTTAAACGTACTTTTCGAAACTTATTTACAACAGACAAAAAGACAAATTTGGGTTGATGATGTTGAATAGTTCTTTTAACTACTGTGCATGTTCATGGGGCGTGTAACTTACGTTTCTGCACATGTATTGTGACGTTCTTCGATTTTAATTCGAAAGTAGTATATATGATATATTTGAAGATTGGGGATGAATATGTAAGTTGAGTGAAATTGTTTCAACTGAAATCAGCACATCGTATATTGGCACATATTAAAGCGAAACATTTCTTTATGAAACACAATGGATGAATCTTTAAGCTACCTTATTCACGGAGTGCTGTCATGTAACCACGTACCCGATTTACAGTATTCATCATCCAGCACTCTGTCTATATCGCTTGTGTGAGATCAAGCAATATATCCTAAGAGATATGATGACATCATAATACTTTTCACATCATCAAATAATGACTCATAATACATACTATGACGTCTAAATCTTTATAACATCACAATGCTATGACGTCATAACACGATGATGTCACCGCACTGGAAGTCTAATAACAAAATTGTGTTCGGAGATTTTTCATTGAAAAGATTGAAGAATGATTTTGTATGATAAATAGAATCTCACCCTCGTGTCTTCTGATAACATACACACTTGGGTGAGATTCTCTTTATATTCGTAAGTATCAATTCTCTTATACCCCTATTACACTACGAGCCGAATTATCACGATTAGCAACGAAAAGGTGATTGTATAATTCGTAAACATTCGGCAAAATTCGTGCTGAAACCCTACGAAACAGATACGAAGTATTTACGAATTGTTAACGAATAATGTACATATTGTACGAAATAATTAAGAAACAGTTACGAATACACTACGAATTTTCGGGACATTCGTAAAAGATTCGAAAGTAATTCGGGTTGAGACCATCAAAATTATCAACCACGAACTTCCAAGAACTGTTTACGAACTACACGAATAAGTTACGAATAGTTTACGAAGCAACTACGAATTTAACATTCGTGAACACTTTTGGACAAATCAAAACTTTTTCACGAATGCCACGAATTGACCATTTTCCAGTTTTGACGTTTAGAGTTATCCGCCCTTGACCGCGGGCAACGTCACGCTTGATGCTAATGGGAAAGAGCGTTACCTCGCGACCGGGCGATGTGGAAATAGCAGCTGATGAGCTTGAGAAGGTCGTAGTTTGAAAAACCAAAATGATATGTATTAACCCTTCAATAATCAAGTTTATTTTTCAAGCCTTTTCTTCTATTTTATTTTTAAAAAAAAGCATTTTGACAGCGACTACCGTACGACTCTAAGCGACCATAAAGCGTTGGTAATCGGTTGCGAAAAATATTGTCATAATTATACTTTCAGTCAGATTTTTTTCAAATATTTTTTACCGTGTCAGAATTAATCTCAGCTAGATTATATAATTTCAGTGTAATTGTTTTGACGGTTGTTTAGACGTCAGAATGTTTTTAAGTAGTATCATACATACGCAGTAATATCATGGTGATGTTGGCTATAAAAGTAAATATCGTAAATTAATCAAATGTTTTTCACCTATATATTCACAGAAATAGAAACAGAAATCAATATGCCAGGCTACAATTTTTTAAAGTTGTTAATACATGTATGATTCCTACATGATTTATAAAAATATTCATCAAAACGTTATGGCTGTTGCAGTTTCTGTTATGAGCGGTAACTTATCGTCATGTCATAACTTATCCAGCCAACTGTCTGAAAATAAATGTTATGTATCGCTATATTATCTTGAATCAAAATAAGCTATTGAATATTACAGATTTCTAGTGATTTCATACTCGCTACTTGAGTAATCTCATTCCCAAAAACATTGTAGATCTACATGTAGGTACGTACAATAATCACTATTTTTAAATGTTCCGTCTTCAGGTTTATGAATAACGTACGAGTATCAAAGAAGTAAGTGGGAAATTACACTATTTCTGAAAATGAACGATAAAAATGAAAAGTGTGGTTTCAGATGAAGACCCCGAATACATTCGCTATAAATAACCCTACAACATTCCGAGTTAGCGTTTTTTTAAAAAATACTGTGCATGTAAAGTAGTCCTACATGCAGAAAATTAAATTTCGTTCATTCATAATTTTGAAAAGTGTAGATCTCAACCTTCAGAAATGTTAAAATTCAAATAGTGTATACAAGTCGAAACGAACATTTTTGGTGTGTACAATGAAGTATATTTTACGTATGATATATTTGTGTGTGTTTCTTCATGTTTGACATTTGTCCAAACATTACGGGAAAATTTTCTTTAGTTATTATCGTCCGCTACAACACTGTGGGACTCCTTTAAAATATGGAGCATGTGTGTGTTTTCGTTTTGTTCTAAAACGCGAAAGACAACCATTGCAGAAAATCAATAAACTCTCATAAATTGTGTTCATGTATCAAACAAAGATGTACGTATTGCTTTTTGGAGTAAGTTATTGTTTTACGACGGTTCGGCAGTATCGCAGCGATGATCAGCGGTGATTGATATTTATTGGCAAAATTGCATCCATCACAACAAAACAACTTAGGTCCGGCACGACGGTAGTGTTGAATAGGTATAGAAAATATTGAATACGGCCATAATTATTACACAAAATTATATACAGCAACGATTTGGTTAGATGTGTTGAAAATTGAACGGATATATAGCTATTGTAGTTATGTGTGGTTGTCTACACAATACAATTGAAGTATCTAACCAAAATATAAAGAACGTTAGAATGTGTTGATTGCTTAATTGATTAAATTGAACATTACATATCTATATATGTAGGGTGAAAGTTCAATATAATCACCTCAGTGGAACACGTTGATTGAAAAAACAGCACACATTGTTTTCTCTCACACGTTATGACGTAACTACCGTTCAGGGAAAATCACTACATTTTCTAAAATTCAGTTTTCATAACAAATCAAATGACAAATGCATAACATTAACTTTAATTAAAGTTAATTTAACTAGAAAGTGTTTTTACCCGTAAAAATAGATGTCTCCCCCTTCCTCAAATGCTCCAAACCTCTAAACAATACTATCATTAAGCACCATTAATGTTCTCTGTATAATTCAACTTGAATAAATAACCTATCAACTCCACAATTGTAGCAAAAAAAATATTCAAAACTATAAATGATTTGATGCTGAAATAAAAGCCATTTTTTTTAAAAAGACTAAGTCCAAATCGATGAGGTGGAAATAAAAATATAATTTTTTTAAAAAATCTCTAACCCCCAAAAGGCACATCTACATAATGTCGAGAGACAGAATACCAAGTTTGGTGATGATTTGTCACATAGTTTTAGATATCTGCTTCGGAAACAAACACTACCCTTGAAATAGACTAAGTCCAAATCGTTGCCATGGAAATTTAAAAAAAAATTAAATTAAAAAAAATCTCTAACCCCAAAAGGCACATCTGCACGATATGGAGAGACAGTATACCAAGTTTGGTGATGATTTGTCACATAGTTTTAGAGATCTGGGGCCCCTTTCACAAAACACTAAGGTGATCGTAAGTCACTAAGGTAACCTTAGTGCAATGTTAAACAATGGGAGTTAAGGTTAACCTTAGTAAAGGTTGCTTTGTGAAAGGAGGCCCTGCTCCGGAAACGAAATGGGAACGCCGACGCCAACGCCGACGGGAACTCAGCTAAAACGAATATGTCTCCCGACCCTTCGGGGGGAGACATGATTACAAGCAAAATATTAAAGTGCAAGTCTTGTATAATTGTATTGTGCAATTGAACGAAGATTTATATTTTTAATCTTTAATTTGATTACTAAATTCATCGCTTAATATGATTTTTTTTATAATTAAATGTATATAGCATCGTACATATATGTTGACCAAATCTCACATGTTTATTTCACTTTTTTTATCAACTTAATAGACACTGAATCATATCTTACAAAGCGTAAATAATGTAACAGAAGTGGTTGGCGCTCTAGGTCTAGTAACGCATACAGCCTATAAAAGGTTTAACATTATCTATAAATGTAAGAAATTAATCTATAGATAAATTCAAATACATTCATTTAAGTGGCCTTTGAAGTGCATGTCAATACTATTTCGGGTAAGGGACATGTACATGTCTCCAGAAATTGAACTGATTCGTTAGGAGTTTGTCACGGAGTGTCAATTAAACGTTTTCTTTTAAATTCCTCAGAGATGAAAGCTAGGCATGAAAAGTAATTTTTTTAAAAGTAGACAATATGGCCTTCTTAAATTGTGACTACCGCTCAGTCGCTCATGAGCATCATGAATATGATATTTAATTTAACAATAGATTGATAGAGAAATGGGAAAAAACTGCAGATCAAAATGTTGACTCTAATAAACTTATTTTCCCTCAAACAATGAGGCCCTATATTCATTTTTATTTTTTTATTTCATAAATTAAATAAATTATAACGTTTTGTCTGTTGAAAAATACAACCAAATTAAATTGGACTGAATTTTAATTATGCCCGTGGTCGAGTCGATCGGTTAATCTTTCTTGATGTCACAAAACTTTTCAATAAATTAAATGCACTACCAAAATATATTATCTCATGTATTATTAATAAAATGATAATTCTTCCTCACCCATTAAACAAATAATACATGTGATAATAGGTATGTCTATGATGCCGTTATAAGGTAAATACCACCATATATGTAGCCTTGTTCATTTGATCATTTCAAGGAAAATATCAGCTATCGTTGACTTTTTCAAGCGAGTTCTTTTGATGGTTAATCCTTTGACGCGTGTCAATGTTCGTGGAATGGTATGTTTAGGTCGAGGCGAGCGTGAAAATGTAACCAAAATAACGTTGAACTGAACGTAAGCTTTGACGGCTTGCCCGCGGTCACGTGACTTTTCAAAGGGACGTCACTCTAAACCCACTCGTTTCGCGAAACTGGAAAATGGTCAATTGGAGGAACGTGGCCGAATCAACTACGAATCATTTACGAATTCCTAGAATGAATAACGAATTGTCTGAAAAAGTTATCAATGAAAAATTATCTTTCCCGATGATCCGTGACAATACGGCTCGTAGTGAGATAGGGGCATTTGACATTTGACATGTATGCCTAGCTCTGTTTCCAAGTTATGATCTGTGATAAACAATATCGATAAATATCGATATTGTTTCCATAAATACACAATTAACGCCCAGGGGACCCGAAGGGAGGAAATATTTCTAAAGAATAAACGTGGCCTGAAGATGTTATCAATAAATAACACAGCGTTCTAAAACCTATAAGAGTAAAGACAATGCATAGCATGATACGCATGACTGTTCCCTCAAAAAGCATATGCATAACGGCACGGATAATTTTTCTTATGGGATGGTTCATTGGGTGAAACTAACGATTCCTTCTTATGAATAAATTCAAGTAATAAGAAATAATAAGAAGCATTTTAAGATATTATCTTAGACAATGGTCCAAATTTTCAGATAAATGTGATGAATATTTGAGATATTACAAAACAGAATGATAAGCACTTTAAGACGGCCACTGTATCCCCACAGTTTAGTCCACTCAGTTCTTTCATCTTAACTGCATGGACTATCTTCTGTGTGAAGAGAATGTCGAGAATATCATCAGAATGAAGAACAACATGGTATTTTAAAACATAAGTATAAACAGCACGATAAACTATAGAACAGAATAAACAACAACTTAATATTTTTAAGGGATTTAAGCATGATGATATTCCATAGAGCAGGAAATAAAACAATTTGAGGTATTTTAAAACATGACCATTAACAACATGATATACCATTGAGCAGAATGGACAACAGCTTGAGGTGTTTTAAAACATAATGATAAACAACATGATATACCATAGAACAGAATGGACAATAGCTTGAGGTGTTTTAAAACATAAGGATAAACAACATGATATACCATAGAGCAGAATGGACAATAGTGTGAGGTGTTTTAAAACATAACGATAAACAACATGATATACCATAGAACAGAATGAACAATAACTTGAGGTGTTTTAAAACATAAGGATAAACAACATGATATACCATGGAGCAGAATGGACAACACCTTGAGGTGTTTTAAAACATAACGATAAACAACATGATATACCATAGAACAGAATGGACAATACTTTGAAGTGTTTTAAAACATAAGGATAAACAACATGATATACCACAGAACAGAATGAACAATAATTTGAGGTGTTTTAAAACATAACGATAAACAACACGATATACCATAGAGCAGAATGGACAACACCTTGAGGTGTTTTAAAACATAAGGATAAACAACATGATATACCACAGAACAGAATGAACAATAACTTGAGGTGTTTTAAAACATAACGATAAACAACATGATATACCATAGAGCAGAATGGACAACAACTTGAGGTGTTTTAAAACATTACGATAAACAACATGATATACCATAGAACAGAATGGACAACACCTTGAGGTGTTTTAAAACATAACGATAAACAACATGATATGCCATAGAACAGAATGAACAATAACTTGAGGTGTTTTAAAACATAACGATAATCAACATGATATACCATTGAGCAGGATGGACAACACCTTGAGGTGTTTGAAAACATCACGATAAACAACATGATATACCATAGAGCAGAATGGACAACACCTTGAGGTGTTTTAAAACATTACGATAAACAACATGTTATACCATAGAACAGAATGAACAATAATTTGAGGTGTTTTAAAACATAACGATAAACAACATGATATACCATAGAGCAGAATGGACAACACCTTGAGGTGTTTTAAAACATTACGATAAACAACATGATATACCATAGAACAGAATGAACAATAACTTGAGGTGTTTTAAAACATAACGATAAACAACATGATATACCATAGAGCAGAATGGACAATAGTGTGAGATGTTTTAAAACATAACGATAAACAACATGATATACCATAGAACAGAATGAACAATAACTTGAGGTGTTTTAAAACATAACGATAAACAACTCGATATACCATAGAGCAGAATGGACAACACCTTGAGGTGTTTTAAAACATAACGATAAACAACATGATATACCATAGAACAGAATGGACAACACCTTGAGGTGTTTTAAAACATAACGATAAACAACATGATATGCCATAGAACAGAATGAACAATAATTTGAGGTGTTTTAAAACATAACGATAAACAACATGATATACCATAGAGCAGAATGGACAACACCTTGAGGTGTTTTAAAACATAACGATAAACAACATGATATACCATAGAACAGAATGGACAACACCTTGAGGTGTTTTAAAACATAACGATAAACAACATGATATACCATAGAACAGAATGAACAATAATTTGAGGTGTTTTAAAACATAACGATAAACAACATGATATACCATAGAGCAGAATGGACAACACCTTGAGGTGTTTTAAAACATTACGATAAACAACATGATATACCATAGAACAGAATGGACAACACCTTGAGGTGTTTTAAAACATTACGATAAACAACATGATATACCATAGAGCAGAATGGACAACAACTTAAGGTGTTTTAAAACATAACGATAAACAACATGATATACCATAGAACAGAATGAACAATAACTTGAGGTGTTTTAAAACATAAGGATAAACAACATGATATACCATGGAGCAGAATGGACAACACCTTGAGGTGTTTTAAAACATAACGATAAACAACATGATATACCATAGAACAGAATGAACAATAACTTGAGGTGTTTTAAAACATAAGGATAAACAACATGATATACCATGGAGCAGAATGAACAACACCTTGAGGTGTTTTAAAACATTACGATAAACAACATGATATACCATAGAGTAGAATGAACAATAATTTGAGGTGTTTTAAAACATAAGTATAAACAACATGATATACCATAGAACAGAATGGACAACACCTTGAAGTGTTTTAAAACATAAGGATAAACAACACGATATACCATAGAGCAGAATGGGCAACACCTTGAGGTGTTTTAAAACATAACGATAAACAACATGATATACCATAGAACAGAATGGACAACACCTTGAAGTGTTTTAAAACATAAGGATAAACAAAACGATATACCATAGAGCAGAATGGGCAACACCTTGAGGTGTTTTAAAACATTACGATAAACAACATGATATACCATAGAACAGAATGGACAACGCCTTGAGGTGTTTTAAAACATTACGATAAACAACATGATATACCATAGAACAGAATGGACAATACTTTGAAGTGTTTTAAAACATAACGATAAACAACATGATATACCATAGAGCAGAATGAACACTAATTTGAGGTGTTTTAAAACATTACGATAAACAACATGATATACCATAGAACAGAATGGACAACACCTTGAGGTGTTTTAAAACATAACGATAAACAACATGATATACCATAGAGCAGAATGAACACTAATTTGAGGTGTTTTAAAACATAACGATAAACAACATGATATACCATAGAACAGAATGGACAACACCTTGAGGTGTTTTAAAACATTACGATAAACAACATGATATACCATAGAACGGAATGGACAACACCTTGAGGTGTTTTAAAACATAACGATAAACAACATGATATACCATAGAGCAGAATGAACACTAATTTGAGGTGTTTTAAAACATAACGATAAACAACATGATATACCATAGAACAGAATGGACAACACCTTGAGGTGTTTTAAAACATAAGGATAAACAACATGATATACCATAGAGCAGAATGGACAACACCTTGAGGTGTTTTAAAACATAACGATAAACAACATGATATACCATAGAGCAGAATGAACACTAATTTGAGGTGTTTTAAAACATAACGATAAACAACATGATATACCATAGAACAGAATGAACACTAATTTGAGGTGTTTTAAAACATTACGATAAACAACATGATATACCATAGAGCAGAATGGACAACACCTTGAGGTGTTTAAAACATAAGGATAAACAACACGATATACCATAGAGCAGAATGGGCAACACCTTGAGGTGTTTTAAAACATTACGATAAACAACATGATATACCAATGAGCAGAATGAACACTAATTTGAGGTGTTTTAAAACATAAGTATAAACAACATGATATACCATAGAGCAGAATGGACAACACCTTGAGGTGTTTTAAAACATAAGGATAAACAACATGATATACCATAGAACAGAATGAAAAATACCTTGAAGTGTTTTAAAACATAACGATAAACAACATGATATACCATAGAGCAGAATGGACAACACCTTGAGGTGTTTTAAAACATTACGATAAACAACATGATATACCATAGAACAGAATGAACACTAATTTGAGGTGTTTTAAAACATAAGTATAAACAACATGATATACCATTGAGCAGAATGAACAATACCTTGAAGTGTTTTAAAACATAACGATAAACAACATGATATACCATTGAGCAGAATGAACAACACCTTGAGGTGTCTTAAAACATAATGATAAACAACATGATATACCAATGAGCAGAATGGACAATACTTTGAGGTGTTTTAAAACATGATGATAAACAAAATTAAATACCATTGAGCAGAATGGACAATACTTTGAGGTGTTTTAAAACATAACGATAAACAACATGATATACCATTGAGCAGAATGGACAACACCTTGAGGTGTTTTAAAACATAACGATAAACAACATGATATACCATAGAACAGAATAAACAATATAGATATATAATGATATAGAGAATGAGATATCTTGAACAAAAAAAAATCAGTTATCGCATGATATGATCAGAATTCTAGAAATACCATAAGTTACATTGATCAAAGCTTTGAGATATTTAAAACATTTTAATGACAGTTTTAGATGATATTAAATACTGCTCAACTATTTGTGATACTGCAGATCAATGTGATCAATAATTAGAAATATTGTGTAACATAATCCTTATCTCTTGAGATAATGCATATAATACATTTGTTGTGAATGTTCAACAATTGAGATATTGTAGAACAGAATCATGAAATTGGATACAACGAGTATTTTAAAAAAAAAAGTAATAATGATGATAATGATGATGATAATGATGATGAAAGTCCATTGGTGTAGCGCTGTTTCCATGCTCGAGCATGCTCAAAACGCACTATTTCTATTATTATCCTGTAGTGCTCCGCGAGACCATATAGGCCCGCACTTCCATGTGTTCAGGCACCCATATAAACAGCTGGGTTGACTGAGTGCAATGTCCAAGGACAAAAGACAAAAGAGACCAATTTTTTTGTGTATTTATCTTTATCTATCGGGCTTTATCTATTTTATTTATTTCAAATATAGCAGAATAATAAATGTTTTAAACATTTGAAATAAAATAAGATATGGACAGATGAATAGACGGTAGACGGCATATCATATGTCAACAGAAGGCAAAAGACACTTGGTGTAGACTGCGTTAAGGAGCAATATTGTACCGCTAGCTGTTATTGATTTCTTTCAAACTATCGGGCATAAGAAATATCAGTAAATTACAAGGTACTTTAATTAATGATTGCTGATCACGATTGAGTTACATCTTGTATTCAGAAGCCATCTGCACTTAATTAATTAAAAAAAAAACCCATCTCTGTCATTTGCATAAAAAACCTGCCCTTTTAAAGGCACGCACGCTTTCCGCACTCAAATAAGATAATTAGATCATACGAGATCATATGAACTCACTTTAGCTTCCTTTCGGTGCAATAAATACTTCTTATTCTTTACAATTGCCCTGCAATAAATAATTTTAAAAATATCACAAATAGTAAGAGTCGATGATGTGCAAAATTGGAGCTATAGAGTGCAACAGTGCCTTTAAACAAATGTTGTAATTTTCTTAATAAGGAGAGATAGTTTAGTGAAATGTTACGTGTTTGTTTGTTTATTGCGTCCTACCATAACGAAGTAAAGTCCAAGAAGGAACATTAACGTAACTGAATCGTTACTTATATAGTTTTACTTACTTATATTATCAATTTTAAACTTCAATGTCAAATATTCTTTCAAAAATGCGTATTGAAAGTTTATGAACATGCAGATATAAATATATAATTATCATATTCTGATGAATGAAATTGAGAGTAATTATTTAAAAAACATTTAACTATAAAGCAATTTAAAATCAACCCTTTCCGGCACAAGTATTTCTTTTTTTATTTGTTTGAACATTTATTGACATTTCATTTTCCTGAGAAAAGCGCCAGAGTAAAACAGTAAATGATACGTGAAATAAACATTCCAATACACTAAATAATGCGTATTTAATATATACTAAAACCAACTCTTTCCGGCACAAGTATTATTTTTTTTATTCGTTTGAACATTTATTGACATTTCATTTTCCCGAGAAAAACACCAGAGTAAAACAGTAAATGATACGTGAAATAAATACCACATTCAAACACACTAAATAATGTGTAATCTATACTAAAACCATCTGAAAGGAACCAGTTAACTGATTCCACAGGGGTTTGTGTCGCTTAGAAACAGCGTTAGTGTCATATTTCAGTCACAAATTGAAGATCGGTAAATCAAGGTACGTGTATATTGATATCGATACTTCACAACTGCACTATAACTATTCCAGAAGTAACATTTTTATTTCCATTTTTAAAGAAATAGAAGACGAGTTGGCGTGCTTTATCGTGGAATAAAACATTGCAGGGAGCATAAAACATGAACGGCGTATCGTATTCTACGATAAATCACAAGAACGAGTCTTCTATTTCTTATATGAGATGTCCATACACACTTTTTATATAAACCATTGAGATGTATGTTATTTGTATAAATATTAATGCCTCCTGGCGAAGAACACATTCACTAGCAACTGAACAATCAAAGTGACGTAAAATATGATGTCATTTGCTAAGCTCTTACTGACGTCCTACATGTACATCGCGAGCATGTTTTATTGTTTCATAGACAACGCTGTCGGTCCCATTGGCCGCCTGTGTTTTATTGCCTTAGGTATCGTATATAAGCTTTTAACTTATTCCACCATAGTTTATTAAATTCCCTTCAAGGGGAAATGTACCAGTTGTTGTCATAAAGCAAACCCGATTACATTTTAAAACATGTCGATATACATGTACTTGAGAAAAAAACTAACGTCAACAATTCATCTGTATTTCATGTGCTTTTGGCCACGAGGACTTTTCACTGAATAAACTTGTCACTTGTCATTTGTCACTTATCACAATAGCGTCAGAAAGACAGATCATCCTATAGACCCTACCCAATTACTATATAAAGGATAGAGTTTATAGGCAAGTATGTCTTTCAAACGCTATTTCTAAGTGGTACACGCCCATATATAGAATTTCACAGAAATACGTACTGGATAAAGCAAACGAAACATAATGTTAACAGCCACAGATTAAGATAATTGTTAAGAGAAAGATAATATAAATGAGCAAACAGTGATAAGTGCGTCACTCCTCTTCGGGTATTTAATTCCTCTGGGAGTAGTCAATGTACAGGCATTCAACCGAGGAGGATGTCATCGATCCACAAACTTCTACAACGAAAAGACGATGTCACATCTGAACCGAGCACATCGCTGGAAGAAATGACACCCTTTCTGTTCACCGTCGTTACAAATGTAATCATATTGACATGTTACAACGTTGGAGCTTCTGTTCTATTGACAAAAGTGATTTCAACATACAAACAATGTTACAACTATTGTAGTGCCGTCAGTTTTTGCCACGGTGTTGAGTTTATCCCAGACACTGCTAGTTGTAACCTCCTCTCCAGCGCTGCCACCCCGAGCAAAGGCAATGCTGTATATGGAGAATTTACTGTTCTGACCAATCAGGTTTGTAACTTAAAATATATTTTTTTAGTTTTTGAAATATGTAACGTGACCTACAGCTACAAATTGTATCATCTGCTTACGATTTCGCGATTTCGCTTAGACCACTTTTCGCATTTCGCGATTTCGTTGTGATATTTTCGTCATTTCGTGCTTGAATTTTGACACGAAATTGAAATGGCCCCTTTCGGCCATCTTACCTACTTGTCTTTCTCAGTGCAAATATAATGTACTTGTAATAGTGGATGTCTTATCGTATCAACGCGAAAACGAAAACCATCATATTATATTTGCTTTCGAAAAAAAACCAGTGGAACGTTCCACAATATAGTCTAATTCTATACCTAATAGTAAACCGTAACAATGTTCGCAACTGTTTGAAGGGATCGGGGGCAAAAATTCCAAATTACAGTTTCTACTTTCTTCAGTTAAAATTCATAAAGTGATCAACTGTGTCCATCATTGATCATATATTTCCACTCACAATGTACTTGTGATAACATGTTTCTAATGTACACTCAACCGCAAAAAACCCGTCACCATACAAAATGCAAAATAATTAAATCCACGAGTGATGAACACGACTGAAACATAGATACATAATGTCTTCAAAAGCCAACTAAACCAATCTTGAATTTTCAAAGCATTATCTGTTAATATTTCTGAGAAACACGCGTTTTGAGAATTGTCATTTTAAAAATCTCTTTAACGAGCTAGGAAAGTCAAAACGGGCCTTTTTGGCTTGTTTTATGCCGCCCACAGTAAAGACGCGTCAACAAAATTACGTTCCAGAAACTACAATATATTTTATTATTTTCATTTCAACATTTTACACAATTGTGACTTAAATGCCAAACACTCTGGCCAAAACCCATTTTGACAAAGCGATTTCAGCACCCCAAGTGTATTTGGACTGACATAAATCTAAAAGTATCATACGCTGATACATGAAGTTGTGAGTACGTCTTTATGAAACAGGTGTCTATCGAGTACATTCAAAATCTACTTTCTCAGGCAGCAAGACTTCGTTATACACTGTTGAAAATGTGGTGACGTTTCTTTTGCGGTTGAGTGTAATCGCCATAGTTTTCAATGTTTGACCCTTCCATCAATTTCATTATGCCAAATTAAAAAACAAGATGTGTTTGTTAAACACGGATGCCCCCGGATATACCAAAGTTATGGCCAAGGTTAAAGTTTTCTGAATATTGTCCACTGCGGCAAGGTCAAGGTCACAAGGTCAACTATGATGACCTCATCTGAAAGGTCTCATCACAAGGTATGCGCATGCCCAATATGAAAGCGATAGCTCTGAGCAATCTTACGTTATGGCCAAGGTTAAAGTTTTCTGAAAATGTCAATTGCGGCAAAGTCAAGGTCACAAGGTCAAATATGATGACCTCATCTGAAAGGTCTCATCACAAGGTATGCATATGCCAAGTATGAAAGCCCTAGCTCTGAGCAATCCAAATTTATGGCCAAGGTTAAAGTTTTTGTGGACAAACACACGGACAGACGGACGGACATACAGACGGACGGACAGACGGACAGGTGAAAAAATAATATACCCCCGGAATCTCCGATTCGGCGGCATAAAATGCACCACTGACCTGGCGATCACATGTAGAGTTGGGTAACGATTGTTGTACACGTGGATATAGTGAGAGTACATCAATCCTATCAATATGGTATGAACAACTCACTTCCAGTCTACCGTGAAAGCAATTCATGGATGTTTATTTCCTCCACCTTTCTTCTATGTAACATTTGCTTGACATTGTCAACGACATTAGACACTATGTCTAAAACAGGAGTCGCCAACAAAGAATAAAGAAGTTGTATATCCAGAAAATGTGTTTTCATACTTCATCAGCGAATTTCTAAAATGCCAACCAAAGAAATCTGCTTCATGCTTTTTCTAACTTAGTCTTTATTACGAACATTTCAATTAAATACTCCTTGAGACATAAGCGTGGCAGATCACCAATATGATAATACGTTTTCTGGCCTTGTTAGTCTTACATTTGACTTATCGCTAATTACTTGTGTACACTTTGATAACAGCGTTCTATAAACACAAACTGCTGATATATACCCATACAGATAAAATTCCCTCAACAACAGTTGTTCAAGATATAATCATTATATATATAAATCGATACAGTATTGGTTCGGAGAAAAATGAACTATGGACATCACACTAAACTCTAACATTGTCTCTGAGGTGATTTTTTTTGTAAATTTTCAAAATTTATCAAATAAAATTTAAAGAATATGAAAAAAAAAGCTTCTAACAAGGCTCTAAGATGTCTTGCAAATGGCATATAATGGTAATGACATATAACCTCCAAAAAATCTCCTTTTTTTTAATAAGGTAATTAAGTATTTGAAGACATTGCCGGGTTATTATTTAGAGTATTGGCGTAAAATGACCCAGCCCCTTCGACAATGTCATATAAATTGTGAACAAGCGTCATTTTCACAAATCAAAAATAATGTTTATTTGGCAACAAACATGTTGAAGTGTTTGTTTAAAGAAAATTTTGATCTGGTCGGCCAACGCCTTGCAAGATTGTAGACGCAACCGGTTGATATAAACTGGTGTCCAAAAGAAACGCTACCAACAAATTTTCCGAATATTTTTTTACTCAATGGCCTTATTCATATGGAAACATTGTATTGCGTATATAGCATATCAAATACAATGCATTCTATCCAAAATACCGCGAACATGTCATCACATTCTTTGACAAATTTAACTTTCTGAAAAAGAAATTAATGTCTGTCGCATGTTTTGCACGTGCATATGAACTGTATAATACGGACAACCACGTTGCTATCACAGCAACACAAAGCACACAAAAATGCCACGTTTGACAGCAATTCAGAGTGAGAGAGCCGTTGGAATGGTCCAGCAGGAAGCCTCACACACCGACGTCGCCAGAAGGTTCGTTTGCGCGCGCACAACAGTAATTAAGCAGATTAATTCAGTTGTTACGTCACACTGGTCCAACATCAGACAGGCCAGGAAGCGGAAGACCACACGTTACTCTTGTCGCTTAAGACCATTACATCCGGGTACTACACCTTCGGAACAACTCCATCACAGCGACGTCAACGGCGACTACAGTACTGGGATGCACAGTCAGTCAACAGACCTGATACAGGAGACTGCTTAAACATGGTAAACATCCCTGCCGCGGACCGCTCCTGACCCATCGACACAGGATCAACAGACAGCATTCAGGTTTTGCAATGGCAATTGCAATTCACCGGATGTGAATATCACCGTTCGCTTATGGGACCATCTTTATCGAAAAATCAGAAGTCGACCTGTGCTTCCAGTCAACCTCCAGGAGCTGGAACAATGCCTCCTCGATAAAATGGCAACGCACCACGCCTGACGTCATCAGACGTTTGACGACGTCAGTCCGTCGACGTATACTTGCTTGTATTGACTCTCGGGGTTATTAATATGATTTGGAGACGTGTAATACGACATTTCCTCAATCGTCCTCATCAGTAGTTTAATGGAATTTTATTTGTTGGACCCCTTCAACCTTTACAGGCCTGTCCTAATTATAAAACTGCATTTATTCAAATGCAATTTTGCACACATGCTGTGAAAAAGGTATCTTAAAATAAGTAAACCAATTTGACATGTCTATATTACTTTGTGTTTGTTATATCATTTCAAACACGCGGTAGCGTTTCTTTTGGACACTAGTTTAGATTTTAATCAAATACATCATCAATGCATATCCCATTGTATTCAATGACCCGCATTGATACATTCTTGTCCAACTGTAACTTATTACCCGCTAGCTATTGGTCCATGTCGTAACCAAAAGAAAGTGTTCTTATATGTATGTTCTACAGTGTAACCTATTCATTCTATCTATTTTTGTCATGATATATTGAAATCCTTTCCCATGTACACGCCACGTTTGGTAACATCTATGTATACTATATTGTACATGTGCTACACACATAAACACATCAAAAAAAGAAAGATTGATTGATTGATTTTAATATTCAATAAACTCCTTATAGACATATAGGACTCTCCGTAGATCAATGGACACAGACGGTTAAGGATTTCAAATTATGTACACACGAGGCGTTGACTCTGTTTATATATATAATATGTATATATGTTGTATTCTCTTGTACCGCCGTGAGTGGTTTTTGAGAAATAAAACATTGATTGATTGATTGATTGATTGAGAAGAAATTGTTAAGTACATTTCAAAATTCGTTATATCGATTAAACAAGGGTGACAATGCTTCCCGTTTTGTTTTGTCATGTGACATGGATCAAGACTAAAACAAGCTTGTGATAAAGGTATTGATTATAAAGTGGTGATATTGGTGATGAAATCGGTTATTATGGTGATGATATTGATTATACATGTAATTTGTTATTTGTGGTTGTGATATTAGTGGTATTCGTTATTAGGGCAATGTTTCATGTGATGATATTGGTTATTACTGTAACTTTTTGATGATATTGGTTATTATGGAGATATTTGTGGTGGTGGCGGTGGCGGTATTGGTTATAATAGTATGTTTTTGTTTAAACATCATTATTTATACTCACCGTTGATAGTTAACAATATGCCCAATTATCCTAATCTGTCTAATCCCGACAATCTTTACACAGCTTAAAGACAGAGTTATCGCTCAAGTGAACTGCACTCACCACTCACCGGCAGGTGGCCTACCTTATATGGTCATTGCTTCTTCTGATGGACAGACACGAAGCCGAACGCGACCGAGGGGAGGCCGGGAGGGAACTTACGGTTGTTAACTATCAACGGTGAGTATAAATAATGATGTTTAAACAAAAACATACTATTATTTAATATACTCTCCGTGATAGTTAACAATATGCCCGATTGCCACAGAGGTGGAGGGGAGCGAGAGGCCCCTAAGAGGGATAGCTCTGTCTTAACAAGAGTCAAGTTGGTGAGCCAATACAGCGTAACCAGCCTGAACCCCGATGGGGTTCATCTGTCAACCGGAGGGTTAAGCTTGACCCAACTCGTAACCGGAGGGACTCTCACCCGCGTGGTCACCAACTAAAGAAAAGACAACAAAAGCATCACTAAAATCATCGAGACTATGTTTATTGCATACTCTAGACTGGCCCAAGGAGCAGCCGAGTTAACGAGGGGGGGGTAGGCCTCTTCGGTACGAGGCCGACGGAACTCGTTGCTGGGCGTACACCTGTGCGCCCAACCGATGAATCCCCTCCATGTCCTCGTTGGATACGTCTCTAAGATAGTGATTGGCGAACACCAGGCCCGACTTCCAGAAACAGCCGGCCATGATGTCCGCCACTGCCATGTTACTGTGAAGAGCCATCGTAGCCGAGATGGCTCTGATCTCGTGTGGATTGGCCTTCGCTGGCGGGTCGAGGCCCGCGGCCTTGTAGGCGTCCAACACTGCCGAGCGGAGATAGACGCTGAGTTGACGCTTGTCTAACTCCCGAACACTAGTCTGGGAGTGCGGAAGAAAAAGTTTCCTTCTCCCTTGACGTAGTGTCTTGGTCTTTTCGGTGTAGATCCGCAGGGCTCTCACCGGACAAAGGAGCCGATCCTCGTCCGTCGGATCTATGCTACCGGAAAGAGACGGTAACGAAAAGGTTCTACCCCTTTCGTCTGCGGCTTGGTTCTTGCAGATGAACTCAGGGGCTAACCCCAGTGACGCCGACCCACCGTCTCTCACCTCAAAACGCAAGAGGTCCGCCTGGAGAGCGTGAAGCTCTGAAATCCTGGCTGCGGACCCCATCGCAACCAAAAAGGCTGTTTTGATGGTGAGACGGAGAAGAGTCGTCTCCGTCAATGGCTCATAGTGGTCCGACTTGAGATGGTTGAGCACCACTGTCAGGTCCCACTCCGGAGGCCTGAGCTTCCTCCGCCCGTCCTCATTCCGGTAGGTCCTAATAAGTTCTTTAAGGACCGAGATGTCAACCTGGGGCTCACGCTTCCTAAGGACTGACATGACCGCCGCCAGGTTGGTGTTAATTGAGGAAGCTTTGAGCTTCCTCACCTCTCGTAGGTACACCAGGTACTCAGCTACCTGCGGGACCGTTACCGCCTCGATAGCATACCCCTCCTTCCCGCAGAAGGCGGCGAAGGCACCCCACTGGGCGTCATAGAGATTCCTCGTGGAGGATCTCTGCGAAGATGCGACCGCTTCGGCGACGGACTTGGAAAACCCCGCCCCTGTCAACCCCCTTTGGAGACAAACCAGGCGTGAAGGTGGAGCGCCTGGGGGTTCTCGTGAACCCGCCCGCTTGGTTTGCTCGTCAATAGGTCCCATCTCAGAGGGAGGGGGACAGGGTCTTGGCGGCACATCCTCCTCAGGGGAACGTACCAGGCCCTGGCTGGCCACAACGGAGCTATGAGAAGGAGTTGAAGTACTCGTGTCTCCTGTACCTTCGCCACCACGTGACTCAGGATGGCGTGAGGGGGATAGGCGTAGGCGACCATCCCCTCCCATCCTAACGCGAGCGCATCGAGAGCCCACGCGGCCGGGTCCGGTACGGGGGACACGTACGTCGGCAACTGGTGGTTGAGCCGAGTCGCAAAGAGGTCTATGTGAGGTTTGCCGAACCTCAAACACAGACTCTCGAACACCCTCGGGTGCAACATCCACTCCGTCGAAGGAGGTTTGTCCGGCTGAGACAAGGCGTCCGCCAGGACGTTCTTGGCTCCTGGGATGTGCACCGCCCTGAGAGAGAGTCCGAGACTGTCCACTAGGTGAAACAGCTCCGCCACCAGTTGAAGTAGAGAGTCTGCCTTGGTTGACCCCTGCTTGTTTATGGCCCAGGCCGCCGCTGAGCTGTCCGTGTGAACACACAGGACCTGCCCCCGCAGGTGACCTGACCAATGGCTGATCGCCAGCCTTATGGCGTCCAGTTCGAGGACGTTGATGTGGCGTCGTGATTGCGCTGGCGACCACACCCCCGCCGTTTGGTCTGAATCTAGGTGGGCTCCCCACCCCTGGGTGGAGGCATCCACGTATAGCTGAGACGTCGCTGGGGGCTGCCTGAGGGGCACTCCCCCCAGCACGTTGGACTCCTGCTGCCACCAGGAGAGGTGGTGTCTCAACTCGGTTGGAATCGGGAAGACATGACGGCAAGTCTTCTCCCTGACGTGCGCGTTTACGAAGATCTGCAGGGGCCTGAGCTGCAACCGACCCCTTCGAGTGAAGTGTTGGGTTGCGCTCAAGAACCCCAACAGCCTCTGCCACTTGCGGAGTGACAGCGGCTCCCGGAGTGCTAATTCCAGGAGATCTTTGTAGCGCCCCATCCGTTCTGTAGTGACGAAAGCTCTGTAGGTCACGGTATCCAGGCGAGCTCCCAGAAAGACCAGCGACGTCGTTGGCTCCAGGTCTGACTTGTCTAGGTTGACTAGCCATCCCAGCCGCCTGAACAACGTTATCACAAAGTCTCGTTGCGCCTCCAGAACAGATGGGGATCTGTTGTGAGTGAACCCGTCGTCCAGATACATCGCGAACTGCACGTCCACTCGATGAAGGTATTGGACGATGGGCTGGGTCACGCGAGTGAAAAGCCATGGAGCCGACGATATCCCGAACGGTAGAACGTTCCACTGAAAGTGGCGACCCGCCAGGACAAAACGGAGGTATCTGCGATCGCCATGGTAGATGGGAATGTGCAGATACGCGTCCTGCAGATCGAGGGATATCATCGAATCCAAGGGCTCCAGCAACCGCATCACTGATGGTACAGTCAAGAGACGAAAATATGGCGGCCGCTCTAGGAAGGAGAGGTTGAACTCCTTCAAGTCGTGGATCAGCCGCCACTTTTTCGGGTCTCGCTTCGGTCGCACGAAGACCGGAGAATAGTATCCTGGAGTGAGGTTTTGGGGCAGGAGTTCCTCCACCGCCCGTTTGGAGATGAGTGTCTCCACCTGTTCCAGCGTCAGTGCGAGCCGATCTCGTTCTAGCGGCCTCTCTGTTGGAAAACAGGTTAGCGGGGGGCGGTGTGTCACGGGAATACGAAACCCCCGCTCCAAAACCTTGCAGACGAAAGGATCGAGCCCCAATTGCGCCCAGTTGGCCACAAACCGAGAGAGTCGACCTCCCACTGGCCCTTCCCACGCCGGGACAACCTGTGGAGGCAGCTCGGGGGCCACCCACGAGTCACTGCTTCCTCGGGGTACCTCCATATGCGCGGCCTCTGCCACGCTGACTTCCTTTCTTGGGGGTGTGCTTGGGAGAGGGGCCGGCATTGAAGTCACGACTTCTGTCCTGCCGACCCCCAAACCGAAAGGAAACTCCGCCAGTCTTGGCGTTACCCACGGGAGTGTTCGCGCCTCCCTTCCTCTTCTTGGGCGTATGCGTCTGAGAAGAGGCTCTACCCCCGCCAGCGGCCAGTCTGTTGGTCAATTCCTGCTGCTGACACTCCTGCCGCTGCCGGAGGACCCCGGCAATCTGCCCATCAAAGAGAGATGAAGATGACGCGGGAGCGGCCCGCAAGCGGTTCCGGAGCTCCGCCGGAAGGTTTGTCCGGGCAAGGAAACCATCTCTCCTGAGATTTGTGACCCCCGCCGAAATGCGGGAGGCGCACAACATCATCTGAGCGATGTTCCCCGCCACGGCGCCGAAACCGCGGTAAAGAGCCTTCGCCCCTCCCTCCATCCCCGCCTCCTTCGCAAAGGATGCCATACCCTGACAGGCATGCGCCACGTGATTGGCCAACCCCAGGATGCTCCTAGCCTCTTTGTCAAGATGGCTCAAGTGAGCGTCCGACACCTGGTGAGGTATGGAGGGGACGGCCACCCGGCGAATATCGTCGTCCAGGACAGGGGGACAGAGGGGGAAAGAAGACTGTGCTACTGGGAGGGAAGCGCGCTGCTTCTCACCCAGAACCAGGGGGGGCAGGAGACGGCTTGGCGCCGCTGCGGCGACATTGGCGTCGTAATCCCTGCCCGCCGCCTGAAGGAGTCTGTGTGGCGGCAGTGCCACGAGGCGTTGGGTAGGCGCCTCTTCCTCGGTGCAGAATGTCTCCATTCTGGCCAGCTTGGTCGAGGAGGGTTCATCCTCAACCTCAGCTAAGTCCACCTGACACCAGTCGGCGATAGCCGCCAGGCGTTCCTTGAGGTCAGGGGCATCCACTTGAGGCGTCTCCACAATGGCCAACTCGGGAGAGGATCTCCCTGGAGTGGACATCCCACCCTCCTGGGAAGCCACCTCCGGGGCCGACTTGTCTGGATCTGAGGAGGTGCCGGCAGGTGAAACAACCACCACCCTCCTCCTCTTGGGCGTGGACGGCGGGGAGGTCGAGGGCGAAGTAACCCCTTCCTCAACCCTAGTCTGCGCCGGCAGTCGTCTGTCCAGCATGGAGGAAACCATGTCCTTGACTGAGGACAGAATATCCTCAGTCAATCTCCTTGTATCAAAGGGAGGAGGAGAAAGAGGCCTCAACCTCCTCTTCTTGGACTTGTGTTTCCTCTTCCTCCTAGGCGAAAGTCGCCGGTCTGGAAAGGACTCGGCGTCAGGGGAGGATCTCCTGATGGGAGATCTCTCACCCCCACTACCCTGTGAAGAGACGTAAGTGTCCTTGGCGGCCGCCTCTCGACCCGCTCCCGCCCCTGCCTCTGGCAAATCGAATTCCGCCGTGTCCTCCGAAATCACCAGGTCTGAAGCCGGCGACCTGGGATCGGACATGGCGGTGCCGGCGCTAGCGGTAGCGGTGGCGGTAGCGGACGGAGAGGGCCGCCTGGACGGCCTCAGCTTAGACTGACTCTCACTCTTCTTAACGGAGTTGCGATACTCGCGATGCTCCGCCACCGAGAGGTCAGCACATTCCTCACACCTGTCCGCGTCCGGACAAAGGTTGCGGCACAGGCGGCAAAGGTCGTGGGGGTCAAATCGCGCTGACTTCCTATAGCCACACGCCCCACAGAACGCCGAGTATGGCGAAGTCATACTCAGCAAGCAAAAAGAGAGAACGCGCGAGCGGCCGGCGCTATCCCCGCGCAAGCGGCAAGCGCTAAACAAACGCAGGCGGCAGCGCAATCCAACCCAGGCGACAAACGCTGTCCAACCCAGGCGACAACCTACCGAGAGGAGGCGGCAGGCGCTACCCCCGCGCAAGCGGCAAGCGCTAAACAAGCGCAGGCGGCAGCGCAATCCAACCCAGGCGACAAGCGCTGTCCAACCCAGGCGACAACCTATCAAGAGGAGGCGGCAGGCGCTATCCACGCGCCAGCGGCAAGAGCAACCAAGCGCAGGCGGCCAGCGCCAACCGCTACAGCAGAAAACAGAAGGCCAAGCGGTATGACCCCCGCGCCAAGCGCAAGGGACAGGCGGCACGCGCAAGCGGCCCCGAGATCACCGACCTGCACGGACTGCACGTGCAGAACGAGCACCCCGAAATCAACAACAGTTGACACGTCAACTGCAGTCAACAACCACTAAACCTGTCTAAAGGAGAGAGACTACTTCGCGAAAGGCAGTCTAACCACCCTCAGACAGAAAATACAACTGAGAAGGAGAACAAAGTCGAGACAATAATCTTATTACTATCGAATTAGAGAGCTATCAAAACACAACATGCTTCGATGGCCGACAGAAAAGCAATGACCATATAAGGTAGGCCACCTGCCGGTGAGTGGTGAGTGCAGTTCACTTGAGCGATAACTCTGTCTTTAAGCTGTGTAAAGATTGTCGGGATTAGACAGATTAGGATAATTGGGCATATTGTTAACTATCACGGAGAGTATATTAAATAATAGTGATATTTGCGATGATGATATTCGTTATGTAGATATTTGTGGTGGCGGTATTAAATAGTGATGTTTGCGATGATGATATTCGTTATGGATATATTTGTGGTGGTTGTATTGGCTATAAAAGTGATGTTTGCGATGATGATATTCGTTATGGATATATTTGTGGTGGTCGTATTGGCTATAATAGTGATGTTTGCGATGATGATATTCGTTATGGATATATTTGTGGTGGTCGTATTGGCTATAATAGTGATGTTTGCGATGATGATATTCGTTATGGAGATATTTGTACTGGAGGTATTGGTTATAATAGTGATGTTTGCGATGATGATTTTCGTTATGGAGATATTTGTGGTGGTCGTATTGGCTATAATAGTGATATTTGCGATGATGATATTCGTTATGGAGATATTTGTGGTGGTCGTATTGGCTATAATAGTGATGTTTGCGATGATGATATTCGTTATGGCGATATTTGTACTGGAGGTATTGGTTATAATAGTGATGTTTGCGATGATGATATTCGTTATGGAGATATTTGTGGTGGTCGTATTGGCTATAATAGTGATATTTGCGATGATGATATTCGTTATGGAGATATTTGTGGTGGTCGTATTGGCTATAATAGTGATATTTGCGATGATTATATTCGTTATGGAGATATTTGTGGTGGCGATATTGAATAGTGATGTTTGCGATGATGATATTCGTTATGGCGATATTTGTACTGGAGGTATTGGTTATAATAGTGATGTTTGCGATGATGATATTCGTTATGGAGATATTTGTGGTGGTCGTATTGGCTATAATAGTGATATTTGCGATGATGATATTCGTTATGGAGATATTTGTGGTGGTCGTATTGGCTATAATAGTGATGTTTGCGATGATTATATTCGTTATAGAGATATTTGTGGTGGTCGTATTGGCTATAATAGAGATGTTTGCGATGATGATATTCGTTATGGCGATATTTGTACTGGAGGTATTGGTTATAATAGTGATGTTTGCGATGATGATATTCGTTATGGAGATATTTGTGGTGGTCGTATTGGCTATAATAGTGATGTTTGCGATGATTATATTCGTTATAGAGATATTTGTGGTGGTCGTATTGGCTATAATAGAGATGTTTGCGATGATGATATTCGTTATGGAGATATTTGTGGTGGTCGTATTGGCTATAATAGAGATGTTTGCGATGATGATATTCGTTATGGCGATATTTGTACTGGAGGTATTGGTTATAATAGTGATGTTTGCGATGATGATATTCGTTATGGAGATATTTGTGGTGGTCGTATTGGCTATAATAGTGATGTTTGCGATGATTATATTCGTTATAGAGATATTTGTGGTGGTCGCATTGGCTATAATAGAGATGTTTGCGATGATGATATTCGTTATGGCGATATTTGTACTGGAGGTATTGGTTATAATAGTGATGTTTGCGATGATGATATTCGTTATATATATATATTTGTGGTTTGGTTGACCTTGAAATTATTTATTACTACAAGACTGATTGTCAAATGTTGTTAGCACGATATCTCATGAACTGCTGTACCTAGAGTCTTCAAATTTGGTACCTGTCTTCATTTGGGGAATACGCAGACACCAGTCGATTTGGGTGACCTTGACCCCGTTTTCAAGGTCACGGCAAGACTTTGACCATTTAAAAAATTTGTAAAAACATGTAAATGTCACTACTCGGTACAAGCTGTGTGTCCATTCTTTTAGCTCATTTCTTAATTGCGGCGGGGGACATGGTCACGTTTGTGACAATTATTTGTTGTCTTTGTTGTTTTAATTTGGCAAGATTTGGCCAAGTATATAATTAATGGTCTGTGAACTGTACATGTAGGTAATGAACCAACAGCGGCAGTCACAAGCTAACATACACGTTATGCTCTGGGTATTACTTGACATCGGCCAAAATCAATTGGCAGTTTACAGCTGTTAGCTCTGAATCGTACACTAGGCATATGTATCGATTTATAAAGGTATTCGTCAAACGCAGGTGCTGTAAATAGTTTAGAGTAAAGTCCCTTTGAACCTGTTTTTTTCCCCAGCCCTCCATGTCTGATTGAATTGGCCTTTTAAGGTTATATTTACCAATGAAAGAAGCCGTGTTGTTGAGTAATTTTAATGGGTTATCAAAATTAAATGAAGAGCCACAGAGTACAGAGTTTATAGAAGACAGTATTGATTTTACCTTGAGTGTTTCTTTTAAGTTGAATGACATAAAGGATTACATAACCTGGGATAAGTTTGTGCCAGAAAGATATCATTCTTTTGTAAATAGTTATATAGACTGAAAACCTCCTAAATTACCCATACATCATAAATATAGGCATAAATTTAGTTATTCTAAAACCGGACGCAAACTTAAAAATTTCAAATAAACTGTTTTCAACAAGAAAACACTTTGTCACAATGTATTGTTCTGAATATGGAACAACTCATATATGCTGATTGGTTAAACATTCGACGGCACTAGGGATTGTATCAAAGTTTTATTCAGTAACATGATTTAGGGACCATGCATGCATACCATATCTCAAACGGATACTTATCAAATAATTAATAGCATTAATTTTCATTATGTAGTCTACAATGTACGTATACATTCAACATTTGATACATATTTGAGATACACATAGAGATACTCGTTAGGGTGAGTTCATTATGTCTGACAGGTGACCGACCCATTGTGCTGTTTTAACTACATGTTGTTGTAGGTTATAGGGTCAATGGGCTCTTAGCACATATCCAAGATGTACCCCCATCTCTTGTAAACCTCACAATGCTACATTAATTAGAATTAGTAAATAATAAAGTTTTTCTTCATAAATAATAAAGTTTTTGATTTTTCTCTTTCCAGGTACCTCATAACATCTGTCGCGCAAGACCATGCCAAATATGGGAAACCTGTGTGATGACGTCATCAGGGACTGGACATATCTGCTTGCAAAACGGTAAAATATGTTCTTTTCAGTCATATTCAGTCAAATGTAGAATATTACACCATGAACACATGAAGTGGTAACAGTAAGGATACTCCATAATCTTAAAGGGGCAGTAGCACGTTTTTTCGCTGAAATAAGTCGATTAAATGTAAAAATAAAATGAAATGAAATGAAGTGAAATGAAATAGTAAAACACCCTTCTCTCTTCGGAAAATTAAGTTAATATATGAGTGATCATGATTCTTGTAAGTCATAATCATAGGTTTAGTGAAATATTTTGAAAAATCATTGGGTGACTTGTAAGTCTCAGTCAAAGGCTTAACGGAATATTGTGAACAGTCATCGGGACAATTGTGAATCTCAGTATAGGTTTAGTGGAATATTGTGAACAATCATTGGGTGAATTGTAAGTCCCAGCCAAAGGGTTAACGGAATATTGTGTACAGTTATTGGGAGATTTGTAAGTCATAATCATAGGTTTAGTGGAATATTGTGAACAATCAGTGGGTGACTTGTAAGTCTCAGTCAAAGGCCTAGCGGAATATTGTGTACAGTTATTTGGAGATTTGTAAGTCATAATCATAGGTTTAGTGGAATATTGTGAACAATCATTGGGTGACTTGTAAGTCTCAGTCAAAGGCCTAGCGGAATATTGTGTACAGTTATTTGGAGATTTGTAAGTCATAATCATAGGTTTAGTGGAATATTGTGAACAATCATTGGGTGACTTGTAAGTCTCAGTCAAAAGCTTAACGGAATATTGTGTACAGTCTTTGGGAGATTTGTAAGTCATAATCATAGGTTTAGTGGAATATTGTGAACAGTCATCGGGACAATTGTGAATCTCAGTATAGGTTTAGTGGAATATTGTGAACAGTCATCGGGACAATTGTGAATATCAGTCATAGGTTTAGTGGAATATTGTGAACAGTCATCAGGACAATTGTGAATCTCAAACATAGGGAGAGCGTTTGATTAGACAACACTCGGGTCGAGTCGGGTTAGGTTTGCGCATGCTCAGTGAGGATGGCGTGTTGTTTTAATCAGACGACAAGAACAAGACCCGCGCGTTTCAAAGATGGCGGCGTACACAGCAAGCTTTTCGTTTATTTTAAACGAAATGGCAGAGAGCGATGATGAGGAAGAGATTGATAACACAATGATCAAATAATTATTTCACATTTCTTTTCAAAGAATCTAACATTAATAATAACTTATCCTTGCCCATATTCTCAGTGGCCACCATCTTTGATGACGTCACAACACGCCTCACTCGCGCGAAAATGACGAGCCGACACTTGACCTAGTTAGCGGTCCCGAGTGTGGGGTTCGTGGCGTTTGATTAGCGAATCCCACTCGACTCGACTCGAGTGTTGTCTAATCAAACGCTGCCAGGTTTAGTGGAATATCGTGATCAGTCTTTGGGAGACTCATGAGTCTCAGTCATAGGTTTAGCGGGACATCTTTTTCCAAGATGACGATAGCTCGTCAACACACAGTCAAGGTAGCAACATAATATCTTGCTCCAAACAATGTTCATGTTATTGACTGAACAAATTTACAAATTGATAGGAACAACTGGAACAACGTGAGTTTCAGTGCAGAACTTTCTTTGTTTCAGGCCTTGAGGGATGATAGATTATTTCAACAAAGTCCCTCCGAATTTGATTAAATAAATTTGGATGCCGATGTCAAGCGCAGTTTGCTTAAGGCGGTAACACAAGTGACCTTAATATTTCGCTATTTGCTTCGTCTAACCTAAGATTTTCTTACTTTCTGATCATAACAACTCAAACTTGTACACACACATATATATATATATATATATATATATATATATATTCAAAAGTTATAAAACACACAACACCAATCGACTCCTACTAGTTTCATTGTAATCTTCAGGGAGTACTCCCTGAAGATTACAATGAAACTAGTAGGAGTCGATTGGTGTTGTGTGTTTTATAACTTTTGAATATATTTGACTGTATACCAGACCAACTCAATGTTTCTGATATATATATATATATATATATATATATATATATATATATGGCAATGTTCAGCTTCGCATTTATTTTAATAAATACTGTATGAAGTCCTAGTATGTTGGTAAGTAGACCGGGACGTTAGGGTTCACTCCCTTGACCACCATTAAAAGGTCCATGTATCGTTAATTGAATGTTACTTAGTGCCCTAATATATTCAAAATGGCTATTTCATTCAGTATCAAAGAGAGCTGTAATGATCAAGAATCATGAGAGACAGGTGCTTTTATCACTTAAAAACAGCATTAGAAAAACACTTACCTTGACTGATCCAACTCCATTACTACCTACAAGGATGGTAAAAGGGTAAACGTTTTACAAATAAATTGTTTGAAAAGAAACTGCCAGGCAAAGGAAACTACTCACCTCAGTTGATTTTATCATATTATTTCAATTGCAAATATCTCAAGTTTTTTATGTCATAATTTAAAACTGAAAAGAACAGGTGTAAAGTCAGAAGTTCAATAATACTTAAATTTAATTTTGATGATACACAGTTGTTCATCGACATGTAACACATATTCTATGTGAAAATTAATAAATGTGCCTGTTTCTGCACACATATGCAACATTTTAAACATGGTCGTGAACATGTTGGTGTTCATTAAACAAAGATATTTTCACTAAAACAAAGTTCCAATTAAGTCATTCAAACTACTGCAGATAAGTATTATTGTATCGTGCCAAAGTCATTTCTTTTAAATTTTGAATTAATCGAAACCAACTGAGGTGAGTACTTTCTTTTTCCTGGCAGTTTAATACAAACATGTCCGATATACATATGTGACCTTAGTCCTACGACAGCTTAAGGCCATCGATTTTGTAATTCACCTTCTCTATCAATTCGATTTCTCCCACGATTGTCACGAGCATCAAACAGAGGCGTGTTCAGAACTGCGAGTACTCGCAAGTATTCGCGAGTACCCGCTTCTGAACCACAACGAGTTCGCGCGTACTCGCGAACAAACGCGTGAACACTTTGGAGCAATCTCGCCAAGCGAATATTTACGATCCAAGATGGAGTCGCGTGTCACAGAGTTTAATTACCTCATTTTTCTTTCTTTTATCTCCCCCTCAATTGAAATTTGGTCGATTGCTATGTGCAAGGCACCTATTTTTTTCAAAAGGGGTGATGATATTCTGATATCATCTTGGGAAGTACTCGCGACCTCAGCTTCCGTTCAGGAGTCGTTTGCAGGTACGCGCCTACACGCCTAGCGAGTCCTCGCAATCCTGAACACGCCTCTGGTCTCCTAAATGCGAAGGGAGTGGCTTGTGAGAATGTGTGCTGACTTTTGCTTTGTTGAGCTTTGTTTTTCTAACTACAGTCCTCTCACGTTCATTGGACTTCATATGACATTGATTGTTTACTAGTATATATCTAATGATTAATTGAAATACCTTTTACTGTACTAGTAAAGGAGATTGTTATACATTCAAAGGCCAACCCATGAAGCTTTTAGTGTTAATAATTGAGAAGTGGAGGGTAAAAAAACAAAAGAAGGGGAAACACATTAGAAATGAGTTTGAACTGGTAATGTATTATAGATATCAAATGTTATTTGGGTCACTGGGGATCAACTAATGAGTTGAAAATATGTGTGGCAAGTATATCAAAATACTTGTTTTATCGCATTTTAGGTTTAAACCTAGAACATGCATTTAAACAAATTACTGAAACTCGATTAACGTATGCCTTCTCCACCTCCAATAAAACGGGCATTTTTTAAATGATTGTGTACACAAGACAAGTGAACATTAAACCGAAGAAATTGCAATTTATACCAATTAGATCTTAAGACTATCACTGGAGTCACTACTTATAAGTTTGTTCGTCACTGGCATCCCTACAAACAAGTTTTATCATTACTGGAGTCACAACAAAGAAGTTTTATCATTACAGGGGTCACTACACAAGCAGTCACACAATCATATAATTGCCTTTAAGTACATTTAAAATAGCTAATATGCTTTTCAGATCATGCAAAATAGTGTTCCACACAAGCCAAAAAGGTGTTAATGGCTGTTCAAAATGTAAAAATGTTGATTTCAATTCAAATTTTGTAAATAATGTAACACAAAGACTGTAAGACATATTTACACAAGAATGGGCAACATGGCTGTCACTTTCAAACAAATGTTTTACTATAAAATGTTTAAATCACACATATTCAGAGAATGTTATTTGAGTTCATTAGATATAAGAAAATTCCGAAATGCAGTTTCAGGTGCTCATCCCATGAGACAGGGAGATTTAACAATATTGCATTAGAAAATAGAATAAGTTGTGTCATCTTAATTGTGTGGAATACGAATATAATTTTCTTTTAATGTGTCCTTTGTATACTGACCTCAGAACAAATGATATTCCTTAATATTACTATGTACAACGCAATAGCTTTAAATTCACTTTGCTATTAAATATTGACAATACTTTTCTTATTCGATTGTTATCAACTTTCATCTACCAAAGGTATGATCTAAGGTATGATCTGATATGTATAATATGTTTATATCAGAAGTTAAATGTTTAATATATTGAAATGATAATTTATGATGATATGATCCGTGTTAAGGTGTTTTCTATGTTTTGTTTGCATGTGAACCTTATTTAACGTTTTTGTACTATATATCTGTTGCCTTTAAATACTAGAAATAAAGGGAGTGCATTCAAGGGGGTACAATAACAAATTAACAAAAACTTATATGAGTTCTACAAACCTACTTCTGATTTTAAACTTTATCTTGTGACCGTGGCATTTCACCTTCAAGGTCACACAATCAATGATCACGATGGTCATTATGCACAAGAATCATGTAATGATTCAAAGTGAAACTAATTTATATGGGTCAGATTCGTAAAAGCATGCTTAAGTCATGACCTCGCTGTGACCTTGGGCTTTGATGGCTTTTAGCTGAAACCATTTCAAATCTTGATAATTCTCCATATCTGACATATACCAAATAAGAGCCTCATAGCACAGAACTTATCGTGTTTACAAGGATTCGTGACTTTAATCTTGAATGTGAACATGTCAAAACGATTCCCCAGTGGTATAAGTAGGAAGTTCATTATTTGAGTTCTTAAAACCTTTTTAGAAAACAATTATAGCCAATACAGAATACGGCGATGAAAATGCACAAAAAACTGATAGGAACACAGATTAGGAATTAAGAAATATATTTTCAAACTTACGTTCTGAACGCTTACATTTGGACATTTTCCCACAGGGGCTTGTCTTGTCGAAAAAATAGCCATAAAAAGGTAAAGTGATATAACGAGAAAAGCATGCCATGTCCGTGTAAAATTATTTTCAAGAATGTTGTCATAATATTATCATTCAATATTATATTTCACGTCAAAGCCAATGCAGTTTGCTTTAAAACAAACCATCAAAAAAAAAAGCAAAAAAGTGAGCATGGCTCTCTAATACCCCCTACATTTTTAACATTTTAATGTACTTATAGAGAGAGGTGTCTGCACATTGATAAGCTATGAAATGTAATGGCTAAGATTAAAGAGCCATCAAGGATGTTAGTGTTTCAAATACAAAATTATTTGTGGAACAATTACTTATAACGTCAATCGCTAGAGAAATCGTTTATCTACAACATGACATGTGATAAATAATTTTCATATCACGACAATATAATAAAGTTTGGTTTCAGAGAGATGTACCCCCTTCGACTACACAACATTCGTTTCCGAAGCGTGAAGGCTCGTTATAGCGCATGTCGCCATAGCAACGCACGTGGTGCACGTGGTGCACGTGCTTCTCTTGCAAGTTAGGCTATCCTTGTGAAACATTACTGAATGTGATGACTGCTTTGTAATCAATGTTTCTAAATGTCCTGAGAATATGCCAATTATAGCCTCTTTAATGAACTTTTTATTGAGATAAGACAAACTTATGACAAATATATTTTTATTGATTCAAAAAACAAAATACCTAGTTGGTAAAAATATTTATTAATATCTGTAGAAAATACATAATTAAATGAAATGGTAGATAAATAATCGCCAATATTTATATATTTTGGTTTCTTTCATTGCTCATAAACTTTGTTATTCTTTCGTGTCTGTGAATACAGTGTGTGAGCTAGACCACAATGCTTTGCGCTTGAAAATAATAGACTTGATCTATATTTAGACTGGAAAACACCTTTACTAATAAGTACAATTTCTCGACTTATTTTGGGTCGGAAAAATCGGTGAAATATTAAGTGTATATATTTCACGGAGACAGATTTTTGGCAATTTTCCGATATGTTCATCAACATCCTTGATGGCTCTTTAAAGTGTTTGTGGAAAGGGTAGAACAAATTTCTTCATGTAAAATAGGTGGTTTTGAAAAAGTAGGAGTAAGAATAAAGGAAGGGATAACATAATACATTTACTGCATATTTATAGGGATATACAGCAGTATAAGGCTAAAATATACTGAACAGCAAAAGAAACGCGAGTTTTAATGATTATAGTTTCTGTTTGCATATGATAAGCCCATGGTTTGTATTATCATTAGTAAATGTCAGAGAACATGTTGAGCTATTGGTACTGCAGATGTTTAACATTGCAAAGTCAAAGGGTATCAATTCGCGAAAATGCACGTCACATATTGTCATGGTAACATGATCTGCATCAGCCTGGTAAAATTCAAATTACTCGTGCTGTAGTCCGAGACTTGCTCTGTGAAAAGGACCCCAAATTGTGACTCCAGCCTCAATGTTTAAGGAGTCACACAGCAAAAATGACTGAGAATCCTGTAATCTGGAAACCAACTGTAAACTGGGTAATAGGGGTATCCACTTGGTATCCATCCGCTGAAACTAGGAAACCTAGTTTCCAATTAGAATCCATTTTGGATTATATAATATTTAGTATTTCCATAATGGAAACGAACAGGAAACTCTGATTATGTATTTCCTGTTGGTTTCAATTCCTGGAAATTGCAATCAATGTTTCCATGAAATGGAAACCAACATGAAACTATCAAGTGAAGTTTTATGTTAGTTTCCATTCCTGGAAATTGCAATTATTGTTTCCATTAAATGGAAACCAACATGAAACTATCAATTGAAGTTTCATATTGGTTTCCATTCCTGGAAATTTGCATTCAAAGATTCCATGAAATGGAAACCAACATGAAACTATAATTTGGTGTTTCATGTTCGTTTCATTTCCTGAAATGTGTATTCAAAGATTCCATTGAATGGAAACCAATAGGAAACTGTCAAGTGTAGTTTCATGTTGGTTTCAATTCCTGAAATTGGCATTCATAGATTTCATTAATCGAAATCAACATGAATTCTAATATTGTCGTTATTCCATAGTGATTGACATTGTATATCTTCTTCATTTATAGTTTCGTTTTTCCGGATGGATATAAAGTCAGACCATTCTAAAAGAATATCCTTCCGAAAGTAGTTAGTTGTTGCAGGAATTAT
Source organism: Gibbula magus (assembly GCA_936450465.1). Classification (NCBI taxonomy): domain Eukaryota; kingdom Metazoa; phylum Mollusca; class Gastropoda; order Trochida; family Trochidae; genus Gibbula; species Gibbula magus. The sequence goes on along the minus strand of OW388289.1, from coordinate 96,822,703 downwards.
TTTCCGTTTTATGACGGAGATTTGATTTTTTGTTGACTGTTGAAAACTGTCCATTTAAGGTCATTACCGCTTATTCTTTTCATCCATTTAAATTTTGTGATGATATGATTTTTCTAATATTTGGCGTTTTTATTCCCCCGTGCTCTGGAGTTAACATCATAACATCTCTTTTTGTCTTATCTGGTTTGTTTTTCCATATAAAATTGAAACACTTTTTCTGAAGTCTTTCTATGACAGATTTCTTTGGAGTTGGTAATGATGAGAATGGATGGTTGAGCTTTGGTAGTAGGAGCGATTTTAGAACGGTGTTTCTTCCATACGGGGTTAGAGTACGAGCTGACCAAATTATCATTTTCTTTTCAATATGAGAGAGTTTTTCATCGTAGTTTATGTCAACCATTTTATCTAAATCAATATCGAAGTGTATGCCTAGAAGAGTGAAATTTGTTTGTGACTAATCGAAGTTCCACTCTTTGCATATCTTGTATCGGGATCTCTTTTTGGAGCCTATCCTTATTAGTTTTGTTTTATCTATATTGACTCTTAATCCTGAAAAACGGGCAAATAGTTCAATAGTTCAATTCAAAGCTGCATATAGGCTTTTTTCAGATCCGTCAAGAGAAAGAGTTGTGTCATCTGCAAACTGTGATAGAAGATTTTCTATATTTCCAAGTTTAACCCCTTTTATGTTTTTATTGTTTCGTATCATGATGCCCAAGATTTCAACACACAAAAGAAAAATGTATGGCGCTAACGGGTCACCCTGGCGACAACCCCGACCTATTTTAAAGGGAGTTGACGCGAATCCGTTTACCAAGACTCTCGATTCAATGTCATTATAGAACGTTTCTATCCAGTGGGAAATACTGGGTCCGAACTTTAAAACTTTGCTAAGGTAACTTCGATCTACCGAATCAAAAGCTTTTTCGAAATCAATAAGGAGAAGTAATCCTGGTATTTGGCAAGTTTCAGTATGTTCCATTAGATCATATACGAGTCTCGTTACCTCGCCAATGTTTCTCCCTGTGACAAACCCCTTTTGATCTTCGTTGACTAGGTAATATCTTTTTTTTATTCTGTTAGCAATTGCTGCGGCACCAACTTTATATGAGGTGTTTAGAAGAGAGATAGGACGCCAATTTTTCAAAAATTTCTTGGGTTTATTAGCTTTAGGAATGCATGTTATTAATCCCTGTTTTTGTGAGATTAATAAATTTCCATTTTTATAGCCATAGTTTAGTGAGTTAAAAAGATATCCGCCCAGATCTTTCAAGAAGAACTTAAGAAAGTATGCAGTAAAACCGTCAGGCCCTGGACTCTTTTAAAGTTTCATGTTTTTAAGGGCAAAGGACAATTCACACTATTAAAATTGATTATTTTATTTGTCTACTTGAGTTGTTATGAAATATTGTCTTAAATTGGTTTTTGATTCCTCAGTTTTAAAGGTATACAATAAATTGGTGTTGATAGATATATTTTGTAGGTGTCAATTCGACCTTCGACATTGTAATAATCTATAATCCCACGAAACTCATTGTTATGGAAAACGTTTATCCTCCATCGTCTTCGGGTTCTTAGTCACTCAGCTGTCATTTTTAGTATAAATTGATGATTTCACACACATTATTCATTATTTTTGTTTTCTAGGCATCAACTGCAACTCTCCGACAAGCCACACCAACATGGCTGGTACATCGTCCAGCACAGTTTATGGAGCCAAAGCCACCTACAGCTGTGATGCAGGATACACAGGGTCCGGGAGTGGATCGAGCACCTGTCAAGCTGACAGCACCTGGAGCACACCTGCTCTCACCTGCACAGGTGAAAATTTATTCAGATTGATAAAATTGTAAAATGCGATCCTTAAAAGGCCATTGAGGATAATGATAAAAATACAGTTAAATGTCTAAAAATTAATCCTATTCGAAGTACACATATTATACAGATTTTGTCGACTCCAAATAAACAGAGAATTCACACTTATCACTTAAGGTGTTTTCAAGTATAATATACCAGCCTACCAAAGAAAAATTCAAAATGCAACGAAAAGAATCGAAATGCACACATAAAGACACGAATCTGCATCGAAAATAAGCGATGTGGAATGAAAAGAAGCGAATGTCTGACTTTTTTTTGCGGTTGAGTTTAATGTAACGAGAGGACGGTTATCAAGAGGAAGGCTATCTAACCTCTTGATAAGTGACCTCTCTGTTCGTTATGGTGAACATGTTTTGGCTTCACCTCGCTATGTTCACCATTTCATGCCTAAAAAAACTTACCCTCAGTTTACTGGTCTAAGTGACCCTTTCTCTCTATTCGTGACTTTTGACATTCTTTCAATCATTTGTTTTGTTTGAAGTAGCATTTTCCATGTTTTTATTTTCATTTAGATAAAACAAAATGACAATAATGCTGATCTAAAGAATATCAAAGATCGCTAATAAGTGCATGTGAACGAAAACATGAGACAGATTCCACATATTTTATTCACATCATTCTCATATTAGATATACACATAAATATTATTGTTATCCTTGCTACAAATACAATGATTCGCTTCATTTATTCACATCCCCGTAATTCAAAGTAAAACTGAATTTTTTTTCACAAATCAGCACGCAGTATCAATGGTGGTCCTCTCTTCAAATGTTGCCAATCAATAGTGTGTCAGTCACATCAGTCAGTAAGATGGAATAGTCACTTTTTACGCAATCTTTTCGACAGCCAAATTTGATGCTATACTTGAGCATGCTTTAACTCTTATTGTTGATGCCGACTCCAGTTAATTTCAGTTGGTTGTCCCTGAAACAAGCAAAAACGTCACATAAGTAACAGATTCAGGATTAATATATGGAATGAACATTTCGGAAAAAATATTTGCTTTAGATTTCTCATTTTGTATTAAAGATAATAAAATCCCTCTGTGTTGCACGATGTTAATTCGTTTATTCATATAGACAATACTTTCAAATAAACAAAACAAATAAGATTATTTCGAAGCGTCACCTACTTATCAAAATATAGCCCTTCAAAGTGAGTAAATTTGGCCTGCTAATTATCTCATTCTTGAAACAGTTTTCCGCGGCCAATCAGTGTAGCATAACCTTCGTTAGCGATGTGACATCATACACAGGAGTTGCTACAATGAAATCCTTAGGCGATTTGGCGATTTTCGTCGATGATTCGTTTTAAACACAATAACAACTTTTGACATTGTAAGTTTCAGATAGAATGGGTATGTGGGCGTCTGTAGGGAGTAATTTCGGAGTTTGGTAGGATTTTTCGATATTCAGTTGCTGGTTTTAGTTTGGTTCTTTTACCAATCGAGCGGAGCGTTGGGTTATTTTATAGGCTACAATATGCTTTGAAATAAATAATTTCAATTGTAAACGTCATTATTATTAATTTGTTTTGTGCTTGATTTTAAGTTTCAAGAGGCCTGTATAGTTTGAGGTCTACTGAGTCAATATTTCTCATGGTGACTTTTTATTCATAATAGAATAATTGCATTATAAATCAAACAATTTTCAACATTGTTACTGGTTTACAGTTTTTAGAGGGAAAAATCGAGCTATCGTTAAATTTATAATCATTTACATTTACAGTTACTTACATTGAGGCAGTTATTTTATTCAGTGTAATACAACTGTAGAGAAATGTGGTGGGTGAAAATGTCAAAAGATGTTAAAGCCTACAATGATATATCTATGATAAGGAATTTCAAATCAAAATGAAAAGGGCATTTTCTTTTTCGGTACACATTTTCTTTCAGATTCTGTTCCATCAATATCATGTTATTTGGGTAAATCGATGAAATGTCAATGTAGAATGCTGAAAATCTAGTTTTGAATTTGATTCTATATTGTTCAGAAGTTAGTCATGAAATCAACACTCACTAATTGCGCTTAATGGATTAACACCTTTGCTTTTATGCCAGTTATCGGTCACTGGACCGGTTCAATTATATAAGAGGTGGCGCGTCAAGATATTGCCAACGTCCTGTCATATGACGTAATTGGTGATACTAAACTGGTCGTTAGTTAAAATAAAGATACACATATAGGCGACATTCAGTCTGGACATAGTGATCTTGAGCCAATGAAAATTAAGAATGTTATATTCAGCCAAAGAAATTAAAGAATATAATGTTCTGTTGTTTCGTCGGTGATAGCAGCCAGTCATTCGCTATTGTGTGTGATGCACACCGATGTACATGGATAAGCAATCACATGGTGACAACAGGTTAGTTATTTGAATCAATAAGGACATACACGCAGTAACTCTATAGAAGTGACACTTCAAAATGACACAAAGAAAAGACAATGGCGGTAGATTTACGCTGAAATATCGACTCGGCATTATCGGAGACTTAACAATCTAAACACATGTGTACAACAACCAAAGTTAATTAACGACTGAACAGAATATAATAACAATCCATTGTCCATGATTAACGAACAATAAACGTGGTAAGCGTGCTATTTATTGTTGAAAATGACATGCTAAACAATACTCGAAATTTCCTGTATCAGATCATTAGTACGAAATTAATTACTCGTCAAGCAGACAAAGTAAATACATTTTTTTTTGGATAACTTGTTTGGTTTTTGCTCCCGAACTATCTAATATGATCTTTTATACTTTCATAGTTTGCTCTTCAATAATAAGTGAAAGTTATGCTTTCACCAGTTACTGCGGGATATGTAACATTTTAACAAGAAAATCCGAAATAACATACATATCATTTACATAATTACCATTCAGTACCCTGTGAACGTTGATGAACATATATACAATAACAACATGATATACAACTATTACAAAACTGAAATTTTCGATAATTGATAATCGTTATTTTGAAAATTCATATATTGCATATCAATATTAAGTAAATCATGATTTGATCATTTATTACGGAGGACGTAACCTTGTAACAAGAACATCCGAAATAACAGACAAATAATTTTACAGTTGTGAACTGCAACTCTCCGACAAGCCACACCAACATGGCTGGTACATCGTCCAGCACAGTTTATGGAGCCACAGCCACCTACAGCTGTGATACAGGATACACAGGGTCCGGGAGTGGATCGAGCACCTGTCAAGCTGACAGCACCTGGAGCACACCTGCTCTCACCTGCACAGGTGCAAACTTATTCAGATTGATTTATAAAAAAATGATACAATAGCTTTAATGTACAAACAAGGTTAATAAATGATTATTCAGGACAATCATAATTAATACAAATCTGGATTTGGTATTAATTTGCGAAGTATCTGCTGGTGATTGTTTTGCAAATCACTATTTTGCAAATAAATATGAAGTGAAACTTCGTCTTGACTCAGTTACTACGGTAGCATCATGATCATCATGATTTATATTCAATAAACTTTTGATGCGAATTTTGTTAAACCTGTTTACAATAGGAACATGATTTACATTCAATGCCCAACTGCATTTGCTGATTGTTGAGAGAGGTCATATGAAAATCTATATTTTTGGATATATTAAGCACAATTTATGCTTTGAACAGTTACTACCGGAATCGTAACATTATAACAAGAAAATCCGAAATAACAGACAAATTATTTACAGTTGTGGACTGCAACTCTCCAACAAGCCACGCAAACATGGCTGCTACATCGACCAGCACAGTTTATGGAGCTACAGCCACCTACAGCTGTGATGCAGGATACACGGGATCCGGGAGCGGATCGAGCACCTGTCAAGCTGACGGCACCTGGAGCGCACCTGCTCTCACCTGCACAGGTGAAAATTTATTAAGATTGATAAAATTATCAAACGCTATAGAATCGCTTACGGCCTCTTTACAACTAAGATTTTGGAAAGACACGGGCTAGGACCTTATATGCTCCTATGAAGGATCTGAGCCCGATAATACGTTCTGGTGGGGTTGAAGTCAGTGCAGATATGCGGTGAAAGCAAGCTGTAAGGGTTCCTTCCCTCCATTTCCATCCAAGGATACTGACTGAGGATGGCGCAACGAAGGTCTTTTTGGTCGATAAACGAAGGTTGTTGGGTGTAGTGCATCCAAAACACGTGAACAGATGCATTTTGGTGTGACATTTGCAGAATTTACGAAGTTTTTCTAAAGTTTAGAGTCTTTTGAACACAAGCTCTAACCATTTCAATGTTACACGTTTGGTTTTTCAGCATATCAGGTCATGCACTGACAGTATCTGTAAAGAATTTACAATGGTTGGCAATATGAAGTTTAGAACAGTTGAGTAAAGTGAGTGGCCACATTAACACTAGTTAGTCGAAACGTTTGAAAGGAGGTATATTTTGAAATTTGAAATGTCTTTAAAAATTTTAAAATATATTTGACAATGTTATATATGAAAATACACGATATTGCAGTTTAATAAAATCAGTTTATCATATATTATCATATTTGCCTTTTGAACAGAGGCTGACTGCGGCATTCCCGAGGACACTTCGATGCATATTCTTGTAAGGTACGATACCACGACAGCAGGGAGCACGGCGACATACGCCTGCGCGTTGGAACTACGGGAAACTTCAGGCGACCCTACCTCCACTTGTACTGCTGGAACTTGGTCAACACCTACTGTTACATGTGCAAGTAAGTACAAGATAGATTCCTTGACTTGCCCCCCCCCCCCCCCCCCCCCTAAAAAAATGGCCGACCATACGTCAGCACGAACCTCAAGGCGAATTGCCAAGGGACCGTAGTTTCGTGTATATTTCACAGATGTATTTAGACATGCTTACAGTTAGAATTTCTTCATTTCCTATCTAACTTATAAACCGAACAGTTTTTTAAAGAAAGTGACTGGTTGAGAGGAAGCAACATCCTAAACAGACAGAAGAAGTGCAAAGAACCCAAGCCATCCTACCAATTCATCAATCTCGACATTAAAACAATATATTTTTTATGTCTTCAAAGTAAATAATTTTCGTTGGCGTTTCAAAATATTACTTGCGTTGTAATGGTACCAATTTTTAAAGAAACTAACTTTTGTGATTGTGCCGATAAACGTTAAGTTTCAGATATAAAAGGACAACCTATTGTTACCATTCAATCTCGATTTGCTATGGGCTAGTTAATATATCGACCGGTTTCAGTTTGGAGGCAGTGTGAAGAACATTTAAAATTGATGATTTTTAAAATTTTAAATAACAACATCAAATGTTATTTTAAGACAATGAAATAATGAATTTAAAAAAAAAACTATTTACAAATGATGTTTTAGCCAAGCCCTTTCAATTAAATCTAAATCTAAAGTCTAAAAACAAATTATGATTCGAATTGATTAAATGACGTCAAGTCGGTACATTTATCACATACATACCAAGACAATTTGTAACTTGTAAACAAGTGGATTGTAAGCTGATATGAGTGCTATTTTACTGTGGGATTTTTTGAGTGGCAATGTTTCTCTTTTCCTTATTGTTCGATTTGGCAAATCTTTGATTAGTCGCCGGGCTTCTATTTTCAAAAACTGTTTGCACCATAGGCGTCTATTCGAGACAAGCTTCTATTCAAGGCAATAGGGCTTGCAGAGACAAATGGCTATGGTAGGAAGCAGCTTTAAATTTTGTTTACCCAACGCTTAATCAAGACAGGCATTTGTTGTTTTTCAAAAACTATGTGCAAGGGCGTCTATTCGAAGCAAAAGCGAATCTCTCAATAGGGTTCGATCAGGTTTCAAGATGGCCCAAACATTTGTTGAAATATTTAATGTTACCGGATTTAGCGTACTGTTCATTAGCTTTAGCTGTAACTAAAAGGGAACTTCAGAGGGTACTAAATGATATTCAATGTAATACCATGTTTATTAAACCAGTTAATGCTTTGATATCAATCGAGCGACAATACGTCGTGTGGATATCCTTATCATGTTGATTGGATGGAGTATTGCTTTACAGGCGCTTCCAACGTCATTATGACGGACACGTTCACAGGTTCCGCTGCATGGAGTTGTCAAGAGCGGGTGTCAGGTCCGTCTGGTAATCATGATGATGCTAAAACCTCCGTGCAGTGCCAAGGAGACGAGATTATGACCGGATGTAGTAGTCTGCTGGATGTGAGTGTTTTATTATTATGATATTGACATTCTCCGGGTACCGTATTGTACTCAGAGATACACCAGACGTGTCACAACTCCTCTCCTCTTATAGACAGAACACCACCCTTCAAATTGTCATTTTAGAATACCATTCGGTGATAAACTTCAGTGGCGGTTCCAGGAATTTTGAAAGTGGCGGGGGGTCCAAAAATAGAAAAGTGGGGGGTTCCACTTTTGGGGTCCCAATACCCGCCCCTGCACACATCTTTGACAGGGGGAGGGGTGTCCAGACCCCTGAACCAGCTCCCTCTAAATGATTCACTGAAATTTGCCCATAGTGCTCAACGTGTCTTCAACTATACACAGAACGAAGTAAAATAAAGAGTAAAGACTTTACCATGTCTAGGATATACTAAACATTCAATTCTAAATCCCGTGCATTAAAAACCTTGCGAAGGGTTATTTTAATACACCCGTGCGTATCTTATGACATTTGTTGCAGATTTCAGATTTTTTTTTATATTATACGAAAGTAAATGTAGTTCTATGTTAAATTTAAAAGATTTTCGGTTTGAGGTCTACAATTCGATAAAAGTCTCAAGGTATCAAAATTTAATAGAGGTTGAGGTCCCCGAAGTTGTTTTGAGGCTGCCATCTCCAACTTTGATTTCAGTCTGCAATCTCCTACGTTGATTTGAGGCTGCAATATTCTACTTTGATTTGAGGCTGCAATATTCTACTTTGATTTGAGGCTGCAATCTCCACTTTGATTTGAGGCTGCAATATTCTACTTTGATTTAAGGCTGCAATATTCTACTTCGATTCTAGGCTGCAATATTCTACTTTGATTCTAGGCTGCAATATTCTACTTTGATTTGAGGCTGCAATATTCTACTTTCTTTTGAGGCTGCAATATTCTACTTTCTTTTGAGGCTGCAATATTATGTCTCCCCCGAAGGGTCGGGGAGACATATTGGTTCCCGTCGGCGTTGGCGTTGGCGTTGGCGTTGGCGTTGGCGTCGGCGTCGGCGTCGGCGTCGGCGTCGGCGTTCCCATTTCGATTCCGGAGCAGATCTCTAAAACTATGTGACCAATCATCACCAAACTTGGTATTCTGTCTCTCCACATCATGTAGATGTGCCTTTTGGGGTTAGAGATTTTTAAAAAAAATTAATTTTTTTTATTTCTACCTCATCGATTTGGACTTAGTCTTTTTTAAAAAACTGGCTTTTATTTCAGCATCAAATCATTTAGAATTTTGAATATTTTGTTTGCTACAATTGTGGAGTTGAAAGGTTATTTATTCAAGTTGAATTATACAGAGAACATTAATGGTGCTTTATGATAGTATTGTTTAGAGGTTTGGAGCATTTGAGGAAGGGGGAGACATCTGTTTTTACGGGTAAAAACACTTTCTAGTTGTACTTTGATTTGAGTCTGAGGTATTGAAATAAGTCTTTATTTTTGACGTATAATGTTAGAATGACCCTTTCATATGACTTGAATCACAGGCCAAGTTTAGCGCAAATATGTTGCGTAACAGAGATGAAAGGACAGACCAGATTCACACATAGGTAAACTGGTCATTTCATCTCCGTTACGCAACATATTTGCGGTAAACTTGGCATGTGCTTGAAGTTATGTTGACTGACCCTTTCTTCACACCCTAGCAAAACGAACCAGATCCTGACGGAGCCTTTGTGACTTCGGAAAGCAACACAGTGACTTGTGTGGCGCAGAACGGCTATTCCACTTCAGGACGTGAGTGCGGTGACTTATTAAATGTGTTGGGTTTTTATTATTTTTTTGGGGGGGGGGGGGGGGGGGGGGGGGGGGGGGGGTTGAAATGATTATATTTAGAAATTAACTGTTTATAACATAAATATATTCTTCTCAAATATCACATTTGGGGCCTTTTGTCAGGGGTCAATAGAGCATATTTGGACATTTCATAGGGGTTTGAGTAGGGTTAGCCTGTGTATCCGCCACTTGCACCTGTGAGTAATATTATGTAATCATAGTAAGTTTGCATGAAGATGTTTCCTGTTGAAAACAACATTGTATCGTATCTTGGGAGAAGGAAACGTGAGAGAGATTGACAAAAACAAGTGTCTAAAGGTAAAGTTGAAAGCAGGAATTTGACAAATTCTGTAAATGGGTTTTGGTTAAATTCTTAAAAACTGCATACATATATTATGACTTCGAACAAGATAACCGCCTGTCTCGAACAATTCTGTAATCGCCAGGTTGTGTTTGAAATTGATAACCGGGCGATTATTTAAGGAATTACGGCATCTGCTTACAGCTGTTCGAGCCCGAGCCAGGTGCTGTTCTCTGGGCGGTCTGAAGTGCGAGTATCTCAACGCGGGGTTTACATCTTATGCCAACGATGATCAGCTTTCTACAACTTGCAAATCTGGTTTCTGGCCAACAGGTATTGGTCTATATTAAATAAGTGACATAAGAATATGGCTTGAAAAACGGAAATGCTATTGAAATCGTGTAAACTTTTCAAAGAGTAATACGTCATTCGAAACATCTATTTCAGAGACTTAAAAGGAGGGTTCAATCGGGGTATTTCTTTTGAAAACGAAATTCGAGAGGATAGTCCTGTTGACACATATGTGTTATAAATACATGATTAAAACACAGTCAAATTGAAAGATACTAATGCAAATAACAGTTTGATGACTAATGTTTCACAACTTGATAAACACAAGCGCGCATTTGTTGAAAAATAAAAACAACTGAAGCCATTCATCGGCGCTGCCGGTGGACAAAAACTCTCTACAGCATAACAGCAACTTGTTATTAGTTTTATTACATGTTATGTGTTACTATGTGAATACTCTATCAGTGTATATCTTGAGTTATCAAAAAATCCAGTTTTATGAGCATGATACCCGAACGCAACCAGACAATTGTACATCTATCGGGATATAAATGTACTCCACGTGACCACAATACAATGAATCTTGTGATTGGACGAAAGCATTTGACTGTGCTCTAAGCTCCTAAAGTTTTGATTCATGCATTCTCTAACTACAATCGGATTTTTCTTTCCATCGTCTTACTTCCTGGCCAGGTTGTACAGTGTTGAACTACCATGGACAGTCGGACGGAGTCTTTTTGACCAACACTGGATGCACTGTACAGAACAACGGGCCAGATGCAGGTCAGTATTTGTATTAGTTTTGTTGCATCAGTGAGCTCAATATTTCATACATAATGTTGCAACTCAACACTTTGAATCAACTGATGTCCAAATCTTATATTACTTCACTGTTTTGCATCACGGCCACTGACCCCTTTGATAGGCATGATCTCCGAGGTCAATATTGCCTTTACGGCAAACCCTCGGGTCTTCCATAGGGCAATGTCCTCTATCTGCTAGAACGCCCTCGGATTCAGGTGTTATCCATTACATTATGTACCATAGTCCATTTCTAATGCGCACTGGTCCATGCACGATGCATGCTCGAGACCTCATTCATGTATTTACGTTCTTAGGTAAGGAGGGGGAAATGTTTAGGTCAGTAGGCAGTTTATTCCATTCAATGGCAGCAACAAATGAGAATGAACGTTGACCGTGTTTGACTGATTTGACCTTTGGAACCGGAAGTAGAGCTTTTGACTCAGATGGAAGTGATTTCACTGGCTGGTATTGCTTCAGAATTTCTCTCAGATATATTGGAGCATCTCCTCTCAGACACCTAATGCATAGGATCATGTATGTTACCCTGAATTGAATTGGTAACCAGTGTAGTGATGCAAGGACTGGAGTGATCATGTTTGCTTCTTAGTGACACAGTTCTTGCTGCCGTATTTTGGATGCGTTGAAGTCATGAGATCTGGGTTGAGGTTGAACCTTGTCTATTGGCGTAGTCAAGCCGTGACATGACAAGTGACAACATCAGGGTGACAACAGAATGTTCTTATGGCCCAATGTTTCTGAGTTGGAGAAAACCCATTTTAGAAATGTATTTCACGTGGCAATCCATGCTTAGATCACTGTCCAGCAGCACCCCAAGGTCTTATCATCTTCACCGATCTGTATTGATTTGAGCATTGCTTGATTACGTCGTATCTTTGTCCCCACCCTCTTTGTGTCCTTCAGTTTCAGCTTGTTTTGTGACATCCATGTCTTAATGCTGTTGCAGATTGTTATCAAAACATCATTCTTTTGGGTTTGAAATAAAATGTTCACTGAAATGATCGTTTACCCATGTATCTCCATATTTATTGCAAGGTTCAACTGGCAATACCATATGCTGTTCGGCACCAAATATGGAATGTACGCATCTGCAGTCTGCACCAAGTGGGCACGACAATGGCGCCTCTGTTGGCATCACTTGTCCAGCCGGCTACACCATGACCGGATGTATGGCTTATACCAGTTTTAACGGTATACAGGGAGCAAAGATTGAAGGTATTGTGACGACCATGTGAAATAGCCTCTTGTCAGGATGGCTAATATTTACTCTTTCTCAGTTCATTCACTTCAAGGCAAAAGATGACCAACAAAGTATTAACGATCAACAATTATTTTATTCAAACAAATAACAAGCAAAAACTTAAAAGATTGTACTTTCTTATTAGAATATGTATCTACATTTGGCAATCTGATTAAAATCGACCTTGTTCCGAGGTATACAATTTGCAAAATTATGCATCTACTGGATACGAACAGGTTCTGTAGATTCCTTTCCACAAGGTCTGAGAACACCCCGTATAGGCGAATGTTCCGAACAAGATTAGCACAGCCAAAACCCAGTCAAATAGCTGACCAATCACAACGTAGTTTTTAAACGGTCACTGTTTTGAAAGCATTCGGAACAGAGCAAAGGAGAGCTGTTTGGAGTTATCTGCCCCTACCTTCTCGCACCGAAAGCATTTGTTGGGCGTCTTTTGATTGGCTACCTGAATTGGGCTCCAACACGCGAGTCTACGGGCTGTTATCAGACGGTTTGGAGTGACACCTACGACTGATATAAGTTCGTATAACGGTAGATGCACTATTTTGCAATTTTTATTCCACGGAAAACTGTCGATTTTAATCAGACTGCTACATTTGGCACATCGATAAATACAATGAAAGTATTCTTTGATAATGAAATACTCCTTAGTATATACCCAAGATCAGTGGTTTATAATAGTATTTATGAGAATTATCGTGAATTTCTACGACCAAATATATTTCAACCTGAGTCTATATCTACTGAGAACTTCTCAACAAGAACGAGGAATCAACTTTATGGTCAACAGATGTCTATCACAGAAAGTATAAGTGATACATCAAATATCTTCAGTCAATTATGATAAATTTGCATTAATTTCCTTATACAGACTAGAGATAAAGGCCTTCAAAACACTATTCTTTCTCATAAATACTTCACAAGAGAATTACTTATCTTATCTCAACTTATAAGATAATATAAGGATTAAATCGAAATATCACAGAAGTTACACTGTAATAAGTCAATAATTCATCACATATCACAGACACTTTCCTGTAAAATGTCAACAATCATATGATCACTACAACTACTGGGTACCCGATGTAATAATATTCACTTTATTACAGAAACATGCTTTCGTACACTGAACCTCTTTCAGTCTGCAATTTCATTGAACTTGTAACAATAACTTCCCAGAACACTTCTGTAAAACTTTAACGACTATGAAGCAGTGTTCGTAACTAATCTATTTGCCAAAGATTAAACTAATTAATTCCTACAGCTGCTTATTCGGAGTCTACTCTTATAACAACAACAATAATGATTACCCGCTAAAATTTCGAAGTAACCCACTAACCTATCTGACAGTAATTCGACCTCTCCGAAATGCCTACCTGAACCAGACTGAATCAAAACTAACGACACTCGACACTATGTATAGCCTTACACCACGTGATCCAACCTTGCTTGATCTTTCCAACACAGTTGGAAAAATCCGACACGGTTTTATCTTTTCCAGCGCTGTCGGAAAAATCAAGCACAGAATGGACATTAATTGCATAAAACGATTGCATTATTTCAAATACCTAAATATACATTAAATTATCATTAGAGATTGAAAATAGAGATTATTACCCAAGGATGTGTGTCATATGACTTTTACAAAACGAGTGTGAATTTCTGTATTGCCCGAGCGAGAGCGAGGGTTATACATAAATTTGCACGAGTTTCGTAAAAGTCATATGGCACACTTTCGAGTGTAATACTTTCCTTTTTACCTATTTTATTCCATTTGATTCACGTAAAAATAGTCAGAAAAAGTCCCACTTCTCTTGCGACGGCAAGCTGCAGTGAAGTCACAAACAATCGTGTTATGACGTCACAGACAACACAATACGGAAACAATTGTTGCTAGGCAAACATGATATGTGCACATGTGCTCATATCAATAATATTAACTCGGTTATTTTCAACCATATGGGTAATAAGTATTGTTATTGCAAGCATTTTAGATGAAATAAACATTATGATTAGATTACCCGCTCTGACCCGGAAGTAAATAAGTTACGATCTGGGTCAGGGGTCAAGGTTGTTCACTGCAAGGTGAAAGATATTTACAAAAACGAGGAGAGTATTGAGATATAACACGAGGTATTTAATTTACGTAAATGCAATATATGCTTTATTTGCTTATACACATGGATAGGATAATGATTACGATAAATATTGGAATTGTAGACGTTTGGAAGAGATAATTTGGCATTACGTTAATGAATTACATTGATGATATGGATATTTACGAAAGATAAAATGGTGATAGAAATGATCGGTTCCTCGCAGTATGCAGTTAAGGTCAGGCGAGGTCAACTTTTAAGTTGCCTACACCAAATTATATGAAGAAAAATATCCACCATTACAGACCGCCAGTGACGTCATGCCAGTATACCTGCCTATCAGCATTACACTATAAGAATAATCAACGAGTTGCGAGGAATTACGGATTATCTCTCCCGAGTTAATTATTGTGATAAACTGCGAGCTTTAGCGAGGAGTTTGACATAATAATTAACGAGGGACAGATAATTCGTAATTCCGAGCACCAAGTTGGTTATTCTTTTTCTTACCCAAGATCATTTTAATGAGTAAAAATCGAAAAACAAGACCCCAATTCACGATCTTTGATACGACTGTAAATATTACAAATTGTAGTCATACGCCATTCATTTACTCTTTCACACCCTCAAGATGCGCATATCTAAATAGTTTGCAACTTGCTCTATTTTTTTAGAACTATTCTGAAGTAACTGTTGAATTTTATTGCCGAAACGGTTTACTGACATAGTAAACAACTCGTTTACATTGTAAACTATGTCGCAAAATGAGAGAAAATTAGTGAAAACGTGAACTAACAATCGCACTGTTGGAATGCAAGATAGGAGTGTAATTACGTCACCAAATGACGTCATGGTTAATTACGTCACAAAGCAATGACGTCACGGCAGTGCAGCCGGCGACTCTTGCATGCTGCTTCGCCTTGCAAGTTTAATATTGTCATTATGGTCTCGGAAACTTAGGTTGAACATGATTTATATTTAATATGTTTTACTGACGTGTGACTTCAATTAGGTATGCTCGAAATTGTTCAATTATGTGATTTAGCTTAAACGGGATAGCTAAGCAATTCATAAATGAGCTCAAAGTAGTTCCGTCAACCAATCAAAACCCAAGTTATATTTAGAAAAACTGTAATTCCCATGACCATTATGAAAACTTTAATACCCGGCATATCTGTGCCCGCTTGGGTAAGAATATATATTTCATAAGGCCCGAAATATAAAAATAAATGTTTCTGGTCTTTATAGGCTGACAAAAATGATGCAATGACGCGTTTTTTAAAAAATTATTTCCGACGGCTTTTTTTATTCAAATGAAAGTCGAATTTTATTTTATACAAACTTTTCCGACGGCTTTTTTATTCAAATGAAAGGTGAATTTTATTTTATACAAACTTCTCGCCGCTTAAAAAACAAAATTTACACTATTATGTATATAAGTAAAGCAAAACCCTCTTAAATATATGTTACTATTCTAAATGGTCAATAATCTCACCCCTACACTCAATCTCAACAGAAACGAGTGACATTTTCAATGTCCAATCCTTTCTGAGGCTAAAATTTGTAGAGTTATCTGTCCTTTTCTTTTGCTAAAACCTAGAAAAAAAACCCTGAGGCGTGGGTTTGAAACCAGAAACAAATTCTCTTTTTGGGGACCTAAATCTTACGGGACTTTATTGTCATGGGGATTATCAGTAAATACTTAATCGCTGAGATGTCATATGTAAAGGTACATCCATTGTGTTTATAAATTTGTATTTGGCATTAATACGTTCGAACATAACATATATGCTGTTTACAGTACAAATAAATTCACTCAGCTTGCATATTCATCCCCAATCGCCAAATTATCATAATTACAAGTTTCTAACTAGGATTGACGCGTCAATACTGCAGGTCTTCAAGACTTCCGCTTTGACCTTTGGGCATGGAACCTTTGTAAACAACGTTTTTGGGCTTTGCACTTATCAACAATAACTACAGGAACGGTTTCGAAGCAATTTGTAAATGCAGTAAAAAAAATAAAAAACTTTGGGCTCAAAATTTGTTTTTGCTCAAAGCGTGATTTTTCGGTGTTACATGATGGCAGAAACATGGCACGACAGGAAAAGACACTTTTGGAGTTTGTACCTCTCAATAAGAACTAAGGACACTGATTTGAATTTTGTTTTAACACCAGGCTCAAACCTTGATTTTTCTGATCCTTGCGGGATTAGAAAGTTGAGAAATCCAGGTTGCGCTTTGGACTCTAAAAAAAAAAAAAAAAAAAAAAAGTAAAAAGACCACCATATATGTATGGCATTGATTCAGACAGGCAGGCTTTACTTGGTTGTTTCCTTGTGTCTATTGATTGAATCAGTTCGTCAGCTTTTATCAAACGTGATTCTATCTTCAGTAGTTTTCGAACAAAAAATCTCCAAAGAAAATCCCCTGAAAATCGTCAAATGTTTTTATGTCGACATTTTGCTTTAACGGTAAATTTTTACATGAATACATTCTGAAGTGGAATTGTTAAACCACAAATGATGAAGCGATTGCAATAAACAGAATTCGAATCCAAGTTTTCCTTAGCCAGTTATGTCCCTTTGAATGCGAACCCTAAAAAATGTATTTTTAAAAAGTTAATTTTTCAAATCGCTGTAGTCTGATAACCGTTAACAATACAGTTTTGGTTTGGGGTATCCTTTACACAGCGGCTATTCAGCTTTGAAATCACACATAGTTGTATGTGTTGCCGGGATTTAGAAGAAGATTTTTGAAGACGTGTACCCTAAAACTCGCCAAAGTGCGGCAAATTTTCAGTTTTTACGAAATAGCAAAAAATCTATTGTTACGGCCGAAAACCGCTATAGGCCTAATCGATGGGGAATGTTGTTGCCCACATTTTGGTGAAAGTTTTGTGAAAATATCTTACTTAGTATTCGAGCTATTGAGGTTTGAAGTTTCAACTTCAAGGGGAAATAACTCAAGAACCAGATCGAAATTCAAAATTCGGGCGACGTACAAATCTAAGTTAGGACACGGGCTACCATCCCTGAAAAGTTCATGCAGATCGGACCAGCCGTTACGTGGGAAAACTTGGAACAAAATCGTACAAATAATAATAATAAGGAAAATTCGGATAACAACAATAGGTCTTCGAGACATACGTCTTGAAGACCTAATTAAACTCGAGTAACATCATATGCATGTGTAGAAAACGAAACTACACGTCTTATTTACATGCATTGTAATTGTATGATTTATTAAACATAATCAACTCAAATTTGGCATTTTGTCTGTTATAAATAAGATTCCAAAATTGCGTTTGACTCATTCGCGCGCGTCAATAGCGACGCATTGTCCGGTTTTCGATCAGAAATCACTACTTTTACCTTCATATCGTCAATATACTCAGTCCACTTTCATTATTATGGCAGTTTTCGGTAACAGTCGGTATTTCTCGATAAAGTAACACCATTTAGAACGTTTGGAATATGTACATTTGACCCCCAACAACACAATGGATATCACATAGTTATATTTGGGATAACACTACCTTCAATAGAACAAATTCTTGTACTTTTTCGGGCCAAGTCCAATACGGGATTCAAACCCACAGATATATAAACCTCATTGAAAATGAATATCATTTTATTCGTGTATGCTGTGCCCTTTCAGACTAAAGAAATAAATTTATAGATTATACATTCTACAGTAACCCCTCATTTGAACTGTTTGTTCGATTCTTATGTCATAAAATAATATTTGTCGAAGTATATACACAGGGCAAAAAGTGGTGGAATCCGGATCCTACCAAACATTGCCGGATCCCTAGGAATCCGAAAGAGTCCGGCACGCGGATTCCACCACTTTTTGCCCTGTGATATGTTATGCTATGAAATTGTATGAATCACTTCATTTGTAATCGCATTTTGGAAATGTTATGTACTTTGGGCCTGTGGGTTGGAAAATACGTGAATAAAACTATCTATTTCCATCTTTTTCAGTGGTAAGCGGAGAAGATACATGTTTTGCAGTAAACGGCAGATGGAAATCCTCTAATCAAACTCCCCCTGTTGCTTTTACAGCATGTTGCATTGTAAACTAAACTCACGTGCAAGAGAAACGTTCACATACAAAGATACAAGATATTTCAACCAACGGGTGATACATCATGTCTTCAGAACCCAACAATACTAAATTTGAATTTGCAAAACATTATCTGTTCATATTTCTGAGAAATACACGTTTTAAGAAATCCTCGTTTTGGAATTTCCTCAACCAGAGGAGATAGAAGCGTCAAAAAGCGATTTTTGCCCCCCGTTTTGTGACGTCCTACAGTAATAATGCGTCAACAAATTAAAATCCAAGAAGGTTATTTCTGTCGACGTCAGCTTTAATTACTTAAATTTCTACTTTGAAAAAATATTTAAACTTAAATACCAAACATGGAGGCCAAATAACATCTTGAAAAGGCGATTTTAGCACCCCATGTGTATTTGATATCATACTCTGATGTATGTAATTGTGATTACCTTTTTACAAAACATGTGTGTTTTTTGCACGTGAGTATACTTTTAAACAAGCATTGAAAACCCTATCCATATCCGTGATAAAAAAAAGGCTGTTGAATTTTGTTGATAGATGAATTCTAATTGAAATGATTTGATTACTTTAAAAATCTCAATAGCGCACAACACCAGGGCCGCGAGTTCCAAAACTCTCTTAGCGCTTAGCCGTAAACCAATGTTAATGTATGGTTCTTAAGACTATCTTAGTGCTAAGAGAGCTTTGAAAATTTAGGGCCTGTTCCCGATTTTCTTCCTACAGATTTCATTGTAATACATGTCACCAGTCAACATCCCTACTACGCAAGGCTGGCATAACTCTTGCCAGTCTCCATTACCAGCCAGTAATGAAGACTGCACAGAGTTTTGGCTTGTGTAGGGAAGTTGGTTATCAGTTTAAATGTATGACCGGAAACTACGGCTATCTTACTTTTTTTAGTTAGCCCGGTGGTCTTATTGCATGGCATGACGTCCGTCCATCCATCCATAAACATTTCGCTTTTTCGACTTCTCCTCCATAACCAATGGCTCTAGTTACCTGAATTTTATGTACAGCCTCCTGAAGGGTTGAAGAGGATTTTAAACTGTAAATTTGGTGACCCTGTGACCCCAAATATTGCATACAGAGGTGATGACCTAAAAATCTATGTTCATCTTCTCCAGTCAAAAAGCCTTAGAAAACTTAACTGTTCTGTACAGACTCCTTAGCCAATGGGGATTCTATATTGTATATTTTGTGACCCTGTGGACCCAAATATGGGCACATTGGTCACACCTAAAGACCTATTTTCAGCTTCTTCTCCATTAGGTAAAGTACTTGATATTTGCTATACCTATTTAGTTTATTGATAACGTACTTAGTCTATTGTTTAAAACCCGATGATCTACAGAGCCAATGACTCTTTTTTTATAGTACATGTATAAGGGACTGGATCGTCGACTTCATTTGCTTTCTAGTCGCTAGTTTTTCGACAATACAAGCCCCTCTGGCTTAATCGAACCATAACCATTCGTCTAAGAACCCTATTTATTGATTGGAGGATTGTTTTGCAACTGGTAGCATTTCTTTTCCTTAAGATGAGATATCTTTATTTCCATTAGAAAACTTCATACAACCCCTTTAAAATGTCTACATTCTCATGATTATTACTTATTATGCGTAATAAATGGTGGTTTGATATGTTTATTAAACTTTGTAAGAAAACTGTGTTGTTTGGTTGTTTTGATTTTGTTGACTGTTTTAAGCTAATCGTTTCACTGCAAACACCTTTTCAAACGCAATTTAAATAATTGAAATAATTGAAAAATAATTGATTACAGTGAAAGAGACATATGAATGGGGATATGTTGAAGAGACTATCTTCATTGAATACTATCCTTTGTGCGCATGTGCTATAATTAATACGAGATTTGAATCACTGTGTTCTATCAGGATATGTGTATCATTAAATGTCAGACCATGACACTAACATTTAGGGACATTTATCACATATCTATCAAAGATACGGGATGTTTTGCATGTGTGATAGAAGTTAGGAAACCGCATCCATATTGCTGCCCGGTCCGCAAATCCATATCAGCCATATCAGCCCGGTCCGCAAATCCAAATCAGCCCGAGTGACGTTAGGTCAGAGTGATCTCTCTTTGCTTACAGGCACTTTACTTAGCATAACACAGAGTAACGTCACAAACGAAGCAGTGTCAGAATAACTAACGGTAGTTAATTTCAGAGTAGCCTCCAAACAAGGATGTTGTTGACGCCTTTAAAAGGAGGGTTCTATCAGGGTATTTTTTTGGGAAACGAAATTCGAGGGTATATTTCTGTTTACACATATATGTTATTAATACATGATTAAAACACAGTTAAATTGAAAGATGCTAATGAAAGTAATATTTTGATGACTTTATATTTCACAAATTGATAAAGGCAAGCGCACACTTTTTGAAAAATAAAAACGAGGAGAACTGAAGCCATTCATCGGCGCTGCGAGTGGGGAAAATTTCGCATTATTACTATCTTTCAATTTGACTGTGTTTTAATAATGTATTAATAACATATATGTGTGAACTGAAATATCCTCTCGAATTTCGATTCCCCCAAAAATATCCCGATAGAACTCTCTTGTTTGTCGATCCACTTTTGTATAATTATGTAAACACATTGATAAAAAGCATAAGCATGTAAAACAAAACAGACATTTATAGTAGTGTCTTATAATTATATTCGGTTCAGTGAGACGCCCGCCTGTCTTCGCGCAAACGTAGGGCGCGTATAGCAGACAGAACACTACTTGAGATTTTCGGCTCGCCACTGTGTGGTGATAATTAATCTTGGGTCGTGTAAACTAGCGTCATAGTGTACCTTTTTTTAATTGTATCTCCTTACAACATGGCACGGTCTCGCTGTTTTATCAAACTATTTGCATTAGAACGTGACTGGACATTCTGAACTGCTGTTACAATCAAGGGTAATATGATGACCTACATATGGCGTGGCTCAGATACGGTTTATATGGTGGATAGTGAACTGCAGTTCCAGCAGTTGCAGGTGTACTGTTAGTGTACATAACGTATGGACAGTAGTCCGCACCCATGGAATCCATCATGGAGGATGGTCATACCTGTTCAAAATCTGAAGGGGATGGGCAGTTACAGGCACCAATATGGACCACCCAGGATGTGAGGTAACAGAATCCCCCGTTAACCCAACTTTCCCTGCAAGGCAAGACATGCATTGCGACAGTCTCTATCATTAGTCCGGTCAAATTAGAGTTGAACCCACCACAAATTGCAACAGAAAGTATTTTGATTGTTTTGTGTAGTATAAACCCTCCTTAATCAAAAGTTTAGGAAGATAGTACAATCAGAAATCTATGGCACAAACAAGGTGACGGAATATAGCAAAGTTTGAATTCAATCAATAAGGAGGATGTAAATGTTAATTAATTAGCCAGTGAAACAGACAAGAGCGTGACATGACTTATGAGGGAAGTTGGGATGACATAAGCTTATTGATTGCACAGTTGCAGCAAGTTAACGGATGCAAATTAAATCACAGTTAACGTTTAAACTTTGGGATACAGACGGTCAAATACCATTGGAAAAGGGTTGAAAAATTGTTGAAATACATTTTGGCAGCTTTTCTCAGAAAGCGTTTAAGATATACCCAGTAACAAACGTTTCTGTGACATAAGGTTTGCTAAATAAAATTCACAAAGTGGGCATGAAAATGTCCTGAACAATCAGAAACAGAAATGCAAATTTAATGACGTAATTCGGGAAGTGAGAGAAATGACATTGCAGTACAAATGTGTTTGAAACATGGTTGTGGTGGCCATCTAAGTTTGCAGACGTACACATTGTGACAAGTGATTGGAAGCATTGGTTATCGAAAACACATGCAGTAAGTCTATTCTAAAAATGCCAATATTGTCAGAAAATGAGCGGTAGAGGGCCATTGGGGTCATCGAACTTCGCAAGGGAAAGTTGATCGTCGAATGGACGTCCACCTAAACACAATTTATATGGGACCTATGGCAACGTCATCAACTAATTGGGCTTGTCGGAGACTAGACTCCTACTGGCCGTCCATGAGTAACCACTCCACGACCGGACAACTGGATTCGAAGAACCCATCTCCGAAATTTATGGTGGCTGATTTCTGCCATTCGCGTCTTCGCTACTTCGTGTTATTAGAACCTAGGGTGAAGTAGCGAACTGGCGATGCGAAGTAGAGAAGACGCGATGCGTAGAAGCGAATGGCAGAAATCAGCCACCATACCCCTCTCAGCCATCATAAGTCGTCTTGCTCTCGAAAACGTGATAAGAAGAAGCGAAGTGGGTATGCGAAGTAGCGATGCGAAACAGCAAAATAGCGAAGAGTTTTACAATTAATGCAACTTCGCCCAATTAGCCAAAAAGCCGATGTAGCGATGCGAAATATAGCGAAGGAGCGATGAGAAGAAGTGAAGTGGTGATGCGTAGTAGCGAAGTAAAACCCTTCGGGTCTTCGCTATTTCACATCGCTACTTCACATCGCGTCTTCGCTACTTCACATCGCGTCTTCGCTACTTTGCATCGCGTCTTCGCTACTTTGCATCATCAGTTCGCTACATCGCGAAGTTGCAAAGTGGTGATGCAAAATAGCGAAGGAGCGATGAGAAGTTGCGAAGTAAAACTCTTCACTATTCGCTATTTCAATCGCTACTTTGCATCGCCACTTTATGGTGGCTGATTTCTGCCATTCGCATATTCGCTACTTGTGTTATTAGAAACTAGGGCGAAATAGAGAAGAGGCGATGCGAAGTAGCGGAAACGCGATGCGAAGTAGCGAAAATGCGATGCGAAATAGCGAAAATGCGATGCGAAGTAGCGAAAACGCGATGCGAAGTAGCGATGCGAAATAGCAAAATAGCGAAGATTTTTGCTTCGCTACTTCGCATCGCTACTTCGCTATTTCGCATCGCCACTTCGCTTCTTCGCTAGCGAAGACACGAGGTAACGAAATAGCGAATTTGCGAATTTGCGAAGTAGCGAAGTAGTGATGCGAAGTAGCGAAGTGGTGATGCTAAATAGCGAAGTAGCGATGCGAAGTAGCAAAGTGGCAAAGTGGCAAAGTGGCAAAGTGGCGAAGTGACAAACTGACGAACTGACGAACTGACTAAGTGGCGAAGTAACGATGCGAAGTAGTGAAGTAGCGATGCGAAGTAGCGAAGAAAACCCTTCGGGTCTTCGCTATTTCACATCGCTACTTCACATCGCGTCTTCGCTACTTTGCATCGCGTCTTCGCTACTTTGCATCGCATCTTCGTTACTTCGCATCTCCGCTTCGCTACTTCGCATCGCCACATCACTATTTCACCCTAGCATATAATAACCGGAAGTTGCAAAGACACGAATGGCAGAAATCTATGGTGGCTGATTTCTGCCATTCGCGTCTTCGCTACTTCCTGTTATTCTAAGCTAGGGCGAAATAGCGAAGTGACGATGCGAAGTAGCGAAGCGGCGATGGGAAGTCATGAAGTTGCGATGCGAAGTAGCGAAGACGCGATGCAAAGTAGCGAAGGCGCGATGGTTTTGCTTCGCTACATCGCATTGCTACTTCACTACTTCGGATCGCGACTTCTCTACTTCGTATCGCCACTTCGCTAGTTCCCATCGCCACTTCGCTAGTTCCCATCGCCACTTCGCAACTTCGCATCGTTACTTCGCCACTTCGTCAGTTCGTCATTTTGCCATTTCGCTACTTCGCTACTTCGCTTCTTCGCCCCTTCGCCACTTCGCCAATTCGTCATTTCGCCATTTAGCTGCTTCGCTACTTCGGCACTTCGCATTGCCACTTCGTCGCGAAGAAGCGAAGTGGCGATGAGAAGTAGCGAAGTGGCGATGCGAAGTAGCGAAGCAAAAATCTTCGCTATTTCGCTATTTCGCATCGCTACTTTGCATCGCCTCTTCTTTACTTCGCATCGCGTTTTCCCTACTTTGCATCACGTCTTCGCTACTTCGCATCGCCACTTCGCTATTTCGCCCTTGATTCTAATAACAAGAAGTAGCGAAGAGGCGAATGGCAGAAATCAGCCACCATAGAAATCTGCCTCCATACCACTTTGCTTCTTCGCATCGCGTTTTCGCTACTTTGCTTCGCGTCTTCGCTACTTCGCATCGCCAGTTCACTACATCGCGAAGTTTTGAAGTGGTGATGCAAAATAGCGAAGGAGCAATGAGAAGTAGCGAAGTAAAACTCTTCACTATTTTGCTTTTTCAATCGCTACTTTGCATCGCCACTTCGCTTCTTCGGCTGAATTCCGCCATTCGTGTCTTGATGATGCGAAGTAGCGAAGTGGCGATGCGAAGAAGCGAATGGCAGAAATCAGCCACCATACCCCTTTCAGCCATCATAAGTCGTCTTGCTCTCGATATGGCCCTATGATGAGAGGTATGGTGGCTGATTTGATTTCATGTAAACTTTCCAACACGAAATCGCGAAATCGCAAAAAAGTCAAAACGGTATTGCGAAATTGCAAAATGGCGAAATGGCCCCTCTCAGCCATCATACAATTCTCATCACGCTTCACTGCGTCGCTTCAGGATAAGAATTTATTAGGAGAAGCATTTATATAGGCTATTAATTGTAGCCTTTTGCTTACCCTTTTTCCATTCTTCTTTTTGTAATTTCTTGTATGGTATATGTCATTTGTAAATAAAATACTGTTTAAATCAATAACTGCGTCGCCAGTGGCCACGGCAACTTCTACGGTGGATCCCGTGTCAATGGGATTTCGTACTCCTTACTGATAAGTTGAGACCTTACGTTGCAAGGACTGTTAGGCAGTAACTGTGCAATGTTGATGTCTTGCCGTGGTCAGCAATATCTCCTGACATGTCACCAAAATGTTTGGGACGAAATGTAATTTTTAACAAAATCCCAAATGGTGTCGCAAAAACCTTTGTTGCTCAGTATATATGTAGGATATATGGTTTATGCTTGAGGGTATCAGTACATCTATGTGTATGAGAGAAAAATAGAAGCTGTCAATAGGATAACAATATATGGTTTATGCTTGAGGGTATCGGTAAATCGATGTGTATGAGAGAAAAATAGAGCCTGTCAATAGGATAACAATATATGGTTTATACTTGAGGGTATCAGTACATTAATGTGTATGAGAGAAAAATAGAAGCTGTCAATAGGATAACAATATATGGTTTATGCTTGAGGGTATCGGTAAATCGATGTGTATGAGAGAAAAATAGAGGCTGTCAATAGGATAACAATATATGGTTTATGCTTGAGGGTATCGGTAAATCGATGTGTATGAGAGAAAATTAGAAGCGGTCAATAGGATGGATACCAGTCGAATCGCCCCACCTACAAATTGCCCCAGCTGATTTGCTCAAATTGCCCCCCGGAGGTAGTCAAATTGCCCCAGTCAAATATAAAATGATTAAATATGCCACATTTATCCAGTCATTTCTCACAAATATCTTTATAATGTCTCTCTCTCTATACATGTATATATATATATATATATATATATATATATATATATATATATATATATATATATATATATTAATCAATTAAGTCATTGTGAGGTTGTATAGTTTTAAATGTCATGTATAAACTCATTAATAACAAGAGGTATAGCAATAAATCTAAAGACACATGGGCATAATATATATTCCATAAATATAACAAATATGAATAATAAACAGCATGAAAGGAGAGCAGGCAACCCACGTTTGGTACATACCGAATCATTTATCAAACCTCTATGAATCTACCATAGTATGGGCAGATTTTAAAAAAATGTTGTGTACATAAAATAATAATATATTAAGTAAATAATATCAAATGTGTTTAAAATCCACAATATTAACCAATATCAAATGTAAACTAGATAAATGTCAAGTATAAACTCGTTAAGAACAAGAGGTATAGCACTTGGGTACAGAAGTCAGTTTTGTTTTATTTTATTTCCATTTCATTACTACTTCGCTAATCAAGTCACGGTATAAGTCACAAATAATGTGTACATAAATATGATACCTAATTAAACGTAACAATCCCTGCAATGATATTTTTAAAAAGTTTAACCTTCCAAATAAATTGGTACCAACATATTCACAAAATCATCATAGGATAACCTATTATGGTTTATGCTTGAGGGTATCAGTACATCGATGGGTATGAGAGAAAATTAGAAGCGGTCAATATTTTGTTCTTGAGTTCTTGTCCTTGTTTCGTGTTTTGGGAATCTGTTCGATGGCCATCTTTTCTCAGACAGGGGTAAGAATTGAATTTACAGCAACATGACTCATACAATGTTTAAAAAGTTGTAAATGTGTACAGAATGAAACACATTTATTGATTTTCACATAGAATATGTCTTATATGTCGATAAACAGTTGTCATTATTCAAATTAATTCTTGCAGAATTTGTTAACTTTAAGTTCATTATTTAAAAACAAATTAAACACGACATCTACACTATTCAGTGTTAGAGTAAGACGTCGAAAAGATATTTGTAATTGAACATCTTACATATGATAAAACTAAGATGTTTACTTTCATTTACCTGGTAGTTTAATTTGAAATAGTTCTGTAATTTTATTCTACGGTTTTTGGGATAGCAAAGATGTTGATAATTTGAGAGTGCTGGTGTAAATAAACTGTTTATGAGAAATTATCATTTAAGTTATTTCTCTTCCCGTTTTGGATTTTAGGACGGCTGCGAAGAATTCTACACCATCAGCTACAAGTTCAATCCGAAGACATGTTTGTTTTCTGGGAGTTCTTTTCGTAGCTCTCTTGACGCTCGGATTTCCTTATTCATTCGGAACGTTCTATGTTGTTCTCCTGGACCTCTTCAAAGCGTCGAGATGGGAGACAACTCTTGTTCAGTCGTTTTTCGTCGGAGTTTCAACGGGTGCGGGTATGTGTGTGGAATGACCTAAATCTTAGGTCATTTATTCCTTTGAAAATAATGATTCATTCTTTAAATTGATTGCGTAATGTTGGCAATTCAAATTTTGTAACTTAAAATATTGAAATCATAATTTGTTTATTGACGTAGTAAATAGTATCAGACCAGCCTAATAAGTGTGCAGAAATCAAAACTACACGTCCCAGTAACATGCACCTTTCCCTTTCAATATTCTCCTTGTATCTTCAATACGAAGTTCAATCAATAAATTTTGCAGTTGTAAAGAATGGCGTATATATTAATGACATCAAGGACGCTTAAACAATTCAGTCTTCAAATGTCGATAGCGTGAAAGTCGGGAAAAGAGTTTTTTTAAGGCTGGAGTCATTTATACCTGGCATTAATTGATGATTCCTGTGATGTGATGCAAGAGTAGCTCGAATTACTCAACCAACGTTTATCTTTATAATTATTTCACTTTACATCTCAATTGCTACAGGTTTGCCAGTTGGATTCCTCATACACAAATATGGAGTCCGAGTAACAATGGCGGCCGGAAGTGTGCTGAGCTTTCTGGGAATGTTTTGCAGCTGGTTTGCGACGTCGCTGGTACATCTGATTGTTACAGTCGGTGTCGTCACGGGTCAGTTCATTTCTTTTAATATTCCTCTTGCACAATCATTATTTTTGCCTCTTAGACATCGCTTTTCATGTAGGCGACATCCTAAAAAAACCTAGGGAATCACACGCCGGAAATCGAGAATATCTTAATAATCAAGCTTGTCTTCTCTGCTAAAATATGATATCCTGTTACACTTACTTTGTAAACAACCAAGAGAGTGTAAAGCTATAAATTTTTGGCATTTCGTCTTTTCAGGATTTGGAGGCTGCATGGCTTACATGTCAGCAATAGTTATCGCATCAAGTCTGTTTCCGGAGAAAGAAGGACCAGTGTTGGCCACAATATCCGCAATGTCGGGGGTGGGTCCAGTAGTGCTGCCCCTCATTCTGGACTACCTGCAGAAGTCAGTTGGTCTGAAGGGTGCACTTCTCCTGTGCAGTGCTATCTACCTACATATCATCCTTGTAGCAGCCACCATCAAACAACAGGGGCCAGCAGTTTCACTTGGTACTCACCAAAGCCTCTCTCAGAAACTCTCACGTCTTTGGACTCCAGCCTTCATATGTTACTGTCTCACTTCAGTCGTCTGTACATGTGGATTCAACGTATTGCTGACGGTCATTGTGGATTTCGCCAAGAGCAGAGGTCTGTCTGATGAAATTGGGATCAATTACCTCCTCATCGTCAACGCTCTCATCACCACAGCGGCAATCGGAATAGGCCTTCTCAAGCTTGCCATTCGGATTAACGGCGCAATTTTCTTCTGCTTCGGGTGCCTCTTGGCCGGAGCTGGAGTTCTGCTGTTGACTTTTGTGGACGGGTATGGACTGATAACCGCCTGCTTGGTTATCTACGGAATTGGATTTGGATCTGCAATCGGTATGCAGTCTGTAGTAGTGTTTGACATTGTTGGACGGGACTCACTCGCCTTTGGATTCGGCGTTCGAGGGTTACTTATTGGAATTGGCAACCCCATAGCAGCCGCCATAACAGGTGAGCAGATCCCGGGTTGTCTGATTATTGTTTTCAGTCATAACACATAACCGAGGATAATTCAGCGGTGTACCTCCGTTCTGTTTCTTATTAACGCGACATCCAATGTCTTCATATTTGGCTAAGGCTTACTTGTGGCGCAACGCACATACCAGTCCAGTTTGGCCTCATTTTCAAGATCACCGCAATATTTTGATCTCTTGTAGAACTCTTGTTAACGTGGTATCTAATAAACCATTGCACCAATTGACTTCAAATTGATATTGGTGAAATCCGCAAACAACAATCAATTTCGGCTTACTTTCAATGAAGTGTAACTTCGATTTCTGTACGTCATGTAAATAGCTGTTGCTCGACTTTCATTGGAAACAAGTCATTATCATATATTTGGCAATAAAGTATGAATATGCAAGTCAGGTGATATTTTTTAACTTACATATATGTAATTAAATCAGCTCATATTCTCTTTCGGCAGGTATAAAAGCCAAATAATTATAAAAAAAATTATGAAAACTACTCAAAGGCTCTTTTAATGTAACCTCAGCGCAGTGTTGCAGACTGGTTGGAGACTAAGGTTACATTAGTAGTTTACGATCGCCATATGGTTTTGTTAAATAGGCGCAGGTCTCCTTTTAATTTGTTGAATAAACCCTTGAACCCTGAAATTACTGGCCGCATATTCGGATTAACGTTATGTTTCAGGCTGGCTGTTTGACCTGACCGGAAGTTATGATATGTCCTTCCTGTGCGTGTCTCTCTCTGGTACCCTCTCCTGTTTACCCACAATACTCGGTATGGCAGCGAGCTCTTTGCTGAGGCGACGCCGGGTATTTGTCTGTGATATTAATGGGTGAACATTGAGTTATCGGAAAAACAGGACACGGGAGTGAAGCACTTCTGTATTATAAAATATTCCGACACAAGCTAGGAAAATTACCGGTAGATGAGGCTACATGTATATAAGCGCCGGGTGTGTTGGTCTCCATTTGAAGAGATGAGCATACGTTGTATGAAGATGTTTTTGAAGCTGATTGGTCAACGTGGGCGATTCAGAGTGAGCAGATGACATTCTGATGACCACTGCTGTCATACAAAATCACCGAAAGACTAGTCAGCTCCGTCTTAAAGGGGCAGTTGCAAGTTGTTTTCGCTCAAATAAGTTGATGAAATGTATTTGTATAAGTATATATGTATATGTTCACTTAAAAATGGCCGCAATGTAACTTTTGCTTTCATACCATTTATACCACTATATTTATACCACCGCTTCAGCCCCTTTAAAGTCAATGTTGCACGTCAATTGTTTAATGATATAAAGAATACACAGATAATGCACATCTGTTGGTTTTACAAACGATCTTCCCTCAGGTAATGTATCATAAATTATATGGAAAACATTCAGTTTTTAAAATTAATTATAAATACGTTGCATTAATCCGTATGTACTAAGAATCGGCAATATTCAAATTCACAGTCTGAAGAACAAAACAGGTAGTTGATGTGGTTAATGCAACAATAATGCTTAAACTGTGTATTAGAAACCGGTAACGTTACAAATATACCTGATGAAGACTATTTCATTATTTGCTGTCAGTTTAGAGATTAAGATACACTTAAGAGCTACATACAATCCTAGTCCTGCCGTTTTCAACACTTTATATTTTCCATTTTGTACATAGGCGACTCTTACGATTTGTGTAATCTCTTCGTGACTTCGGACGTTTTCGTATTTTCATGATCGAATGTCGGTTAATTGTAAAGGATGATATTATTAAGTATTTTATTGTACAGACAGGAAGGTAAAGTGGGCACATATGCACTCATATGATCTAAAATAGTTAATTTGAACACGAAAGGCGTGCACGTGTGCCTTAAAGGTGATTGTGTCATGTTGGTAAGGCAAATGTTTTATATGTAGGCAAATATTTCACCCATAACAAGATTTCTTTTCTCTAACATTCCAATACTTTTCGAAAGTTTGTATGTTCCATAAAGCCGAATATGGAATGTCAAATAACAGTATCCGTATTCAGAACCTTTCTCCGCGTGTCATTTCGGAAAGTGTGTGACAATACACAAATTCACAATGAAAATAGAGAACGTCAGAGAAATCAGATCCAGATATAGTTTCCAGTTTGTCAGTATCACCATTTGAAATAAACGGTATTTTCTATTTGTAGACTGGGGAAAGTAATAATTGAAAGTGTTAAAAACTGATCATTTAATGTTAAATTTCTTTTTAAATGTCCGATATTTCACACTATTTTAGTAACACATAATATGAATGATGTTTGCAAACAAATTTGAGTGTAAAATTGAGACAATCACTTTAAGAGATGTAGCTCAAATTGTTAAATAACTGACAAGGCAAGACGGACACATTACAAGTGATGCTTAAAGGCGCTGTAGCACGCCGTTCTTACTGAAATAAAGTGTTCTCACAAAATATGTCACCAATGGCTAAATTATACTCTTATAATTTTTAAAAAAATAATTCTAAAACCAATGTACATGGTTCGGTTAAGGCATGCGAGTCAATAATCCGTCGAGCGGTCATTTTAATGTGTTCAGATTAAGGTGTCTCCCACAAATTTAGTTCAAGTGATCTGACTGAAGTAGCAATACCTGGAAACCCAAATAAGAGTTTGGGATATTGTTAAGGATGGAAGGGATGTCTGAACTCTAAACTTCGCATGAGACCTACATTTTTTACTTCTAAGACTCAAGAGTTCTACAAAATTGTTGTTTATAAGTCGCACCATTTTCTTCCGATACTTGTTCTATGAATACGGCTTATGAGATAATTTACCCTCTAACCTTCTGTTATAAAATGGCAAATTTGAGAAAAATTTTTTTTCCAAAAACGTGCTACAGCGCCTTCGAAACTGCCACATAATCATTACGTCGAAAACATGATTTATATTTTAGATATTTATTCCTGATGAAAAGCATTATGTTTCACTTTGATGTTTGCCATGAGTTTCCAAGTATAGAATCCCCTTAACTAGGCGAGATAGGAGAGTGACACATGGCTTTCTGGCTTGTTTTATGACATCCTACAGCAACGATGCGTCATTGATTTAAAGTCAAAGGAGGTACAATATGTCGATAACATATTTTACTGACATAATTTCCATATTTCTTAAAATTTTACCTTAAATACCCAAAATACCTTTCGAAACCTCATGTGTGCTTGGACAGATATAGAATATTCAGTATCATACTCTCATAAATAAAAGGGTATATATCTCTTAACGAGATATGTCCTCATCACAAACATCCAAAATCGACTTTATCCGGCAGAAATATGTTGTGTGTGACTCTGTTGAAAGAAGGGTACTTTCTTTTGCCCGTGAGTTTAATTTGTATATGGTAATGCTGTACATTGTCGATTTATAATGTGATATTCTAAGACTTGTACAAACAACTGTTTTATTATAAACACAATTAAAAACGATATAACAATTTAAATTATAACAATCCGTGGTAAATAATGTGACATTATATTTACATCATTTAATAAAACGTTCAACAACATCATTAATGATAATGCTCTTTGATAGTAAGATTGTGCATTTGGTTCATTTGAATATGTTTAATTGGTCAGACAGTGGTCCCATATCCAGGTTCCGAGGCCTTCGTTCTCGCTAATAGGCCCTAGAACCTGGATATGGGACATTCCGGGTCAACTGAATGTCAAGGTCATGAATGGCTGACAAGCGAACTTCATTGCCACTGCATGGCGATGATTTGAGACAAAATGCCGTAGTACAGTCGGGGAAATGATATGTAGGTGTTGTACTATTTTTGTATTGCTGTAGTTTCACTCTGCGGTTCGAATCTGCCGATTCAATGGTGCTGTCAACATTGCTGGAATTAATAAACGATTTTAACAGGTGAGTTTTCGATGATTTTCGTGAGTGGGGAAGTTGGCTTTAAAATTTGGAGGTAGAGATATGGACGGACGGACTGTCTTGTCGCAAACCATTTAAAATAATAATCCGATTGTGACCATTTATAGCTCATTTTGTTGGGAAATCATTCAGCTTTCGTATCGTAGTCACCGACTGTGCCATAAAAATGTTTTGATGCGAAATATGAGTTTCAATGAGCATGGGTTGGTTTCGTCGTTAAATCCCTTTCCTTTTATATAGTAATAGGGTCGGGTACATGTACAGGTAGAACTCAAACTCAAACTCAAACCCCCACTGGAACTCGTCATCCAGCAAATATCCATCCGATCTCAAGTTGCGCTGTTATCTTTTGGAACTTGTTTTGACAATAGTTTTTGCAAGCACGGGTGTTTTTTTATTCTGTTTAGTGGATTTCTTGGTCGACGTCGAAGTTTTGGTCTTTCTTTTCGCACCATTTAGTAATGTATCTGTCGCATTTCTGAAAATGACAAGTGTAGATATATGCCAATGCAATGTACAACTTGATATGTCTAAACGTAAATGTGATATACGTAAGAGTTGATTATTTGACAACACTCTTCATTCGCTTTTACGAGACCTCGATTCAAAACAGACTTAACGTTACAGCTTGAAACTCTCCTGTCGAGATTTTATTTTTCAAATTAGTTTTGTTCATTTCAGTTAAGAAGATGTACATGTGCATACACATATAATACATGTAACGTGTCATTGTTTAACAATGGTTCGAAAGTTAGCGAAGCGCTCGTAAAATACTGCATGTAATGACCTGACACGTTGATAATCACACGTAGAAATGCATTGGTAAAGCTTTATATTTTGTGTGAAACGAAAGAACAGTATTGCTTTTACATGTATTATTTCAACCTTCAAAAATAGCTTGGCAATATTATTAAAATGTCCAATGGATTTGTTCTATTTCATACCGGAGATATGAACCGATTCGTTATAAACAACATTACATAGAATTGTCGATCTCAAATATTCAGATTGATACTTAGTATGCCGGATTGTGACAAATAGAAGGGTAAAGAATAATAATAACAATGGATATATGATCCAATACGAATTCATGCTCAATGCGCTTCACACTATCACCCTGACGCAATGTTCGAAGCTGCCGAAAGCGCTACACGGAGTCCTGTACACCGGCTATCAGGTACCCATTTCTACAGATGGGTGGACTGAGTGCAATGTGGATGAGGTCTTGCCCAGGGACACCACACAGTATGAGACCCAGGTCACAAACGTTTGGTGTCTCCATCAGGATTCGAACCCGGGTCTTTGGTATGAGAGGCCACCACTGCAGTACTGTGCCTTAAATTAGCTAATAACTAATCTAAGAAATATGTTATGTTATTGATTCATAAGCCAATTGTTTTCAGCTGTGGCACGCCGTTCTTTTCTTCGATGCGGATAACCGTTTTCTATTGATACGGCTTATCGGATCGTATAATGAGATGTTTTACCCTTTAACGTAACGATATATTCGATAAACTTTAATAAATGGAAAATTTGAGAAAAACAATATGAAAGGCGCTACAGCGCCTTTTAATACTTACTGATAATATTTCATATCTAAGTCGACGAGTATCCAGGTGAACAAAGGACGCTCCTCTTTTTTAACAATCGTGTATTTCAACGTGTTTAGACCTTCCTCGGACGATGGCGACTGTTTTGTTGCGGCTAATAAGTTGTTTCTGAAAATCAAAACGATACAAATGTAGATCTTAACACGAAGAAACCGATTATTGGAACTCAATATTTCAATATACAACCAGAACATAACTTAAAGAGGTGGTTCTATTGGGTGATTGTTTCGAGGAGACATTCCAGTTTACAATTATAAACTGCCAGGCAAAAGAAAGTACTCACCTCGGTCGATTTTTATCAAATGTATTTTTATTTTTAATTGCAAATATCTAAAATTTTCGATGTCATAATCTAAAACTGAAAAGTATCGGTGATTAGTTAACAGCCAAATAATACTTCTACCTGGGTTTTTTTTAATAATAAAAAAAAAAAATCTTAAAAACAAATTGTAATTTCTTCAAAAAATGTTTTTGATGACACACAACTGTTCATCGATATATAAGACATATTATATCTGAAAATTAATAAATGTGCCTGATTCTTCACACTTTTACAACATTATAAACATGGTAGGGGTCATTTCTTACCCATGTATTTAATATTTTAACCAAAATTTAACCACAGTCGCAAATTTATTCATTCAAACTACTGCAGATAAGTATTATTTTATCGTGCCATAGTCAAATGCATCTGATTTCTTGTAAACATTGAATTATTCGAAACCAACTGAGGTGAGTACTTTATTTTGCCTGGCAGTATACACGCAACCGTAAGAGAACAACACAACCTTTTCAACGGTGTAAAACAACGAAATGCATGTACAGCTGCCGAAGATAGTCGAATTTGAATGCTTAATGCACACGATTTGTAAAGAGGCCCCCGAAATTGCATACACCAGATCACAGGGGCTTGTATTGTCGAAACTAGCGATTAAAACGAATATGTAAAAAAAAAAAAAGTAATTTTTTTATAGTATATGGGGCTGGATCGTCGACTTCATATTCGTTTTAATCGCTAGTTTCGACAATACAAGCCCCTGTGCACCAGATTATAAAGCACTTGGGGTGTTGAAATCACTTTTTCAAAATGGGTTTTAGTCAGAATGTTTGGCGTTTAACTTAAAACCCGTTACATTCATTAGATGTTGTTGGGGGTCACACATGCCAAACATGAGTGTATAGTCGGTTCAGTGTAGTGACGAAATAAAGGTAAAACTAGTGATTTCTGAAAACTGGACAATCAATTAGTCAAACGTCATTTTGAAACCCATTTACAAACAGACAAACATTCTAAAGTTTATTGATAAGGATTAATAGGTCATAAAACTACTGTGCATTTACAAGAGGCGTGTAGAATCGGTTGGAGTGATAACTCGCTGATAATTGCATACACAATTTGTGTCATTGTGTATCGTATCTAAACTACCTGGCAAAAGAAAGTATACACCTTTGTTGGTTTCATCATATTATGATTTCAATAACAAATATCTTGCTTTTTCGATGGGGAGAAGGAGAGGGTATTTTAAGTTGGATAACCTGTTCCCAATCCTTTTCCTTGAGAATAAAATATGTTTAAACCATACCAACTGATAAGTGTAGGCCATTAGTCACCAGTCAAAGAAAACTTCAACGTCGTTTTTAATTTGTTTAAAAAAATATGAAATTTCAAATTTAAAAATTCGTCAAAAAATAATTTTGATAAATGACAACTGTTCATCGACATACAAGACATGCATGTTATATGAGAAAATCAATGAATGTGCCTCATTCTGTACACATTTACAACATTTTAAACAGGGGTCATGTTGGTGTAAATCTAATATTTTAAAGGGGCAGTAGCACGTTTTTTCGCTCAAATAAGTTGATGAAATGTATTTGAAAACTAATTTCACCAATAGTAAAACATCCTTCTCTCTTCGGAAAATAAAGTTTAAAATGAGTGTACATGTTTCGGTAAAGCCATGGGAATCGTTTTTGTAATACAAAATAATAAATTGTGTTCACAATAAAATGGCCCCCATGCATTTTTTGCTTTATACGCAACATAGTTTTTACCACTACAGATAATTGGTTTGTGTAGTAAGATGTTTTACCCTCTAAAGTTAATTTAAATGACATAAACTATCATTATAAATGGGAAATTTGAACAAATAATTTTTTTTAAATCGTGCTACTGCCCCTTTAACCCTGTCTACATTAAACAAAGATACTTTAACTAAAGAAACAACCAATTAATTGATTCAAACAACTGCAGATAGGTGACTCTGTATCGTGCCATAATCAAAGTTATTACACATATGTGCACATATCACATTACATATCATTGTTTTACCGCGACGTCACAAAACGAGTGTTCGTCACTGTAGCTCGCCATCGCAAGAGAAGTGGACCGTTTCCTCACCTGGTCACATGGACATTGATGGAATAGAATGGGTAATAAAGAAGTTATTACACACGAAAATGTGCCATATGACTTTTACAAAACTCGTGCAAATTCATGTATAACCCTCGCTCTCGCTCGGGCAATACAAAAATAAGCACTCGTTTCGTAAAAGTCATGACACACTTTCTCGGGTAATAATCTCTATGAATCTCCTTGCTTTTTAAATATTGAATAAATCAAAACAAAATGAGGTGTGTATTTTCTTTTGTCTGGCAGTTTATAATGTATAGCTTGGGAAATTTTACCACTCACCTTTTTGGATTGACAGGATTCCCCTTGTCCTTTTTATGATCTAGAGCTTCGTATCGTCCAATAACCACCGAGTGGCGCTTTACTTTGAACTTGCCTTTATCTAACCTGAGGATAAGACACACTACAATGTAAATCGTTTCATGTTTACCAACTATCTATCACCCTTATTAAAAGGTTAACGTTAACTTACTAGAATGTGTATTTTTTAAGCCATGTGTTTTAAGAGATATGCTAGGATATTTATGTAAGCTGAAATAAACCTTATACTGATTTGCTGAATTAAAGACGATTTCGTAGTACTGATATGCTGAACTAACGGCAATTTCATGCTATTATTCTGAACTAGAGACAATCTTATGGTGATATGCTAAACTAACGGCAATTTCATGCTATTATTCTGAACTAGAGACAATCTTATACTGATATGCTAAACTAACGGCAAAATCATGCTATTATTCTGAACTAGAGACAATCTTATACTGATATGCTAAACTAACGGCAATATCATGCTATTATTCTGAACTAGAGACAATCTTATACTGATATGCTAAACTAACGGCAATATCATGCTATTATTCTGAACTAGAGACAATCTTATATTGATATGCTAAACTAACGGCAATATCATGCTATTATTCTGAACTAGAGACAATCTTATACTGATATGCTAAACTAACGGCAATTTCATGCTATTATTCTGAACTAGAGACAATCTTATGGTGATATGCTAAACTAACGGCAATTTCATGCTATTATTCTGAACTAGAGACAATCTTATGGTGATATGCTAAACTAACGGCAATATCATGCTATTATTCTGAACTAGAGACAATCTTATGGTGATATGCTGAACTAAAGGCATTTTCATTCTGAAATGTCGATTCACTTCCAAATATACTGGACAAAATAAGTTAGGGGTTTTGGATATTTTATTATGAATATTTCATTATTATGTCGTATGTATATAAGGACGTATTGTTTTCAGTAATACCAGCCCTGTGAGTATATATAATAGAAGTTGCAGTAGCAAATGCCCTCATTACCTAAATACTAAATCGTCATCCTCACCGCCCCAGCCAAAGAATAGATTAGACTGGCCGTTGATGGCCTGGTACGTGGCCCGGGACATCCCTATCACTCCTCCTGCGTAGTAATTGTAGGGCAACCTGCAACGTAAATATACATATATCGTATACTTCTCACGAGGCTAATACGATCTCATGCATCATCTCTGAACCAGTGTCTCCTGAGCCTCGACAGAAATGTTAATAGTCGTGTAACGTATTACAAACTTTTAAATGCCTTAAAACGTGTTGATTTAGTTTAACTGAGTGTGCAAGCAACGCAAAATGGCATTTGTTTCCAAACAAAGCTGCAATTATTGGAAAATAAGTCTGTCATCTTGTCATAATGCGACACCTACTCCTGGCTAATAGCTGTTACTATGACAGCGGGGTACATGACACGTGTACACCATGCGACTCGCGGCGTAAATAAGGAAAAATGTATCGACCGTTTGCCAAACAGAAAAGAGATTGTTAGCTTCTTGTCAGTATGTTCTTTTTGTTCTCTGGCGCTACCCCATGTACAGAAATGTATCATTTACCCAAGCAAAGGAAATAAAGCACATGGATCACAGTGGTGTAGTGGTTAGAGTTCTGGACCCTCACGCCATAGGCACGGGTTCGAATCCCGATGGAGACATCAACACTTTGTGACCTGGCTCTCATTCTTTGTTGTGTCATTGGGCAAGGCACTTCATCCACATGAAATTGCTACCTGAACACAGAAAGTACGGTTCTAAACGGCGAGGAAAGTACAATTCCTACAGGATACTTATACAAAGTGTGCCCTTTGAGCATGCTATTGAGCATGGAAATATAGAAATGGACTTAGTCTACTATTATTATTATTATTATTATTATTATTATTAGTAGTAGTAGTAGTAGTAGTAGTAGTAGTAGTAGAAGTAGTAGTAGTAGTAGTAGTAGTAGTAGTAGTAGTAGTAGTAGTAGTAGTAGTAGTAGTAGTATCATTATTATTAAGCCAATGAACGTTCAAAGAGACCGCCAACGGCGATACATGAGTTAATTGCAACAAAAATAATATTTACAGCAAGATGGCAAAAATGGTTTTGTCAAATCGTAAAAGATTCTTGAGAACTTTCATATTCCTATTACACATACGATTTTTGTGTGATATAGATGGTCATTGTAAATAACATTCATTTATCAAATTTAAGCGTTGATTTAATAAAGCATTACAATTAAATAAATATTGAAATTCATCTCCGATCTGGTTGAAATTACATAATGTACATATTCGTTCTTGACACGGGGTATTGTGATATCGACCTTTTTCAACTGGTAAATTATGGATACTTGTTCTAAAACGCAATATTGGTTTGTACACATTTTCGTACAGTAGAAGATATTGTTCAAAACCTGGGTAATCTTTAATTACAGCATAGAAGTTACCTTTAGACGATGTGTTAACGTCACTACGCCATGTCTGCAGAAATTGATCGTTTAAAACATTAATTATCATTGTCACTATCCATTCTTTACAGAAATACTGGGGATTATGAAAAATAAGTGGTTGACCACATGCTTCAAATATAGTTTTAACAATAATTTAACCAAGGATATGATTGGCCAAGCAAACTCTTGTGGTTTATAAATGAGACTATTTTATTTCTTGACTGTACACTTGATAGTTTACACCAGTACGTAATTATACGTTTTACAATTTGTAGGGGTTCTCTGCCGGGTTTACCGTAAACCATAAAGTTTGGTGTTGACATTTGTAAACCTGTTGTCAACTTTAAAAACTTCAAATGAACGCGCTCATTTATGTTTATGTTTTGAAATCCCCAAATTTCACAACTATAAAGCAGAATAGGAAGGACAAGTTTATCAAAGGCAGATATTAGACAATCGAAAGGTAAATTCAGGTTTCTGGTACGTTTAAGTAAAGATATTGAACCTTTATTACCCATATCGGCAGCATGCTTAATATCTGTTATCATCCTACCATTTCTGTGAAATGTAATGCAAAGGTATTTAAACATATCTACAATATCTAGGGAATGATAATGCTCAATAGGATAAGACGGATATGGTCAAGGGAGATAACCGGTGACGGGTGGCTAACAAAATGACCTCGCGTGCTTTGTGACGAAGTAATATGAATTGTCATTCGCTTGCAGGTCCAAACTGCGTAGCAGTTTGATTGGCTTACGCCGACAAAGGGCAACTGACACAACCGTTTGTTCCGATGGATTGTGACGTCACAAGGTACGAATGCACGAGGCATGGTAGCACATTTTATCTGCATTCATCGAGAAATGGCAGCAGGTTTTTGAGAGCACTCGTCCAATCAGAAACGCGGAAATTAGTGTAACAAAACCATTTTGTAAATATTTATAAATCGACTTCTATATCGTGTATTACACATATCAATCAAATGTCTGACCAAGTGCTTTATAAATTTTCCAATATTTGTATATTTTTATGAAGAACAATGTAAATTATATATCTTAATGTATGTATGTGTAAATCTTTATATGT
Source organism: Gibbula magus (assembly GCA_936450465.1). Classification (NCBI taxonomy): domain Eukaryota; kingdom Metazoa; phylum Mollusca; class Gastropoda; order Trochida; family Trochidae; genus Gibbula; species Gibbula magus. Next base: position 96,781,698 of record OW388289.1, on the reverse strand, counting down.
AATCTATGTATTAAATATATGAATAACAAATGTCGAAAAGTGCTATATCAAACATTATATATATTGAATTATTAAATTAAAATATTAAATGTCCAAAATTTACCCGTGTCTCGTTAAGTTTGGAACAGAATATATCTTAATCGCGTTTAAGAGAGGTTTACAACATGGCCAAGGTTTTATATGGATTGAAGTTTAGTTGAATACGGATAAAAGTATGCGGATCAAAAATCTTATATTAACTAACTTCAAAATCCAAATAGACAGCTGCTGAACAAAATATTTCTGCGCGTGAGTTGCAATGATAAAGCACTATTTTCAAAGAAAATAAATGATATCATAATTTATTGATTCGTTCGGTTTGTCATTTTGCAAACTGTTCATTTTTATAAAGCACACGAATAAACTTACAGTACTTTACCATGATGAAACAGGGCCAAACGATTACAACTGATCATGAATTAAACAAGTCTGCGAAAGAAGTATGGCTATTTTCCTTCAGTTTAAATGCTCAAATAAGTGCAAGTTGCTCAATGGGCACATTTTAATATAAGCCATTACAAGTGGCGCAACTTGATGTTGCTCAACGGACATAATTTTAAAGGAGCAGTAGCACGTTTTTTCGCTGATATAAGTCGATGAAATATATTTGAAAAATAATTTCAACAATAGTGAAACACCCTTCTCTCTTCGAAAAATCAAGTTTAAAATGAGTGTACGTGGTTCTGTAAAGCCATGGGAATTGTTTTTGTCATTCGAAATAATAAAATGTGTTCACAATAAAATGGCCGCCATGCAATTTTTGCTTTACACACAGCACCGTTATTACTGCTACGAATAATTGGTTGATGTAATGATGTTTTACCCTCTAAAGTAAATTTAAATGATCATTATAAATAAGATTTGAAAAAATAAGTTTTGCAAAAAACGTGCTACAGCCCCTTTCATATAAGCTTTTACATCAGTGGAAGTTGCTGTTGGCAACGGATATGTTTCATTCAAAGCCATTACCTGTAGTTAAACTTGCTGTTACCAACGGACATATGTCTGGGCTGGTCGGAGCACCTGTAGAAGTTATGGTCGTGTACCGGGATGAGATCAACGTCGTGGAAGAAGAAGCACGTGAAATTCATGGTCTTCAGCGCTTCCACGAACCCAACGTTCATCAGCAAGGCCCGGTTGAAAATCAGCGGTTGAGCCTGGGCATTGATAAATAAACAGGAAATTGAGAATACAGTATACGATGTGTGAAAAAAGTATCCCCGGATATCCCCCTTTTCATATGAAAATTTAAAAATGACCATAGAAACCCCAGTCAAAACAATGGTGCACCCCCCCCCCCCCCCCCCCCCCAAAAAAATGACGATTTTTCCTTGTCTCTCAGCCAAATTGTTGCTTATTTATCATCTCTGTAGCTGCAATTTCTTATTGTAATGTATTTTTGGGCGTATGGCTATGTATATATTCACTATTTAGTTCACTGACTTAATGATAGAAACTTGTTTGATTGCTTTATTCGGAAATAAATCATGTTTTGTTGTTGTCTCTCAGTTTTTGTTCTTTCCCGTAACGGCAACTTCAATTTTGAAATAATGTATGGTCCCTGTTGCTTGGATACTCAAACTTCCTGCCATGCTCTTTGGCAGTTTCTTTTCCATTTGATACCAAAGTGGTCACGATGACTCATTGAGTGAGAGCTGCAGACGAAGTCTCAAAAGGTGAGAATTAAGACCATATTTTTACTTAGCATCTTTCCTGTTACAGTATTTTCACCTTTAGATGTCCAATATGGTAAACTTTTGTTTTCATGATAGGATTTGAATGTTAGAACATTTGAATCTTAAACGGTACAAACTTTGTAAGGGAGCATTAATTTTCTGATAATGTAAATTGTGTTGATGTATTTCCTTCCCATGACATTCTTTTCTGTAACGATAAATTTGTTACAGGAAGGAATGATTTTGTTACAGTAAAGAAATTTCTGAACTTTAAAGAGGATCAATGATCAAAATGAGCTTTTACATATTAATATATTTGTAGGTTTAAACATGTACTACTTCAGATATTAGTTCATTACCTTTAGTGTGAAAAGAAGACCAATATGGAACATTTATTCTTGAACTGTTACAGTAAAGACTGTGATTGTTATTGGAAAGAATGTATCCATGTTTTTGTTATTATTATATTGAATGTCTAACCAATATCTGTATAATATTGGTGTAATCATTTCATCAATACACATCATACTGCAAGTGTGTTCAACGTTAAGTATTATTAGAGATACATACTTGTGAACTCACACTGAATATTATCGTTACAGCAAAGACAGCCTTCTGTTACAGTAAAGATTCATTACATTACGGTAAAGATATAAAATAACGTAACATGTGTATTGTGACCAAACATTTCAAAACTTTCAAGTACTGTGTATTCATGTATGGACATGAAATGTATTTTAAAGATGATTCAGTAGTTGATTGTTTCATAATGTGATCAAACAGATTGATAAGCATCATTCCCCCTTGTTACAGTAAAGAATGATAATTGTTACAGGAAAGAATAATTATATCTGTCCCTGTAATTATTATATTAAATGATTTACCAACAACCGAATTTGTGGAGCTGTAATCATGACAGGAACAATATCCTAGTACGTGTGTCTTCAACTTAAATGCATTGTTAGATTTTCATGCCTTGATAAATACATGTTCTGTTACAGTAAAGAACAGATTCGGTCACAGTAGAGATCCATTAATGAAGATTTTAACACATTTCAACTTAAATTATGACCATTAACTAAGCTCCAAATCATGCGAGCCTAGTATTTCTGTATTACATTAATCGATGTCAAAATTAATTGTCTTGTCTTCACACAGGATCACAATGGCTATGATCAATGCAGGAGTGCAGTGGAAATTCAGACAGACGAAAATTGCGACAGAAAAGAAGGCAAATTTAGCGTCAAAATGGCAATGGTATAGAATAAATACAGAACAAAATTAAGAAATGTTCTAATTAAAAAAATAGCAGCCAAAGAGAGAGAAAATTAGAAAACATAAGAAAAATCAACAAGAATGTGTAAAGTTTGCTGAACAAAAAAGGGAAAGAAGCTCAGTACAGTACACTACTACTTATTCAGCAACTAAGCGGGTCAACCACCCATTCTGCCAGCCGCGCCCCTTGATACTTCACTGATAGCGGTCGACTCAGCTATGCACATGACCATGTGCCATCTTCTTACATTTATGAATTGTATGAAGTTCTTTGCGACTATAATGTTGCTAAATTCTTTACTGTAACAATATATTCTTTACTGTAACGCGTTAACAGCACGAAACATTTTCTACCCATAATAGCGTATTGTTCATCTAGATTCAAAGTTTAAAACCATTGGAAGGTATTTAATGTGTTTCCTCTAATTGTGTCCAATATTGGTCTGTCAAGAGGGGCACTTTACTGTAACAAGTTTGGTCTTTCCTGTAACAAACATTTCTTTCCCATAACAGCAATATTTTTGTGTTGTTTAAAGATTTCTAGTACACGTGGTCCTATATAAACATTGTTGACAGAAGTAGGAATGTAACCATATACATATATGAAATAAAAAGTATTTCTCGCTGATGTTTTTCTATTATTTACAAAATGGAAACTTTCTTATGTGTGGAGTTTTAATGGGAGGCTGCATACAATTCTATTTGACCGAAATAAAACAATGCAACTTCAAATAGCTATATGGTTTTAGTTTAAATCTAATTTGCTCTTCATGTCAGTCATACAATATTTTAAGAATCATGTTTTTTTAATAATATATAACATCATTTGAGTATCGTTACGGGAAAAAAATGAAAAATGTTATATTCAAGAAAACATTATTTTTCACCAAAAAATTATTGCAATTAAGCGTCAATTCCGATATATTTAGAAAGAGTAGTAATATATGATGTCATATATTGAATAAATATCAAACTTTTCAAACATTTTATTTTGTCATTTCATGAGCATCAAATATCGACATTTTTGGAAAACGACTCATAAGAGTACTGTAATGTGTTAATCTTTGTGACATTCGGCATCAAGGACTAATATTGGAAAACAAAGTGTCTTCAGATCATAGAGCCCTTTCTCATCACAGGTGACAGCCGCCATGTTGGATTCGGCGAAAATTAAGATATTGTCCCATCGATTCTTATTACTTATATATGCTGTCATGTTAACTATTGTTTGCGTATTTCGACAAATAATAATATGTACATCATAGTATAAAGCTATAAAATTGTTTACCTTTGTGAACAGTAAAATCAAAATACAAACAAAATCTTGACATGTTCGTTTATTTTGATTTCAGTCTAATGTTGTATATAATATATGTTTTAATGTTTTTGTCATATATGTATATACCAATCATAAATGTATGTACTTTAAGCCTGTAACCTTTTCAATATAAATAAGAGAAGACGCTAACAACGACATTTTGTCTTCTATAAAGAAATACATATCCTCAATTTGGTTTTGCATTATAAAATGACAAGCGACAGTATTTATCGCTGCATGTAAATGAAAGTTTGCTATATTAAAAAAATGTTTTGAAATTGTCTCTGAAAATTGTAAATGATCAGGATCATATTGACATGGTGAATATGTCAAGCTTCCTTCTGGAAGGAGATATTTACTACACCGATTTAAAACCAACAGAGGTCAAAATACATTATTCCCTTCAGCATTCGTCTTTAAAAAGATATTTAGCTAGGTTAATCGAGTTTGATTGTTCCATGGATATACTTGTAATTTGTACTGTTTATCTTAAATGTACACGATCTCACTCTTAATACAAAATGAATTCCTTTCGGGGTAATAAAGTATTATTATTATTATTTACCAATTCCACGACAAATATGACGAACTCTGCCTGCTGCCTGATAAGGAAAGGGATGAGGTTGTTGATGAGAACCATCAAATGTTTCTCCCTCTCTCTGTAGGCCACAATGATTGCCGTCTTGTTGTGGGAAGTGCAGTTCTTCGGCTTGAAGTGGCCTCCGGGAGAGGAAGCTGAATATTTCCTGTTGAGTGCTTCAAACTCCAACAGTCGTCTGTCCACTGTGGTTGGTCCAACTGTGAATATGGCATTGTAAATGTGCAAGCGTAGATCTGTCGGGCACTTCACAAGTGTGGTCCCCCGCTGAATTATTATTTCTTACAACAATATAAGTCCCTCCCGGAGGGTTTTCACAAACAATTGTAAACCTTGTTACAATGAGTTACAATGATTGTAAACCCTGATGTGTATTGTGCAATAAATGTGAAAGTACACATATGGAAGAGAGAGAGAGAGAGAGAGAGAGAGAGAGAGAGAGAGAGAGAGAGAGAGAGAGAGAGAGAGAGAGGGGAGGGAGAGGTAGAGGGGGGGGGAGGGGGAGAGAGAGAGAGAGAGAGAGAGAGAGAGAGAGAGAGAGAGAGAGAGAGAGAGAGAGAAAGAGAGATAGGGGGGGGGGGGGGGAGTGGGGAGGGAGAGAGGGACCAAAGAATTTAGTTCGCTTTATCCACTGTTTGCTATTCACATATTATTTTAATCATATTATATAGGGCTTTTGCCGCGACCTACACTAATTTGTTCGCTATATCCCTTTCTTTGCTATATCCCTTTGTCCGCTTTATCCGTATTCTAGTGCAACCGATCTACTATACTTACCAGTTGATGGGGGTGTCAGGGGACATAACGTAGATGTGTTCAAGGAGGAGATGTTACGCGGGGATGGTAACATTGTAACGTTGGTAACAATGAGCCTGAGTACCACGTTCGCTCTTGACTCCAACATGATCAGACTGGTCAGCAGGAAGCCAAAGGTCAACAAAAAGGTGACCACTAGAGCTAATTTCAGCCGGCTTAACCTTTGCGTTTGAACCATTTTATCTGGAAATGAAATGTTATTTGAAAATTTAACACATAACCATAAAAATAGAGCCATGCGCTCTGTAGCTCATCAGGATGTGTACTGATATAATACATGTTCTAAGCTTGTTCTAGAGCGTTTCTTACTGGAGACCCCTGAAACCTTATTTGGGGTCACAGGGTCACCAAATCTACAATTTAGAATCCCAAATACCCAAGGAATCTGCACACAATGTTTCAGCTCTCTGGACCCTTTGGCACTGGAAGAGAAGATGAAAATAGGTTTTTAAGGTTGTGACCCCTATGACCCCATTTGGGGTCACAGGGTCACGAAATCTACAATTGAGAATCCCCATTTGCCAATGAGTTCTGACAGCTGAAACGGATAACCTCCATAACCTAACGTTTACATAAAATAACCTGCGGTACTACTTTATCACTATATCATTACGCAATTATGACACTGCTATCACATTTCTTGATTGAACTTTTTAAAACCTTACAACGTGAATTCTAATGGTAGTTGTAGTTGAATAAAACAACATGTTAGAACCAAACATTACATACTTTAATCATATTTCTTGTAAACTATGTTTTACGCGTGGTGACATAAGTGATGCGGTGTTATTGTCGGCGAAGTTAAGCGCCTGATCTAAGACAATACTAACATGACATTTTACGACGTGCTGCATAACATGATCTTTCATCGGTGGTAAATTGTTCTCACGTTTGTTATTCCAATCACATACATATCTCAAGTGAGTGAGTTATTTGAATTGCCTTGTCTTTTCAACTGTTAGTTAATCTTGCACGACTACGGGGCCGAAAATATATTTCCCATTTTGCGCATGAGCGACTTTTACGATTGGTGATATCCCTGAGTGGCTACAACCGTCTCAACTTTTACAATATTGATTGTAGGTCAATTTAAAAAGTAACAAGTAATTGTCACAAACTTTACCATGTCCCCCGCTGCAATCAAGAAATGATCTAAAAGGAAGAACACAAAGTTTCTACAGAGTAGTGAGGGTTACATGTTTGATTCAATTGATATTATATCGGGCTGAGAACATATTAAAAACTGATCAAAGTCTCGTAGTGACCTTGAAAATGAGGTCAACGTCATCCGAATCGACTGGTGTCTGCTTATTCCCCTAATGAAGACTGGTAAAAAATATGAAGACTCTAGGTTCAGCGATTCATGAGATATCATGGTAACAGGATTTTATCCCCCAACACAATTAATATCTCGTAATGACTTTGAAAATGAGGCCAAGGTCACCCAAACCGACTGGTGTCTGCGTATTCCCCAAATGAAGACTGGTACCAAATTTGAAAACTCAAGGTACAACTATAGGTATCGTGCCAACAAGAAACGGGACGGACGGAAGGACGGAGCTGAACACAATATTTCCCGCTCCGCGCTTCGCATTGATTGCATTAATTGCATCGATAGGAAGCTTAAAGAGGTTCCAAACAATAATCAACAGAAAAGAAAAATTGCTGTAAATTGGCATGATGCAAGCTGAATATGTATAATTCGAGATTCAAAAAGAAAAAGTGTGTGTCACAAACCTTTTGTTACTGCAAAATGATGTGGTTTATTTGTGTGTGTTTTTTTATAACTTTCTATTTTGTTGCATTTTGGGTTACACATGGTAGAGGTGATACAAACAGCACATGGGTTTAAATAAATAACTTATTACACATTGACAAATATTTGTAAAATATATAAAGCTTATCATTAACAATGGCATTGCATTTTGTTAAGTAATACTATTTGGTAATCTCTGCTTGGGCTGTTCGAAACTCAGGCACAGAATGTCGTACTCTGTGGTCAAATATTACTTATTTAATCAATATCAAAATGGTATTAATAGGCCTATAGGCGCTGTTTGTATAGGCTATGAGGATATTAATATCATGAAAGTTGATTCCAATATCTGCTTCGTTCTGAAGTCACAGTTTCAGTTTGGTCCAAATCGAAATTACCATAGGGCATT